>CAWUFW010010799.1:0-665668 GCA_963921515.1 Calotriton arnoldi
GAACCTCGTTTCTATTCAAAAGAGTTTTTTCTTTTGCCAATATCTTTGGCGCTGTTTGACGAATCTTCACGAAATTTTCAAAACTACTTTTTCACTCAGGTCAGCTCCTGTCTTGAAAGTTTCGGGGTGATTCGTCAAGCTGGGCCGAGAAAAAAGGGGGGTCCCAAAACATGTTTTCCCCATGTTAATTTCCATAGAAATTTTGAAACAGGTTACAGCCCGAACTGCTGAACGGAATTACACCAAATTTGGCAAAAAGGTAGCCCTTGGTTCAGAAAGAGACCTTTTTTTAAATGGTGTAAATCCGTTCAGTAGTTGCTAGGAAATTCAAGAAATAAAAATATCGATATCTGAGCACTGAGGAGGGTTCGTGAACCCTCCCAGGCACGAGCTTCACTGTGATTGGCTGCCAACACTCCAAACCAGGAAGTGTTGGCTGTCATCTTGTGACTCGGTAACCGAGTCACAAGAAAAGAGTAAAAAAAAAGGTGAAAAACAAGAAAAGGGGGCAGGGTAGAAACACCCTGACCCCCTAGGCCTGCTCAGGGGGTCCCACAAGGACCCCCAGGCCCAAAAAAAGCATTTAAAAAAAAAAAACAGAATTCGCGCTGGGTGCGCGAATCCTCCTGAGGAAAAAAAAAATAAATGAAGCGCGGACTCCCGCGCTTGATTTTAATGAGCACCCGGGTGGACCAGGTCCCGGGGGCAATGCCAAAATTAAATAGCGGGGAGGTAGTCCGAGGCCACGCCCCTTTTTATACCACTCTGCAAACACGCCTCTTGGCGCACTGCTGGTGGGGCGATGAGGTCCTCTTGTGTCCTGAGGACCTCAGGACACAAGTGGACTTCATCCTCCGAGCAGCAGTGCGCCAGGAGCTGCGTTTGCAGAGTGGTGCAAAAAGGGACATGGCCTCGGACCACCTCTCTGCAATCCAGCACTGTGGCACTTACTGGAGGTACCTGGTGGGCAAGTTGGCCCCCAGGGACCCTCAGTATTCAAGGGGAATTAATTCCCCAACTTACAACGCGCCAGGGGGGCATGTTTGCAGAGTGGTGGAGAAAGGGGGCGTAGCCTGGTATGAGAAGTTAGCAATCCTGCTGTGTGGGACTTACTGGAGGTAATAGGAGGGGTAGTTGGCCCCCAAGGTTAACGTTAGGGGGTAACTACCCCAGTAAATCACACATAGTGAAATTGCTAAGAGGTGTTTGGAGGCCACGCTCACCTTTCTCCACCACTCTGCAAATGCGACTGCTATGTTATAGTTAGAAATTAGCATTTAAAAAACTTTGAAATTCACTTAAAAAACCATAGGTTTCAGGGACGTTATAGTTAGAAATTAGCATTTAAAAAAACATAGAAATTTACTGAAAAAAACATAGGTTTCAGGGAGGTTATAGTTAGAAATTAGCATTTAAAAAAACATAGAAATACATTGAAAAAACCATAGGTTTCAGGGATGTTATAGTTAGTTGGACATTTCACTCGTACAAAACCAGAGAAATTCGGCCGTTATAGTTAGTTGAGCTAACTATAACTCGCGCCCCCGCAATGCACTGCTGATGACATCACATATTACATATCACTGATTACATCTCAAATGATATCACTGTTGACATCACTGATGACATCATCCACGTGCTAGTCTGATGCACCTCCTCACACCCTAATATAACCTTTGATACACCCACTCTAAAATACAGACTACCATTTTTGAAACCATAGACTCACCAATACCAGTTACTACATACCCACTCACTGATTCCTAGGTCTACACATGCATCCACTCATTCACCCATACATTCACTCATACATGCAGTCACTTATCAATACAGCACTATCATTTGCACTCATTCACCTATACAGACACATCGTCACTCATTCATAGAGTTACTCACGCACCTAGTCAATCATGCAAAGAATCATTCACACTCCCATTTACTCACCTATACAGTTATACACACGCACCACCTCACTTATTCATACAGATACTAACACATACTCACTCTCATACAATTACTGAAACAAGCACACACTCATCCATACAGCCACTCACACAATCACTCACTCTCACATATAGTGATTTATATACTCCAACACTCACTTATACACTCTTTCACATATGTAGTTACTCACACACGTACCACTGAGACATCCATTCACTCACCAACACACCCATACACACTCACCCACCCATACAGCCCTTCACAGATGCACTCTTGAACCCATACCCCCAGTGAATTACCCACTCACACATCTATGCACAGAGTCACACACCCCCACCTACCCACACAGACACTCAGGCACACATACAGATACTCAGGCAACCAATAAATAACCCATATAGACACTCATGTAGCTACTCACCAACCCATGCAGCCGCTTACACACCAACTGACAGACTTATACAGACATTTACACAGTTTACTCACTAACCCATGCATTCAGTAAGACACGTTTAATCACTCACTTATACAGTCAGTCACACACCTACTAAATCATCCATTCAGACACTCATACACCCACTCATACTTCAATACACCTTGGCATATATATATATAAAACATATTTAAACTTTACAGAAACACACAGTCATTGGATTATGCCATCAGTGATGTCATTTGAGATGTCATCAGTGATGTCATCAGTGATGTCACTGACCATGTCATGAATTATGTAATATGTGACGTCATCAGCAGTGCATTGCGGGGCGCGAGTTATGGTTTTTTCAGTGAATTTCTATGTTTTTTTAAATGCTAATTTCTAACTATAACGTCCCTGAAACCTCTGGTTTTTTCAGTGAATTTCTATGGTTTTTTAAATGCTAATTTCTAACTATAACGTCCCTGAAACCTATGTTTTTTTCAGTGAATATATATATATATATATTTCCAATGGAGTAGAAATCCAGGGAAAAGATTGCTCGAGCCCACACGGTCAAGTTTGCAGGTAAGTTTATTTTACAGTTGCAGACAAGGACGACGCGTTTCGACCACGTCGCAACTCCACAACGGCTTAATCGACTCAGCCCACCATGCAGTGGCACAGACGAAGAACGACAATACAGGACTCTCCAGGGCTTTCAACAAAAATTTCTTTTATTAGTTTTCAGCAGACATGCGTATCAGATTGGTGTGGTCCACAATAATTGCAACGACTGACCACGAAGGATGCGTTTTGGCAACCGCCTTCAACTGGGTCTCCTGGTTAACACGGTAAACAACTCATTTAAACATTAACACTTTTTCTATTCCAATGACCCATCTGAACACTGAAATGCTAACCTCAAAACAATTAATTGGCACAGAACATCCTCCATGGGTCCATATAATTGCACATTCCTCCAATGAGGATTCAAAAACAAAAATCAAACTTTTCATGGAACAAATTAGTTCGTAGGCTAAGGTGAAAGTAAAGGATAATAAGGATCACTTTATGAATAATTGCAACGCATTTTTCTAAGGCACTCCTAATTCTCTCTATGTAAAAATAATAATAATCCTGGTCAAAATACTTTTTCTTCCTATCTTTGCACGGCAAATTAAATAGACAGTCCAATTGATCTGTGCTCAGATGGTGCACTGATGTATTGTACAGTTTATCATCTATTCACTTGCTTTCCATGATTCTAATATCTATTGCACATTATTTCTGTTAATATTCATCCAGCAGCCAAGATCCAGTCTTACAAATAAAGTTCATAGGTGCATTCCTAAAATCCAATCAAGATGATAAAGATATAGTCAAAATGCATCACGTTCATAAAATGCATGGTGTTCCTTTTCCCTGGATTTTATTCCATGATATCTGTTATTCTTATTGTGTGAAACAGGTATGTTTCACCTGGTGCAAACTACTCAATTGTAAAGTGCAATTTGATCAATGGGCCACCATCCTCCCTGCACATTAGTCCTGTTTATAAACTGCATGGGTGCTTTCCTAAAGTCCAATTAAGATGATAAACACAGAGTTAAAGTGCATCACAATAATAAAGTGCATAGTATTTATCTTCTCTAGATTTTATCCCATAATCTTGGTTATTCTCACTATGTGAGTTGGATGTGTTTCACCTAGTGCAAACTACGCAATTATAAAGTGCAATTTAATCTATCAACTGCCATCCTCCCTGGAGGTTTCCAACCGAGAGTCTCCATATATTCCAACTATCAATTAATTCTAGGAGCATTACCTGTAAACTATGAATGCATTCAGTAAGCGTTATAAATGGCATTCTATACATTTCTACTACTATCCAGAAATACACAATGACATTCCATGCAAATATAAAGTCTCTCGTGCTTCAGAAATGCACATCAGTATGAGAGCACCCACATTGCGGTGCTCCCAAATCCTATTAGGTACATTTCTTCTCTGCCTCAGAAACCAAGAAGTCAAACATCTCAAAATTCAGAGTGAGTATCCCTTAAAAGTTCCTAAAACAATGCAATGGTGTCCAATGTAATTTCAAAATCAAAGGAGTACAGCGTCGGCATTATGACCCCAAGGTATCTCAGTTCCTATTGACAGGATCAATCAAGATTCTTGTTTCCTTAATTCTCTCACTCGATATCCTCCTCTTGGGTGTGCCCTGACATGCTTGATACCAAAATAACCAAATGTGGATAAAGATCGGTTGTGAAATTGTTCAAAGTGACAAGCCATGGGGTAGGTTTTGTCTCGATTTTTTATGGCTCGTATGTGTTGCAATAATCTGATTTTCAACTTGTTAATGGTGCTACCCTCATATAGCTTGTTACAACCACACTTGAGGGCATAGATCACATGAGCCGTATTACAGGTAATGCGTTCATCAATTTGTACTTCTCGTCCCTCCAAATTTTGGTAGTTCTTACAATTTATTCAAGTTACATTTTACAAAATCAAATAACCAATTTCTAGAATCATTCCTCTGATAGTATATGCATGTATGTATGTATATATATATATATATATATATATATCTATATATATATATATATATATATATATATATATATATATATATATATATATATATATATATATAGATATATATAGATATATATATATATATATATATATATATTCACTGAAAAAAACAAAGGTTACAGAGATGTTATAGTTAGGCTCAGGTTTCACTTGTACAAAACATGTGAAATTCAGCAGCTGAGCTAACTATAACTCGCGCCCACGCAATGCACAGCTTTGCCCTCACATATTACATCACTCATGACATGGTCAGTGACATCACTGATGACATCACTGATGACATCTCAAATGGCATCACTGATGATATCATCCAGTGACTGTGAGTGTTTTCAAAATGTGTATGAGTGTTAAAAATATATACCAAGGTGTATTGATGAATCAGTGGGTGTTTGAATGCCTGTATGGATGATTCAGTGGGTGCATGACTGACTGTATAAGTGAGTGATTAGGTGTCTCAGTGACTGTATGGGTGACTGACCAGGTTTTCTGAATGTCTGTATCAGTCTGTCAGATGGTGTCTAAGTGGCTGTATGGGTTGATGAGTGGGCACGTAAGTGGCTATATGGGTGATTGATTGGTTGTCTGAGTACCTTTATGTGTGTATGAGTGTCTGTATGGGTGAGTGAGAGGGTATGTGACTGCCTGCATGGATAAGTGAGTGGGAGAGTCTGTGGCTGTATGGGTTAGTGCGTGAGTAAGTGATGGGCTGTATAGGTGACTGAGTGTGTGTATGGCTGTGTCAGTGAGTGAATGCATGTGTCAGTGGTATATGGGTAAATACCTGGATATGTGAAAGGAAGTATATGTGAGTTTTAGAGTATATGAGTGACTGTATGTGAGTGAGGGATTGTGATAGTAGCTGTATGAGTGAGTGTGTGCTTGTGTGAGTGACTGTGTAGGTGAGTGTGCATGTGTTAGTATCTGTACAAATAAGTGAGTGCGCGTGTGTATGACTATATAGGTGAGTACATGGCTGTATGATTGACTCTATATGTGAGTGAGTTGGTGCGTGAGTAGCTCTATGAGTGACTGACAGTGTGTGAGTAGCTGTATGGGTATATGAATGGATGTATCAGTGGCTGTATTAGTGAGTGAGTTGGTGTATGTTCAGAAGCTTTTAATTGAGTGTAAGGTGGATGTCGACCTCAAAGATCCCATGTCGATCCAGAAATATAGCAAAAGAGCCTTAAAGCTGAGGCTTGCAGAATCAAGAGATGCATCAAGAGATGCAGCAGTTTGCCTTAAACAGACAGTTAAATCATGCTGTGAAGGGCCATCATTTTTGACTACCCAACCATACTTATTGTTTACAAGAAACTTACAACACAGGTTCTTTTTAACTAGATTACGATAGGGCACTCTCCATCAATTGATTGCATTCCCCAAGATGGGCAAGTGGAACCATATTCTTCCAAACTGCCCTTGCGATGGAAAATCATCACAAACGACATTGCACTTTATACTTTTTTGTTATTTCTACAGAGATATCAGGAAGTATGTTTTACGCCCTCTTTTTATTGATAGCAATTTGTATTTTAACAAACATGCTTTTAATTATATCTTCACCTTGGAAATTGTAACTGTCTGCAATGCAGTAATCACTTTTGTACAAATGGCAATCAAAAGAAGAACAAATAATTCCCATTTGGAGGCCTTATCATATGAAAATACTTAGGCCTATAAGTATAGAATAGCCTCTTTTTATAAATGTTTTTATCCCTTATTCCAAATTTTCTGTATAATATTTTAACTTTTTATTAATCTCTCCTAATTGCCTCAGTACTAGTATGTACTAGATCACATCATGTATTGGACTGTGTAAACAAATGTTTTGTTAATTGAATAATGCAAACTTTTAGTATGCTTTTATGGTTGTATTTTATAAACCGAATAAAGCTTGACTTGATTTGAGTGACTGAATGGGTAACTGAGTGGATGTGTGTGTTGATCTATGAATCAGTAAGTGCATGTGTAAGTACTGGTATGGGTATATGAATGGGTTTGAGAATGGTTGTGTGGAAGTTGGAGTGGGTGTATGAAAGGTTATACGGTGGTGTGAGTGGGTGCATCAGAAATTCTGGGGATGATGTCATCAGTGATGTCATTTGAGATGTCATCAGTGATGTCACTGACCATGTCATGAATGATGTAATAGGTAAGGTCTTAAGCAGTGCATTACGGTGGCGCGAGTTATAGTTAGCTCAACTAAATATAACTGCTGAATTTCACCGGTTTTGTACAAGTGAAACCTGAGCCTAACTATAATGTCTCTGTAACCTTTGTTTTTTTCAGTGAAATTCTAAGGTTTTTTAAATGCCAATTTCTAACTATAATGTCCCTGTAACCTTTGTTTTTTCCAGTGAATTTCTATGTTTTTTTTAAAATTCTATTTCCTAACTATAACGCCCATGTAACCTTTGGTTTTTTCAGTGAATTTCTAAGGTTTTTCAAATTCTCAACTATAACATCCATGTAACCTATGATTTTTTCATTGAATTTTTAATGTTTTTAAATTGTATTTTCTATCTTAAATGGCTCTATAATGTGTATTTTTACAACCCTGTATTTTCTTCAGTGGAATAAGAAGCAATTTTTTTTTATATTCGTGACGATGTCATGATACCCACAGTGATATCGCAAAAGGCGCATGTTTTTGAGGAAGTTTTAAAAATATATATAGACAGATTTTACTTAATAGAAGACGCTAGTTGTTTAGTAATGTAGAGTTTCTATTTGAGTTTGAATGATGGTTTTGTGAAAAAACCTCTTCAATGTGGTGTTTTATATATTCACGCTGACTCTGTTGTCCGCAGTGTCCTCGGTAGTCGCGAAGTGCGGTGTTTTTTTAAAACTCGGGAATGCATACTTACACATGTTTTAATTCATGTTTGACAGAAGTTGTTTATTGATATACTCTTTAAACCTATCTTTTGTAAGAATTTTCCAATTAGAAGCCTTTAACCTGGTGTCTTGCATGATCGGGGCCAAGCCAGATGTCGCGATGAAGTCGGTAACCATGATGAACTCGTGTTTTTGGTAAAGTGTATAACACATATTTATACCTATTACCCCATATTTGGGGTTTTATATTAGTCGATTAACACTTATGTTTGAGTACTTATTTTCAAATAAAATATCATTCTGTTCAATGTTCGGTCTTCACGAAGACGCTGATCATCGTGAAGATCATGTGACCGGTAAATAAAGGACTATGATTGGATGATACACTTTTCAACTATAAGAATAGGAAGAACACGCCCATTTATCTATCTTGAACATTCTTTAAGAGGAGTCCATTGTGAGCAGCTCACTAGCATTTGTTGGAGTGGTTTTTTGCATATTTTTGCAAAAATGGCAACTCAGCCAGAAGAGGGAGATCAGGTGGAACAACAGGTGGACCAGGAAGTCCAAGAGGTGGATTCTGGTGACTCTGGAGATGAGGGGCCTCCCAGAAGAATTCAAGCATTGCGTGGGATTTTTTCACGATTCCATCGAGAGAATTAAAAACAGTCATCAAATTTGTGCAATGCACAATATGTGACAAGACATTGTCAAGGGGTACAAATAAGAAATATTCTTGCAGGACTACGTCCATGCTTTACCATCTAAAAACATGTCATGGCAATGGTATAAAAGCAGCAGGATGGCAACGCATGGCTGAAGGACCATCAGCTTCATTAGCACCCGCAACAATACCGGGGCAAAGAGTCCCTTCAGAGGTCCAATCTCAACTTCAGCATTTGGCTCCAGAGGATTCCCGCATGGCATCATACTGCATGGATTGTGGAGTTGAAGCGAGTGCTGGAGAGTAGTCCATAACAGCCCTTCGGAATGCTGCAAAGAATCACAAATGTTGATTTTTATTTTTTATTTTTGGCCCTTCATAGTTTTTCTACATTTTTGAGTGTGTGTTGAAGTTTTTGCACTCCCTGTTGCCATTTTTGTTCTCAGCAAGAAAAAGAAACAAATTGAAACTTTAAAATTCACAAAACAATCTGCCAAAAATAACCATGTGTTCAGTCAAAAAAATAAGGTCACTGGATCAGTGTATCAACATGTACATGGCGATTGAATGTGTTAATGAGAAGTACATTGATGATTGAATAAGTGTATGAGTGGTGCAAGTTTGATTGAGTGAGTGTATGAGTCATGCATGGATGACTGAATGAGTGCATAAGTGGTGTATGCATGATTGAATGAGTGCATCAGTGGTTGGGTAACTGCATTTTGAGTGCCTGGGTGACTGGATGAGTGCATGTGTAGTGTCTGGGTGATTGGATCTGTGCATGTGTAGTGCCTGGGTGATTGGATCAGTGCATGGATAGTGTTTATGTGATTGGATGAGTGTATATGTAGTGCGTCGGTGATTGAATGACTACATGGTTAGTGCATGCATGATTTGATGAGTGCATGTGTTGTGCCTGGGTGATTCAATGAGTGCATGAGTAGTTCCTTGGTAATTGGATGAATATATGGGTAGTGTCTGGGTGATTCAATGAGTGCATGGGTAGTGCCTGGGTGAGTGCCTAGGTGATTGTATAATTGCATAGGTACTGCGTGAATGATTGTATGAGTGCAAGTGCAGTGACTGGATGATTGCATGAGTGCAAGTGCCTGGATCATGGAATAAGTGTCTGGGTGAATGGATAAGTGCAAATGTAGTGCCTGGGTGAATGGACGAGTCAAAATGTAGTGCATGGGTGTAAGTACAGTATCTGGTGAATGAATGAGAACAAGTGCAGTCCCTGGGTGATTGCATGACTACATGGGTAGTGCCTGAGTGTATGGATGACTCTATGGCTACCACCTGGGTGACTGAATAAGTGCCTGAATAATGTCTTGGAGACTGGATGAGTGCTAGTGCAGTGCCTGGATAATTGGATGAGTGCAAGTGCAGTGCCTGGGTGAATGGATAAGTACAAGTTTAGTGCCTCAGTGAATGCATGAGTGCAACTGTAGTGTCTGGGTGATTGGATGAGTGCATAAGTAGTGTATGGGTATTTGGATGAGTGCATGGGCTGTGCCAGGATGATTGGATGAGTGCCTCTGTATTGCCTGGGTAACTTAATGAGTGCAAGTGTAGTGCCTGGGTGAATGGATGACTACAACTGCAGTGCCTGGGTGAATGGTTGAGTGCATGGGTAGTGCCTGTGCAATTGTATGAGTGCAAGTGCAGTACCTGGATGATTGCATGACTGCATGGGTAGTGCCTGAGTGAATGGGTGAGTGCATGGGTAGTACCTCAGTGTATGGATAAGTTCAAGTGTAGTGCCTGGGTGAATGGGTTAATGAATGAGTGCAATTGCAATGCAGTGCCTGGGTGAAGGAATGAGTACAAGTGCAGTGCCTGGTTAAATGCACCAGTGCAAGGCTAGTGCCTGGGTGAATGACTGCTTGTAAGAGCAGTGCCTGGGTGAACGAATGAGTACAGGGCCAGTGCCTGGATGATTCCATGACTGCATGGGTAGTGCCTGAGTGATTGTATGAGTGCAAGTGTACTGCCTGGATGACTGCTTGAGTGCAACTGCAGTGCCTGGATAATTGGATGAGTGCAAGTATAGTGCCTGGGTGAATGGATGAGTGCAAGTGCAGTGCTTGTTGATTGTATGACTGCATGGGTAGTGCCTGAGTGAATGGATGACTCCATTGGTACTGCCTGGGTGATTCCATGACTGCAGGTGCAGTGCCAGGGTGAGTAGATGACTGCAATTGAAGTGCCTGGGTGATTGGATGAATGCATGGGTAGTGTCCGATTGATTGGATGAGTACATGAGTAGTGCCTGGGTGATTGGATGAGTGCATGGGAAGTGCCTGGGCGATTGGATAAGTGCATAGGTAGTGTGTGGGTGACTGGTTGACTATATGGGTACTACCGTGGTCATTGCATGAGGGCAAGTATAGTTTCTGGATGATGGGATGAGTATATGAGTAGTGACTTGATGAATCAATCACTAGATTAGTCATTTGACACACGTAATATATCCCTTTCCGGATGATGGGATGAGTATATGAGTAGTGACTTGATGAATCAATCACTAGATTAGTCATTTGACACACGTAATATATCCCGTTCTCCAACCTCTATGAAAAAATATAAACAGACAACAATGTATTAGGATTTCATTTTGAACATTAGGCAACCAAAACAACGTGCAATATTTTTTTCTCCAAAACTTGAATTCAACAAAGTCAAATGTTTTACTGTTTTTTACTGTTTTCATCTTTCATACTCCTTCACATTCAACAGTGGTCTGTTGTGAAGCATCATCATCAAACAATGGGGAAAAAACAATCAATGGATTGTAAAAAGAAAATGTACACAGTAGATCATTACAACTATGTCATACTGTGCATTGCACTCACTACACGTTTGTTAACACTGGCTTGCTGACAGGTTACTACCTTATTAAAACTGTTTCTCACATTTTTATATCTGGTACAAAATGTCGAATACTTATGAAGCAGCCTGCATTTTTCGATGTTCTTTTGTAAACATCCTCGCTGTTAGGCCAAATGATATCGAAAATGCTCTTGGTCCATATACGAAAACATAACACACAGTACTACGTACAAGTTGCTGTAGCAGAAGCAAAAGGGGGCATTTTTTTTGTGGTGAAGAGACTTCTTAGATACAACTTAAGGCTACTGGTATTATAGTACCTCCATTTAGTTTGTATCTGTAGTAACAGAATGTAGTCCTCAAATGATTTATAAATTCCTTTCCTGCAGTTAAAAAGAGTTTTTCATTTCTAACAGCTTGAAACACATAATCCATATATGAGTCAACACAATTCTACATTATGTTATCCTAAATTCTCCTTAGAACTTTGGTTCTAGAAATAGCAGATCTAAGTTTGCTAACTTTTTAGGTAGTCTTGATTTGAATGTCACTTGTATCATTGCACTCTGTCCATCCTGTTTGACATCTTAAATATATTGTGTACTGTCCAGAGGTTATATTAACTCCTAACTGAAATATGATTGCTATAATTGTGAAATCTCTTTTTGAAATGAAAATTTGTCCAGCTACAAAGTTTGTAATTTCAGTTCCTAATTTAGTAACATCCACTCTGCATCATTGTAGCTTGACTATGACATATTTTCCATTCCTGTGTAGAAATAACATTGGCCTAAGTTCTGATCTGCAGTTTGGACAGATCATATCTTGATGTCCATTTTTAAATACATTTTCAAAGGGCACAGCTTCACAATCTGGTAATGTCAAGTAGAGGAATCGTTCTGAATTGATTTCAGTGCTAGACGTAAATTCACAATCACAGTTATGGTTCCATTTATAAGTTAAACCAAATAATTCATTGATATGCACATCTTCTTCGTCTAATAGCATTACCATTAAATATTCTTGAGCATCTGCTGAAGATTTTGAGAAAACACTACTGATCCAGTAAAGTCATCTGTAAGTTTTCTTATTCCAGTAGCAGAATGTATGATACTTCTGTCACTTCGTAAGTCTTCAAGTAAAGTGCATAGTTGTGAAGACATTCTTTTATCTACCTTTTCTATGATAGAATTTGTAAAATGAGGCAAATGGTATAGTCCATTTAACATAACATTTGCATAACAGTTCACTCCAGATTTATTATCAAAGTGATACCCTTCGATTTTCTCACTGTGCTGTATTTCTCTTTTCTGAGGTCCTTGTTGTTTTTATTTTTGTTTATCTTTCTGTTCAGCTCTGATAGACTGCTTTGGTTTTTTCCACTTTGGATGCATTATCGGTTTTTCAAACACAGGATACTGGCCTAAATGAGGAGCATATTGACCTCTTAACCGATTATACTCCCTTACACTGCTCTCATCAGCACTTACTTGCTTCTCATCAAAATCAATCAGAAATTAACCAGACAATGTTCTATTCACGACAAAGCTAAATATGACATCTCTTCTTTGAATACACTACTACCAATATTAACAACAGTTGTATCTAAACTTAAACCTTGTGATTTGCGGATAGTTACTGCATACGATAAGGTACTGGGAACTGCTTTCGGTGCGCTTTCAACAGTAGATAACGTACAATGCATCTACCAATCTGCTTAACTTCACCGATATCATAACATTTTATGGCTAAGTATTCCACGTCATTTCTGTTTGGATAATTAATAAATTACAGAACTTTACTAATTGCACCATTCTCTAGACCTTCTTCAACATTTAAATTACGACATAAGATTACACAACAGCTTTTACAGATACGTGACTGTTTTTCTCATCAGTTTTAAATGCAGTTTTCGACACAGACTTTTCTTAACTATCCAATTTCGATTCGAGTTTTTCTGTTAGTAGCACTGTAACTCCTTGATATTCCATTTTATCATTTGCTGTAATTTCGATGATCTCTTCTTTTTCCAGTTGCAATAATTGTTCATTGAATTTACTACACTCCTCAAGAGTTGGCATCAAACAATAGACTTCTCTTACTTCAGCAGCTCAAACATTACTTGGAAACAAATTGTTGATGAGACGGGCCTGTAATACCATCTGTTCTTCTTTTGTGAGGACTCCCACTCTTATGTCCTTTAGTATATCTCCATAATACATATCTGATACTTGTTGCATATTTTGAATTAACTCTTTGCATTGAACGTTTTCCCAAATGTATACATTTCCAATACTTCCTAGTGAAATCCTTGTATCATTATGTAGTAGTTTCTTGAAGGCAGGTTGTCCTTTGACTGGAGTTAGTTGTAGCAGGACTCCAAAGACTATTACATGTTTTCCTCCAAAAAGCACGTCATAGTCAGTGTAGGAGAGTAGGATCTGCTTCTTATAGTTACCCCACTTTTTATATAAACAACAAAAAAACACAGGGTATGGGGCAATATCACTGCACCTATCGAAAATCAGGTACAGGTGAACCCAACTCTCAGGGTGCCAAGGACCTGAGGCTCAATACCCCTAAGCCTCCAAGGGAAATTCCCACACTTTTACATAAAACACAATGGTCCAGCACTCCACTCAAAATAAACAATAATCAAGTTCAACAAAATTGAAATCCATTCAGCAGGTCTTTGTATAGAGTTTCTTTATTCTTAATCTTCTTAAAAAGCACACGAATGTAGCCAACGCGTTTCGTCCCTAAGGACTTCTTCAGGGCGAATCTATTGTCAGAAATTTTTAAAATGTTCCTCCGGACAGTGCTGGTCAACCATAAATCTCTCCTAAAGTAGCCATCTACGACCTCAGTAATTTGCAATATTGTTCTCCCTACGAGTGGGGGATCCAGTTATAGTAAGTGCTCACCGCAAACGTAAACAGCGTTACTCAGTCTCAATTAGTAAAGTGGCATCAGTCTGCATCCGTCGCGTAGTTCTTCCAACACTTCCAACAGGTCGTAGATGGCTACTTTAGGAGAGATTTATGGTTGACCATCACTGATCTGTATTCAATTGTTCTATTAGTTGTTCTATATCCATAGTTTCCTGTCTTACTTGCTGCATTGCATTCTCCACCTCATGCATAGCTATTGCAGCTTCATTGTGAATGATTTGTTGTCCAAGAGGATCTTGACTTCCAGGTGCAGAACTTTGACTGCTCTTCGAACTCTCTCTAGCTATCTCAGCAGCAATTGTTTCTTCTTGTTCAATCTCATCTCTCAACATTTGTGAGTTTAAAGTGCTTTATTGAAAAAATTAGAAACATAGGTACAATATATAGCAAGGCTTATAGAAAGAATAGCATTAGATTAGTAAACTGAATAAATGATTTGATGGAATAAATGACAAATAAAAATCTATCCTAAGTATACAAATATTCAAAAAGGAAAGCAGTAATAAAAGGATTGTACCTGATAGCATAAATAGCATTTTACATTTTTTGAATTTTGGGTAAAAGAGGGGAAGAACTAGAGAAGAGGGGAAGGAAGAAAAGAAAAGAAAAAGAAAAAGAAAAGAGGAAAGAGAAAAAGAGAACTGGGAAGGGGGGAAAGAAAAAGAAAAGCGAAAGAAGAGAGGAAAGGGGAACAAAGACACAGCAGTATCTTCAGCTGTTATTATATTGAAACATTAAAGTTATAATAATCATATCGTATCCCAAAAAGAAACAAAATGGTAATTGTACAATACTTTTGGTGGTTGAAAAACGAAGGAGCTATCTTGATTACGAAGTGCAGAAGCAGATAAATACTCGGTAAGCGGAGACCAGAGGGCTTCTTTACGAATAAGTTGTTGAGAAGTTTTGTAAGAAGCTCTGTCCAGTCTGTGATGATAGCAAATAAGGTTCCACCAAACAGAAAAAGAGACCTTAGAAGCATCCTTCCAGTTAGAAGTAATTACCTGAAAGGCAATAGCAATTAGCAAATCGACAAATATGCCAACCTTGTGAGAACCAAACCAGTTGGTAGAGTTACTACCCAGAAAAATGGAGTATGTGTCAAAGGGAAATTTGATATTGCAAATAGAGGAAATTGCTTCAAATATCTTAGTCCAAAAACGGGCAATATTAGGGTAAAGAAAAAAGGAATGCATAAATGAGCCAGGAGTAGTGGGACATACCCAGCAATTTGGGGATAAGTCTGAACTATACTTGGAGAGTGAAAATGGAGTTAAAAATAGTCTATGATTGTTAGAAATGGGGGTCTCTAGTTGGCAATGGCTGGCCACTGTCCAAGTAGGGACCCTTCTTCCTAAGTCAGAGTGAGAGGGCTCCACCCTTTGATAACCCCTGCTCAACCCTGTGGTAACGTAGCACGAGCAGCTAGGCTTATCTCAGAGGCAGTGTGTGAAGCATTTATGACCATACACAGTAACACAGTGAGGAACACTACAAAGGGACACCACACAAGTAGTTATCAAAAATAAGTATCTTTATATATAGACTTAACACAAGACCAATAACGATAAAAAGCCACAATACTGTCAAATAGGATTACTCTTGGAATGCTGCAAAAATAGTTCAAGTGCGCAAAGAGGAGTTCAGTTCAAAGCAGTGGTCTCTGCGACCCTTTTACCAACAAAGTACCTGGATTTCATAGCAAAACCAACAAATTGTCGCAAAGAAGCTGTAGCGATGAATTTCTGCGCGCGAGGCCGGTGATGCGTTAAATCCTTGCCGCGAGGGAGGATGATGCGCCGATCTGCTGATGCGTGTAGAGACGATGCGACAAACTTCTGCACGCTAGACCGTTGATGCGATGACTCCCTGCCGCAAGGGAGGAGGCGAGGCGACGATCTTGTTGCGTGTGCGGTCGGGTTGCGATGCGAAGAAATGGGGCTCGGCGAGGGAGCGACGATCCTGATGCGATGCAATGAAAATGGCGGACGCTCGACGTCCGCGCTGCGATGTCGTGATGCGATGATCTCGGTGCGATGACTCGATCTTTGGTTGCGAGCACTCGGCGGCAGCAGCGCAATGATTTTTCGGGCGCTCTTGGCTGCGGCGGCTCGCGAACGTGCGTTAGCGACGATTTCAGTACTCTCTTCTCTGTAGTAGAACTAGAGGCCCTGGAACTCACAGGAGCCTCACCTGCAGATAGAAATCCTCGCTGGGAGGAATCAGGAGGCTGGTGGTGAAGTCTGATGTGCCTGAGACTTCAACAGGAGGCTAGCTCTCTCCTAGCCCTTGGGTGATTGCTTTAGCAAGATTGATAAAAGTTCTCTCAAAGTCCTTTTCCCTCTTCTTCCAAGTCCAATGGTAACCACTGCAGGCCAATCCAAGAAACAGCACACAAGCACAAGGATAGTCACCTCATGCAGATTCCTTCAGTTACACGGACAGAGGTTCGTCTTGACATCCAGGAGCAATACCTCTGGTAGGGGTTTCAGCACAGATATTTATACCCCAAAATTCTTTGTTCTCAAAAGCTACAAGTCACTGAGCCTAGCCAGAACCAGTTCTGGTCAGTCCTGGAGCACTTTGTTTACCAGGCTGCATCCTTCCTTTCAGAAAGAGGGGTCTGCTATCAGACACACAGTAGGAGGTGGAGCCAGCATTCACCTTGCCAGGCACAGCCCTATTCAGGTCAAGGAGCCACCCCTCCCCATACTCTAAATGCAGATCTCTCTATTCAACCCAGGTCTGACTCAGCCTGCCCTGTCCCTCCAAAACCAGACAGCCAATACACATAACAGCAGAGCACACTGGAAGGCTTAGGCAAGAAAATACCTACTTTCTAAAAGTGGTATTTTCAAACACAGAATATAAAAATAAACTTCACTAAAAGATGTATTTTAATATTCTGAGCTCAGGCATACTAAATTCGTTTTTCTACCATGTTCCTGGGGTCAGTTAGGACTATAGGATGTAATAGTCAAACTGCCCATTCTAGCCTATGGGGAACAGGTAGCCTTACAGTAGTGAAAAACATAATTGGGTGTAATTCACTACCAGGACATGCTACACACACCAAGGCATGTCCTACCTTACACACACAATGCACCCTACCATAGGGGTGACTTACATGATGCCAAGGGAAGGTTCAGGGGCTGGGAAGTGGGTGCACTTCACAGCCAAGATGGCAGTTCTGGACTGCACACAGACTCTGCAGTGGCAGGTCTGAGACACACTTTACAAGCTGCTTCTGTGGGTGGCGCAACCCAGCGCTGCAGGCCCACCAGCAGCATTTGGTTTACCAGCCCTGGGCACACACAGGCCACACTACTAGGGACTAACAGGTAAACCAAACAAACCAATCATGGATATACCAATTCACATGTCATATTTACACAGGGAGCATTCGCGCTGTGGCACTGAATGGCAGTGGCACAGCGCCCAGAGCATCTAACACCAGCAAAAACAGAGGAGACAACAGCGAAAAAGGAAGGGAGACCCACGCCAATGGTGCCAGGTCTAACACGTGTCCCCTCCAGCTGAAATGTGGGGAGAACTACCCATCCCCTTGGAAGTTCTCATCACTAAGGCGGAAAAATCTGGACAGACCATCAGCATTGGCGTGTTCTGTACCAGGGCGGTGTTCCACCGTGAAGTCCATACCCTGTAGGGAAATGGACCACCTCAACAACTTGGGATTCTCACCCCTCATCTGCATCAACCATCTGAGGGGCCTGTGGTCTGTCTGAACCCAGAAGTGAGTCCCAAACAGGTATGGTCTCAGCTTCTTCAGTGCCCAGACCACAGCAAATGCCTCACGCTCAATTGCACTCCACCTCTGTTCCCGTGGAAGTAACCTCCTACTGATGAAGGCGACAGGTTGGTCTAGTCCCTCCTCATTTATCTGTGACAAACGGCCCCCACCTCATGCTCTGAAGCATCTGTCTGGACAACAAATTCCTTAGCAAAATTGGGCGCCTGGAGTACGGGTGCTGTACACATGGCAGTTTTGAGGGCATCAAAGGCTTTCTGACAGGTGTCAGTCCAGTTCACAATCTTTGGCCGCTTCTTGGAAGTCAGCTCAGTCAAGGGTGCAACAATGTTGCCATACCCCTTGACAAACCTCCTGTAGTAACCCGTGAGTCCTAAGAAGGCCCTCACCTGGGTCTGGGTCCCTAGGGGCTCCCAAGCCAGGATGGTTTCAATCTTGGGCTGCAGGGGTGCCAGCTGGCCACTCCCCACCTGGTGTCCCAAGTACACCACAGAACCCTGCCCAATCTGGCACTTACTGGCCTTGATTGTGAGGCCTGCTCTGCGCAGCGCCATCAACACTTCCCAGAGGTGGCGCAAGTGGTCCTCCCAGGAGGAACTAAACACTGCAATGTCATCCAGGTAGGCGGCACTGAAATCCTCCAGCCCAACCAACACCTGGTTGACCAACCTCTGAAAGGTGGCAGGGGCATTCTTCATCCCAAAGGGCATCACACGGAACTGGTAGTGCCCATCTGGTGTGGAGAATGCTGACCTCTCCTTTGCCCCATCAGTTAAGGCGATCTGCCAGTACCCAGACGTCAGATCAAACGTGCTGAGGTACCGGGCAGCCCCTAACCGATCTATGAGCTCATCAGCTCTGGGGACGGGGTGCACGTCGGTCTTCGTGACCGAATTGATACCTCGGTAGTCCACACAGAACCTAAGTTCAGGAGTGGCACCAGGCGTCGCAGCTTTTGGTACCAAGACCACGGGGCTGGACCAGGGGCTGCTAGAGGACTCAATCACCTCTAGGGCAAACATTTTGGAGACCTCCTCCTTAATGCAAGCCCTGACCCTGTCAGTCACTCTGTAAGCCTTGTGCTTGACAGGAGGACTGTCCCCGGTATCCACCTCATGGACGCACCAATCAGTGACACGAGGCACCAGGGAGAACAAATCAGAAAATTGCCCCAACAGTTGGTGACAATCTCTCTGCTGCTCAGGGGTCAGTGTGGTGGAGAGGATCACACCCTCCACTGACCCATCCTTCTCTCCTGCACACAGGAGGTCAGGAAGAGGCTCACTCTCCTCCTCCATCCCATCATCTGTGGCAAGAAGCATGCCCACTTCAGACCTCTCAAAGTGGGGCTTCAGGCGGTTCACATGCAGGACCCGCAAGGGGTTCCTGGGAGACTGAAAGTCCACCAAGTAGGTAACTGGACTTTTGCGCTCCACCACCTCAAATGGACCGGTCCACTTATCTTGGAGCGCACAAGGCTCCACTGGGGCCAGTACCCAAACCCTCTGATTAGGTTGAAATTCGACCAGAGTGGCATTCTGGTCGTGCCAACGTTTCATTTCCTCCTGGCTGGCTTCCAGATTTGCCTCAGCAATCTTTCTGAAACGCCGAGTCTGGTTCCTGAAGGCCAACATGTAGCTAAATACATCTTGGGGAGGTTTCCTGGAAGATTGCTCCCAGCCTTCCTTGACCAGACTCAGAGGCCCTCTTACCGGATGGCCATAGAGGAGTTCAAAGGGACTGAACCCTAAGGACTTCTGTGGCACCTCACGGTAGGCAAACAACAGGCATGGCAAGAGGACGTCCCACTTACGCCTCAGGGGCTCTTCTAGGCCCATGATCATGCCCTTCAAGGTCCGGTTGAACCTTTCAACCAGACCATTACCTTGGGGGTGGTAAGGAGTGGTGAACTTATAAGTTACCCCACACTCCTTCCACAGAGACTTCATGTACTGGGAGATGAAGTTGGTCCCCCTGTCAGACACCACCTCTCTGGGGAACCCCACACGGGAGAAAATCCCCATCAGTGCACGTCCCACCACGGGGGCCGTCACTGTCCTGAGCGGGATGGCTTCAGGGTACCGGGTGGCATGGTCCACCAAGACCAGGATGAACCTGTTGCCCATGGCTGTCTTGGGGTCCAGAGGCCCCACAATGTCAATGCCCACTCGCTCGAATGGGGTACTAACAACTGGAAAGGGCTGGAGTGGGGCCTTGATCTTCCCCCACTCTTCCCACTTGCCTGGCAAGTCTCACATGTCCTGCAATGAGTGTCTGAACTCTTGCGCATCTGGGGCCAATAAAAGTAGGTGGCCAGCCTTTCAAAGGTCTTGGTCTGCCCCAGATGTCCTGCCAATGGAATGTCGTGAGCCAACCCCAGTAGGAAGGCTCTGAAGCACTCGGGTACCACCAGCACACGGGCTGACCCCGGCTCAGCAGCCTTAGGCTCACTATACAGGAGACTGTTCCCCCAATAAATCAGATGTGAACCAGACATGTCATCTTCTGCCTGGGCTGCAGCCTGTCGCCGCATACCCTCAAGAGAGGGGCAAACTCTCTGCTGCTCACAAAATTCCTCCCTGGTGGGTCCCCCTTCCTGCTGCCAATGGGTCAGCTCAGGCAGGTCCCCCAGTTCGGCGATCTGCTCCCTGGTAGGCTCCAGGGCATCCCCCTCAGGGTCTGCTCCCTCCTGGGCCGTGGGAACCAAGGGGGCCGGCTCCCCGCGCCACCTGCCCCTTCTCTCTAAGGCAGGGATCTGGGCCATACTCTCAGGCTCCAGGTCCTTCTCAACACCCTCCTTGGCTGCCATGGACCGAGTGGTAGCACACGCCCACTCAGGCAGACCCAACATTTCCAAGTGAGATTTTCTCTCCACCGTAGCCCATGGGGAGTTCTCTAAATCGTTGCCCAACAGACAGTCTACAGGCATGGCGGGCCTCACAGCCACCTGAAGAGTTCCTGAGACCCCCCCCCACTCAAAGGGAACCTGAGCCACCTCTCATTGGCTCTCTGAGTTGTCTGCGGACACTACTGGGTAGAATGCATTGGGGACAACCTGCTCTTTGGACACCAACCGGGAGCGGACAGCAGTTACACTGGCTCCTGTGTCTCTTAGAGCCTCCACTCTATGGCCATTGACGGTCGCCCACTGCCTGTACTTTTTAGTGTTATCAGGCAGTGCAGGCTTAGGGACCATCTCAAAGTCTCCTAATGAGACAAGGGTCAACTCTACGGGATCCCACCCCTCTTGGGCACCCATCTCCCCCCCCCAGGGCTACACTTGCAAGCTGGCGGGGTGGTGCACGGGTGGTGCACTAGTATCCCTCTGAGGACACTGGGGATCATAGTATCTGTGGCCCACTTGACCACACTTATAACAAGTAAGGGGCCCCCTCTGAACAGGCCTACCTGTCGTGGGCACTGGCTTCTTTTCTTGGGGAGGCTGGGACACCACTGCTTGGTTCCCTTGGAATTACTTTGGGGCCCTCTTTGGAACTCCCTCGGTTTACCCCTGTCCCCCACTTCTCTGCTGGGGACCCTGCCCACCTTTGGCGAAGTCTCCCACTGGACCCTTGCGAACCCGGGTGCTCACCCAGCGGTCCGCCTCCTCAGCAAGCTTCCTAGGGTTAGTCAGCTTGCAATCAATCAGGTGCTGGCGTAGCTCAGGAAAACAGTTACTAGATAAATGCTCCCATGCAATCAAATCATAAAGCTGCTCAAAAATTTCAACTTTGCTACCTTTTACCCAGCGTTCCATTGCTCTGCAAAAAAAAGACACATATCCAACCCACGTGGTACCCTCTAGCTTCTTGCAGGTCCTAAACCTCTGCCTATACATCTCAGGGGTCAAACCATAGCGGGTCATCAAAGCTTCCTTCATGTGGCCATAAACCATTCGACTTTCTGGGGGCAGGTCCAACAAGGTATCCCTCCCCTCACTCACAAAGCGTCCCCACAACCCCGCTCCCCAATTCTTCTCAGGGACCCGGTGGGACACCATGGCTAATTCATAATCGGCAAACCATTGCCCAATATCTTCACTTTTGTGGAAATCCTTAATAACCTCCTTGGGTATATACACTCTATGCTCAGTATGCACTACAGGTATGCTGCCACCAGAGGGGAGATCTCTATACTCTTTGCTTTAATCTCCAACTCCCTCAATATTCTCTCATGCTCAAGTTTCATTTTCATAATCTCAAATTCTAACTTCTTGTTCTCTAGGTCCCTGTGACCATCCATTTTAAGCTTAGCCATCTCCATATTATGCCGCCTATCTCTCTCCCTGTCCTCCATCTCTTCTGGGGACAGACCCTTAGCGGACACACTAGTGCCCGGGCTGGAAATTGCTTTATCTCCTACTAAGTCTACTACTTCGCCCTGCTGCTCTCCTGCATTCTCTTCCCCTCCACAAGCTCTCCCATATTCTTAGGGGCATCCCTGGCTTCTAGCCAGGCCTTCAGCGCCTTGTAATACTCCTCTCTTCTAGTGAGACCTGTGATAGGGACTGTGAATTGTTTGCAAAAATATTTGAGCTGCTTGGCATTGTAGGTTTCTAATTTCTCTTCTTCCCAGGAGAGATCCTCCGAGGCATTGGATCTGGGCTTGCCCATTGTAGTAATAACTGGCAATATAAATCAAAAATAGAATCAGAAAAAACCTCAAAACGTATGTGGTTGCGTTATGGTCTGCACTCACTAGTAGTGTACACTATAATTACTGTATGCGATCATAAATGCAAGTCCAGATCCTCACCGCTGACCACCAATGTTAGAAATGGGGGTCTCTCGTTGGCAATGGCTGGCCACTGTCCAAGTAGGGACCCTTCTTCCTAAGTCAGAGTGAGAGGGCTCCACCCTTTGATAACCCCTGCTCAACCCTGTGGTAACGTAGCACGAGCAGCTAGGCTTATCTCAGAGGCAGTGTGTGAAGCATTTATGACCATACACAGTAACACAGTGAGGAACACTACAAAGGGACACCACACAAGTAGTTATCAAAAATAAGTATCTTTATATATAGACTTAACACAAGACCAATAACAATAAAAAGCCACAATACTGTCAAATAGGATTACTCTTGGAATGCTGCAAAAATAGTTCAAGTGCGCAAAGAGGAGATCAGTTCAAAGCAGTGGTCTCTGCGACCCTTTTAACTACAAAGTACCTGGATTTCGAAGCAAAACCAACATATTGTCGCAAAGAAGCTGTAGCGATGAATTTCTGCACGCGAGGCCGGTTATGCGTTAAATCCTTGCCGCGAGGGAGGATGATGCGCCGATCTGCTGATGCGTGTAGAGACGATGCGAGAAACTTCTGCACGCTAGACCGTTGATGCGATGACTCCCTGCCGCAAGGGAGGAGGCGAGGCGACGATCTTGTTGAGTGTGCGGTCGGGTTGCGATGTGAAGAAATGGCGCTCCGCGAGGGAGCGACGATCCTGATGCGATGCGACGAAAATGTCGGACGCTCGACGTCCGCTCTGCGATGTCATGAAGCGATGATCTCGGTGCGATGACTCGATCTTTGGTTGCGAGCACTCGGCGGCTGCAGCGCGATGATTTTTCGGGCGCTCTCGGCTGCGGCGGCTCGCGAACGTGCGTTAGCGACGATTTCAGCACTCTCTTCTCTGTAGTAGAACTAGAGGCCCTGGAACTCACAGGAGCCTCACCTGCAGATAGAAATCCTCGCTGGGAGGAATCAGGAGGCTGGTGGTGAAGTCTGATGTGCCTGAGACTTCAACAGGAGGCTAGCTCTCTCCTAGCCCTTGGGTGATTGCTTTAGCAAGATTGATAAAAGTTCTCTCAAAGTCCTTTTCCCTCTTCTTCCAAGTCCAATGGTAACCACTGCAGGCCAATCCAAGAAACAGCACACAAGCACAAGGATAGTCACCTCCTGCAGATTCCTTCAGTTACACGGACAGAGGTTCGTCTTGACATCCAGGAGCAATACCTCTGGTAGGGGTTTCAGCACAGATATTTATACCCCAAAAGTCTTTGTTCTCAAAAGCTACAAGTCACTGAGCCTAGCCAGAACCAGTTCTGGTCAGTCCTGGAGCACTTTGTTTACCAGGCTGCATCCTTCCTTTCAGAAAGAGGGGGTCTGCTATCAGACACACAGTAGGAGGTGGAGCTAGCATTCACCTTGCCAGGCACAGCCCTATTCAGGTCAATGAGCCACCCCTCCCCATACTCTAAATGCAGATCTCTCTATTCAACCCAGGTCTGACTCAGCCTGCCCTGTCCCTCCAAAACCAGACAGCCAATACACATAACAGCAGAGCACACTGGAAGGCTTAGGCAAGAAAATACCTACTTTCTAAAAGTGGTATTTTCAAACACAGAATATAAAAATAAACTTCACTAAAAGATGTATTTTAATATTCTGAGCTCAGGCATACTAAATTCGTTTTTCTACCATGTTCCTGGGGTCAGTTAGGACTATAGGATGTAATAGTCAAACTGCCCATTCTAGCCTATGGGGAACAGGTAGCCTACAGTAGTGAAAAACAAAATTGGGTGTAATTCACTACCAGGACATGCTACACACACCAAGGCATGTCCTACCTTACACACACAATGCACCCTACCATAGGGGTGACTTACATGATGCCAAGGGAAGGTTCAGGGGCTGGGAAGTGGGTGCACTTCACAGCCAAGATGGCAGTTCTGGACTGCACACAGACTCTGCAGTGGCAGGTCTGAGACACACTTTACAAACTGCTTCTGTGGGTGGCGCAACCCAGCGCTGCAGGCCCACCAGCAGCATTTGGTTTACCAGCCCTGGGCACACACAGGCCACACTACTAGGGACTAACAGGTAAACCAAACAAGCCAATCATGGATATACCAATTCACATGTCATATTTACACAGGGAGCATTCGCGCTGTGGCACTGAATGGCAGTGGCACAGCGCCCAGAGCATCTAACACCAGCAAAAACAGAGGAGACAACAGCGAAAAAAGGAAGGGAGACCCACGCCAATGGTGCCAGGTCTAACAATGATAAAAATAATAAAGAGTCTGAGTAATGCTTGAATTACATGAGGTGTGATGTATGCGTGTCCAATTGGAGTTCCATGTTTGAACAGAAAGAGTATGTTGTAACTCAGATTCCCATAACAGCTCAACTTTACTTTTAGGGCGGTTGAGAGAGGAAAAGTGCAAGTATTTATAAACATGAGAGGCTCTAATAAAAGGGGAAGTGGATAAAGGTTCTATCAGAGGATCTTGAGGAGAAATTGGAGAGCTAGAGAGTAGAAAGAGTTGATCCATGAGGAGCGTTCGTAAAGATTCATATCTCAGTAACGAGGAAAGAGGTAGGTCGAATGTTGACTGAACTTCTTGTAGAGTAAGACAATGAGAATCCTGTATTAGTTGCTTAACCTGGAAGATCCCTTTGATGGCCCATGTTCTCCAAAAGATAGTGCGGTTGGAAACTTTGATACTCTTGTTATGCCAAAGAGGGGAGTCCAAAAATATCTGTAAAGGACTATGGAATTTACATTTAATAGAATGAAAAGTTGAAATGAACTTTGAAATCGTTGGATAGTTAAAAGAATGAGGGGGATGAGTGAAGCCGGCTAAAAGGGAAAAAGGGAGAGGAGATATCAGTGATTCCTCCAATCTATACCATACAGAGGTAGAAGTCCCTCCCAAAGTAGATAAATAAGGTAACAGTTGGTGAATTAGAAAAGAGGAATGATACTGTCGAAAGTTGGGAAAATGTACACCGCCCCGATCTTTAGGGGCAGAGAGAAGAGCAAGAGAAATGCGAGCCTTCCTACCGTTCCAGAGAAATTTACTCAGAATTCTATTAAGGGATTTAAAAAATGTCAGTGGTATTTTAACAGGTAACATGGATAAATAGAAGTTAATAACAGGAAGCATCATCATTTTGATGAAGTCCAATCTACCCCACCATGACAAAAAAAGGGGAGACCATCTATCTGCCATATTATTTACTTTTGATAAAATCTCTTCCAAATTAACCTGAATCGTTTTTGTAAGGGTAGAAGAGTACACAGGGGCATATTTACAAGCCCCTTGCGCCACCGATGCGTCACTTTACGTGACGCATCAGTTGTTTTTTCCTTACGCAATATTTACAAGGTGACGCATCTATGGAGATGCGTCACGTAAACAGAGATGCGACGGAATGGAGCTGCACGAGAATCGGCTGCGTCGCGTAAGTCAAAATATATGCAAGGTAGGCGTTCCCACTCAAAAACCGACGCATTTCCGGCGCAGTCATATTTACGTCATTCCAACGCATCGACGCATCTACAAAAAGCGACACGCAAATGTGAAAATGCGCCCGCAAGCCTACGCCACATAAACCCACGCGCAGGAAATGACGCAAGTATCCCAGAACCTCAAAAAACCTGCTGCAGAACTGTCAGAAAGCAGAGCAAGCAACATGGACCTACTAATCCTGCAGCTGGGAGTTGCACCAAGAATACAACAACCACCCCCACAACAAATCCCACAACCACACCCTCCACCATTACCACAAAGGCATCGCAGGAGAAGGGAGCGCATTTACCGTCCAAGGACCACCCTCCTCGGACTCCGTGATGAACATATCATCCAAATGTATCGCCTCAGGAAAGCATCTATTGTGACCCTGCTGCGGCAGATCACACCACAGCTACAGACCCCAAATGAAAGGGGCACCAACATCCCACCGCAGACAAAGCTACTGGCAGTTTTACACATGTTGGCCTCTGGATCATTCCAAACAACAGTAGCACAAGTGGCAGGGGTCTCACAGGCATCATTCTCCGCCTTCCTACCGTCGGTCCTGGATGCCATCATTCAACTCACACCACAGCACATCCATTTCCCAAACACCCACCAGCAGCAGATGGACATCAAACAAGGCTTCTATGCCATTGCTGGATTCCCACATGTGCTTGGAGCAATGGACTGCACGCATGTTCAGCTTGCACCACCTGCAGCAACATCACACCTATACCGCAACCGAAAGCACACACACTCCATCAATGTCCAAGCCATTGTGGACCATCGGGGACTATACATCAATCTACTTGCTAAATATCCTGGGAGTGTGCATGATGCATACATATTCCGAAACTGCATCATCAATGACCGTTTCCAAAATGGAGAATATGGCAATGGGCTCCTTGTCGGTAAGCACAAACTAATGTACAAAAATTTGAAAATCCTTCCAAATCACGTGTATGTGAAGTGCGACTACACACCCGTAATGGCCTCAAGGCGCTGGGGGGTGTGGTGGGGGGGGAGTTGGCAGGTCCCAGTCCATCAAGGAGGGGGTCCATTGAAGAGCCAGGTATTGAGGTGTCCAGCAAAGATGGGGAGCGATGTTATCTGTCTGAGGTAGAGTGGAAGGTCGTTCCAGGCTCTGGCCGCGCAGAAGGAGAAGGAGCGGCCTCCCGATCTGGTCTCACTGATGCGGGGGACAACGGTGTAGGAGAAGTGGGCTGATCGTAGGGTCAATTGGTGTGTGTGGAATATCAGTAAGCTAATCAGGTATGCTGGTCCGGTGCCGTGGAGGGACTTGTGAGCGTGTGTCAGCATCTTGAAGGTGACTCTAGCTTCGATGGGGAGCCAGTGGAGTGTGCGCAGATGCTGGGAGATGTGGCACTGTCTTGGCAGGTTGAGTACCAGTCTTGTGGCGGCGTGTTGGATGTTCTGTAGCTTGCGGGTGAGGTGTTTGTTAATTCCGGCATATAGTGCGTTGCCGTAGTCGAGCATGCTGGTGACCAGGGTGTCAGTGATGTCCTTTCGGTGTTCATGCGTGATCCATTTGAATGTCTGACGTAGGAGGCAGAGGGTGTGGAAGCAGGAGGACGAGACAGAGTTGATCTGGCAGTCCATTTTGAGCTCGGAGTCCAGGATGATTCCCAGGTCACGTGCATGGTCCGTGGGGGTGGGTGGTCTTCCAAGGGCGAGGGGCCACCAGGTGTCATTCCAGGTCTCTGGGTCTTGGCCCATGATGAGTCCTCCTGTTTCGTTGGTGTTTAGTTGTAGGCAGCTGTATGTCATACATTTGGCAATGGCTACCATGCCATCACGAAAGTTGTGTCTGGCGCTGTTGGGTCCGTTGGATAGGGAGAGGATAAGTTGGGTGGCATCCCTGTATGACACAATGTTAAGTCTGTAGGTTCTGACGATGGGTGCGAGTGGAGCCATGTAGATGCTGAAGAGCGTAGGACTGAGGGAGGACCCCTGGGGGACTCCGCAGGTGATAGGTGTAGGGTCCGAGAGGAAAGGGGGAGTCTGACCCGCTGCGTCCTGCCGGAGAGGAAGGAGCGCATCCAGTTGAGGGCCTTGTCTCGGATCCCTGCATCATGGAGTCTGTGTATGAGGGTGTGGTGAGAGACTGTGTCGAACGCCGCTGAGAGGTGGAGGAGGATGAGGGCTGCTGTACCTCCTGAGTCCTGTAAGGTACGGATGTCGTCTGTTGCGGCGAGGAGGGTGGTTTCCGTACTGTGCTTGTTACTTAAGCCGGATTGGGAGGAGCCGAGGATGTAGTGATCATCGATGAATGTAGCGAGTTGGCTGTTGATGGCTTGCTAGATGACTATCACTGGGAACGGGAGCAGGGAGATGGGTCAGTAGTGTCTGCGGTGGGTTGTGTCCTCCGAGGGTTACTTCAGGAGGGGGTTGATCTCAGCATGTTTCCAGTCGTCAGGGAACAAGGCGGTTGCCAGGGAGCGGTTGATGGTGTGGCAGAGCGTGGGTGTGATGGTATTGGTGCTTCTATTGAAAAAGTGGTGTGGGCAGGGGTCCGTGGGGGCTCCACAGTGTATTGACTGTGGTATCTTCAGTGTGTCTTCGGTGGTGAGGGCTGTCCAGTTGTCGATCGCTGGCTTCAGGGTGCCAGCAGTGGTTGTTGAGGGTCCAGTGTGTTGGTTGTCTCCGTTGAAGTTGCCGTAGATGCACTTGAGTATGTCCATGAAAATGGTGCTGAGTATGTTGCAGCGGTCTTGTGAGGGAGGGATGTTGCTGGACTGGCTGGTGGGCTGGGCAAACTCCTTGATGATGTTGAAGAGTCCTTTGCTGTTGTGTGCATGAGTGGAGAATCTGTCTTCAATTGCTTTCTCACTCGTTCTCCTGATGAGTTTGTGTTGGGCGTCGTTGGCGGCTCTGAAGTTGTCATGGCCTTCTGTGTATTTGGTGTTCCTCCAGGCCTTTTTGTACATACAAGTATACTCAGTAACAATAGTTGGCACTCTGCCACATCACATGCCTGTAGTACAAAATGATGCAATAATTCAATGTGAAAAAGCAGACCCACATATACACGAAGAACATATAACACACAGTGCAAAGCTGCATGCACACATTGCAGCATAACCTAAACTCCCAAGGGACACCAGATAGTAATGCATGCAAATATCCCACATGAAAATGATTAGAACAAAAGTCACAATGACGATACATGCACACATGGCATCTAACACAAATCAACAATGGAAATGTGCAGTGCATTGTAAGAAATGCATGTAAATAGTAAATAATCTAAATACAATGTGCAGCCATGTATACATAAGTGCACATATCAATGAAACACATTAAGCATGTATTGGTGCACCATGTGACAAACGTACGTGTGCAGGGGCATGACAAGCTAAATGAGTGACAATGCAGGGCCAAAGAAATCCAAGCTGTGCACAAACAAAATGTGTGTAACCACAATGCCAGGATACCGACTCTCCTTTGCCCAGAGTAAACTTCATCCTTCCCCACACATTGAAATGTGCCCAGATGTGCTATGCACAATGTCTGCAAGTGTGCACAAAAGCTAAACACAATGGGGAAGAAGCACAAGGACGTGCTGCAGTGCAGCAATGCAAGCCCTTAGGCAGTGTCACGCTGTGGTACTTCCTTGTAAATCTGCCCCTGTGTCCCCAAATATATCTGGCATATATACCACCATGTCACCCCAGCTACGGCAGGCGTACACACCCTGTGCTCTAACGTTGGAAATAAGCATGATTCAGAAGTGTCCACCAAAGGAGCCCCACCATGCCAAGCTCATGGAACAGTACATTTGTCCCTGCAACGCTTCCCCTGTATAAGCCAGGAACAGCACTGATCATCTGCATACAGGGCAATATGACAAATTTGCACTTGCATGCATAACCACATGTAATGCAGACCTGTGGCAAGGGATTCTTCCGCTAAGGGAAACCAAAGGCTGTACAGCAGGCATACCTGTCACGTGGCCTGGATGATATCACAAGTATCAGATATCCAGCCGCATGTTTCTAAATGTTCAGTGGCGTGGATAAATAACAAGCCCGGTCATTACACAAACTTAGCTCCCAGCCTGAACATATTCATCCCATGGTACTAATAAGGGAAATTCAAGGCAATCAAATACTTCTTCTATGTCCAATGCTAAAATAGCCGAATTGTACTCACAGTAAGAATTGACTTTGATAAACTTGTATACCTGCTGAACATTCATAGCCGGATTCCTTGGTGGGATGAACCTGGACTGCCCTTTATGTACTAAAGTAGACACATAGGGGAGTATGCGGATGGGCAACACACGGCTCCGGGTCAGGTAATCTGTGTTGATCATGGACAATAGGCAGAATGCAGATTGACCACAAGGTGTTACCCCAGGTCGAAGGAGTGGGATGATTACTGTGTCTCGGGTCATGACAGGGAGATGTCCATGTCAATTAGCATCATTTCAAAGCGTCACAAATTCATTCGCCAATTGTTCATTGTAGGTGAGGTAGAACTCCAATTGGAGTCCATCGTTCCCTGCCGTCTCATTCCTCGCCATATGCCTAATCTCCACACTACTCCCCTTGCAGCTCAATGTCTCACCACAGTATGTCAGCCTGATCCATGCCAAAATGGAACCGCAGAGCTGCTGTTGTAAATCCGGGCAATACCTTCTCAGACAGGGAGGAGCCAATATAACTAGGACAGGGACATCCACGCAGGGTGTGCAGTGCTCTGCGCTGCCAGTGCGTCACAAAAAGTGACGTAGTGTCAAGGCCATGTAAAGCTGAGCAGCAAACTCAAACACAACATGCAATTGACACCAATGAAATCACCATTCCAATCTCAAGAAACATGACGTACAACACATGCCATGTATACTGATGTCACCCTAAACTAACACATTTCAACTTACTTTCCAATTCCAGCTGATCAAGGATATGGTCTACAGACGTGGGTGATGACACCATTTGGAAATCCACAAACTGAACCACAAAAGGCATACAACCATGCCCATTGCAGGACACGAAACATCATTGAAAGAAGCTTCGGAATGCTCAAGTCCCGGTTCCGGTGCCTAGATTCATCAGGTGGAAGGCTACTCCATTCACCTGAAACTGTGTGCAAGATGATAATGACATGTGCAATACTCCACAACATATGTGTCAAAACAAATGTGCCCTGGGATGAAGAGGACCAGCACCCTGGACAGATGGATGATGGTGATGAAGGTGAAGCAGAAGGACAAGATATCCGCAACACTGCAGCAGGGACAAGACGCCACACACACATTGTCACACAATTCTTCTCATGATTTATTCAAAATAAAAGTTTGTGACAATGTGCAATAAATTACCTAACACAAAATTTAAGTATGAGCATCAACTCATTTGTCCATTTACTTAAGAGGTCATATGATATCCATATCTATGTGTGGATCAACCTTAAACTGCAGCAGCATGCCAGTGCAAGCACCTTGGCTGTGACAAGCTGTGGCACTGGTGTAGCACGTGAATGCAACATTATCCCAATGCCTAATTGAAGTCTGGTGTGCAACCCTGCCATATAGCACAAACAGATGACATGCAGTGAGTCATGCACACTTGCCCCATGATCTAAGGATGTCTGTGTGGTGTGCCTCACATCCATAGCTGGCCAAAGTGGCAAGGCACATCACACATTAACAAAACATGTGCTAAATAAAAAGCAGCTTGTGCAGCTGAAGTGTTAAGTTTTGAGATACTGAAATTGGTGCTGCAGTACCGCCATGGTCCGGAAAATAAGCCACATGGGAGTGCGCTGTGACATGGTAACCAATGTCCTGCCGGCAGTGCCAACAAGGTGTGATGAAATGTTAGGCACATGCTGTGCAAGTGCAACTTAAGAGTACCACTAACAACAAAATCATAATTCTATATGACTATGTACACATACACCATTACAAATGGAAATGTTGTTGACAGGAAACAACACAACTCAACATGAAATCAGCCAACATGTTCATTGTAGGAGAGTAGGATCTGCCTATGATGGTTACTCACACATTTTGCTGGTGTGTCACTGTATTTGGACTAAAGTCTGGCTGGGGCCCTGCGAATCAGGACCCCAGCCTAGCTGCATCCTCCCTAAATTGAATGCTAGTACCTCATGTACAACTCCGATTGGAATCTGGGGTGCCCTTATTAGTCCCTAGTATATGGTATACTATGTACCAAGGGCATAGGTACCCCAGGGGCCTACCAGGGGCTGCAGCATGTACTATGCCACCACTGGGAAGGCTCACAAAATGACAGCACAGGACTGCTACTGCAGCCTGGGTAAGGTGGTGCATGCACTCCTTACTGTGGTACAGGTAGCCTATATCACTACACATACACACACATATAAACCTATGAGTAACCTCTATGGCAGGCCTCATCAATCCTGAAGGCAGAGTGCTTGGTTATCATGTGAGAGGTTGCTCCTGCATGAGCAGAGCCCCTCTGCAGCGTCCGGAACCCATACTCTGATGCCGTTTGCGGTGCAGCCTGACCATAGACTCTTAAGGACATCATAACCATGCGGGAAATGCTAACTTTGTACTGGCTGCACGGAAACATGTTGTGTATGGTGTCACACACTTAGGAATCCTACCCTCCCCGGCAGTTGTGGCGGCGGGGGTATAATTCCACCCTAATAGAGGGAAAGACATGTCACCACCGGTATACCCGGAAGAAACCTTAAAGAGCCCAAGCATCACAAAATGGATGCTGCAGCCACAGACACGAGTCTGGCCTTCTGCTGGTGACCGAAACTACGGCAGGGGAGGCCTGGACAATAGGTCCCCTGTCACAGGGAGGTGTGACCACCTCCCAGACAGGCCTTAGTGTCTTGGAGCTGGGTGGGTGCACTCTTAGAGTGCTTTGAAGTCCAGCACTGGGGGCACATCCGGTGTCCCAGGGCATACTCCAGTTCAAACTGGTTGCAGGGGCACTCAGCCCCTGATCTTGCAAGAAACTGGACAAAGGGAATGGGTGTAACCACCCCTCCTCCCAGAGCCTCCCATAGGTGGGTCCCCAGAGTATGTCCAACCCCCTACCTAAGTATAAGTATATGAACCCAGTCCCTAGCACCTTAGATCACACCTGGATGAAACTCTGCAACATATATCCAGGAACTCTGACATTCAACATGACTAGAAGACGGAAGAATCTCCCTTGGGGTCAATGAGTGACTCCCCTGTTCAAACAGGCACCAAAGAAGCAAATTGCCGGTTAGCATTTCCGATTTACCCACCGGACCTTGAAGCATGTGCAACTCAGGACATGGACTTCCAGATTACTCAGAGGCCGACACGAGAGCACAGCAAAGCTGAGACCTGCAGCCCTCACGAGTGACGTGGGACCAGAACTACTGGACATCTGGTACATTTGCAAGTGCATCAACTTCCCGAGCTTTACCAAAGTTGTACATTGGGCAATTTGTAGTCCAAGCCCCGAGCGCCTTTTCCACCAAAGATTGTGGTCCCACACTCCACGAGTGTTTCGTGTGCCTGCTCCTTGCATCGCAGCTCAGGGCTCCTTTGCGGTCCCTTGTCTCTCAACTCGTGGGCCCCTGTGAAGGCCAACTTGATTTCCTTTGGGCTTTCCTGGTTGCTCCAGACGTGCACAGACTCACCACCGCGTGGTGAGTCCCTCAGACATTGGTGGTCTGCACCAAAGCCAATCTCTGCTGCCTGCGTGGCTTGCATTTGCCAAGGCTTGTTGTGTCCAATCCGGGCACCAACGCTGCAGCACTCGACAACCTTTGTGGGACAGCTCGAATCACACTCCTGCTTGTCGTCAACACCTCCGGGTCCTCGTGGCTGAAGAGACAAGCTTCACCTCCTTCACCTGAAATCACCCGACGTCGGTGGCCATCCACTCATCGCCCTCCTGGTCACTGGCAAGTGACCCAGACTCTGTCCCCTCTGCTTCCCGGTTCTTCACATCTCAGATCCACTCTTGGATCCACACGGACACTTTCCACTTAGACACCAGCATCATCATGCAGCAGTTCGCCATTGAAACTGACAACGACATCCAACCTCAAAAGACACCTATGCACCCGGCTCCCCTGGGTGAGGTCACTCGAGTACTCCGGTGCTCCCGTGGGTATTGACTCTAGAACTGGCTAGTGCTAAAGGGGTTTGGTCAAAGTCCCCTTCTAAGTGTCCTTCAGCTTTAAAATTATAACTGCAAATTTCCCCATAGGTGTCAATGGTTATTTGCGGCTGTGTTTGACACTGCACGCGTCCCCCCTGTGTCCCCTGTGTCACTACCTTGGGTGGTTCCTGGTGGCCCCAGCCATGCTACAGGCTCTAGGCCTCATCTCTGTGTCAGTGGTGGTTCTCATACCACTATTTCAGTTTATGATTTTGCTCGCCCCTAGGGCCATACGTGTATTGTGCTGATCTTACTGTGCAATATTACTTGTAACTTATGTACTTAGAATCCTAGCCACATGAAGACACTAGGGGGGGTGTTAGAATGATTACATATCTGCACGATATGTACCTGGTGTGGTTTGCTTTCATTTGGTCATTCAAGAGATCATAGACTGGTAAAACAAGCTGATTTACATGTCTACACGACTTAGCCTGAAAGCTTGTCACCATAGCTACCACTATGATCACTTTAAATAAAGGTTGTCTTTAACCTATCATCACGAATGGTTGTTTGGACTGGTACAAGGTGCTCACTATCATCATTGGACAGCATATACCAGGCCAAATACTAACATTGATAAGGAATACACACATGTACCATATGTTACACATACCTTGCACTACAACTCTGGGCAGAATAACCAAACCCATGTGCCACCAGGAACTCACATTGTGTGACGTACTGGTGGCGCATGAGGCACATCCATCTTGACAAGGAGAGGAAAAGCCACCTTGCATGACTTTTCTTCTCCTACTAAACACAGCCCATTCACACGCAGCACTTTGCCTTGAAGGGGCGTTCCATGGTCGTTGGTGTGGTTGTACACACGCAACACCCATGGAACACGACACAGTTCCATATAGGCCAAACATACATATATCTCAACATGTGTCTGAATACTAACAATCAATCAATCACAAGATTTGTAAAGCGCACTACTTACCCGCGAGGGTCTCAAGGCGCTGAGGGAGAGGAGGGGGGCTGTTGCCGCTACTGGTCGAATAGCCAGGTCTTGAGTTGTCTCCTGAAGGTCAGCAGGTCTTGGGTCTGTCGTAGGTTGAGGGGAAGGGTGTTCCTGATCTTGGCTGCGCAGTGAGAGAAGGATCTTCCTCCAGTGGTGGTTCTCCGGATGTGCAGGACAGTGTCCAGGGAGAGGTCGGCGGAGCGGAGTTGACGTTTGGGAACGTAGAAGGAGAGTCGACTGTTGAGGTAGGCTGGGCCGGTTTTGTGGAGTGCCTTGTGTGCGTGGATAAGGAGTTTGAAGGAGATTCTCTTGTCGACGGGGAGCCAGTGCAGGTTTTTCAGGTGGGGGGTGATGTGGCTGTGGCGTGGAATGTCGAGGATCAGGCGTGCAGAGGCGTCTTGGATTCCTTGCAGTCGTTTGATGAGCTTGGTCGGGGCACCTGCGTAGAGGGCGTTTCCGTAGTCGAGTCTGCTGCTGACGAGGGCCTGGGTGACTGTTCTTCTCGTGTCTGTCGGGATCCACCTGTAGATCTTGCGGAGCATGCGGAGGGTGTTGAAGCAGGAGGAGGAGACTGCGTTGACTTGCTTGGTCATGGTGAGCGTTGAGTTGAGGATGACTCCCATGTTGCGTGCATGGTCGGTTGGTGTCGGGGGTGCCCCTAGTGACGAGGGCCACCAGGAGTCATCCCAGGCTGATGGGTTGGAGCCGAGGATGAGGATCTCCGTCTTGTCTGTGTTCAGCTTAAGTCGGCTGCACTTCATCCAGTCTGCGACGGCTTCCATTCCTTCGTGGAGGTTGGATTTGGCAGTGAGGGGGTCCTTGGTGAGGGAGAGGATCAGTTGAGTGTCGTCGGCATAGGAGATTATGTTGAGGTTGTGCTGTCGGGCGATGCGTGCGAGTGGAGCCATGTAGATGTTGAACAGTGTCAGGCTGAGGGAAGATCCCTGGGGTACGCCGCAGATGAACTCGGAGGCTTCGGATCGGAATGGGGGGAGGCGGACACTTTGGGTTCTGCCGGAGAGGAAGGAGGTGGTCCAATCCAGGGCCTTGTCTCGGATCCCTGCGTCGTGGAGGTGTGTATGTAGTGTGCGGTGGCAGACAGTGTCGAAGGCATTGGAGAGGTCCAGGAGGATGAGGGCCGCCGTCTTGCCGTTGTCCAGCAGGATCCTGATGTCGTCTGTGGCGGCGGTGAGGGCGGTCTCGGTGCTGTGGTTGTTGCGGAATCCTGACTGGGAGGGGTCCAGGATGCTGTCATCTTCGAGGTAGCGGGTGAGCTGTCTGTTGACGATCTTCTCGATGACCTCAGCTGGGAATGGGAGCAGGGAGATGGGCCGGAAGTTCTTGAGGTCGCTCGGGTCCGCCTTGGGTCTTTTTGAGTAGGGCGTTGGTCTCGGCGTGTTTCCAGCTCTCTGGGAAGGTCGCGGTCTCGAAGGAGAGGTTGATGACGTTGCGCAGGTGGGGTGCGATGGAGCGGCCGGCTTTGTTGATGATGTGGTGTGGAAAAGGGACTGATGGGGAGCCGGAGTGGATTGTGCCCATGGTCTTGATTGTGTCCTCGGTGTTCACGTTGACCCAGGCTGTCAGGGTGTTGTGGTCGATGGGGTGCGGCGGGTCTGATGTGCCGGGGCCTGTTGGGGCCGTCCGGGAGTCGAAGCTGTCGTGGATGCCGGCGATCTTGCGGTGGAAGAATGTGGCGAGGGAATCACACAGGGCTTGCGACGGCGGGATGTCGTTGGCGTTGGAGCTGGGGTTGGAGAGTTCCTTCACGATGTTGAAGAGCTCCTTGCTGTTGTGTGCGTTGTTGTTGAGGCGGTCTTTGAAGGAGGTCCTCTTGGCAGACCTGATGAGGTGATGGTGGTTGCGGATGGTGGCTATGTGGGCTGCGCGGCTGTCCGGCGTCTTCTCGCTGTGCCATTTATTCACCAGTTTCCGGCAGGTGCGCTTGGATGCTAGGAGTTCCGGGGTGAACCAGCTGGCTCTCTTGCTGGTGTCTTTGTAGGTTGGTTTTTTTCAGCGGGGCTAAGGTGTTGGCGCAGTCGTCCATCCATCGTCTGTGATTGCGGGCGGCGACGACGGGGTTGGAGGGGTCGGTGGCTGGGCTGAGTGCGAGGTTTGTCTGGAGTTGGTTTACGGTGACTTTGCTCCAGCATCTGCGGGGGATCTGTAGGGTGCAGTGGTGTGCGGCAGGTTTCCGGAAGCTGAAGTGGATGCCGTGGTGGTCGGTCCAGGTGAGTTCGGAGGTGTGGCTGAAGGAGACGTGGGAGCTTGAGGAGAAGATGGCGTCGAGCGTGTGTCCGGCGATGTGGGATCGGCGTCGTGACGAGCTGTTTCAGTCCGTGGTTGGCGAGGTTGTCGATCAGGGTGGAGGAGTTGCTGTTGTTGTTGTTCTCCAGGTGAAAGTTCAGGTCTCCGAGGAGGATGTAGTCGGTGGAGGTCAGGGCGTGCGTGCTGATGAAGTCGGCGATGGAGTCGCTGAACTGGGGTCCGGGGGGTCTGTAGATGAGGGTGCCTCTTACGGTGGTGTTGGGATCCGTGTGGATCTGGAAGTGCATGTGTTCGGCGGTGCTGAGAGTGTCGTCGGTGCTGTCCGAGACCTTGATGGTGTCTTTGTGGACGATGGCGATTCCTCCTCCAATTCCGTTGGTGCGGTCTCTGCGGGTGATCTTGTAGCCGTTGGGGATGGCTATGGCGATGTCGGGTGCGGAGGATTCGTTCATCCAGGTCTCTGTCAGGAAGGCGACGTCCGGTGATGAGGTGTCGAGTAGGTCCCAGAGCTCGACGGCGTGTTTGCGTGCGGAGCGGGTGTTTAGTAGGATGCACCGGAGATGGTTGAGGTCCTTCTTGGCGGGAGTCTCGGGCTCTCCGAGGCAGGTGAAGCTGCAGTTCCGGCAGGTGAAGGGACCATTTGTGCGTTTCGGGGCGGCCTTGAAGCAGGTGGAGGTCCGTCTTGTGTTGAGGGCGATGAGGGTGCTGGCGTCGTATCGGAGGTGGTCTTCGTGGCGGATGCGGGGGCCAGGTGTCCTGGCGCTGGGTGCGGTCCAGGTGCAGACGGGCGCAGACAGGCTTGCCTTTGGCGCACCAGCAGCGCCTCCACTGCGCGGCCGCGCAGCCGCCGCAATATATGGGGAGGTGTGAGGGAGGAGCAGCTGGGAGGCGGGAGGCAGGGGCAGCGAGTGGTCAGCGAGGGGGGCGGGGCCGCAGGGGACACAGCGGTGGGAAACAGGAGGGCGAGGGGGTACAGAAATCAAAAGGGCCACAGGAGGGCACTGAACGAAAAACAGTGCACAGCAGTGGGGGCACAGAACGGAAGGGCAAGTCCAGTGGAAAAACAGTGGGGGCACAGAGCGAAAACAGTCAATGCAGTGGGTGGCATAGCAAGGTGCGACGAGGAGAAGTCCTTTCAGTTATCCTCATCTTTTCCTCTTTCAATGCGTGCTGTATTCTACAGCACACATGTGAAGAGGCCCATGCCTGTACTGATTGTCCATGGGCAGGAAGGTGCCCCTTTGTGCACACAGACAATACCTCCAAGACGCACGCATCCATGCACCAGGGTGCAAGTGGTCCGGGGCCAGTGCATGGCTGCAGTGTGTGCGAAAGCGCAAGTGAAAGCACGGAGATGCATACTATTCCAGTGAAAATGTCGCATCCCTGTGCTTCCAAGACTGCGGCAGCGTGGCACAGCCAAAAGGCACATGTCTCCACGCTGCAGAACTTCTTTGGAGATCTACCAACACATATACACATCTATACTGTGACCAATCAGGGTTGAGTCACTCAGACCACAGATGAGTGTTGCATCCAACAGCAAAGTGTCGCAAACTCACAGAAACGGGTAGCATCTAAACAAAGCGCGCCGCAAAGTGAACAATGTAAGGTGTGGAAATGACAAATGCAGGTCAACGCATGATGCAACACGCAAAACAGAGAAGCGACACGCATGCAGATGTGAGAAGATCTGCTATCGATGACGAAAAATTACGCATCTTCGGAAACGTGACGCAATACGTCAAAACGGCTCGCATCGACGCAGGAAATGATGCAATGATACCAGAATCCCACAAACCAGGAAGTGCACATTTACTTTCAGTTTCCCTTATACTCTCTAGGTGTGTGCTTTGTGTAGGAGGCTGTTAGAGTTTGTGGTGCTTGAGAGTTGTCTGTTGCAGTGTTTATTGTCAGTCCTCTGTGTATCTTATAGTTCATTGTTCTGTCTGTAGTCATCTGTCAGTCTTGTGTGTGCCTTTGTTGTTCACATTTAGGGGAGTGTGTGTTCATAGGGGTTGTTAGTTGTAGTTTTAACATACGTGTGGGCTAAATCTTTACATTCTCAGTTATATTTCCAATAAGTTTAATTTTTTACCTTTGATAAGTTTCCTTTCTGAATAAAAAAAGAGCCTTACAATGTCTGGCAGGTCAAGGAACCTGACCAACAGGGAGTTTGGTGGCCTCATATGGCTTATCTTCCATTACCTGCCACGAATGATCAGCACGGGGGGTCGTGTCAGGCAGGGATACAACTCATCAGAGCGAAAGTGGAGATGGTCCCAGGTCCAGCATCATCTTGGACGTGTCCTGGACGTCCAACGCACAGTCCACCAGATCAAGCACCGCTGGCAGGACACCATCAACAGGGAAGCTGACTTGCTTGACCATCTTGGCATCGATGTTGGTGGACCAACTGGTGAGTTGATGTGCATTGCAAATCCTATTGTTGTAGTCAGAGGTGCAGAGCTCGGCCATATCTTGCGTGGTCCAAATGTCATGGAAATATTAATTTGTGCATATTTACGAGTCCTGGTACATCTCTGCAAATCTGCTGGGATGCACCAGAAAATACGCAAAACACAATTCACTCTCTGCGCCATCACAAAAACATTGCATTTAGAATGCAGCACACCGGGGCACAGGAATAGGGCGATGCGTGTTGCATCCTGTGGTATTGGGTTGGCGCATTGCTGGACTCGTGTCGCAAGCACATAGCGGCTCCAGCAATGCTGACGGGCGTCCTATGCGTGACATGCTGCGTCAATCCTTACACCTGCTTCTAGCTGGCGCAGGGTTTTGACGCAGCATGGGCGTAAAGAGACTCTGTGAAATCTTGTAGATTCCACTGTGTCACTGTTACGAGGCGTACCTGCGAGGGAACGTCCACCCTGCGCCGGAACGCCCACATTAAACCAGACGCAGGTTTCGTGTGGCGCAGGGTTTCACAACGTGACGCATCTCCCTAGATGCGTCACTTTGTAAAGATTGCGCTACGTGGCGCCTGTGTTGCCTTGCCGCTGCGTCACATAAGTGATGCGACGGCAGTGCTAAAGTGGCGCAAGGGGCTTGTAAATATGCCCCTGGATACACATGTGCATGCGCTTGCAAATCTTTGTGACAGCCATCCTTATTGCATTCTGCAATTGTGTCTGCGTAAGGGCATGTCCAATGGATCGGTCGAAGGACGTCCAAAATCACAGGAATGACACACACGTTTGTTTGACACCCAGTGAACAGTGATGTGGAATCAGTGCGCCATTTACAGTGTCCATGTGTGGCTGGCAATAAATTGATGTACTCAATGTGAAAGGAGTGTCATGGACTGGTAATTACATGCATGTGTCACGTCCGCAATTGTTTTCACTCTGCATGTACATATGTTGGTATATCATACATCATTGTACATATGTCCCTGTTTTTTAGGTGGACCAGCGCCATATACACAGGGGGAGATAGACAGCTTTGAAGACACCAACGCGAACAGTGAGTATCTAGAGTCATTGCTTGTGATGGAGGTGATGTGCAAGGATGGAAACGACACTCTGTATGTGGGCAACTATGGCATGATCATGACAACCAGCTGCAGTCTGACCTTTGCAGACGCACTCAAAGTAAAAAGAGCATAATGGAACACATTGAGAATTTTGTACTTAGTGGAGACATGTGTGGAGAAAATTCAATAGCAACAACAGTGTCAGGCAGGCCTTCCCCCTATCCACAATGCAAAATGGAGTGACCAGTGCCGCTTAGACTGGAGAAGCAAAATCAAAGTGGAAGTGACAGCATCGCATAGCTGACATATGGAGCGGAGGGCATGCTGGACACAGGGCTCACTACATGTGGGTAATGAAGTTGAAGTGCCCAATTGTTGTACATGGGGTGGTGCCGGGGTTGCAGTGTGGGTGGAAGGTCAGAGTCAGCTGGTCTGGGGAAGTACATGGCTTGCTATGCTTTTCTACAGTGATCCAATGCGATGACACACAGAACAACCAAGCACTGACTGTTCATGCTCAGTGTCCATGATTGTCATATGTCTCTCCACGAAATTGGACATTTGGATTGTGGACAGGAATGGTATTTGTGACTGTTAATGTCATCCAAGCCTCCTACACTATTATACCATGAAACACAGCAGATGGCATCCAATGTGCATTAACTCCTCCTGGACTTCATGTAGGCTACTCTCAACAGTATGCAGGCAGTAGTTTTATTTTATTAACTGAGCAAGTCGTTTGTGTGACCGGACTCTCCCTCCAAGTTTGTTCTTTGGCTAACAGCCTCAATTTTGTACATCAAAGTATCACCCATCCACGGTCTAAGTTGCTGTATGTACTCAACTTCCAATGGGGTTCACACAGATTCTTTGATATGAGAAGAACGATCATTCAGATGCCCTTGTGCCATGATGACCCTGTGCAGCATTGTTGGGTTGACAAATGAAGTCTGGACTGCTGTGCAGCATTTCTGGTGTCAAAAGACTTCAACAGCTGTGTATGAGTCCTTTGGACATCGTCCTTGGAACTGTAGTGATTCATTGGCCCTTTTGCAACTTAGAACAGATTAAGGATGTTAGTGAACTTTCTTCTGTGTGCTTTGGTGCATATGGTCCATGACATTTCGAACTGTGTCATCACACGCGTGTGGCACTTCCTGTGCTACAGAATTGCATTCACAGTCATGACGAGGTCAGACTCATGTCATGATACTGTGATGCATCCTTTATCCTTTAACATGAGGACTGAGTACCTGTGATCAAACAGTAGATATGTTGTGTGTGTTATAGGTTAGACAACATCCAGTGATTCTATGCTCAACAGTTTTGAAGCTATGTTCATGTATGCTGCCAGAAAAATATAAGCTGATGTGCAGTTCCCCCTGCTGGTGATGTGTGGCATGCTGCATGCCAGTCAACCTGAGTAATTGAATAAATTCAGAGGTCCATTGGTGTAGGGACAGCAACCTCATCTCTGTGTCATTAAAAGCTATGAGCAACTACAGTGCATTACTCAGTTGGATTGTGCAATGAAGGGTCAAGTGGTATATATGCCTAGAGTAGATGTTCTTCATCCATGACACACTGTGACACTGTCTGAACTTAGCAGCTGTTGCAGAATGAGGATCACATCACTGCATGACTTGTACATGGGGTGCCAGATATAGTGAGGTTTTGGAGGGGATGATCAAATGCCATGGTGTCTGTTGACAGGTTTGCAATTCCTATGGCTCGTCAATGATATGTCAGTATATCCAGTGTGGAAATGATTTACCTGCAGGCATGCCATTCAGTTGACTGCACAGTATGTGCTGAACAAAATCAGGGGAGTTGTATTAGGTTGTGTGTGCCCCACAGTTAGCAGATCATTTTCCCGCATGATGGTTACATCACACATGTTAGCATGCATTCCCTATGGACTTCTGTCCATCATGTATTAGTTGACTGACACATGTGTCACTCTCCTCATACAGATAACATGAATGCAGAAGAAGAACGGCTGTTCCGCATTCGGAAGCTCCGATATGCCCATATTTTGTCAGTGGCCAAGGGCTTCAGATGGACCTCCCGGCAGTATGAAAAGCAAAAGGCTGCTAAAACGTGGGTGAACAAGGCACCAGCTCAGAATGACAAATCAACAGGGAAGCATCCCATGTCCACCAAGGACACAAGCACTGCGGCAGGAGATTCCGGACCCACACCCTCCACGTCTGGCCAGCCAAGTGTGCCTGGCATTGCTACAAAGGATTTTGAACTTTTGATCAAGAGAATGGATGGTCTAGAGGACAAATTTGAAAATATCACTACGAAAATTGACAAGTTGCAGCAGACCCTGGACCACATCATCACCCTGTTCTGAGGACTGCTTGCACATAGTTTATGGTTTTTATAGTGTTTGAATTTGATATGTAAGTTTCCTTTCTTTGAACTTTTGTGATTGTGGATATATGTAGGCATAGTTAGGTTAGGTAGTTTAGTTAGTTAGGTGTTACATTTTGCTAGCTTAATACTGTTTTTCTATATGGGGTCTTTTATTAACATTTAGGGTGGGTGGGTCATTTTATGTGTTTTGACATGTTTTGCAGAAATTAATAAAAAATACCCAAATAAAAATATCTATGTTTTTAAGTACATCACTAGTTTGGTAAGGCATAGGTTAAGTATGTGTATGTCCATTGTGCATTTATGTGTTTAGGGGGTGGGGGATGATGTTTAGTGGTCCTGCGTGTACATAGTTTAGCATAGGATAATTAAGTTAAGTTAGGTAGGTTAAGGTTAGTTATGTTAGACAGGTTTTAGAATTTATACCAATGGCTTTTAAGGTTGGGTATTTGGCATGATGTGTGTCATTGATGTTGATTTTACTTCCTACTTTTTATTCATATTAAAAATGTTGTTATTTACATAGTTTGGATTATGTTCTTTGATGGTAAGCATATCCTCTGTTGTATGTGTGAGTAAGTGGACACATGGACTGTGCACACAGGTTCATGTTAGAGTGCATCATGTTAGTACATTCTAGTACGTTTGCGCTCCATGTGTGACTAGATGTACATGTTAATGCAACATCTGTGGTTCAGAGTTTTGTGTACCCACTGTTGGTCTGATGCATTCATATGTTTTTTATTCAAATCATGGGTCTTTTGACAACATCTGCATGTGTATCTAGCATGTCTCGTTGTCAGCTGGGTATGATGTAGTTATGTGTAGGTGGATTATGGCTTTTCGCATACAGTGATGTACAGAATGTACGCACCACACATTATCTATCGCGAGGTGTTGCAAAGGCTATGCCATGTACATGGACAAGTAGTCATTGTGTAACGAGTGGCAGGTTCATATGACTGGACAACACAAAGTCTGTGTACAGGCATAGTTGATCTATGAGGCTGTTGTATGTTGTTCCCTAGTCAAAACTTCTGCACATCTTGTTTGCTGGTCTGTTTAATTTCTTTGTTCATACCAATCATATATTTTGTTGCAACGTCATCAATGTTGGATGTGCAGATCCAGACTGCACTTACGCAGGCAGTACGTGAGTTTTTGTGACACGCTGGCGGTGCTTTCCTCAGCCCCATATTTACAAAGGCTCACCGAGCCACCCGACGTGGACTTTATTATGGTATGTTATGTGTAGACGTCTTATATTGTGCACAGCTGTCACAGCAAAGTGGCATCCCAGCGCTGATAGCTCACACAACAGGAGGCATGTGACAGGAGGAGGCACTGAATTGAGGTGAGCGTTGGATCTTGATGGCCTTACAAAGGGACAGGGAATTTACTATGCTGCATATGTGTGTATGGAATCCGTTCAGGTGTTTAGCTGCTAGTGTGCAGAAGGAGTGCCCACCACATAGGACCCTCCTTACCCAGTCGACAACAGCCAGCTGATGACCTATTGAGCCGAGTTGGCGTGTGGTGGTGTATTGTGAGAGCATGTCGGGCAAGATGCCAGGAGGGGAAGAATTAAAGTCCTTACACTTGAAAATGGGAAATGGAACTCCACTCCTCTGGCCACCAGCAGCCAGTGAGGCAGACGACTGATGCTGGTGTTGGAGCAGGTCCTAGGGAGACCAAGAGGAGTCCTGGCAGCTGCATTTGTGACCCTCAGCAGTCTCACAATCCCAGACTTGTTTTCCCCCAGCTAGAGCAATGTGCCATGATACAGTCTCCACAGAACCGAGGCCTGGACGATGACATGACTGACTTATGGATGGCTTGAAACATACATGACCAACAGCAGTGTGAGCCCACGTAGTATGATGACACACATTCCTGGCACATTCTTAATTTGGGCCTGGAGGATGAGAGCCAACTCCACTCAGGAAACTAGGGGCCTCATTTATGAGGCCCCTGCGCCATTGCACCATCACTTTTTGTGACGTTCCATGGTGCAGAAGCCTGCGTGATATTTCTCAGGCAGCACAAAGCCACTTATTTGGGCTTAATGCTGCCTGATAAATATCATTCCCTTAAACGCAGTGTTCTTTGTTATAGCGGCGTGCAATGTGTGTTGCTGGGTGCGTTCCCAGCAACATCCATGGCCTTTTGACACTGCCCCAGATTTTTGAAAAATCGTAAATCTGAGGCAGTGCCAAAAGATTACGCCTCACCAAGGGAGGAGTGAGGGTGGCACCACGTGGAAAAAATATCTTTCTTTCTCCTCGTGATTCCTTTTTCTATGTGTGCTGCATTATGCTGCACACATAGTAAGAGGAAAAGACTCCTGTGAATATGTTTGTACAGGTAGATTTCCCTTTGTGTTAGAAATTATCATCCACGAAACACAGACACCCTTGCACCATTGTGCAAAGGTGCCTGCCTTGTCGCAGGCAGCCCATTGTGCACAGGCGCAGGGGAAAAGGACAAGAATGCGCCGTATCTTGTAGATACAGCACATTCCTGCCCTTTCTTTAGGCGTAGGGAAGCGCAGCAGGAAGGCCTGCTGCGCTTCCCTACGGCAAAAACTCATGAATGAGGCCCTAGGTCTTTCAACACCTGTTTGTGTGTGGGGGCATAACCAAGGTGTGGGGGCTACCAGGATTCACTCCACAGCTCATGATATTTACACACCAGCAGGACATCATACTTGCTGGCATTGATCTTGAGGCAGTTGGCAGTCATCCACCCTGCAACAGTAGCAAAAATTTGCCCCAAGTTATGTGCGTCATGCACCCAGAAATTGGAGTGTGAAACTACCAAATGCGTATCATCTGCATGTGATACTACTGTGAGACCTCAAATCCTGGACAGCACTGCTAATGGTTTTACATGTTAATTTAAAAGTGTTGTGGTCAGAGAAGAGCCCTGTGGCACACCCTGTGTAATGCTGTGAACCATGTAGGCGGAAGGGGGGTCCATTGCATGGAAGGTCCCCTCAGGAGGGGTAGAGTTGAACCAGTCCAGTACAATTGCCGCTATGCCTGCCTACTCCAACCTTTGCAGTAGGATATGTTGGGGGACCGTGTCATACACAGCACAGATATCCACTGGGAAGAGTGCCAAGATACATTCCTCATCCCATGCTGTCCTTGTCACTACACCCACTTTTTGATAAGCTGTATTTGTGAATGTTGCATTCCATGTGGGTTGCTGTGTGTGTTCACACCTCACTACCCTGATAGTAGACCGATTTCCAGCTTTACACGGAGAACAAATCCTGCCAGTGCATAGGCATGCAGCCCCACACTAGGGGTTGCATCGAGACGCACATTGATGACCAAGCTTTGCCTACTCCGCATTTCAGTGAGTTTGAGGTTGTGCTGCAGTGTACGACATTCATTATTTTAGCACAGAATCCAGTTCTGAAATGTTTTGAATGTGGAGGTGCACCTTCATGCACAACTGTGCATCCCACCATGACTCCGGAGTCATGGAGGCATGCTGCTAGGGTGCATACACAGGCGCATATCAGATGTCACAGCACCAGCACAGGGGGGAGCACAGGAATGCAAGATTCAATTGAATATGTGTGTCATTCCTGTGTTCAGTGAGGGCTTGTTGTGATGCGCTGCGGAACATTCATGAGATACTGTCACTTATGTTTACATTGGTCAGCATGTATATTCACATTTGCAGAGTCATATCATACTAACTGAACTTGTACAAGTACTTAGCCACTCTTCCACGTGTGTCTGGATTTCACTTTCAAACAGTATACCCAGTGATATTGTGGAATGGTACAAAGCTGACACAAGTGCACATTCTTCTTGACACACAAGTGGTGAAGCAGCACTCGTTGACATGTTTGAGTGTGTTGGTACATGGATGTTTTATTTAAGTTGTACCTTGGTGACTTATACATTGTTATTGTCACAATGTGTTTCACTTCAGTGTTTCATGAGAACAATATGTGTTGTGGCACAGGTATGCAACTTTTTCATACTGCTCTTGTCTCTCAGACATTGTTCTCATAGTAGTAACATTTTCTGGTTTGTCCTATGACACCTGTGAGTTAATGTCATTTATTGGGCAGTCTTCCTCTGGAATTGTGTTGTAAACTCTTCCTCAGAGTCTTCCACTTGTGGCTTGGTTTTTTCGGTGGGTGCAGGGCATGTTGTCCGACTGCTACCACCAGCAGTGGCAGAGGATGTGTGAGGGTACACATGTTCCTGTGAGTTTGAGTTGGACATTAGGGCATGTAGCATGATTTGCTGATTTTTTATCACAGTCAGCAACTCACCATGAAAGGCTGTCATGGTTGACATGTAGAGGTCTTGGCGCTGCTGCATGTCTCTGATTCTGTTGTCGATGTTTTGTAGGTGGTGTGCAACATTCTTGCTGGCACTTTCTGGTGGCATTTGAACATGCCTCTGACTCATGATATCTGATATGTTTGCCAGTGATTGTGCTAGTCCCGGTGTTTGGGTGGAGCTGGGTTGGTCAGTGGCGATGTTGGCAAAATCTGGATTCATGCTTTTTAGTATGGCTTTCAGTGTGCCGCCCATACTCGCCATTGCAACATGTACCTCGGTGAGGAGTTCACGCTGTAGAGATACAGCGGTTTTTTGGAATTCACGCTGTGTGTTCTCCCACTGGGTGCTCATGTCTGTATTGGCAGGTTCAGGTTGTGGTGGGGGTTGGGGTTCAGCTTGGGCGTCAGCCACACCGTTGTCATGCTCTGGAGGTGGTGTAGGTGAGCGCAGGGTGGTCATTGGCTCCTCCAGTGTGTCTGTGTCAATGGAGGGTGTGTTGTCATCCATTTCATCCAACAGATTTGGCTCATCCACCTGTTGTGATGTTGATGCGGCATTGGCTGAAACAGTAAGGTGCAGATCTGTTAGTGTTGGCATGTTCAGTTGTTGCAATGTTTATTGAGAGGCATCACATGTGCATTATCATAGCTGATATATGTGTCACATTCAAGCAATCTATGTCATGATGCAGACTGATGCTTTGTAATCATACCCACTGGAATGGTAATGACAACACTTGTTGTTCCAGTAGTGGTGCAGTTCATTGTCATGCATTGATACTGACCTCTGTACATACACCACAATGATAATCTTGCTCTTAGTGGTAGGTGCACTTTTTTGTCAACACTGCAATGGTCAATTGGTGTGTGATTCCAGGGTGTTGGCCTCCTTTATTACCAACATAATGAGATGTGTACATGTACATTTTGGGTAATTTACGGCACATGGGTACAGTTACTCACTCAAACTACAACAAACACTGGTCAGCGTAAGTTTGTTGTGTAGCAGGCTGGCACCCTCTAAGGACACACTGTTTGGGGTGTTCTTACAATTTGTTGTGACATGGCATGATTAGCAGTAATCTGCAATTGAGACTGCCCAAAACACTGCTCTGAGAGCATTGGTAATTACATTGTTGGCAAGCAATGACAGATCCAAGGCACATTTACTACAAGATAGATGTAATTATCCTGCAATGTTTCTCCTGACATCCACATTTTTTGAACAAGCCTAGGAGTAAACCCACAATGATGACTGGCTAGCTGCCATTGTTTATCATGCTGAATGGATTTGCGTGGCCCCAGCACCTCACAGGACAACAATGATCCCAGATCCCCCAATTGCCATGACCATCCATAGACCAAGTGGAAATTTTTAATCTGTGCTATACTACTGAGTACATGAACTTTGATGAGCAATACCGGTGTGCATGACATCTCATTGGGCACTCTTACTACACAATGGCATGACAACCTTTCTATGCACTGATTAGTTCCCGGCTCAGGGTGCAGGTGCTGGTCTGCCATTTGTGTGGCAACCTGGGATGGCAAGGTGCAGTGTATTTGGTTGGCTGTGTTGTTTTCCATTTTTGAACACCTGAACCTGGTGTTGTGGGCAGCAAGGTTGCATGGAGGCATGTTGCAGACTTGTGTGTGTATGCACTGTGGAACACCATGTATCTGTGGATGTTGCCTGTCCTCTGGAGTGAGTACCTATGGAGGTACATTTTGCATGCCACGCACCAACAGTACACTCTGCTGCACAATGGAAATTGCAAATGTTGTCCCACACATATCTGCATCCTGGCCCACAGGGTGGGTCACTGGCTATTCGCTGTGGAGGGTGTTGGGCCTGAGATGCATCTCACTCATGATGCACTGGCACTCATACTACACACATTATGGATGCATGTTGCATCTCCTTCATCATGTCATTGCCCAGCTGTCTTGGCAGGGAATGCTGTACCCAAGCATGTTTCAGCCCACCTAGCAGTGGCTCATGCTGGCTGATTCTCTGACTTTGTGAGGGTGCATCAGATCACACCACTGTGTTGTTGTCCATGTAAGTGGAAGGTGTGATGTGTAGTGGAGGATGCCCATGATGTGGTGGTGGGCAGGAGTAGCATCTGTGTGTGCAGGACCCCCATTGTGGGATAATCCTTTATGGAGCTGGGGCCTTATGCCCATGATTTTGAGCATTGCTATACGGTGAAACTGATACCATGATGGTCTTTTATCTATGTACTGGTGCTACGTTTACTTTTTTTGTAGGATGGTGATTGTGCTAGCTCTACTCAGGATTAGGCCCAGGACTCTGTGAAATGCCTACTGAAGTGCACAATGTTTGTTCATTTGTCCTCTCAGTCCGGCCCAGCAAGTCAGGTTCAGTTCCCTGTACAGAATGCGGCCAGCATTACAGTGTGCATGACGTACATGCCCACCCATCAGGCCTCTGTGAGACCGCTCTGTCCCTGCGCGCATGTGCAATTACAACACAACATTGCAGGCCTGTGATTGACTTGTGTGAGGGGACCTGGCTGCTTCATGTCCCTTGAGGCAGACTCATAGGCACAGGTGCACTGATTACGCATGCCCAGGCCTTGTTGCACATTTACATTTGTAATGTGATGTCAGACACTCTCTCACACCCACACCCCACATCCATGGCCCCTTCAGTGTATTTTCTGTATTTTGCGTCCACACAGCTGTCCAGTGCCCCTACATATTTTCTCAATGCCAGATGCTCTGCATGCCTGCACAGCAGACAGACCAGTTATATTGCAAAAAGGAGATATATTTTTTGCCAAGGCATACAATTACATTTAGTTCCCATGTGATGTTTACCAATAGGTCTCATTTACAACAGTGTAGTGATAGCTGGCTACGATGGCATTGTGAATTACAGTTCCCACTCCAGTGAGTGCAACACTAAAAGGGACACTTATGACACCTGACAACCCCAGATACCTCAGATTCATCTCAGACCCACCACAGGACAGTAGATATCACAATATATGAAAACTTCACCCTATTTTCATATTTTTCACACAAAAGACACCCTTTTTACATTTTTGGAGCCAGACAGACACATATTGCAATGTTTGACCCCAAAGGACACACTAGTTTAAATGTTACCCCCCCAAGGAATACTGTTATGTTTTTGTGCGACACATAAATTAATTCTTTATATTGTCCATTATTTGTACACGTGTCAGCAAATACTTTGTCTTTGTTCTCAATGGAAATCCATTACTTTGCTATGTCACATCACAACACATTGTTGGAGCTTGAACTGATGGAACTCCATTAGTTGCATCACTGTGCGGTCATGTGACATGTAATGTGAAGGCAACTGCGTGCCTGTGGTTACTTGGGATTGGCATTCAAATGTGATACCTGTGTTGTTCTGTACATCTAGCATGACGTAGTATCCCATGGATGGGACCATATGCAGGCATTTTCCACAGGACCACACTCACCAGCTAGGACCATTACTGTTCTACACTCCTCCACTGCAACACAAACACCCTGCTCAGCATCCACCCTGTACGCACCACGCCTGCCATCTTGCAGGACTGTATGCTTATCTTGCACCATGCGCAAGTCTACTGTCAGGAGAGACATTCTTACACACCAGGGCACCAGTGCCTTGTGACAACCACCTGAACAACACTACACACTACCTGCTCAGATCTTTCCTCCACAACATGCAGGCACTACACATGCACACTACAGAAATGTCACCTCACATTGCTGGTGACTCTTCATATGTCACCTATTTCACAGACACATACACCTACATTCGTTCTGGATCTGTGTTCCCCATCACCCTCAGTGTCAGCTACTTAATTTTGCACAAGGCCCACCATATACATGAAGGGGAAGGCATTGCCGTCTCCTACGGGTATGTAGGACACTCCAACTACACATGAACTTGTATGACCCAGCAGTGACCATGGTACTACACATCTTGAATAGCCAGACCATGCAGGGCAACATCCACCTTGGCACCTTCTTTTTCATGCCCCCATGGCCATGTGCACCCATTCCCCAATGCCATTGTAGCCACCATTGCACACCAGCCTTATACACCCCCAACAACATTAACACTTCATGAACTGTGTCCTGTGGTTCCACCTTTTGTAACTCAGTGACCAGAACACCACCCCCTCCTTTTGGAAAATCTTGAATTCTAAATGAGGCTGCCATTGTAAACACCAAGCCACATTGCAGGAGACACAGACAGACACATCTCCTCCACAGTGGACAGATCCAACTACAGCCACACCACCATATTGACTTTGACCAGCCATCATCGTGATTGTCACATATTCACCATGCCCACCAGACACCACCACCATCCTTGATCCACTTCACAAAGGGATCCTGGATATCTGATGCATTATCATGGTGTCCCTTGGCCACAGACACTACGCCTATGCTTACATACACTGACCCCGCTGCACACGTCCTCCACCCATTGTTCACTTCCTACCCATATACACTGGGACATCTCAAGGACAGCCAGGCAGGTTGTGGCTCCACTTTGCACCTTTTTGCCTATGTTTCACATTCAGGCATTTGCATGGCCCTGTGCACATCTTTTATGTGGTCCTTGCACCGACAGGTCTTCACTTTGTGCATTCTCAATCGTGTTTTTCCGGTGGTGCACGGACCTACATAGATGGAGTCCAGTAAGTCTTCTCTGGCAGGGATGGACATGGCTGTGCTTTTCTGGCATTTTAAATGTGTGAGTGACATATGTGTTTGGCTTACATTGTGTGACATTGTGGGGCAGATTTACAAACACCGTACACCACTTTAGCGCTGACGTTGCATCACTTCTGTGACACAGCGGCGGCGTCAAGCCAGCGCCTTGCTACGGGGTATTTACAACGTGGTGCATCTAGGGAGATGTGTCACGTTGTGAAGCCCTGCGCCACATGAAACCTGCGTCAGGTTTCATGTGGGTGTTCTTGCACAGGGAGGGACGTTCCGGTGCAGGAACACCTTGGAAAAGTGGCTGAGTGACATCTGCAAGATTTCACTCAGTCACTTTTCTGAGCCTGCTGCGTCCACGCCTTGCGCCTGCTTGAAGCAGGCGTTAGGCTTGGTGCACCATGTTAGACATGGGCATGGTTGGCACAGTTCTGGAGTTGCGTCACGCACGCAACACAACTCCAGCAGTGCGCCAACGTTGCGTAGCAGATGCGACATGCATCTGCATTTCCTTGCGCCATGATGCGCTGCATTGTAAATGCAGCGCTTCCATGGTGGTGCATGGATTGAGATGCATGTCGCAAGTTTCCTGGAACATCCCTGCTGATTTGCAGGGATGCGCAAGGAAACGTAAATCTGCACCTGTGTTTGTGGACAAGTATGGGTGCGACTAGATGCACACATCAGACTGTGGCACAGGGACATTACTAGCTGCAATGACCAACATGACCTATTACTGACATCTGTGCACTTGTTGTTACTTACCCGTTGTCTGCTCTACATTTTCTTTGGCAGCACTGTCCTGTCCAGAGATTCCTATTACTATTTCTTCTGGAATGACTTGTGCCACCTGCTCCTCCAGGGCATCCAGGTCCTCCTGCTCTGCTGGGCTGCCTCCTCCAGTTCTTAGGGCTGCCTTGCGGTTTACCGCAAGCTTTTCTTTAGTGCGGCGCTTGTAGTCATTCCACCTTTTTTTGCAGTCAAGCACAGTCCTCTTGGCCTGGCCCTCGCAGTTGATTTTCATGACGATTTTCTGCCATATCGCCTCTTTTTTCCCATGTGGCAACTTTGAATTTACGAACAGCTGGTGCTGGTGATTGTTGACCTCTGTCACAAGGATTTCATTTTCCTCATGGCTGAAGTTTGATTTCTGTTTTCGTTTGGCACCAGGCTCATCCGGTGCATCAGGGCTTCTGCTGGCAGGGTTTGGCTGAGGGTCCTGGCTACTGGTGTGTGCTTGCTCTTCCATTTTGGGGTCCTTTGGGGTCCACAAATGTGTAGCTTGGTATTGGCGTCGCTTTTCCGCTTGCCTTTTGACGCTTCCCGGAGTGTACGCTGTTGCGTCGTCGTCGTAATGGTGTTGCGTGTCGCAAATCGGCCTTACGTGACTTTTCTTCAAGTTACGTCTGGCTGACTTGCGGGCCTTTTGCGGCACCTACGTCAGTTTCTGCGACGCAGGTTGCCGCGTTGTGCCACGCTCCTTCGCCTTGTTGATTTGGCGCTTCGGCATTGACTTGCGTCGAAGCAGCGGCGACGCAAGATTCCTGACGCATCTCTGCGTTGCGGCAGCGATGCGTCACTTTTCGTAAATATGTCCCACAATTCCTAAGCAAGTGATATTAGTAGTAGTCCATTTAAAATCGATACCTTCAAACATGCTCCTTAAACAAAATTTATTTAAAGGAAGTACTTCAGATTTGGAGAAATTTAATTTATAACCTGACAGGGCCGCATAAGAAGAGAGAAGCTCGGTAAAAGCAGGCATAGAAGAGGAGGGATCAGAAACATATAACATAATATCATCTGCATAAGCAGTAAATTTAATTTCAACGGATTTAAGAGTGAAGCCTCGGAAAATAGGGGAATGCCGTAGAGAATGGAGAAAGGGCTCAAGAGAGAGGATAAAAAGTAACGGGGAGAGAGGACATCCTTGACGAGTGCCCCTTTGCAGAGGGAAGTAAGAAGATTGAGAACCATTAACAAAAACTGAAGTGGACGGTGAGGAGTATAATAGATTTATAAGGGACAAAATAGAAGGACCAAAACCATGCCATTTAAGTGAACGCATCATAAAAAGCCAATGAACGCGGTCAAAAGCCTTTTCGGCATCCAATGTTATGGCAGCTATAGGGGAAGAGCTTTTAGAAGCAAGATAAATAATATTGAGGAATGTTCTAGAGTTGTCAGAAATATTCCTTCCCTTTACAAACCCCATTTGTTCAGAACCAATTAAATCGGGAAGGACATGATTGATACGAAGGGCTAATACCTTGGCAAATAACTTGCAGTCAAGATTGATCAAAGATATAGGACGGTAATTGGAACATCAAGATGGGTCTTTATCTTTTTTGGGGATGAGACAAATCATAGCTTCAAGAAAAGAGCCTCGAGCCTCACCATTAAGGACAAAATGTTGAAAAAGAGATAAGAGATGAGGCAAAAGAACAGAAGAAAAGCAGGAATAGAATTCGGCAGTGAGACCATCAGGACCAGGAGCCTTATCTTTAGGTAACAAAGACAAAGCAAATTTAATCTCTGAGAGAGATATGTCTTTTTCCAAAAAAGAACAATCAGGAAGGGGGGAAGATCGGGGAGGTAATGAGTTAAAAAAAGAATCCAAATCTGCATCTGAAGGAGAAGACTCAGGAGTATAGAGGGTCTTATAGAAGTCTGTGAAGCAATTTAATATTTCTTCGTCTTTAAGACGGGGAATCTCTCAACATTTGAAGATACACTTTAAACACAGAGCACTCAATGGTGTCTTTCACACCATTGAATGAGTCTTCATAACAGCCAAATACTCAAAGTAGCTCACTTTCAGGTCGCCATGGCTTGAACAACTGCAAAAGGGCTAAATAGAAAACTCTCTTTTGTCTGGGGTTTGGCAACTTAGCTTTCAATGGTTGATTACATTTCCTATGTTATGTCTGACCAAACATCCTTCACAAATGTTCCTTCTTCTATGTTTTCACTGACATTATTTCTGTATGTATAATGTTGAAGTATTTCATAAAGACACATCCTTTCTGGATGAGGACTCCTTCTTGGATAATACGTATCCAACATTTTAGTCTTCAGAATATCTGTGCTGTGTGGCTCAAATTCTGCAAATTGTTGAATTCAGGAAAAGACTTAAGTTCCCTATTATGACTATAAGTTCTCTATTATGACTATTATCAAGCCCTAAACTCACCCCTAGAACTCCTCTAGATTTAGAAAACAAACTAATTGAGCTTAACCGGTCTGCAAATTCATGTTTCTGTGAGATAGCATTTTCAAACTAAAACTGTGCAATTTCTTTTAAGTGTCTTTTCTGCTGAAATCTCCTGCCACATCTCCTTCCTTTCCGTTTTCTCTGACTTTGTTATATAAGAGGTCAAATACCGAGCAGCAATTAAATTATCTGCAACAAACTGTAGAGCCATATTTGCATTCCACATCTTCAAAATCACAGGATTGTAGTCATTGATGTATTTTGAAGCTTCTGTTCTTCTGAGGTTGCATGTGTTCTTTGGTGATTTCCATGTGAGAGTGTGTCTGACTGCAGACAAAAAGCTGTTAACTCTTTTTTCTGAGATTACAGGTCCTGGAAATCTAAAACGACATTGTGTATAAACGGTTCCTTTCAATGTATATTTCCAACATCTATGATTTTGGAATCGTAGAACTTGTTGTCTTAACATTTTGTCATCACTCACCATTGGGATGATGCACGTGACATACTGTTCTTTGAAAGAAAAAACAGACTCATCAGTTTCTGTTCAGTGGAGAAGTGTGGCTCAATGGTTAGAGCGGCAGACCCTGATGCAGAGATCTGGCCCGGGACCAGGGTTCAATTCCCGCCTCGGCAGGTCTTGGGCTCAATTTCCTCGGACCTGATAATTCTCGCCTCGGTGCCTATTCTAATCATGGGTCCCACTCTGCAACTCTGGGCAATAGCTTGCTTAATCTCCACAACGGCCCCACCATCGCTGGGATGCCTGGCTTCACCTTGGGGGTGCCCAGGAGTGGACATTTCACAGGGAAAAGCCAGGAAGGGTTCCACAGCGGTATGCGTACAGCGCCAGGAAACCCCAGGGTATCAGTGCGCTTTACAAGTACAAATTCATTCATTCATTCACTCAAAACTTTGGGGCATCTTTTACACATAATAGCATGTGAAAATGTGGAGCAATCCGGCTTGGTATTCTCTGCGCCAAAAGAAATCAGTCAATACTTATCTGTTGCAGATAAAAGCCATCATGGCATGAAATCTGTGGGTAACATATCTGGAAACGTTTGCAGGTTCCAGTGAGGAGACTTCTCCTGGTGTCTTTAGATCGATGTCTTTTATATTTGAATTTGCCTCTCGCAAGAATTGAAACAGGTCATCCCATGCATACTCAGCAAAACTGAGTATTAGAAACCATGTAGGTGCTCCAAAATTTCTCAACATGCATTTAATTACACTTTGACGACGATACCAATATTCATTTGTCCCACGTTGACATGCCATGAGATTAATCAAGTTGTATTCCAGTTGTTCATCTTTTCCGTTAATTTTCTCAACAAATTCTCTTGCAAATAGAGTTTGCAGATTTACACCTGTTTTCATCATAGATGAAACATATGAGGGATACATTGACAAAATCTAGAATACTCTGAATAAAGTCTAGTACATCTGCACTTGGCCGCAGGAATTTGTATTGACCGATCATCATACCTATCATCTACTCCACTACTCCAGTAGGAAAGAGATGAGGGAAACAGCGAGCTTCTAAACCCTTTTCCCATACACTTAAGGGAGTTCCTTTGTGCTTATTTTAGTTGATATAGATCAATAGCATCACCAATAATGTATTTTCAATGTAGGAGATGGATGCTGTAATGTTCATAAATTTCTTCTACTCTGCATCAATTCACTTTTTCTATCTGACCTGTTGATGATGATGTATTGTCCTCCAGATGTGCGAAATCTGGATTAATTTCTGCATTTTTATAATATGTTATTTTATACCAGTTATGAAGTTGCATTTGTATCTTTGCTAACATCTACTAACTCTTGCCATATTTTTTTACTCTTGGTCGGGACATTTGCTAGAATTACAAGTCCTTCTTCCAAATTTCTCCGTACCCCTATAGTTTCAATATTTTCCTTAAAATCTAATGGCAAGTATACAACTCTTTCTGAAGATCAGTTGGAGGTAATTTCCCTGTCTTTTGCCCCATGCGAATTATAGCTCGAAATGGATGTATAGACTGTATTAATATGGATTCATAAACATTCAAATCTTTAAGTACTTCTGGAACAGGTACTATTTCTAACTTGTTGTGTACTGCTCTAGCAGGTATTTTGTTTTCCTCTAAATTATTATACCAGTACTTATATATAACTTGTCGGGTGGACAAGTCAAATCATCTCTCTACAAATTAAAAAACATCAAATTCTCACCACTTATTATTATTCTCCTTTTTTAGTGAGTGTGTCGACAACATATACAAACACAGTTTGGTTGCTATGAAGAAACTGCATTAAACTTTCTAATCTCTTTTACAAAATCAGAAGCACTAATACATCTGTTCTGCTCCACAACTCCTGTTGTTACCAGCTCTTCATTTTCCCTTCACCCCTGTTGTGGGCCAAAAATACAAAATTCAAATTCATCTCAAACCTTTTCTACTTCTACTACACTGCCATGCAAAAGAGCTCTATTAATTTCTCCTAAACATAGTTCAGGAGTTTTTACATAATAAAGCCTTCTAACAAAAGTTCTCATTATTAAATGGTGTACACCTAACATTCTAAAATGATGAAAACTAGTATGACACACTTTTTTTGACAGACAAGCTAGTGAGTGTCCTTGTAAATTAAGATGCTTTCTTACTTTGGATGGATCTAATCCTTGCAAAGCACATATTTTCTTTTTTAAACTTCTGGAAGCAAACATACAGAGGACATTTCTCAATATACAATTGATTGTTGATGAACACTACAAACACTACTACAATTCCCTTTGTAAACAGGGGCCTGTCTATGCCTTCCTTGCATCTCTTCAGCAATCTCTTCCTCAACATTTCTAGGTAACATTACTTCCTTTGAAACAGGAATACCATTTGTCATCTCATAACATCATCCAAATTCATCAACTGCATGCACTAATGTGTTGTCTTGGAAAGAGCCTTCTTCATTAAAGAAAGGCTCAGTACTTGAAGTATGTATCCATTCACCACTAAAAACTTTGCAAACGTTACTTATATTAACAAGTATTATCTTTTGGCTCTGTCTCCTCATAGACAACACTATTTTGTCCAGTGTCTTCATTCTGTTTAAAACCAAGATAAATAGTTTTCTCTTCAGAGCAAACACTTTATCAACTACACCTTAAACATATTTCTCTGTCTGATTGCTTGTGTTCTTCTTTTATACTTTTTCAAATTGCGAACTACTCTAGTACGGAACATTCTACTTCTGATTTCTTTGAATTGCCTCTGCCTTCTGCTTAAAGTCTCTCCTTTTTTCAACGACTTCTTACTTTTTACATCTAGATTTTTTGTGCTTAAGTGCTTGGTGTTATAGTTTTCTTCTTCTTTACTTCTTTTTGCACTTTTTTCAGTTGAGCACAAACAATTTTAAGAAATGTCTTCGTCCTCTTAAAAGCAAACCTTTTGTCTTTCACCATCTTTTCTGCATTTTGCCCCTTTTGTTTCTTAGTTCTAAGGAGACGCTCTATTTGGTGTTGCTTCTTTCTTCTCTGAGTTTTTGTTGGCATGGTAAATCTGTGTAGATAACTAGATATTGATATCTGAAAACAAAAATAGAAAACTACATTCATCACTTAATTATATAGTATCACATTACATATTTTAACTATTTAAACATTTAGTTTATATGAGGGTATATAGCTTAGGCTATCTTCAGACTAGATGTGTTCACTTTTAAGTATGTACCACCCATTCTATTATCTACCCACAGCCTATGTTATTGCTCAGTTATATGTAAGGGTGAGTAAGAGGTTGCTCATACAGCTACAGTACTCACACACACACTTACTCACCCATAGAGTTACTCACATATCCTCTCATTCACTCATAAACCTATTTACACAGATATTAACTTAAAGGAGCATACCCTATTTACTACCTACAGCCTACCTCAGGGGACAGACATACATTGTAGAAGAGTAGCTTAGAACTTGATAAGGGCATTCCATATTAGACCCAAATGTTTCAGTTTTCTCACATATAGGTCAATAAGTGTGTGAGTCCCTATCAGGAGCTCATATTCCATGAGTAGGTAAGTTTGTTCATAAATGGCTGTCTATCTTTGTGATATCTATGGTCCTCCAAATGTGTCAGTATAACGTTGGACTATTTAAGCATGTGAAACTGCCTTTATTATCACATAATACATATAAGTTGTGCCTGTATGTGTGAATAAATTGTTGCATGCTCCTTTAACTACCTCACGTGGTGTTTCAGAGTCTGTCTGCTTTTTTACTTAGGTATGTCAGATTTAAGTCTGGATGAAGGCTGGATGTATAATGTGCACATAAGTTTATATGAGTGCATATAGCTCTTTGAAACATCATAGTGCATCTTTTACTTTTTAAGCAAACGCTCCCTGCACTATGGCATAGCTACAGCCTACCTCGGTGTTCACTCATATCTGGTACAAGAACAGTTTACACCTTGTGTAGCAGTTTTAAGTGATAAGACAGCTCTACCAGTAAAACTAAATTGCAAAGCTCAACCATACCAGGCCTGAAACATAATACAATGGCTACTTGTCTGCATGGTAAACTTGAAAGTGTCAGTTGTTTAGCAGATATCTGTAAGATTTATAAGTTCCTATCTGAGGCTGTGATTCCTTATGTATGTAAATCTTTTATTAAATCACTGTCTCCCTTTATGTGATATGTGGTTGTGTGAATATGTCTGTAAGGTCCTGCATAGATTGCCTCCTGGGTTTACTAGTGAATATTGGGTTATTTAAGTGTGTAAGAAACTTCCTTTGCTACCAGAATATACATATCGGGCCTGATTCACAGAACTAACTTACGTCAAAATCCTAAACTTACAACAATTTTGGTATTCACAGAATGAACTTACACATTTGGGTATTCACAGAATGAACTTACACATTTGGGTATTCACAGAATGAACTTACACATTTGGGTATTCACAGAATGAACTTACTACCATTTTGGTATTCACAGAATGAACTTACTCATTTTGGTATTCACAGAAGGCACTTACTCATCAATGAGTAAGTGCCTTCTGTGAATACCAAAATGTGTAAAGTTACACAAAATGAGTAAGTTACACAAAATGTGTAAGTTACACAAAATGAGTAAGTTACACAAAATGTGTAAGTGCCTTCTGTGAATACCAAAATGAGTAAGTTCATTCTGTGAATACCAAAATGAGTAAGTTCATTCTGTGAATACCAAAATGAGTAAGTTCATTCTGTGAATACCAAAATGGTAGTAAGTTTAGGATTTTGTCGTAAGTTAGTTCTGTGAATCGGGCCCATCACTTGTGCTTGTCTGTGTGAGTGAATATTTGTGTGCTTCTCTAACTACTTCACTAGGGGCCAGATGTAGGTAAACTCATTTTTGCGAGTCCGTAATAGCGATTTTTAGCGAATCGCTATTAAGGACTCGCAAAATGGAATGTAGGTAGGAATCGCAATATTAATTGCGATTCCTAAATATTCCTTAATTGCGAATCGCAAATTGCAATTTGCAATTAAGGAATACCTTCCCATTCATTTCTATGGGCCTAGAGGCCCATAGGAATGAATGGGAAGACATTCGCAATTTGCAAGTACCCATTAGGTACTCGCAAATTGCGAATGCATTTTCAAGGTGCAAGGGTGTCAAAGGACATCCTGTTGCACCCTGAAATATGTATGTGTGCACATGTGGCCCACATACATGCCCTAAGGGCATGTATGTGCGCCACATGGCACTTTGAAAAATGCAAAATAAGTGCATTTTTCAAGGAAATTGCAAACTTGAAGTTGGTGGTAATTTGCGATTTCTTAAGCCCAAATCGCAGACTTTCTGGGCTTCCTGCATTGCATTTAAGGAATCGCAATTTGCGATTCCTTAAAGGCAGTCGCAAAATAGGGAATCGCAAAATTTGCGATTCATTATTTTGCGAGTAGGTTTTTCCTACCTACATTGCACAGGGCTATTTTGCGGTCGCAAACGTTGAAATTCTGCGAATTTCAGCGCTTGCGATCGCTATTTCGCTTCCTACATCTGGCCCTAGGTCTTTTTTAGTGTCTGTCTGGTTTTCTACTTAGGTATCTAGGATTTAAGACTGGGTGTAGGATAGATGTATAATTAGGCAAATATATTTATATGAGTGCACATAACTCACTGAAACATCCAAGTGAATTTTTTACTTTTTAAGCGAGTAGTTCCCTATGATATGGCCTTCCTACAGCCTACCTCTGTGTTCATTTCAATGTGGTACAACAAAAGTTTAGTCTGAATAAGTGTTTCATTTCCTAGCTGGGGCTGTGATTCCATTTGTATGTAAATGTATTACTAAATCACTGCCTCTTCTTATGCGAAATGTGATTGTCTAAATGTATCTGTAAGGGCTTGCATAGATTGCCTCCTGGGTAAACTAGTGAATATTGGGTTATGTAAGTGTGTAAGAAACTGCCTTCATTACCCCAAAATACATATCAGTTGTGCCTGTCTGTGTGATTGAATCTTTGCATGCTTCTAGTGTATTTCAGCTTTTCTACTGAGGTATCTCGGATTTAAGTCTGGGTGTAGACTGGATGTTTAATGGGGCACAAAGGTTTCTATGAGTGCACATAGCTCACTAAAACTTCAAAGTGCATCTTTAACTTTTTAAACAAATAGCTCCCTGCGCTATGGCCTAGCTACAGCCTTCCTCAGTGTTCACTCACATCTGGTACAAGAACAGTTTACACCTTGTGCAGCACATTTAAGTGATAAGAGAGCACTACCAGTAAAACTACATACCTAACCTGAATTATAGCCGGCCTGAAAAATAATGCAAGCACTACTTGTCTGCATGTAAACTTGAAAGTGTCATTTATTTAGCAGATATCTGAATAAGTGTTTAATTTACTATCTGCGGCTGTGATTCCATGTGTATGTAAATGTATTACTAAATCACTGACTCTCTTTATGTGATATGTGATTGTCTAAATGTGTCTGCAAGGGCCTGCATAGATTGCCTCCTGGGTGTACTAGTGAATATTGGGTTATGTAAGTTTGTGAGAAACTGCCTTTTTGACGGAATCTTTCAATGCTTCTCTAACTATCTCACTAGGTGTTTTAGTGCCTGTCTGCTTTTCTACTTATGTATCTCAGATTTAAGTCAGGTTGTAGGCTGGATGTACTGGGCACATAGGTTTCTATGAGTGCACATAGCTCACTGAAACTTCAAAGTGCATTTTTTACTAGCTACAGCATACCTCACTGTTCAGTTATACATGGTTTAAGAAAAATGTATACCCTGTATAGCTGTTTTAAGTGATAAGACAGCCCTACCAATAAACCTCCATGCACAGATCAATTCAGATTTATATTTCATATACAGCTTTAGTGCAAAATTTCCACTTCCAAAACTCAGTGTTGTATTCATCTTTTATAATGGAACAAATAAGACTACAACTCCCAGAATTCAAATAAAAACATTAGTTATAAGCAGCACATAATATATACACACATAAAACTTTGACATGATATACTACAAAATTACATATAGGTTTAACCATTAGTGTGGAGTTATTTCTCCTACCACTTCCAGAAGCAGTAAATCAATACAAGCGCACCATTGACCTCCATGGAACATATTCTAAACTAACTTGACAGACACCTGATCTGCACCTGAGACAAACTATTTCTTAGTTACCTATTAATAGATATATAAACAAACTTACAATTTGATTTCTATACCATCCTTTCTTTTTAAATAAAAATATATAATTCAAAATCTTTTACTACAATATGACGTAATTATATTCCTTATTAATCATTTTTTTGAGTTACATGTTTTTTATTAACATACCAGAATATTGAGTTCATTGGTAAAATTGCTTTTTTTCTCTTATTAGGTAGATACAATAGTCTCAGTGTTTGTAAAAATTTAGCACAAGAATGGCACACCACTCTCATACAAAGCAACCATAAATGGCAACCTTCTGAACTTTGGATTGCCTGATACTGCTTTCATATTTCAGTCTTGTAACTGCATTTCTGAACGGTTACTGTTTATTAACCCTTTCACTTCTGTTTGGAGGTAGCCCAAAATGCATGCCTTTGTGTGAATAATCGCAACGTAATCGCGAAGATAGCGATTAATTTAAAAAAATAAACAGGAGTCGGAAAACCTTTTTCTCTTAATACTTTTATATTTCCATCACTATACTACACTTTCTTGGAACATCCTCACTAAGGAATCTTACCTACCTTATAAAACAATGAACCTGATCTTCTCCAATTGATAAAAATGAATACCTGTTTCTTTAACACCCTTTCCCCAATACACCCTCTGCAGATTTCCCTTAGAAACCCACTAGAACCAGTAAGTCGCAAGTTCACAACACATTCCAGAAGGACCTTACTAGTTACAAAATGAACTACAGCAGGTGTGGTTTACTGCACCACTGTAAAGCATATCCAACTCTCTATTACATTTTTTTTATTTACCAGAGCCAATGAAACATCTGTTTACTAATCATTTCCAAATGCAACCTCCTTTAATTCACCTGCATATTCCCCTAATACAATCAAAGTTTGAGTTTTTTTTTAAACCACCAGCAGACTTGCATTTTCACTGTCTTTCATAGTACCAACTCTGTTTTTCAGCTGCAGACCAGTCCTGTGTATATACCTCCTTCCGACAAAATGCTTAGAGTGTGGATTGTAGGCCACATGTAAGTGTATTGGGCTAAAGAGGCTGAAAAAAACAAAGGTATTGACAGAGACTTGGGTTTGTCAAATTTGGAGATTAGTTGGTTTGGCCAGAGAGGGTTAAAGTTTCATCAGCTGCTGGCTGTGGTTAAAACCATTGTGGATTTTCAAACTCTTCACCTCATGATTGTGCACTGTGGTGGCAAAGTCCTGGGCACATTGACTGGGGTAGGGCTGGAAATCCTAATGAAGGATACCTTTGCAGAACTAATGTGGTGTTTCCCTCACACTATCTTGGTGTACTCTAAGATATGCCAAAGACAGAAATGGAAGTGGTCAAATCAATTCTGTCCACAGATTGACAAAGCCAGGAGACATGTTAATAAAAGAGTTTCTACTTTCCTCAGAGGCCATAACATGGGCTCTATCTACAACACCAATCTGTGTTTTGACATGCATGGAATATATAGAGGTGATGGAGTTCACTTTACAGAGGAAGGGAAGAGAGTTTTTCTAGGCAACCTGAAACTTTGCATACAGTCTTATATATAGCTGTCTTATACACACTCTCAACACATAGGCTCTTGTCAGAGCTACCCAAGAGCCCAAGCTGTTGTTTATTTTCTTGTTAAATGATTTTTTGGGGGAATTTTTGAAAATTCATGGTGACATAACGATGATCACGAAGACGTTGCGAAATGACAAAACAAATGTAGACATTCAATAGCCACCACCACACTCAAAACGTATAACTGTAAAATGGATTATAACCAACAGACTAAACACATTACTATCTAAGGGCCATATGTATCAACACATTTCCCCATAGACACAGAATGGGCAAAACCCTTTGATACATCTGGCCCCAAATGACAGTATAATAGCATGTACAACTCTCTTAATATCTCTATAACACTTCAATTCAAAACAAGCTTTATTCGGTTAATATACAACCATAAAAGCATTCTAAAAAAAAACTAAAAAAAACATCAAATATAAAAACATTTATCATAATTCATCACAATGGGATATAATTAATTTGTCACAGTGAGATATAGTAAAATTCATGTGAGGTTCAATTACAAACTAGATTATCATTATACATAAAGTGCTAAGTGCATTTTGAGGAAAAGACCATATTTATCTTTGAAGCCAAAGGGTTCGTTTGAGTTCAATTAAAAAATTAATAAAGTCATTATTGCTATCGCCGACATAAAAAAATAAAATTCCGCCTGGGTATTTAAAACACTAGTTATGCTAAAAACTTTATAATTTCCACAGACTAAAATCATTTCATTTCCCTGCCCGGTTCAATTACTGCGTTCCATATCGTCTCCTAATACCCAGTGCTACTTTAATGAAACTCATCATTGCAGAAAACACGATAGAATTTTCCAATAGTTGCAAACACTCATATCCCTCTAAGTATCTACATGGAGAGATATTTTTTAGTATTGGTCTCAAAAATCTCCTTCTAGGATCATCATAAAGTGTGCAAAAAAGTGTAAGGTGCATAGTGCTCTGGGAAGTACTATTATCACAGGGACAGAAACTAAGGGTTTCCACCCACCCAGATTGTCTAAGAAAAGCAAACAAAAAGTGCAATGTGCCAAGGCGAAATCTAGTTAAATAAAAACGCATCTGACAATTCGCGGTGAAGGCTAGATAATACTGCTGGTTAGATAAAAAAGCACATTTCGGGCCAGGCGCCTCTTGTTGAAAATGTTTCGCGTGTGCGCAGTCCCCGTATTGCATCTTGATTATACCTTTAGCATTTACGGGGATATTTGTCGGATTTTCATAAAACTCACCCAGCCCAATGTCATAAAATCTTTCCTTCACATACCGAAACCAGGGAATAGTCATCACCTTATCAAGGTTAAGGCAGTCTTCCATTATTTCCCTAGTGAACTGTAGTTCTTCTTTCAGCCAAATTTTAGACCATAAGAGCAAAGGGGCAGAGCTAATGCGATCCTCCAGGTACTCCAACCCTACCTCTCGGTGAGAGAAAGAGGTGCCATACTGGTTGGGATCATCAATAAGCGCTTTATGAATTTATTTTCTACCACTTGTAACAGGCGGCTTTTTTGATGACCCCAGACCCCTGCCCCGTATGATGCCACTGATGCACATTTTGCATTATATAGGGTAACAAGCTGTGGCACCGGCCTATGGCCTAGCTTGCAAGCAAACCTAAAAAGCCCCTCCACTACTCTATTGGTTTGTTGGGCCCTCATTGTAATTAAAAAATCCCATTTAAGATCCCTGCTGAACGTATTTCCTAGATATGTACATTTTTCCACCCTTTCGACCGGTTTGCCTCTGACATTAAAACTCCTGGATTTTGCATGTTTTGGGCCACAGACCATTATATAAGACTTTAAATCTAATGTTGCCATATAATTTGTAAGGGGATCCAGGGAGATTTGTAGGCCGTTCGCTGTCAATTTTCTGCCTCAACAGAAAGTCCTCCAGGCCATTAGTATATACTAAAAAGAGGAAAAGGGCTAAAATACACCCTTGGCGCACTCCTTCTGTTGAAGCAATAGGTTTTGTTCTTTCCCCGTGAGTGCCAAATCTTATTGAGACAGAGGTGTTCGAGTGTAATCTTTTTAAAAGCTGAATTAATGCATTTTCGAAACCCATCTCTGCCATCAGTACCCACAGTTTCCCCCTATTAACAGTGTCAAAAGCACTTGACAAGTCCACGAAGGCAAGGTGAACAGAGCCACTCTTTGCCTTCATGTACTTGCCCGTGATCAGGGACAAATTCAGACACTGTTCTGTGGTTCCCAGTCCTTTACGAAATCCATATTGCGTTTTGGAGATGATCCCCCTACCATTGGCCCATGTCTCCAGACGTGCGAGGATTACCCTGCCCAGTACCTTCACTGTGGAATCGATTAGTGAAATGGGCCTATAGCAGGCGGGGTCATCTCTCTTCCCATTTTTGAACACTGGGACAACTATAGCCTCTTTCCACGATGGGGGATCGGGCCAACCATAATGGATTTAAACAGGTTGGTCAACAGGGGAGCCCAGAGATTTATAGTCAACTTAAAAAAATCCAGTGGGACTCCATCAGGGCCTGGGGCCTTTCTACCTATTCCTTTTAAAAGTGCTTCCTCCACCTCTGCCACCATAAGTGAACTACTAAGTTCTATTGCTTGAGCCATGTCGACTATCGGATCCTCATGCCCTGCAACTAGTTCCCTACCATTTGGATTAAAAATTGAAGTAAAATGTGTTTCCCAAGTGTCACCCAGAATCATGCACTCCACTTTCCCTACTTCCTCAGTAAACTGGGGGCGATTAATAACAGCCCAAAAACTTTTCGTATCTTTTAGGGCACTAGCCCTCTCCAAATCCTGCCAAGCAATGTGCCTTAGTTCTTCTTTTCTGGCCTTAATAGTGGTTTCATATAAACACCTAGCCTGCTTTATATGTTCTCTATCTCGAGGCATTAATTTCAGGGCATTTATTAAGAACTTGTGCGCCCTGGAGCATTCTGCATTAAACCAACGAAACTCCCGATGTTGTTTGGGCTTAGCCTGACATGTAAGTTTATTAGCTACGATGGAACTGAGCCGTTCAAAATGTTGTACTAGTATGGCTGGAGAAGTGTCATGTTCTAGGCAGGCTAAGATCAGGTCTTGGTTTAATTGAATGATTTCCTCCTCAAATAAAATTGGGTTGATTTCCCCCCAGTTTATCCTCACACCATTATTTCGGGTATATTCAAGGCAACGATTATCACCCACTACAGTTTTGGCTATAGCTTTAAATGTCGCTATTAGTGGGTTATGGTGACGCTTACTATCTCAGGTTTTATAACAAAATCAATTACTAAGGGAAGATACTCCTTGGAAATAAACATAAAATCAATGGTACTTTCTCTCCCCCACCAACAAAGGTTGGACACCGAGCTACAGAGTCATTGGCTAAACTTTCCAAATTGTTCTCCACAATGACAGTGTTCAGTACCTCTCCTGGGGGTATGAATAAAATGTGCTAAAGGTTGATCATCAGTATCCCAATATCTCTGTAACACAGTGCATAACTTTTTCAGTGTAATCTATAACTGCATGCATCACTGTATCAGTAATTCTCTCATTCACTGTATAAGTATTTGAGTGAATCTGTAAGATGGTGCATCAGTCTATCAATGCTTCTGTAACGAACTTGTAACGAACGAGCGTGACTGTCTCAGTGCATCTATGAGTGTTAGTGTTAGTTGGTGCATTTTTGCCTTTGTGCTTTTGTAAGTAAGTATATAACTGGCTGTTTGGATCTGTAAGTGGATACATGAGTATTTAAGTTGGTATCTGAGTGGGTCTGTCAGAGGGTGCGTGGGTCTGTGAGTATGACTGTGAGTGGGTACATGAGTCTCTGAGTGTATACCTGACTGGGTGCATAAGTCTGTGAGTGGGTCTATGAGTGGGTATGTAAGTGACTGTATGGGTATGTGAGTGTCTGAGTGGGTCAGTGAATGGTTGTATGAGTGTCTGAGTAGATCTGTGAGTGGGTGTATGAGTGTCTCAATAGGTCTGTGGGTGAGAGCATAAGTCTCTGAGTGGGTGATTGAATGGGTGCATGCATGAGTGTCTGAGTGGGCCTGTGACTGGGAGGGCAAGTGTCTGGGTGGGTCTGTGAGTAGATGCATGAGTCTTGAATGGGTGAGTGCATGGGTGCATGTATATCTGAGTGAGTTTATGAGTGGGTATGTGAGTATCTGAGTGTTTGAGTGTGTGACAGAGTCAATAAGTCTCTGAGGGGATCTGTGACTGAGTGTGGGAGTGACTGTATGGGTGTATGAGTGGGTGTATGAGTATCTGAGAAGATCTGTAAGTGGGTGTGTGAGTCTCTGAGTGGGTCTGTGAGTGGGTGCATGAGTGCCCACGTGGGTCTGTGAGTGGGTGTAAAAGTCTCTAAGTGGGTATGAGAGTGTATTTATGAGCCTATGAGTAGGTCTCTAAGTAGGTGCTTGAGTGGGACCGTACATGGGTGCATCACTCTCTGAGTGAGTCTGTAAGTGGGTGCATGAATACATGAATGGGTATGTGAGTGGGTGCATGAGTTTCTGAGAGGGTATGTTCCTGAATGTATAAGTGTCTGAGTGAGTTTATGAGTGCATACATGAGTGTGTGACAGTGACCGGTGAGTGTGTACAAATATATGTATTTTTTTTGTATATTTTCACCAATATTCAAGGTGACGTTGCGATATTCACGATGTCCCGGCAAGGGTACATGGGGGGCTGCACTGGTGATCGCAGCATCTTTGCAAATCTGGCATTAAATTAATAAAATCAATTTTGGACACATAATTTTGTCACTAATACTCTCATTTCTCAAACATGGGGTCAGAGTACCTCCATCCTGACCCCTCATGTTAGGTTTATAAAAAAATTCAGCCCCAAGAACCGTTCCAGATCAATAAAATGATGACTGCAACGTTCTGCTCAGGTTGCGCCCAGTCAATCAGAGCATTTTCGTTGGTGCATGCATTCGTGATTAATCGCAAAACTGTCATGAAATATCTGCGACCAGAGATATCACTATAATTTTCAGCTTAAATTTCTCAAAAACTACCAAACAGATTTACACCAAATAGGCAAAAGGCTGTCATGTCTTTTAGGATAGTCCCATCATGTATACCCCGTTTTACATACATTATCCCATCCACACGACTATAACAATTCTAAACAGGTGACCTTTTACCTAATAGCTTGCTCCTGTCTCTTCGACACCAGGCTCTCAATCTTCTATCTTAATCCCTGTACCTGATGTACATAAACATGTCCCCAGGCACGGCAGATTTATTCTGTATTTGGGTCACCACTTTTTTCATCCTTGGCCAACAGCCAGCTGTGCATGATCGCACTTGTTTAGAAAAGCATCAGTGATTGTTTTCAAAACATTTATGATTGTTTTAAAAATATCCATGGTTGTTTTAAAAACATATTGATTCTAGAAAAAGCCCTGCAGTGACCACTTTAGTATAAAAGACCCTCACTCTCCCCCTACAAATTAGAGGAGAATTCCTTCCAAGCTGAGATGTGGGTCCTGCATTCCAAATCTTCGACACACAGCGGTCTGACATCCCTTGTGGGTTGTCCTCCTCGTTGCAGAGATGGGGTCCTTCATTCTAAGCCATCAGGTGAGGGGGCTAGTTCATCCCTAGGGGTTTCTTAGCTAGAGATACACATATCTATACGCATATACACCTACACATACAGGTTAGGCTAGGTGCATTTTAGCAAATTACTTACGGCGCGCAATTTAGGAATATGCAAGTGCTACTGTTTTTATCTGAACTTTTTCTGTTCATCTTATTAGCACTATGGTAGAAATGTATCTACTATTCACTATATTGATACTAGAAATCTCTTTCGTATGCTCCTGTCTCCTGATTGTCACAGCACAAATGTTTTACACAAGACTGTCGCTGGGCCAATAAGTATTTATTGACACGTCCTAATCGCTATCCTGTGTATTTTCTGAGAGAAAGCAAGCACGAGTGTCTGAGCAAAATGTACTATACAGTTTTCCATGATCCCTGAGGAATCAGGGTTGTCATGTTCAGTGGTTGCCAGAAACTGCCTACACCACAGTAGAATACAGGGGGGTGATAGTGACACTGTAGAGCTAGCTGGTCTAATGGCTGACATATTCTGTTGGGGTGTCTGGAAGCGGTTGGGACACCAAGCCCTCAGTTTAGGTCATCCAAAATGCACAGGTCCTGGGGGACTCCTAGGAACTACACAACAAGGCACTTCCCTGAACCAACATCTACCTCCCTGACAATTTGATGTAAGTCCGTTCAGCAGTTCGGGCTGTAGGTGTGGCTAAAGGTTCCTATGGGAATTACATTACAAATGCACCCTTATTTTGCACCCCTATTTCTCGGTCCCCACTGCACAGATCACCCCCAAGCTTTCCATGACACACAGAACGTCCTTTAACACTTTTTTGGGAAAATTTCATGCAGATTGATCAAATGACACCATAGTTATTAACAAGTCAAAAATGCTCTTCCTATGGAAACTAGGTCCTAACTATAACTACCGACTGGCAACCCCAGTCGGTAATATATATATCTACTGGTGGTTGCCAGTCAGTAGTTATAGTTAAGACCTAGTTTCCATAGGAAAAGCGTATATATATATATATATATATATATATATATATATATATATATATACATATATATATATATATATGTGTGTGTATATTTATGTGTGTATATATGCATGTGTGTATAGATAGATAGATATGTATGTATATTACCTATTGGCGGTCGCCAGTAGGTACTTATAGATATGACCATGTTTTCAAAGGAAAAGCCTTTTTGGACTTGCCTCTAACTAATCTATCTATCTATCTATGTAAGGTTACAGGAGACTGACTTTTCATTCCTACAAAACCACAGAAATTCAGCAGTTATAGTTACTTGAGCTAACTATAATTCACACCCCTGTAATGCACTGCCTATGACCTTACATATTACATCACTCATGACATGGTCAGTGACATCACTCATGACATCACTGAAGACATCTCAAATGACATCACTGATGACATCATCTAGTGAGTGTAAGTATTTGCTAATAGTTTATGATTTTGAAAAATATCTACTAACCTAATACAAAAGTTAAACTAGTATACTAGGTGCACTATTACTCAGTGATACTATTACTAAGATATATTATGTGAGTGGCTGTGTGACTGTATGTATATTTGTGTGTATGGGTGTGTGAGTTTCTGTATGGGTGTATAAGTGGGGGTGTGAGTAGCTGTGTGGGTGAGTGAGGTGGTGTGTGAGTGGCAGTATCGGAGAGTGAGTGGGTGTGTCAGGGGCTGTATGGGTGAGTGAGTGGCACTGTGAGTGGCTCTATGGGTGGGTAAGTTGGTGTGTAGTGACTATGGGTGAGTGAGTGGGTGTCTGAATGGCTGTATGAGTGAGTGTATGGATGTGTAAGTGGCTGTATGGTTGAGTAAGTGCCTGTTTGAGTGGGTGTTTGGTTAAGTGAGTTGGTGTGTGAGTGGCTGTATTGGAGAGTGAGCGTCTGTGTGAATGGCTGTATGGGTGAGTGAGCAGATGTATGAGAGCTTGTATGGATGTGTACATGGGTATGTATGTTTTTGCATGGGGGTGTGAGTTAGTGGGTGAATGCTTGAATGGTTAAGTGAGTAGCTGTGTTAAGAGGCTGTATGGGTGAGTAAATGGCTGTGTGAATGACTGTAGGTAAATAAGTGGGTGTGTGTGCAGCTGTATGGGTGAGTGAATGATTGTGTGAGTGGTGGTGCGAATGAGTGAGTGTGTATGTGAGTGGCTCTATGGATGAGTGAGTGGGTGTCTGAATACTGGCATGGGTCAGTAAATGGGTATGTGAGTGGTTGTGTGAGTGGGTGTACAAGAGGCTGTATGGGGGTGGTATGTGAGTGGTTCTGTAGATGATCTCATCAGTGATGTCATTTGAGATGTCATGAGTGATATCATCAGTGATGTCACTGACGATGTCATGAGTGATGTAATATGTGAGGTCATAAGCAGTGCATTGTGGGGGCTTGAGTTAGAGTTAGCTCAGGTAACAATAACTGCTGAATTTCTCTGGTTTTGTAAGAGTGAAATGTCAGTCTAACTATAACATTCCTGTAACCTTAGTTTTTTTCAATGAAGTTCTAAGGTTTTTTTTTAATTCCATTTCCTAAATATAATGGCACTGTAACCTTTGGTTTTTCAGTGAATTGCTATGGTTTTTAAAAAATTCTATTTCCTAACTATAATACCTGCATAACCTTTGGTTTTCTCATTGAATTTCTAAGGTTTTTTAAATTGTATTTCCTATCTGCAGCAATGGTGTTAACACCTGGTTATTTTTGTGAATATTTTATATATTTTTTTGTATTTCATACATTTTATATGCTAGTATCCTTTCCTTTTTCAAGCAAATTATGAAGTAGTTTAAATTGCTTATGCATAATGTAACAGATCTATAATTATTGCTTTCAGAGTGAATGAAGACATGTTTTCAAAATTTTTAAATATTTCTAAATTATCAAGCACATAACACCCTGCCGTATAGGGTAGGCAGCAGTCTCCTGACATGTTTATGAAAATGTGCCACTTTGTGAGTGCCTGATTTACTACCTCTATATCTCACTTAATGTGAGTGTACAAAGCTGAAAAAAGATCTCAGTAGTTGTGCTAGGAATTTAAACGCTACATATATATCTGTGCAAATATCAAAAATACTGCTCAACATATAACTACTTAGTGAATATGTTAGTAAATGGGTGTGTCACTGGGTGCATATCTGTTTGTGAGTGTATAAGTGAAAGTCAGGATGTGTGAATGTATATATATATTTGTTTTCTATTTTCATCAATATTCGCTGCGTCCTCGCAATATTCGCAAAGTCCCTGTGGCGATACATGGGGGGTGCTGACTGTCATGGCGTAGTCACAAATATCGCACTTGGCAAAAAAAGCAATTTTGGACACATAACTTCTGTTATTAACACCCTCATTTCTCAAACATGGGGTCAGAGTTCCTCCACCCTCACCCTTTATAGCACCTTTTATGCAACATTTAAGCCCTGGGAACATCCCCAATCACAACATTCCTTTCGGCTGGTGTCGTTGTGATGAATCGCTATAATGCAGCAAAATACAACACAGATATCACTAACTTTTTCTTCTTCATTTTCACAAAAGCTAATGAACGTATTTACACCAAATAACAAAAAACACAATCTGTAGAACAAAATCTAGCTTTCTGCCAAATTTGGTGTTGTTACATCCAGCGGTTCAAGCTGTAGTCATGTTGACAGGTCCTATGGGAATTAACATTGCAAACACAACCTTTTTTAATTTTTCTCAGCCCACACTTCACAAATTGCCCCAAAACTTTCCATGTGCAACAAGAATCACAAGGGCACTTTTTTGGGAGAATGTCATGAAGATTTGTCAAATGACACCAAAGTTAGAGGCAAGTCAAAAAAGGCTTTTCCTTTGGAAACATGGTTGTAAATATAACTACCTACTGGTGACCACCAATAGGTAATATACATATATATCTATCTATTTATTTATCTATCTATATACATATCTATCTATATATATATTACCTACTGGCAGTCACTAGTAGGCTGCAGATATTTCGCAGTGTTTTCACGATTACTTGCAAATGCATGCACCAATGGTAATGCTCTGATTGGCTGGACGCAACCTGAACAGAAAGTTGTGGCTGCCATTTTATCTATCCGGAACGGTTCCCGGGGCTGAAAAATTGTGAAAAAGCTATCATAAGGGGTCAGAGTAGAGTACTCTGACCCCATGTTTGAGAAATGGGGGTCCTAGTGTCCCAAGTTATATGTCCAGAATTAATTTTTTTAATCGTGCATGATATTCACAACAACGCCACGACCGCCAGCCTGGCCCCCCATGTATCATCATGGGTACATCGCGACTATCAACGTTGTCGCAAATATTGGTAGGATAAGGAAAAATATATTAGTGAATCATTCATATGCATTGTTATAGGGATATTGAGATTTAATAAATGTTTTAGTAGAATTATTAATATAGTGAGTTATCTACTGTGATGGTTAGAATTAATTATATAGTTATAATTTTTTTATGTGGTTGTGGCTATTGAATTCCTGCTTTTGCTTTCCTCTTTTGCAACGTAACCGCGGGTTCACAATGACCAATGTCAATGCGCTCTCTGGCCTCAACGCGAAAACGTAAAATAGGTTTTATAGATGGTTGTTCTAGAAATACATTAGAAAAACATGAGTTTGAAGTGTTTTGTAATAAACCCCTAGTGTGTAAAATACTGTAATATGTGTGGATATATGTGTTTTCACTTTATGGAAAAGGCACGACAGTCGCGGTTAGCGGTGCTGTCGTGAAATCTCGAACAACTGTGAAAATGGAAATAGGTCTGATGGTTTTTAAAGAAACTTAGTACAAAAATATGACTTTAAACATGCTTTGAAAGAAGTATGTATATAGTAATATGTGTAGTGCAATGTTCAGAATGGATTTTTTTTACATATTATTTTTGGATGTGTTAGTGGCCATTGAATGTCTGCTTTTGTTTTTGTCATGAGTTGGTGCCAAGTTGCTACAGCACAGATAGCACTGTACAGCGCACAGCGCTGTGTCTCCCTAGGGCCTGCAATAAGGCATTCCCCATCATAAAACCCACCCCTATCCCGTGCATCCAGCACTCCAAGGAATGTATGGGAAATGTATTGGGGAATGATCTGTCTCATCACTGTAGAACATGTAAATCACCGATGTTTGCTTTCTCATATGTAAATGTGTGATGTTTGCCTTTTCAAGCCTTTATGATTCAGCGATATTGGCATTCTTTATGTATGCATCAGTGCCATTATGGTCATTGCACATTCCAGATATACACTACCTAAAAGCTGTGAAGGCTCCAGCGGTCTGTGCATGTCCGTGTTAAGGCGCACAGTCCCGCTGACAAGGAAACTCTTACTCGGCTGTACGTTGCAGCGCGTCTGAACGCGTGCACACGTAACGGCCGTCCTGGGTGCGGTTTGGGTGTGGCATGCCTATATAATGCCACACCCAAGTTCCAGAAGGCGCTTAGCCTTTCGCCTGTTCCCTCGCCTTACCTTGTGGGCTCCGCCGGTCCTCCAGAGACGTCACACCGCCGAGCCTCCAGAGACTTCTGAGTTTGTCGGCAACCTCCGGAGCCTACGGGACAGAGAAAAGAAAAGCTAAGTTAATTCTTTTTCTACTGTGCAAAAGGCGCCCAACGCAAGACAGCAGTAAGATCAGCGCGCATTTGTGCTAACAGAACAATTTTTGGACACTCTTTTCTGCATTTAAGAAAGGATTTAGACATTACGGATTCGTCAAGAGAGACTTTTATGTTACTTGCGCAACGTATGTTTTGCTGTATAATTCTTTTATTTCCTGAAGTACAGAATCATGTGAAGAACCAGTTACTGAGATAAAGTCTAGTAAGTTAAGGCGACAAGGCATCAAACCATTGTTATGTAAAGGGTGGTTTTGCTGTGTACTCCTTTTGGGTAGTAGAATGAAAGTTCATGCTCTATCTTTTTGCACATAGGGAAGAACTACAGCAGGAGCTGTTTCATCCTCATCACTTCCAACAGACACCACTTTGTGAAGACTCCTAACGGACGACACCACATCACACGACGACTTCCAGGACGCAACGCTTGATTCCTGTAGATCGCAGGTAGGGTTTTATACCACACCTTATTCTTAGGGTAAGGTAGGGTTGGTTAGGGCAATAGCACAAGTCAAGAGATCACGACCGACAACTATTTCTTGTTGCCTCGCAGGTCGACAACAGGAATTTGTCAGCGTCCGACTCCGGCCCTCCTCCCTGATTTTCTTCAAGTAACCTTAGTGTCAATATAAACTCACTGGTAATTATAGAGGTTCTGGGAGGTTGGCTCATAGCGTCTCTGCGAAAACCAACCAAGACATCTTACAGGTAAGAGTACCAAAGTCTTGCAGGTAAGAGTGTTTTGGTAAACCTGACAGTTTTCTGCTTTCACGTTGTGTCCGCGGGCATCGCGACTACAGGTGGCATTGTGATCTCTGGAGTCACAGCAAAAAAATAAAATAGGTTTTAGGGATGGTTTTTATAGAAACTCTCTACAAAAACTTTACTTTAGAGAATACTGTAAAATACTGTACTATGTGTGGATATATGTGTTTTGGACTTTATGGAAAAGGCGCGATTATTGCAGTTAATGACATCATTGCGGCGTCCCGAATAACTACAAAAATGGAAAATATGGGCCAGATGTAAGACGTAAAATTGCATGCACAAACGGGTTTACGAGCCGTTTGACATGCAATTTTAGTCTGGGCCATGTACTTACACTATTTTGCGAGTAGCAAATAATTTGCAACTTGCAAAATAGTGTATTGCGACTTGCTATTAGGAAGGGGCGTTCCCTTTCTAATAGCGACCGCAGAGCAATTTATGAATGTTTTGCAACCGCAATTGCGGTCACAAAACACGCGCAAATTACCGCCCTCTTCAAGAGGGTGGTAATAAAGTCGCAAATGGGAAGGCTTCCCCAGGGGACCCCTTCCCCTTTGTGACTGGCTCCAAAAATATTTTTTAAGGGCAGGCAGTGGTCCCAGGGACCACTGCCGGCCCTTAAAAAATGAAACGAAAACGTTTCTTTTCTTTTTTTTTCAATGCATCCCGTTTTCCTTTAAGGAAAACGGGCTGCATTTTTAAAAAACGAGCTGCTTTATTTAAAAGCAATCCCAGACATGGTGGTCTGCTGAGCCCAGCAGGCCACCATCCCTGGGAGGGCCTGTCATTCCCAATGGGCTCGCAAATTACGAGAGGCTCATTAATATTCATGAGCCTCGCAATTTGCGACCCCATTGGGAATCGCAAACAGTGTTAAACACACTGTTGTACATGCAAAATAGCGCCTCGCAAATTGCGAGTCACAAAAGACTCGCAATTTGCGAAGCGCTATTTTGCGCGTCGTACATCTGGCCCTACGTCTTTTAAAGAAACTTAGTACAAAACATGAGTTTAAACATGTTTTTAAAGAAGTATGTATATCGTAATAAGGGGAGGGTAATATTCAAAATGAATTTTTTTACATATTATTTTTGGATGTGTTGGTGGTCACTGAATGTCTGCTTTTGTTTTCAGTTTTTTCGACGTTTCAGGAGGGATTGCTAAGTCATTGCGAAGATTGCCAAAAACTAAAGATTACAAAAACCAAAGGTTACAGAGACGTTATAGTTAATAATTAGCATTTAAAAAACCTTTGAAATCCAGTGAAAAAAACAAAGGTTACAGGTACACTATAGTTAGTCTGACATTTCAATCATACAAACCTAGAGAAATTAAGAAGTTATTCAATGCACTGCCTACGACCTCACATATTACATCACTCATGACATGGTCAGTGACATCACTGATGACAACACTGATGACATCTCAAATGACATCACTGATGACATAATCAATAGAATCTCTGACACACCCACATGTAACTTTTCATACACCATCTCCAACTTCCACACTACTATTCTTGAAACCATTGACACACCCATACCAATACTTACATAGCCACTCACTAATTCATAGGTCTACACATCCACTCAGTCACCCATACAGCCACATGTACACCAACTCACTCACTAATAAATCCACAGATATATCTACTCATATAGCCACACATTCACTCACACACTCTCAGTCACCCTAGAGCTACTCACACAACTACTCACTCACCCATAGAGTCAATCACACAGCCACTTACTCATTTATACAGTTATACACACACCAACTCACTTTTTCATACATATATTAACACATACTTACTCACCTATACACTCACTGACATAAGCACACACTCACACATATAGCCACTCTCACAATAACTCACTCACAAATACAGTTACTTATATACTCCAAAACTCACTTATACTGCCTTTCAGATAAGCAGTTACTCACCCATATGCTACTGACACATCCATTCACTCACCAACACAGCCATACGCACACTCTCTCACCCATACAGTCCCTCACTGATTCACTCATGAACCCAAACATCCACTGATTCACCCACTCACTCATCTATGCAGGGAGTCACACACCCTATCACCCACCCACACAGACACTCTTACACCCATACAGGTACTCAGACAACCAATCAATAACCCATACAGCCACTCATGTACCTACTCACCAACCCATGCAGCCACTTACACACCAACTGACAGACTGATACAGACATTCACACAAATTAGTCACTTACCCATTCATTCACTGAGATACGTATAATCACTCACTTATAAAGTCAGTCACACACCCACTAAATCATCCATACAGGCACTCATACACCTGCGAATTCATCAATACTTCTGGGTGTATATATATTTAACACTCATAAACTTTTTAGAAACAAGGACAGTCACCAGATGATGCCATCAGTGATGTCATCATATGAGATGTCATGAGTGATGTCACAGACCATGTCATGAGTGATGTCATATGTGAGGTCACAAGAAGTGCATTGCGGGGGCACGAGTTATAACTGCTGAATATCTCTGGTTTTGTATGAGTGAAATGTCAGCCTAACTATAACGTCCCTGTAACCTTTGGTTTTTCAGTAATTTCTTTTTTTTCCCCCTTTTTTCTTTTTTTAAAGTCTTTATTTTATCTTAGGGAATAAACAAGAGATATAGCAATGTAAAGAATATATAAATATATACATAAATATATGGAAAAGTGGTTACTGAGCGACTTGAGATTACAGGACAAATATGTATACAAATAGTAAACAGAATAAACAAATGCATCATCACAAAAAATAAAAATAACAAGTCTAATCATAAGAAAGACCCTCAGCATAGGGTAGTAATCCTTAAGTCTTACTAAATGCCTTTATCCATGGGCCCCCATATTTGTAAGAATGTTTTCTCCAAATGAATTCCTCTAGTCTTAGCTAGAGCCATCTCTCTTTCATATAATTCTCTCAAGATTGCCGACCATTCTGATGCCCTAGGAGGTGTTGTAGATATCCATGCCCGCAAAATACAAAGTCGGGCAGTAACTATGATAATGGAGAAAAGAGATCCCAGGCCCAAATCTGGTACTGGTTTATGTCCAAGCATGATTTCCCCCCTTAATTGAAAATCTAAGCCTAGGCGATCTGCAGTTATCTGACCCAGCTCTTTCCAGAAAGATATCAATCTGGGGCAGGTGGCAAATATATGTAAACTATCTGCAGCAACCAGCCCACATTTTGGCCATGTACCATTATGCTTTATGACTCTTCCCGTGTTTCCTGACCAGCGGATTATTCGGTCAGGGTGTAATATAACATACATATGGTTCTAAATTGCTGCAGTTTTAAGCTAGTTGAATGTACTGCCTCATTTAGAGTACTTAATGCATCTACAATATCTGAAGAAGTAATATCCTTAGCAAGTAATTCACTCCATTTAGATGCTAGCTTTGGGATATCGTGGGTTTTGTATTAGCAAAGTATCTGATAGACATTACTAATAGTTGGCTTCTGAGAAGCAGACTGTAAGCATATCATCATATCAGATTTCTCAGGTGCTTTTATCTCCTTCCTCCCCCATAGGAAATCTCTAACCCGTAGATATTTATAAAATATCCGCTGGTGAAGGCCAAATGACATCTGTAGATCTTTAAATGCTCGAAACCCATTCAAGTCATATAGATGCCCAAGCTGGCTAATCCCATAGTTAGCCCATGATTTACCTAGACTATCATGAAATATATCTGAAAGCGAAGGGTTTCACCATAACGGAAAGCTAGTATGCATAGAAGGGAGGGAGCATTTGGACACTATTTCTCCATATATAAACAATATCTCGGAGCGTCTTAAAACGTACTCTTTTATAGTAGTTAGGGTCATTTATTTTATACAAAAACATTCTACTGTCAGAGCCTATTGCGAAAGTGTGGCAGTAATCTTGACTACCAATAGAGAGAAGACTTCAAAACTGTCCTGCAAAAGAAGTCCAGCAGTATAGTTTAAAATCAGGGAGCTGGAGCCCCCTTGTTTGCAAGGAAATTGTATATATTGTATTGCCGATGCGGTTGCCTATATCCCCAAATAAAACTACTAATTGCCCCTTCCAGTTAAAAAAAATAATCATTCGGAACACGTAATGGTATTGCTCAAAGTAGATAAAGAAATTTAGGTAAAATATTCATTTTAATAATGTTGCATCTCCCTATGCAACAAAGTCCGCCCGCCATGGCAAGGGAGCCAGGGACCGCCCGCCGAAGTTGCGGCAGTCCCGCCATGTGAATTAGGATGCCCCCGCCACACTGGCGGGCACATCCTGGCCCTTTTACATTGCAGGTGGATCTGCTGGCTGCAGACCCGCTCGCAATGTGAAAGGACTGTGAACAGCATTGCCATGCACTACATGGCAGCCCCCATGTGGTGCCTGCCACGTAGTGCATGGCAATGAGGGGGGTACATAGGTACCCCCCATGTGCACCCCCCACCCCCCCAACACCCTGGGGGCCCGCAATGGGCCCCCAACAGAAGAAGCCGCATGCCTTTCCATGGCGGCAACGCCACCATGGAAATGCGAATCACCGCCTGCATCACAATATGGATGGCGGTGTCTTGCAGACACCGCCACCATATTGTGCCCGTTTTCCGCCCGGTCGACGAGTTGACCGGCGGAAAAGCGGCGGACGGTCTTCCCGTCCGCCGCGGACCCCCCAGCCATCCTAATATGGTGGGGGGTCAATCAGGCATGGATGGCGGGCAGATCGCCCCCGCCGGGCCCCTAACTTAGTCCCTGTATACAGAAGCAGTAAACTTTGGAAAAGTTAAATTTACTATCCCCAGTCCAACACAAACAACTGTTGGGAAAGTGTTAAAGTTTGGAGGAGTTAGATTTACTTTTCACACTCCAATTTAAGCAATAGCAGGAAAAGTGTAGGACTTCTGGAGAGGTTAGATGTATTACTTCTACTCAAAAGCAAAAGTAGTGAAACTGGTGGACTTTGAAGAGACTAGATTTACTATTCCAATAAATTGAGAACAAAATAAAATGATGTCACCATTAAATATAAATCAAATTCAATTCAATTCTAAAAATAAAAATAATAGTACGTAGAACAAATATCGAAACAGATATAAATGTTTAAATGAATACATGCTCCTTCCTACGACTCAAAAAACAAATGCCCAAAAACAATTGAAATTAATTATAAAATACATTTTCAAAATATATGAATAGAAATTCCTATTAATAATAAATAACATATAGATAAATATGATATAATTATATATATATTAGAAATAAATATATTAATAAATCAAACTAAATTAAAATTAAATAATATTAAATATAACAATATTATAAATCAATACACTGATCAAGAACTTATCAAGCAATTAACAATAAGAAGTAAAAATACCAAATAATCAATCAATAATGTACATAAATTATAACTAGTGAAATGGAATTTCAAAAACAAATGTAAGTTAAAAACAATAATTTAAATGTAAATACCTTTCAACTCTAATCCCCCACAAACCCAAAAACCTGTTGCTAAAGAAATCATTTCAAATTGAACTTTACAAAATGTACATTTTGTATTAAAAATGGCAAACAATACTAAAAATAAGTCAAATCCAACTAATCCAATACTGATATCTTATAGTGATATAATTATTAGCATTTATCAACGTAATTAAAAACAATATTTTATACAACTATATTAAATAAATATTATTTACTGTATATTCAAAACTATATTACATACTATGAGGTCGATTCCGATTCGGGCCGGAAATTTCTCCGACCGAGCCGGACCCGGAGAGATTTCCGACCGAATCGGACCCGTGCAGTCCGACCGAACGAGTACGATGCGTCCGTATGTTATCGGACTCGAGTCGGTCGGACTCCCATTGATGTCAATGGGAGCCGGTCGTACAACGCGTACGCGGGCTCCCATTGACTCAATGGGTGCGAGTCAGACAAGGGCGCCCCCTACAGCGGGTGCGCGGCGAAGCGGTCGCGCCGTACACGCACAGGTAGGGGACCCATGGGTCCCCCTGTGTGCGACTCGCGCGGCTACAGCGTACAGGGGGTCCGACACGGACCCCCAAAGTACGGCTCCGACAGCTCTTACGAGCCGGAGTGCGCGGCTCGGTCGGACTGCTCGCGGCGCGCATCGTACTTACCCGGCCGGGAAACGTCTCCATTGCGCGGTGCGAGTCGAGTCCGAGCGAGTCGGTCGGAGCGGTTCGAGCCGGGAGCGAGTCGGTCGGAGCGGTCGGGACGCCCGGACGAGTCGGTCGGCGATTTCGCATCGTACTCGCTCGGCCGGACCCGCGTACGGTTCGGTCGGGAAACAGGGCTCCGAATCGGATCCGGTAAAGCCGAATCCGATTCGGAGCCCTACCGGCCGAGATCGGAATCGGCCCCAATGTGTTAAAAACAATGTTATATACCAAAAATAACAATATTCTTCCCTTAGATATTCTGTCCCAAAAATACTTTTGAGCTTACAATTTTTTCACACAATAGTTTTGTATCACAATATGTTTTAAGCAATATTTTGGTACTTCACTATTCAACTTTACTGTATTTAAAAATAAACATGTGCACCCTATTATGTTGCTTCTGTAATCCTTATTATGTGCATATCATGGACAACAGTTTATTTTATTTGTTTCATCCCTCCTCTACTGGATTAAATTAATACTTCTTCTCCAGTTATTGGCCAAAATATATTTTCTGACCAAAGAAATCTCCCAAATTGTCTAATTGGTTATTTCTGCCTACCCTGCTGCCCCTTACACTGACTGGATAGTGTGCTTACCTATATCTAAGCATTTCAAATGTTTGGCTAATTATTTTCTAGTTTATTTAATTTAAAATACTTGGAGATGGGAGATGATTGGAACCCAAACAGGGGACAAGTTAGCAAAAAAGGATAGAAGGCAGAAAACAAATTTTTTCACTCATAATAATTGTGTGTTGTTCTGTTTATGGGCAACTCCAACTGTTTTGAGACTCATCATACATTAAATTAAGTATCCGTACTTTATATGGAATAATGTAACCTAATGGCATATTATAAGGACAGTGAAAGCCACTGGGGAGGTCAATCACAATATATAGAGCCTTTACCTCAAAAAGGGAGAGCCAGTCTAAGGTTTAGAAACTGGAAATATCAAAAGTTTGAAATGCGTGGGCAATTTGTTCCTTGCAATATTTGCCACATGCTCCTTTTCTTTCCTTAAACATATTAGTGGTCATTTATTAAAGTTATGTGCTCTGGGAAAAGCAAGGCAAAGTGGTGCAAAGCAATGCAAAGCATTACTTTTATTTAATTATTGTTAAAAAAGCTTGCAGATACAGATCAATATTGTGTAGAACCATGCAAGCTACCATGCAACTCCTAGGCCCTGATTACGAGTTTGGCGGTCCGACTGCCCGACCGCAGCATCCACGTCCTCAAGGACACCGCAGCGCCGGCATTCTACCACCAGCTGTATTATGAGTTGTTCTGACTGAAATGCCGACTGTGGCCATGAAGCTCTTCCCTCTAAGACTACGGTGGTCTGCAATGTTGGGCATTGCATCCTCCAATGCCGTCAGGGCCACAATGTACCCGCCGAGCCTATTACGACTACACAGTCATACTGGTGGTCTCCCAGCCGTGGTTACCCAACTATGCATGCCAAAAAGCACCACAACAGTGACCATTGCATGCATTTAAAAACTTTTCAGCTGATGTGCTTTTGCCAAGTGGACATGCCTGTAAATCACACTATCATACATACATCATCCCTGGCCAGGATCCTTTGCTTCTCAACTACAGCTCACAAGACAGGCTAAACCTTTTTATGCATTTTGAACTAAGGCACCCCTTTTTCATCTTCCCATTTAGCACTCTACACCACCTGTAATCTTATTTTTGCACATTTTTACCTGTATCACATGTTTGTTTTTCCTTTCATATAATCACTCACAATTTCATTTCTTTTATCATGCCTGTCCAAAAAAATCCACGGTTCACTGAGGCAGAGTTGACAGTCAGGGTGGATAAAATCATTTGAGTAGAGACCCAACTCCAGCATACTCTTCTCAGTAAGAAAACTGAAATGTGGGATAGGATAGTCAACAGAGTGAATGCTGTTGATACCACCCTGCGCACACAGAAGGATATTAGAAGGAGGTGGACTGACCTCAGTTTGAGGGTGCGTACCCGGTGCAACAACCACTACCTGGAGGCTCAGAGGACTTCCAAAAACTCAAACATATATGTTCACAGCAGACACTCACCCCCCTCACTACCCACACCACCCCCAGCATACCAACAGACATCACAGCAACATACACAGCGCCTTCCACAGACATAACCATACCCACAGACAACACAGCAACACACATAGAGTCCAACACAAAAATAACCATACCCACAGACAACTCAGCAACATACACAGACCCCTCCTCAGATACAACCATACCCACAGACATCGCAACAACACACACAGACCCCTCCACAACACCCAGCATGTCCACAATACAAACAGGCACTAAACACACACACTCACAGTCACCCACACAACAGACAACAACACCACACACAGTGCAGACAGCAGACACAGCTCACACTTCCACTCCCTATTCCTCCCAAACAGAACTCCACCCCGAACATCCTACCCATTTTCCCTGTGGTGATGTCTTATTTGCCTTAGCCCTTACCTAAGCGAAACCTAACCCCCACCCTCCCAAAGTGTCAAAAAGTTCTCCCACACCCAAATCTATACCTACCCACTCTACTCCTGAGAAACAGCATCTCCACCCCCCTGAACCCAGCCCAAAACCCCACAAACCCAAGAAGACCACTCCCAAGGACAAACCCACCCCTCCCTAAACCTCAGCCCCCCCCCTCCCAAGTACCATCTTCAAGGTGCCTGCTGTACCCAATGGTTGGCCCTTTGTGTGGAGGTTCCCTGATAGTGTCAGTAAGGGCAGGTTTGGTGGCACAGCATTGTGCTGTGGCACATGGCATGAAAATGGACTGGCCATTGGTGTTTGTTTCCCTTGATAGGTTGTTCGAGTAGAAGTAAAACATTTCTTGTTTGTGAATCAATTGGTCCAGCAATTACTACTCTAACTATTTGATGTTCTCGAATTGTTAGTGATGTGTGACTACAGTTGTGTTTGTTTGATCCCTGATTGCTGATCCATTTGAAGTGGTTAGTATGATGTGTCCTTGCGCCCAGTGCTGGACTTACACAGGTCAAGGTGTAATGTTGTATGGATGTATATGTGGGATGAACTCAGATTGGTGCAGACATTGAATTGGGTGTCATATGATATGGTAAGTATTTCAGCTTATCTAGGTCTCTGTCATCATCATCTAGGTTGCAGTTGTCCCTATGATGTATGTTGTATATGTGTTAGATGTTAGGTGTGTTCAAGCTAGATATTTGTTTATCCACACATGGAGGGTGTAACTTTTCACATGTTTGTGGAGTTATGCATGGATACATGTCCATTTTCCTGTGTGTACCTTACACCTACTTTATCTAGATGTGTGACACATGCTATTCGTGTTGTGTTTGCTTTCATGAGTTGCACTTCCACCTTCCCTACACATGCATGGCACTTGGTAATGCTATTGGTTGTCCCTGATATACTTCAATTCACAGGTCCAGGCCACATTGACTTTGTAAGACATGTGCAAAATGTACTGTGCTCCAGGGCTCCAACCGTTCAGGGTTCCCCTGATAGAGGCATAGCTATCCTGCATAGAGCGTTTCCATTGTGCCATTAGAATGCTTATGATACTGAGTCTATTTAATTCCATTGACTGAAATTGCCTTTTCATGTGGGTGATGGATGAGAGTACAATACACAGTTGTAGCAGAGAAGGTGTGTTTCACTTTAATCACGCATCCATACAGATGTTTCTTTGACAACAGCACAGGACTTGGGATGTGTGCCACATTCACTATTGCATCTTGAATTGTGTTGCAGTAACAGTGCATCCTGGTAGTTGTAGTGATTTGTTGTGGACTTACCAAGACTTGACAAATGGTAACCTGCATGAAAAGTGACCATCAGTGGCGACATGGCAGACAAGGGAGAAGGGGCAAAAGGAGTATAGCATCTTGGTTAGGGTTACAATCACAGGGTTTCATGGTATTTGTAGTGGCTTTTATGTGGACTTACCAAGACTAGACAAATGGTAAGCTACATGAATTGTGACCATCAGTAGTGACATGGCAGACATGTATGAAGGGGCAAAAGGAGTAGAGTATCTTGGCCTGAGGTACAGTCACAGGGCCTCATGGTAGTTGTAGGGCTTTCTTTGTGGACTTACCAACACTAGACAAATGGTAAGCTGCATGAAAAGTGACCATCAATAGTGACATTGCAGACAAGTGTGAAGGAGCAAAAGAAGTGTGTCACAGACATTACCAAGTGTGATATTGAAGAGGAGGTGCTGATGAGGAACACAAACTAATGCACACATCACTCTCACTTATATGATTTGAAAACACATGTCCATTTGTGTACAGTGTGCCTGTGCACATCCTATCAGGACATCCTACAGATGTTTTTTTGATATTCAGATGAAACAATCCAAGACAGGGTCCCTGTAATTACTTATGGACTTACCGGGTCACGGTGAGGCATTGTTTTGCTGAGTAGTCTATGGAGAATGACTTACTGCTGATTTAGTTCAGGAGGGAGTGGGTTTTGGATGTGATTGAGCAGCAACAGCAGTGGCAGACTTTTACGATCGGCTCCATAGCAGCAAAATATGTATAGGGGTAAGTTGAGGTGAGATTCATTCCTATATCCGACTCTTTCTGCTGTCTCAGATGTGGTGTGTCGTACTTGGACTAGTGGTTTCACTGGTGGTCCGAGCCTCCCACAGGCTCATTGGCCTATTTCATGGCCGCCACTGTTAGAGTTGGCCAGTGGTTTCAGCAGCACTGTGGTGCTGTTTCTTTCATAGAACTACATGTCTCTTAAAACGGCGGTCGGATCGCCTAGATTCCGGTGGTAGGATCCCAACCACGGGTATGATGGTTCTCGGACCTCCGAACTCGTAATCAGGCCCTCAGTTAATAACAACCATTAAGTTGCCCTTAACACCTCGTTTCCTATGCAGTTGTGATCCCAACCTGCATGCGCTCATCTATTTAGCATCTTGCATGACCATGTATAGTTCTAATATAGAAATTACTTTCTTATCTATGATATTCCCCTTCTATCTTTACAACAAATTGTTTCACCCCAGTACAACAATTCCCACATCTGTCAAGGGACCTGTTTTGCAAAGAAAAAGAAAGTTCTAGTGAGAGGTCCACTCTGTTGGCTTAGTAAGCCTGTCAAAATGTATTTTATTTTCAAAGACCAATGCCTAAAGCAGGAGTTCATCTAAAAAAATAGCATAGCTCATGTCACCCAGATGATGCTGCTTTTCTCTGGGAGTCTGGGGAACATTTGTGGACCTTTATTTTTCTTTGACTGCCAAGAATGACATGGCAGATCTGGATGGAGAGAATACTGTCAAGAATGGCTTTGTCTCTGCTGAAAGGGTTTTCCCAACAGTGAAGCTTTCAGATGCTCTTCCTTCAGAAATATGCATTTTAGATGATGACTCCTTACAATTCTCTTTTAAAAATAAAAAGGCCTCCAGATTTTGACTTTTATTTTGAGTGAACTGTTAATTCTGATGGGCCCGGTAAAGTAAGTTACCAGGCCCATTGGAAATGTAATTATACATTTATATTGAGAACAATGTTGGTGAGTGGTATTTCACCTTTAGATTTTACCTGCTGATTAGAATACTAGGGAGAGGTATAAAGGAATCAGCATGGTACATGCATTCTGGCTTGCTGTTCACCCAAAAATAATTCCCCAGTATTCACACCCTTCAAAAGTACCAGAACCATATTCATGGAAAATCTGGCTGGAGGCATTCTGAGGATAATAAGGATTCACTTGTAACAATGTCCCTTGTGTTTACCTCCTGACATTTCGTGTATATTTTTTCTTGCTTCCTTCCTGTTCCTTGACAAGTGTTTCCAATACATTTGTGTACCCCTCCTGTTCCCCTTCTTTTACAGAACTAGTTATCAGTTAAATATCTCTAGACTTTCTCAACCCTTTCATCTGCTCACTAATGTGGCCCTGTATTCTCAAATGTTCTTTTAATGTATTCTGTCTGGAAATATGTCATTGTTTTTCACTAAAGCACCTGCACAGAGTTATGTACATCCTAGGGAAAATAAGTGTGGATAAATCTGTCCTTTTATGCAGCAACACAGGGACTGTGTGATGAGCATACAATAGGAGGACTTTCTTCTTGATGGTGCCAGTCTTCTTGCAAATATTGGATATGCCACTAAAAACATAAGTGCCTTTGCACCTTGTTGATAGAGCAAAATTATAATCCTTGTTCACCCACTACTTTGCATGATTTAACGATCCTTGTTGAAAGGTAGATACCAACTCACAAATGATGGTGCTCATGATGAAGGTCCATAGATTCATCACTTCCCACCTGAAACTATTACAGGTGACCAGAAACAAAATTTTCTTATTATTACTGTTTTGGAAATTAGGTTACTGAATGAGGAGTGAAACCCTACTCAACTTGTAGCCACAATCTCTGTCAGAGTGAAACACAAGCAAACCCCAAATTAACCAGTGCTTAACCGTCTGGCAGGTGCGGTCAGTACAAGTAGGAGCGGTGGGGAGGTGAGGCAGGGCGGGGGGGGAAGTCGACAGATGACAGAATAGGGTAAATAAAATTAAAAAAACACTTACCTTGTGCTCGCTGCATCACTGAGGTTTTATTTATTTATTATTTTATTTTACCTATTCCATCATCTGTCGACTTGCCCCCTCCCACCCGGCCCCCGCCACACCGCACTTACCTGTAAAGGCACGCGCCTGTCCTCTGGTAGCTTGGCACGAAGCAGTCAGACTTAACTTAAAGGTAATGTGTAAAGTATTTTTGCAGCACTTTAAACAGTTATAAAGTGAAAACACGACACGACACAAGAACAATGCCACACCAATTTAGAAAAATAGACTGAAATTGAAAAAAAGGATTTGACATCAAAACATAAATCCAAACAGTGATACCAAAGATATGCAACTTCAAATTTTTATGTAACAATTGTGCCAAGGAGCATAAAGTCCCAACTGTGGCCATCTGGTCGCCCGGGACTGGTACAATTCACAAGTTCAGGCTGAATGTGATGGTGCATGGGCCGGTTACAGGAATCTAGTTAGTCCCACTGAACAAAGTACCTTAAATCCTGGTTTGCGGAGTGTTGCAAGATTCCACATCGAGGATGTGTTGTGCAGTGGCAGTTCCGAGGTGCTGTGAGGCTGCGATGCAGAGACCTGCTTCGTCATCAAGGATACTGTTGATGAGGGGCTTGTGATGCAAAGCCCTATCTCAAAGATGTGCCGTGCAATAGCAGTTCTAAAGAAGCTGCGGGGCTGCGATGCAAAATCCTGCTTCCTCGTAGAGTATGTCATCGATAAGGAAACTTGCAATTCACAGGACTGCATTGAGGATGCATCGCAAAGTGGCACTTCCGAGGAGCCTGTGGGCTGCGATGCTAGGTTTGGCCTCAGGGATTCACCGTGCAGCGTTAGTACCAAAGTGAAGCCACAAGGAGATGTGTCGCCCTGTGTCATCTGCCCACAGGGCAACAGCTGAGCTGGCAAGGCACCTTCCAAGGGTCCAGGGCTGGGGTGGCACCACTTGGGGTGTAGGACTCACTGCAGACAGAGTCCAGGTGATGGGTTCAAGGTGGCTGGAACCTTTTATGTTCCTGAGGCTGAGATCAGGAGCCAAGCCAAGCAGCCCTTGGAGTCACTCTGGTGGTCCTGGGTTTGAAATGCAATTCTAGTCCTTTCACTCAGGCAGCAGGGCAGCAGATGAGCAGGCTTTCTTGCAGAGCAGCACAACAGTCCTTTGACTGGTCCATAGGTGTACTGAAGAGTGGGTCAGAGGGTAATATTTATTTACCTGCTGCCTCTTTGCAGTAGGAGAAGTTTCTAGAGAATTCTAGAGAATTCCCTTTGAAGTCCTTGAAGTTTCCTGCCTCCCCTGCCCTGGCATCAGGCTGGCTGCATGAACAATGCAGTGATGACAAGTCCTTTGTGTGAAGACAGGGCACTAACTATTCAGTTGCAAGTGGGGCTGTGCCCAGCTCCGCCCCCCCCCATTCTGCCAGTTGATGGCCTATCAAGGCACACCTTGCCAATCAATCACCCTATTGTGTGACTGTCTGTGAGGAATAAACAAAGTTGTACTGCCAGCTATTACCAGTTATGTGACTGAGGAACAGGATGCATGCACTAAATACTTTAGAAAGTTGCCATTTCCAAAATTGTAATTTAAAATTCGACTTTACCATTAAAGAGGATTTTTAATTACAGTATCTCAGGCACCGAACATGAAAGGTTTCCGGTCCGCCGCGGCATTTTGGGCCGTTTGAGCGGAGAAACGCTGTCCCAAACGAGGCATATTTACCTACTTCCGGTGAGCCACTGCAGGTCGCAGCACTAGTGGCTGGCTTCCGGAAAAGTATTTATACCACATGCTACGCCGGACGCGCAGCAGACAGAGTTCTTGACAGCGCAGGAGAGGGAGGTTGGGAAATTGAGAATTATTGCATTAATTTTTAACTGGTCAGAGGTTTTACCTGGCTATAGGTCTTTTTAAGATTGGTGTGTTCCCTGATATTGTATATTGCACGCAGCACTTTTAAGGACAGCGTTTCCGGTCCGCTGCGGCATTTTGGGCCGTTTGAGTGGAGAAACGCTGTCCCAAACGAGGCATATTTACCTACTTCCGGTGAGCCACTGCAGGTCACAGCACTAGTGGCTGGCTTCCGGAAAGTATTTATACCACATGCTACGCCGGACGCGCAGCGGACAGAGTTCTTGACAGCGCAGGAGAGGGAGGTTGGAAAATTGAGAATTATTGCATTCATTTTTAACTGGTCAGAGGTTTTACCTGGCTATAGGCCTTTTTAATATTGGTGTGTTCCCTGATATTGTATATTGCATGCAGCACTTTTAAGGACAGCGTTTCTGGTCCGCCGCGGCATTTTGGGCCGTTTGAGCGGAGAAACGCTGTCCCAAACGAGGCATATTTACCTACTTCCGGTGAGCCACTGCAGGTCGCAGCAATAGTGCCTGGCTTCCGGAAAAGTAGTTATACCACATGCTACGCCGGACGCGCAGTGGACGCGCGCAGCGGGTTCGCCGCTGGCGCGCCAAAGGCGCGCCTATGGCAAGCCCGTCTGCGCCCGTCCGCGTCCGGATCGCGGACGAGGCCAGAGAAGCTGTTGGTTTTCACCCAGAAATACAATACACCAGCAACGACCTAAAGGAGCTCAACAGCCAGGCCAACAAATGTAAAGTCCAGTTTCACACAGATGCTATGAAGGGCCCATTAACTTGCTGTATGTGTAGGACTACCCTGGGCATTTCCAGTAGAAGCCCCAGGCAGGCCCTCGTGGAAATGCAAAAAATCCATAATAAACTATTACACTGCGGCCTAATCAATGCAAGATCAGTAACCAAGAACGCCCTACATATCTATGACCTCCTGAACACAAGGGACTTAGATTGCCTATTCATCACAGAAACATGGATGAATGAGTGCTCTAACCCAGACATTGTACAAGCACTCCCACAAGGATACACACTGGCAAGACATGATAGAATTGGGCAAAGGGGAGGGGGCCTTGCAATAATATATAAGCAAGACCTGAAATTTATACCAACTAATGCCATAGAACTCAAGGACGCCGAGAGCTTCCCTTTCTGCTTCCAGTTAAACAGCAGCACTACGTTTGCTGGAGTACTTCTCTACAGACCCCCTGGCCCTATCCTCAAATTTTTAGACACGTTAGGGGAAAGTATCAGTTCCCTAGTGATTAGATATTCTAACTTCACCATCTTGGGAGATTTTAATATACACTTAGAAGCTCAAAATATCCCCAATACAAGACAATTTTCGGAAATCATCAGCACCATGGGACTTAGACAATTGATTGAGGTCCCCACACATGATGCTGGACATACCTTAGATGGTATCTGTACTAATATGACCAGCTTATCCGTAGAGCATCCTATTACAATTACCTGGTCAGATCACAAGTATATTCCATTTAAAATTGATCTGAAAAAAACTCAAGCAGGGAATTCCCGGGGACCACATGACCCCACGGGGAGTCGCAAGTGGAATAGCATGCTTAACTATCCCGAGCTTCTAACAAAGGCCGAAGTAGGAAAACCCACTCTTACGGGAATCCCCTCTACTGACAATGATAAGTTCAATGAGTGTATGACTTCCTTTGCAGATAGCTTAGCCCCAATTGCTTGCTCCAGAAAAGGCCCGATCAACAAGAAAAAACAGGCTTCTTGGTTCACGCCCCGTTTAAAGGAATTACAAGGACAATGTAGGAAATTGGAAAGAATCTGGAGACGAGGCTATGAAGCAGTAGACCGTATCCCATTTAAAGCAGCTCTTAGACATTACCACCATAATATTAAATTGGAAAAAATGTCATTCTACTCCAACCAAATTAATCAAGCAGGAGAAAACCAAAAAACAATCTTTAACATCGTACAAACCTATATTAAACCTAAAATACTTGATCAAGAAATCATACCATCACAGTGTTTGTGCGATAAAATTGCTGAATATTTTGAAAACAAAATCACTGATCTGAGAAAAGACTTCACGGAGACCATTCACCTGGCCAATCAGCCTACATCTTTAGGGACCACAGGAGAATTCTCCTGCTTTCAGGAAATCAGCATGGAACAATCAAGACAAGCCATTCTCACCTGCAAATCGAGCTCTCCTTTTGATCCCTGTCCTCCTAGAGTACTACATGCACTTGTGGACATTATTAATCCGTCCATAAATCAAATAATCAATTCATCATTTGAATCCTCCAGTGTACCAGACAATTGGAAGATTGCGGCTGTAAAACCCCTTCAAAAAAAGAAAATCGCAGACCCTACCACCCTCTCTAATCTCAGACCAATCTCACTGTTACCATGGCTGAGTAAACTAGTGGAAAAATTGGCCAACAAACAACTTAATGACTTCCTGCTGAAGGAAAATATCCTTCACCCAAAACAATCTGGTTTCAGACCTGGCCATTCGACAGAATCAGTGCTGCTTCACACTACGGAAACGCTAAAGCTTGCCTTAGATCAGGGCAAGGATGCAGTACTGGTTCTGTTGGATTTATCGGCCGCGTTTGACACGGTCTCTCACGACAATCTGCTAGATAGAGTTGCGACCAGTGGCATTACCAATAAGGCGCTTGCCTGCTTTACTTCTTTTTTAGAAGATAGACGCAACATAGTCACCCTCGGCCACCGTAAGTCTGTAGAAAAACAGCTACTATCAGGGGTGCCACAGGGCTCTTCTTTAAGCCCAACGCTTTTTAATCTTTATATGACCCCACTGATTGTCCTGATAGACTCATTCGATGTCGAAGCTATTACATATGCAGATGATACACAGATCATCCTCACCCTTGACAAAAACTCCACCATAGCGGAAGAAAAATACTATCACTGCCTAACGGCAGTCATGAACTGGATGAAACTCAACCAACTGAAATGTACCAGCCCAAAAACTGAAATCATGCTGTTTGGGAAACCAATCTCTTTACGCCCAGTCAATGGTGGCCTGAAAATATGGTTCCACCTCCAAACACGGCAGACACAGTACGGAACCTAGGGATTAAGTTTGATCCCTCCTTATCTTTCCACAGCCAAGCACTGGCTGTAGCAGGCATGTGTTTCCATACCATAAACATCTTGAGAAAGTTCCTGGACCTACTACCCATGAATGCTAGGAAAACAGTTGCTGTGGCACTAGTTCTTTTGCGTTTGAACTACTGTAACAGCCTGTATGCAGGAGTAAATAAAGCTGTTTTAAAAAAGTTACAGGTGGTCCAGAACGCAGTGGCCAGGTTGGTGCTTAGGCTACCCAGAGGATCCCCTTCTACAGCAGCACTTCAACGACTGCATTGGTCACCAATCCACAAATGGATCCTGTTTAAAGTTTTAACTATCACCTATAAAGCAATAAAAGCATCAGGGCTGACATATCTCAGGTCCAGAATACGCCCCTATATCACACAACGCCTTTTGCGATCATCTTCGGGTAACTATCTAGTAGTCCCCAGCTACCGTCTGAAAACAAAAGGAGGCAAAACCATAGCTGTTCTAGGAACCAGAGCCTGGAACAGTCTGCCGCTCCAGTTGAGATTGGCTCAATCAGAATGTCTCTTCAGGAAACTACTGAAAACATGGATGTTTTCTGCTCCCGACAGTATCGTGCTCCCCCTCATATGACACTAGGCATGATTGCAGGTCCTCATATCTAACCTCCTGCTTCATTTGCTGCTACCCCCTCGATTAATCTCTGTTAGCGCCAAGATGCTCCTTGGAGTGAATGTAGCGCTTTATAAATAAATTCATTCATTCATTCTTTCCCAGTCACAATTTAGCCCTTATTAAATGTATTAAAGCAACCCCATGTTATCCTATTGGAGAGATAGGTCTCACAGTAGTGAAAAAAGAATTTAGAATTTATAAGTTTTTATTACTAGCAGAACATGTAAAACTTAAAAGTACATCTTCAACTTTTCAGACACAAGACACCCTGCCCAATGGGCTGTTTAGGACCCATCCTATGGGTGACTTATATGTATTAAAATGGAAAGTATAAGCCTGGCAAAAGGTTTATTTTGCCAGGTCAGAATGGCAGTTCAAACCTGCACACACAAGCTGCAGTGGCAGGCCTGAAACATATTTAAAGGGCTTCTTAAGTTGGTAGCACAATCAGTGCTGCAGGCACACTAATAGCATTTAATTTACAGGCCCTGGGTATATGTAGTATCTGTTTACTAGGGATTTGCAAGTAAATTAAATATTCTAATTTGGTGTACACCAATGTTACCATGTTTTAGAGAGAGAACACAAGCTATTTAGCCCTGATTAGCAGTGGTAAAGTGTGCAGAGTACTAAAGGCCAAGAAAAGTAGGTTCAGAAAAGAGAAGGGTGGAGGCAAAAACGTTGGAGATGACCCTGCAGAAAGGGGCAAGTCAAACAAGTTGTAACCTTCTTACAATGAGAAAATCCATAAACGGATTTTGAATGAACACAATGCTTCACACCAATCTTGTGCCACTTACATGCTTTTGCACCAACTAATTTATTCCTGAGTTCCAGTAGCTGATTGATGTGAGGTGTAGGACTGGTTCATGTACCACATACTATGTTTTGTCCCACTGCTATCTGTGTCTAGTTCATCTGAAATGCATCTTCTGGCTATTAGGGAGGTCATCATCTGCACAGTACTAATACACTGATATATATTGGTATTTATTGCGTGATGAGTGAATCCAGGGGTATACCTTTACATAGGACAAAGATGTTAAATAAAACATTCACAGGTATCACCGGAGAATGTATATTAAGAATGAAGTGTGGTGAAGTAAAACATACAGATGCATACCCATTGAAGAATGTTGGGACATGAAAGGACATGAAGCAAAAGGACCTCGACCTTGAGGGCTATTTTCAAAGCATATAGCACCTTCTTTAGAATATGGAGGGTGGGAGCTCTGGCACAAACATGGCTGATGTCCTGTCTGACATTGCAAGTGCATTATAGCCTGGGGCACATTTGGTAGTGCTAGAAAACATCTGGCGAAGAATTTCTAGATTTTCCCTAGGACATGGAATAATTGTTAGAGTACCAATTGAAGTCAGTTGCAATAGTTTAGTTGGCCAAGTAAAAGGGTGTTTATTTTGAGGATTTTGGATAAGTGAAATAAGTGGTGAGAACAGAGTATCAAAATATGAGGCATTGGCATGGTAAATGGGGTGTTTCTGAAATTTAAACACAATGTTGCCGGAAGAATTGAAAGTAAAAAGTTATGTAAAATGTTGTACTTTAGGAACCAGGCAAGTGGATTTAAACTGGTTTTCAGATTAATTTGGGAATAGACAGTTCACAAGAAAACTTCATTTGAGGCACTTGAGAAATTATCTCAATTAGCAGAGTAAAATGTATAGGTTGTTGACAGTAAAAAGGATGTTGTCTACGAATTGTTACCATTCATATGGTGGGCCTAAATGTCAATTCAAAAGAGGCACTTGTCGAGGTTTAACTGGTGCATTTAAAGCCTAAGACAGTCTGCATGAACAAGATAAGGATTGGTGTGAATTTTCCTTCCTGATAGGCATTTGTCTTTGTCTCCTCACAAACTACTTTTGCAAAAGAGGTTACATTATTGATATATGATCCAGAGTACCAAATACTTTAAAGTATATCAGATCAAGTGGGCCATTGTGTGCTTGTTGAAATAAAAGTTTCCATCAGATTATTCTTCTCTATGTATGGTCCCAATACAGACGTCCCTAAAATATATCAAGAAGATGTGTAATTCTGGCTAGGGATTTTAATTGCATCATTTGTCCCCAAAAAATATATCAGTTATATGATGCTCAAGAAAATATCTAGTCACTGAAGGAGGAGTGGCTACAATCCCCTTGTCTAACACAGAAGACCAGCTAGAACTGTGGCCTTTTGAAAATGTTTGTATGATTATTTATTCCGTAAATTTTCAATATTCCTGTATTGATTAATTTCTTTTTAGTAAAACATTTGTGGAAGTCTTTGGGGTGACTTTTCATTCAATTCTAGCCTCCAATCATGCTCTTAATATATCGAAAATACTACATTTTCATCCGGTTAAAACTTTCTGGGACTGTTAGTGCAGGGCTGATTATTTCTTAGCAGGGTTAAAATGGTTCACAGAGGATGCTCTTTATTGCCTCATCATATATCTGCATTCATTGTTAGATGAGATACCATAAAAGCTACAATTTGAAGATTTTCTATTCAATACAGGTGTTATGAACCAACATAAGAGAAACCGCAAAGGGTAAGCAATTTAGGGATGTACAGCAGTAATACTATTTTTTACTTCAGGCTGCAGATGTACGTCAGATCATAGACTGACCAGAACTAGTGATAATTCAGTCTCATGTTACCCGAATCTTCAGGTATCATCGATTTGAGGAAATGGACAAAGTTGGAACGGTTCTTGCAGAAGTGGCATGGGAATCCAGTGCTTAACAGCTAATTTTGCAGGTTCAGGTCCAGGTAGCAAACATCTGCTCTACTATTCCAGAATTTACTAAAATATTTACTCAAAATTATCAATATATTTATAACTTACTGATCAACAGAGAGTCAGAAGAGGTAGAAATACAGCTTTCTTAGATCAGATTTCACTGCCAATATTCTCATGTTCTTAAATATCTGATCTACTTGCCCTAGTTACAATGGAAGAACTTTCTCTGGCTATTTAAAACGTCCCCTTAAAAAGGCCACCTGATCTGATGCTCTACTGACTGATATCTACAATAGGATCACAGAGTATCTACTCTCTCACATTCTTAATAATGTTTAATTTATCCCAGGGTTCTTACTAACCTATTACTATTCTGCATGTATATGACATTCTGTTTGCAAACAGTTTAAGATAATAGTCACATCTGACACCTCATGGCAATGTGGGAAGAGATACCATGGGCCATATTAACTTTCAGTCACACAAATTAATTGACCATGGCCCTTTCAACAACCGGCTCTGGTAAACCTTGATCCCTAAAAGGCATTCAACTGGGTGTAATGGTCAGTGAAAAACCTCAATGCTATGATCCCTTACTAACTCTTAATACAAATAAGTGGGTGATTATTACCATAACTGTATGTAGAAAAAGACAAATCCAGACCTTTTCTTTTCTATACTAGTCATCTTATGCTACACATGTCTTGCTTGAGCCACAATCTAGGGGCCGATTCCGATCTCGGCCGGAAGCGCACCTAACACTATTCGTCCGGAAAAAATCCAAGCCGAACGCGTGTTTCCTGACTGATTCGAACAGTCGTCCGAACGAACAAGTACGATGCGCATAACTGCTCAGATTCCGACCCAGCCATACGTACCCATTCCAGCTCCTGTTCCCCGCCCGAGCTGGATCCGTAAACGCCGAATCGAGACGCACGGAACCAAATATACAGCACCTTCCGGCCGGACTAGTACGATGCGACTTCCGTACGCGCCGAACCCGTCGCTACGTCCGACACGTCAGAGCATCCGGGAGAGCTGCACATAAGCTCCGATTCGCGCCACAAGATGATCCACGGCTACGAGACGAGCAAGCCAGCGACGAGTACGAGTCGAAGCCACGAGAAACCCGAACGAGACGACCCAACCATGAATCCCATCGCGTATGTCCTACCAATACTCTACATCTATTACCGGAACCGGTACGGACGCGAACGGCGCAGACGGTAAGTCAAACACCCACTACACAAACAAACGACACGTACCCGACATATGTCACACACACATAGGGATGCAGAAATGACGTACACTAGCAACAGCCGAACCATAGGGGCGGGATGGCTATCACCAATGCCATACACACCCATAGGGGCCTGATGGCTACCACTACCACAACCCCTACTCATGTGGGCCTGGATGCCTGTCACTACTACCATCCCCACTCATAGGGGGATGGATGCCTACCACTACCACCACCCCTACTCATGTGGGCCTGGATGCCTACCACTACCACCACCCCTACTCATGTGGGCCTGGATGCCTGTCACTACTACCATCCCCACTCATAGGGGGATGGATGCCTACCACTACCACCACCCTACTCATGGGGGCCTGAATGCCTACCACTACCACCACCCCTACTCATGGGGGCCTGGATGCCTGTCACTACTACCATCCCCACTCATAGGGGGATGGATGCCTACCACTAACACCACCCCTACTCATGGGGGCCTGGATGACTACCACTACCACCACCCCTACTCATGTGGGCCTGGATGCCTGTCACTACTACCATCCCCACTCATAGGGGGATGGATGCCTACCACTAACACCACACCTACTCGTGGGGGCCTGGATGCCTGTCACTACTACCATCCCCACTCATAGGGGGCTGGATGCCTACCACTAACACCACCCCTACTCATGGGGGACTGGATGCCTGTCACTACTACCATCCCCACTCATAGGGGGATGGATGCCTACCACTACCACCACCCCTACTCATGGGGGCCTGGATGCCTACCACTACCACCACCCCTACTCATGTGGGCCTGGATGCCTGTCACTACTACCATCCCCACTCATAGGGGAATGGATGCCTACCACTACCACCACCCTACTCATGGGGGCCTGGATGCCTACCACTACCACCACCCCTACTCATGTGGGCCTGGATGCCTGTCACTACTACCATCCCCACTCATAGGGGGATGGATGCCTACCACTAACACCACCCCTACTCATGGGGGCCTGGATGCCTGTCACTACTACCATCCCCACTCATAGGGGGATGGATGGCTACCACTACCACCACCCCTACTCATGGGGGCCTGGATGCCTGTCACTACTACCATCCCCACTGATAGGGGGATGGATGCCTACCACTACCACCACCCTACTCATGGGGGCCTGGATGCCTACCACTACCACCACCCTACTCATGGGGGCCTGGATGCCTACCACTACCACCACCCCTACTCCTGGGGGCCTGGATGCCTGTCACTACTACCATCCCCACTCATAGGGGGATGGATGCCTACCACTAACACCACCCCTACTCATGGGGACCTGGATGCCTGTCACTACTATCATCCCCACTAATAGGGGGATGGATGCCTACCACTAACACCACCCGACTCATGGGGGCCTGGATGCCTGTCACTACTACCATCCCCACTCATAGGGGGATGGATGTCTACCACCACCCTACACATGGGGGCCTGGATGCCTACCACTACCACCACCCCTACTCATGAGGGCCTGGATGCCTACCACTACCACCACCCCTACTCATGTGGGCCTGGATGCCTGTCACTACTACCATCCCCACTCATAGGGGGATGGATGCCTACCACTACCACCAGCCTACTCATGGGGGCCTGGATGCCTACCACTACCACCACCCCTACTCATGTGGGCCTGGATGCCTGTCACTACTACCATCCCCACTCATAGGGGGATGGATGCCTACCACTAACACCACCCCTACTCATGGGGGCCTGGATGCCTGTCACTACTACCATCCCCACTCATAGGGGGATGGATGCCTACCACTACCACCACCCCTACTCATGTGGGCCTGGATGCCTGTCACTACTACCATCCCCACTCATAGGGGGATGGATGCCTACCACTAACACCACCCCTACTCATGGGGGCCTGGATGCCTGTCACTACTACCATCCCCACTCATAGGGGGATGGATGCCTACCACTAACACCACCGCTACTCATGGGGGACTGGATGCCTGTCACTACTACCATCCCCACTCATAGGAGGATGGATGCCTACCACTACCACCACCCCTACTCATGGGGGCCTGGATGCCTACCACTACCACCACCCCTACTCATGTGGGCCTGGATGCCTGTCACTACTACCATCCCCACTCATAGGGGAATGGATGCCTACCACTACCACCACCCTACTCATGGGTGCCTGGATGCCTACCACTACCACCACCCCTACTCATGTGGGCCTGGATGCCTGTCACTACTACCATCCCCACTCATAGGGGGATGGATGCCTACCACTAACACCACCCCTACTCATGGGGGCCTGGATGCCTGTCACTACTACCATCCCCACTCATAGGGGGATGGATGGCTACCACTACCACCACCCCTACTCATGGGGGCCTGGATGCCTGTCACTACTACCATCCCCACTCATAGGGGGATGGATGCCTACCACTACCACCACCCCTACTCATGGGGGCCTAGATGCCTACCACTACCACCACCCCTACTCATGTGGGCCTGGATGCCTGTCACTACTACCATCCCCACTGATAGGGGGATGGATGTCTACCACTACCACCACCCTACTCATGGGGGCCTGGATGCCTAACACTACCAGCACCCCTACTCATAGGGGCCTGGATGCCTACCACTACCACCACCCCTACTCATGTGGGCCTGGATGCCTGTCACTACTACCATCCCCACTCATAGGGGGATGGATGCCTACCACTACCACCACCCTACTCATGGGGGCCTGGATGCCTACCACTACCACCACCCCTACTCCTGGGGGCCTGGATGCCTGTCACTACTACCATCCCCACTCATAGGGGGATGGATGCCTACCACTAACACCACCCCTACTCATGGGGACCTGGATACCTGTCACTACTATCATCCCCACTCATAGGGGGATGGATGCCTACCACTAACACCACCCCTACTCATGGGGGCCTGGATGCCTGTCACTACTACCATCCCCACTCATAGGGGGATGAATGTCTACCACCACCCTACTCATGGGGGCCTGGATGCCTACCACTACCACCACCCCTACTCATGAGGGCCTGGATGCCTACCACTACCACCACCCCTACTCATGTGGGCCTGGATGCCTGTCACTACTACCATCCCCACTCATAGGGGGATGGATGCCTACCACTACCACCAGCCTACTCATGGGGGCCTGGATGCCTACCACTACCACCACCCCTACTCATGTGGGCCTGGATGCCTGTCACTACTACCATCCCCACTCATAGGGGGATGGATGCCTACCACTAACACCACCCCTACTCATGGGGGCCTGGATGCCTGTCACTACTACCATCCCCACTCATAGGGGGATGGATGCCTACCACTAACACCACCCCTACTCATGGGGGCCTGGATGCCTGTCACTACTACCATCCCCACTCATAGGGGGATGGATGCCTACCACTACCACCACCCTACTCATGGGGGCCTGGATGCCTACCACTACCACCACCCCTACTCATGGGGGCCTGGATGCCTACCACTACCACCACCCCTACTCATGGGGGCCTGGATGCCTGTCACTACTACCATCCCCACTCATAGGGGGATGGATGCCTACCACTACCACCACCCCTACTCATGGGGGCCTGGATGCCTACCACTACCACCACCCCTACTCATGTGGGCCTGGATGCCTGTCACTACTACCATCCCCACTCATAGGGGGATGGATGCCTACCACTACCACCACCCTACTCATGGGGGCCTGGATGCCTACCACTACCACCACCCCTACTCATGTGGGCCTGGATGCCTGTCACTACTACCATCCCCACTCATAGGGGGATGGATGCCTACCACTACCACCACCCCTACTCATGTGGGCCTGTATGCCTGTCACTACTACCATCCCCACTCAGTAGGGGGATGGATGCCTACCACTAACACCACCCCTACTCATGGGGGCCTGGATGCCTGTCACTACTACCATCCCCACTCATAGGGGGATGGATGCCTACCACTACCACCACCCCTACTCATGGGGGCCTGGATGCCTACCACTACCACCACCCCTACTCAAGTGGGTCTGGATGCCTGTCACTACTACCATCCCCACTCATAGGGGGATGGATGCCTACCCTTACCACCACCCTACTCATGGGGGCCTGGATGCCTACCACTACCACCACCCTACTCATGGGGGCCTGGATGCCTACCACTACCACCACCCCTACTCATGGGGGCCTAGATGCCTACCACTACCACCACCCCTACTCATCTGGGCCTGGGTGCCTGTCACTACTACCATCCCCACTGATAGGGGGATGGATGCCTACCACTACCACCACCCTACTCATGGGGGCCTTGATGCCTAATACTACCAGCAACCCTACTAATGGGGGCCTGGATGCCTACCACTACCACCACCCTACTCATGGGGGCCTGGATGCCTACCACTACCACCACCCCTACTCATGTGGGCCTGGATGTCTGTCACTACTACCATCCCCACTCATAGGGGGATGGATGCCTACCACTACCACCACCCCTACTCATGGGGGCCTGGATGCCTGTCACTACTACCATCCCCACTCAGTAGGGGGATGGATGCCTACCACTAACACCACCCCTACTCATGGGGGCCTGGATGCCTGTCACTACTACCATCCCCACTCATAGGGGGATGGATGCCTACCACTACCACCACCCCTACTCATGGGGGCCTGGATGCCTGTCACTACTACCATCCCCACTCATAGGGGGATGGATGCCTACCACTACCACCACCCCTACTCATGGGGGCCTGGATGCCTACCACTACCACCACCCCTACTCAAGTGGGCCTGGATGCCTGTCACTACTACCATCCCCACTCATAGGGGGATGGATGCCTACCACTACCACCACCCTACTCATGGGGGCCTGGATGCCTACCACTACCACCACCCCTACTCATGGGGGCCTGGATGCCTACCACTACCACCACCCCTACTCATGGGGGCCTAGATGCCTACCACTACCACCACCCCTACTCATGTGGGCCTGGATGCCTGTCACTACTACCATCCCCACTGATAGGGGGATGGATGCCTACCACTACCACCACCCTACTCATGGGGGCCTCGATGCCTAATACTACCAGCACCCCTACTAATGGGGGCCTGGATGCCTACCACTACCACCACCCCTACTCATGTGGGCCTGGATGCCTTTCACTACTACCATCCCCACTCATAGGGGGATGGATGCCTACCACTACCACCACCCTACTCATGGAGGCCTGGATGCCTACCACTACCACCACCCCTACTCATGTGGGCCTGGATGCCTGTCACTACTACCATCCCCACTCAGTAGGGGGATGGATGCCTATCACTAACACCACCCCTACTCATGGGGGCCTGGATGCCTGTCACTACTACCATCCCCACTCATAGGGGGATGGATGCCTACCACTACCACCACCCCTACTCATGAGGGCCTGGATGCCTGTCACTACTACCATCCCCACTCATAGGGGGATGGATGCCTACCACTACCACCACCCCTACTCATGGGGGCCTGGATGCCTACCACTACCACCACCCCTACTCAAGTGGGCCTGGATGCCTTTCACTACTACCATCCCCACTCATAGGGGTATGGATGCCTACCACTACCACCACCCCTACTCATGTGGGCCTGGATGCCTGTCACTACTACCATCCCCACTCATAGGGGGATGGATGCCTACCACTACCACCACCCCTACTCATGGGGGCCTGGATGCCTACCACTACCACCACCCCTACTCAAGTGGGCCTGGATGCCTTTCACTACTACCATCCCCACTCATAGGGGTATGGATGCCTACCACTACCACCACCCCTACTCATGTGGGCCTGGATGCCTGTCACTACTACCATCCCCACTCATAGGGGGATGGATGCCTACCACTACCACCACCCTACTCATGGGGGCCTGGATGCCTACCACTACCACCACCCCTACTCATGGGGGCCTGGATGCCTGTCACTACTACCATCCCCACTCATCATAGGGGGATGGATGCCTACCACTAACACCACCCCTACTCATGGGGGCCTGGATGACTGTCACTACTACCATCCCCACTCATAGGGGGATGGATGCCTACCACTAACACCACGCCTACTCATGGGGGCCTGGATGCCTGCCACTACTACCATCCCCACTCATAGGGGTATGGATGCCTACCACTACCACCACCCCTACTCATGTGGGCCTGGATGCCTGTCACTACTACCATCCCCACTCATAGGGGGATGGATGCCTACCACTACCACCACCCTACTCATGGGGGCCTGGATGCCTACCACTACCACCACCCCTACTCATGTGGGCCTGGATGCCTGTCACTACTACCATCCCCACTCATAGGGGGATGGATGCCTACCACTACCACCACCCCTACTCATGTGGGCCTGGATGCCTGTCACTACTACCATCCCCACTCATAGGGGGATGGATGCCTACCACTACCACCACCCTACTCATGGGGGCCTGGATGCCTACCACTACCACCACGCCTACTCATGTGGGCCTGGATGCCTGTCACTACTACCATCCCCACTCATAGGGGGATGGATGCCTACCACTACCACCACCCCTACTCATAGGACGGGTAATGCATGACACAACCAGCATACTCCAACAGAAGGAATGTCAGAAAAAGACATCCCCCCAACATCATAACAAGAGTGTGTAGTCTGTGTCAAATGCCTACAACACTGAACATGACATTGAACATACAATGTGACCCCCTATCACATGTCTCACACATAAATGTGTGTGGCCTCCACAATGCAAGCAGACCATGACCACTGTAAGAATGGGGTCTAAACCCCATCATCACAGTGACCAAAATGTAAGTGTGGGGTCCATAACTGAAGCACATTTTGAACATTGTGGCAATGGGGTCTAAACCCCCATCATCACAGTGACCAAAAGGTAAGTGTGGGGTCCATAGCTGAAGCCCAATTGAACATTGTGGCAATGGGGTCTAAACCCCCATCATCACAGTGACTAAAAGGTAAGTGTGGGGTCCATAGCTGAAGCCCAATTGAACATTGTGGCAATGGGGTCTAAACCCCCATCATCACAGTGACCAAAAGGTAAGTGTGGCGTCCATAGCTGAAGCACATTTTGAACATCGTGGTAATGGGGTCTAAACCCCCATCATCACAGTGACCAAAATGTAAGTGTGGGGTCCATAGCTGAAGCACATTTTGAACATTGTGGCAATGGGGTCTAAACCCCCATCATCACAGTGACCAAAAGGTAAGTGTTGTCATGGAAAAAGCTGCAACTGCCAAACAGCATGGATGATTCCTGGTCACACAACAACAAACACATCAGTGGCAAAGTAGTGCTTGTGTCCCGTAGCAACATAAATTGGGTGAGGCAAACAGTGCAGTGCAAATAAAACATACCTTTGGCCATGTGCAGACAAACATCACCCATGGGGGCTGACATTGTCAACATTTATCAATTACACAATGACAGAAGTGACCATCATAATGCAGACCTACATATCTGCACCAATGGACACACAAATGTAGATATCCTGTGGAGACTGTAGATGTGAGGTGAACAAATACCATACCATGGCAGCAATGGGACATACAAACCATGATTATTATGCTGACTGATGACCTAGGAATCCTAGGGACAGCAGGGGAAATCCACCAAACAACATACAGTCAATGGCACACTAAAGATATGCCAATGCAGTTGTGCAGATGCACAAACACAAACAGGCAGCCTCACACTGCATATCAAACACAACAGGTGATGGGGGGTGTGCCAGTGTCCCCCGGCAACCACACAACACATGAGGAGGCCTGAATCCCAATTACACAGATGTGTATACAGTGCCACACAAACGTAACTCATGGATCGGATTCCCCTATGTGGGCAATCAGGCATTGTTAGATGAGAGGGAGCCCAAATTACACATGTCTCACAAGCTTGTAGGAACAGCAACTAACACAGCAAGAGACAGACCCACCACAGCACTACCCCCAGGGACCCCACATTGTGGTGACACTAGCCTGCATGATAATCCCACTGTGATGACAAAGGTAGATGTCGTTCACACTGTGAACCACAGCCATGTGTCCTGAGCAACTAACTACCATCACACCTACACAAGCACAAATCAATCAGCACGGCCTGTCAGCCAAGGCCAATATGGAGGTAGGGGTCTAGCCGTGCAACAACTCACATTTGCACACACTCAACACCACACACCTTGATCTCCACCAATGTGCAGCAGTGAAGCTCACATGGACTGCTGACTTTGCACATGCACCCATGACAATCCCAGGGGTGGTGGTGGGAACTAAGGTGCAGAAACCCATCACACATGGCCAGTCAACAAAACTCGTGAATGTCTGACACACTGCACAGTACCCCGTACATGGGCATGGCGTTAAATCCACCCCAATCAATGGGATCCCGGCCACAGTCACACACCAATGAAGAAGCCAAGGTGACCCACAAAGAACACACATAGACAACTTCCAACATTGCAGCTTGGACCCTGAGGAGTGGCAGCAGTCACACACACAACGTGTCACAATCACTGAAAGCTACCACAAACTGTAAATTACATGACTTGTGTAACCAACAAGTGCCAAGGGGAATCCTTACTGTGTCCCATCTGCGTTTGCCCACATCCCCAGCCCTGACAACAAAGACAACTAGGGATGACAACCTGATGAACATTAGTTTGCCATGCACCCACATCCCGGAGAAACCAGGTCCAAGATGCTGGATGAACACAGGACAACTCAGCAAGCATCACAAACAGGAACATCCCTAGGGACACAGCCTGTGTAGGAAAAGGGAAGGGAACACACACAGACATGCTCCCACAACACACAACACGGGCCCAGGCAATGTCACGGGATTACACACTGCCATGAGGGCACTCCACTTCTGTGGAAGGTCCGCTGTGCCAAACCTTGTCTGTGCACGACTCAAACATGTCAGCAGAACTCGGTCAGTGAGTCAACAACTACAACACACTGAAGGCTCTGCTCACATCAGCATGGGTACGGGAGTGTCACGTCAGTCATCTGCATACACCCAAAACACGTGTCAAGCAAGTTGCACTGTATACACAGATGAGTCCTTCAACATTGATGTGCTAAACTGCATGTCCAGTGGAGATGGGCACACAGTCAGGGAAATAGAAACATTGAACAGTGGTAAGCCCACCAGATGTGCATGAGTGTAAGCCACAGATGTTAATTTACAAATGCAAAACATACATCCCTGTGTCAAATGCTGAACATTACACCCTCAGACTGCAGCAAAGGATGCTATAGATCCAGACTACATTAGGACACATATCCCATGGACCACATGGAGTCCATCACAGCAACACTTCATTTTCCAGATCTGAACACTATTACAACTGCAAATGCATGATGATACTCATCTACATCATGTACATCCAAAGAAAAAACACAAGTAAACAAAAAGAGGCTTTATTCAGCAAATGTTAAACTAAAATTTTATGTCCAAAAGAAACTAAGGCCAATGGCCAGTCCAAATACACAGTCCCAACATGGTGATATGTGGCAACTTGTCACCCATTGCTTGCCTGCACTGGTATGGACAGGGGACATCCCCCTCGGAGGGGCATACAAGGGGCAGGCAAGGCACCGCAGGGACAGGATCAGGGGATGCCAGAAGGAGGCAGTGAAGGGGTGGTGGGTGCAGGAGTGTCACCGGCAACTGCAGTGGAGGTGTCTGACTCAGTGGGGGCCGGCACCACTGTAGGGCACAAGTCAGATGGTGTGGGTGCTGCAACCACTGCAGTGGGCCTGTCAGATGGAGTGGACTGGGTCCCCACTGCAGTGCCCGAGTCAGACAGGGTGGTTGTGGACTCTACTGCAGTGCATAACTCCAAGGGAGTGGAAGGGGGCAGATGAGGTGGGCAGGACAGAGGGGGGCACCCGGTCTACACACCAGTGGCACAAACAGGCAGAGCGTCTGGTTTGGGGGTGGAAGAGCAAGTGGTGGGGGGGAGGGCCTAAGCAGTTTGGGGATGCGGTATCGGTGTGTGGGGGATCCTGAGGCAGGGTGTGGCGGGGGAACCTGTGGAGTGGTGGCCTGGGGGATGGAGGAGAGAGACTGTGTGGTGGAGCTGCGTGGTGGTGGTGGTGGGGTCTTGCCCTTCCTGGTCCGGGGGGACTTTCGAATGGGGTCCTCAGTCTGCCTGTGCCTGGGGGAGGGTGTCCGGGTATGAGGGGCACTCCCCTCTGTGTGTGGTGGACGCCTCTTCTGCCTGGACTTCGTGTCAGATGTATCTGTGGGGAAGAGGCCAAGCTCACAGAGGAAGAGCTTCTGGGAGGGGGGGTTGCAGGTGAGGCAAGGGAAGGGGTTTTGGAGGGAGAGGTATCTGAGGACTGCGGAGTGTTCGTGGATGCGTGTGTGTGTGTCTGGGCCCCATCCCCTGTGAGTGAGGTATCAGTCCCCTGACTGTGCGTGCGTGTGCGTCTGGATTTTGGCTTGTGTGTCAGTGTGCTGCTTGTGTCTGTGCTGGTGCGTGCCGGTGCCGGTGTGTGTGTGCTTGGGACAGGTAGGGTGCTGGGGATTGTGGATGGGGCAGAGGTAGGAGGGGTGAGGGACTGTTGCAGGAGGGACACTGCTGCCGTCAGTGAGGAGGCCATGGACTGATTGGTCCGATGTAGGGCAGACATGCCAGATGACATGCCCTCCATGAATGACACCAGTTGTGTCAACAGACCCGTGTGTGCATGGAGGACACTCAAGCATTGATGTCTGCCCTACATGGATCTGTTTCAGCAAGTCCACAGACTCCACACTCAGAGCAGCAGGGGGGACAGAGGCAGGGGGTGCGGTGCCTGGCATGAAGGAGACACGCTCCCCTACACGGGAGCCTCCACGGACATGTGGGATGGGAGCAGATGGGAGGGTGGAGATGGTGGTGGTGGCGGGGACAGACTTGCTTGATGTTGCCTCTGGTCTGCTGACACCCGCCTCCACAAGGGAGTCCTCACTGGAAGTGCTGTTTTCCCCAGCCGAGGTGGTCGTAGCTGAGGTCTCCTCAGTGTGGCTCCCCTCACCCTCCATGCCACTGGGTCCCTCGCTCTCCCCTGCAGTGGACCCAGTCTGGCTCTGCCGCTCCTCTTGGTCCATGGAGCTGTCTCCTCCTGTGGCCGTGGATGTATCTGCAAACAATCAGGATAAACAGAGCAACATTAGTCACCTGTACTGACCACAAACACCACAGTAAGTACAGCACATCACAGAGCAAGCCCTGCCATCATTTGCTAGACATTGCAATAAGTGCTGACACTGATTTGAAGAAGCCCATTGTCTGCCTGACAGTCAGTCATGCCACACATATCCTACCTGTCCATGCACCCATCTGTCTGCTGCCTGTTGTATGCGACTAATCATATGTGCACACATGCACCACATACACAGTTGTTGGACATCCAAGAGAACATATGGAAATGTGTCACTCCAAACACATGCCATCTCCTGCCACTGACTCAGTACATGTGTCAGGAAAAGTGATGGGCAAAGTCTCTGTTGATATGCGGGTTTTGCTTCCATCACCAGACACAATGATGTCCTCATGTCCTGATAGACAATGCGACAATGGTGTGCATGCAGGACATATCACACCACTGCTGGATCACCCTTTGCGATTGGAATGTCATGGCACAGGCCTGTCTGGCAAGTCAGTCATAACTGTCTCCTGTCACAGGGGCAGTGCATACACACAACACCAGTCTGCACTGTGTCACAATCATGGAAGTTTTTGGAATCTAAGCCCTGTAGCTGACAGGTGCACATGTGCACCCCTGACCACCCACATCATGAGGACTGAGATGATCCCACGTCAATCAAATGAGACATTTGAGTGACTGCAAACACAAATCCATACACATGAGCACCTCACCGTCTGATGAGAATGAACCAAAGCTGCCTGCACCTCAATGTTTCATACAACATTGTGCACAGTCAAGGGATCAGAGACCTATGCATTAACCTATGTGCAGATCCCATAGTCACAACTCAGATGGCTGGCCACCCCAAATTGTTAAACACTCCAGGAGTCCAAAAAGCAAGGCCACACCACCGTGACACAGAGGCATACACCTGAGTGCACTCTTCACAATGCCCAATATGTATGCTGACACACGGGAGTGGGAGAACAGAGTGCCTTCGATGTACGGAGTAGGCATTACAGTCCTGGTCCATGTGCAACATGGTATTACCCTGAACACTAGGCAGGTGGCTATGCATGTGTCACACACATGATGTACATACTTCTGAGGCTCCTACCTTGGTCTCTGCTGCAGCATGGGTGTGTGGCACATACCCCAGACATGTGGTGAGTCAGAGCAGCAATTGGAACACATATTAAAGCCATACCCCAGAGTACATGTCAGATCACAGGCATTGTGAGCAATTGTACCACCCATGCAGCCCACCACAAAGTTCCTGTAACTGATGCTGTCCCCAACTTGAACCACAGGTAACTGCAAGTACACAGTACCCAAGTGACCTAAGTCACAGACTGTAAGGGCCACACCTGTGTATCAGATGAGGAGGGGGCATGACACAAGTGAGGGATATGAGTCCAGGACATGACAGTTGTACTGTGGAAGTGGAACCAGGCTAAAGGAGTGCATAGAGCATGTTAGTCAAAGTACACAGTTAAGGCTAGCACTTACCCCCTCCTTCCTGCTGTCTGGCCTTCAGCTGCCCAGCCAGGTCAGGGAAGACCACCGCCAAGATCCGGATCTGGCAGTTGCGGATCCTGCAAAACACACAAGATGATGGACGGAATGCTGCACATTGGCAAACATTCACCCCCAGTCACAGATCTGGGTTTAATCCATCGTTATTTTGCTTCACCACGCCACCCCAGTTCAGACATAGCCATATGCAAATCAGTCTTGACCCTGTGCCTCATGGGAACAGTCCAGACCGAACTGCCAAGCCATGTCTTCCCTGGACCGGAATCAAGCATCCTAGGACCGGTTTCAGGCTATCAGCCTTCATCAGCCAGGATAGCTTGACTCCAGTGGCGTAGTGAGCACGGGACCCACGTCTGGGCATACCCTTCCCACATAGGGCGAAATGCAAAACACACAAGATGATGGACGGAATGCTGCACATTGGCAAACATTCACCCCCAGTCACAGATCTGGGTTTAATCCATCGTTATTTTGCTTCACCACGCCACCCCAGTTCAGACATAGCCATATGCAAATCAGTCTTGACCCTGTGCCTCATGGGAACAGTCCAGACCGAACTGCCAAGCCATGTCTTCCCTGGACCGGAATCAAGCATCCTAGTTGCGGGTCCTGCGCCTGTAAACCCCCATGGATCGTACTGCCCGGACGATGGTCAGGCAGATCTCCTGCTTCTGGTGGGCATCAACCTGTGAGGATGACAAAGTGAAAAGGCCATTACTACACATGCAACATTTCCGTGCATCACACAGTTGGATATACATGTTTCAGTCACAGGGGCATATGATGTACACAGGTAGTGCAACTATGGCTATGAACAGTTTGCCAGCAGTTACTAAATGGTATCATTGCCTGGGAAGTCAAACCTTGTTGGAATGCACTGTTACTGCACTATACCTGTTCAGTGCATGTGACTACACACTTTGGGGGAGGTGACAACTACTCAGTGAGCATGCTAGCCACTGGTGTACACACTGTAAGTCTTGCTAGTCAGACAACATGCACAATTAGTAAGGCAGTGGACAGCACACTCACCTGCTCCCCTGGTTTCCCATACAGCTTGCTGTACTGTGGAAGGAGGCTGTCCAGCAGGGCCTGGTTCTCCTCAGTGCTGAAGGCTGGGGCTCTATCCACAGTACGTGCCATTGCAGTAGCCAGAGGATGCAGAGACAGCAGCAGTGGTGGTGGCAGATGTCGTCCTGGAGCATGTAGTGCAGGCAAGTGAGCTCTCAGGGAAACAGCCAGCATTATATGTGTGCTGCAGAGGCAGATACTATCCCATGTGTACAAAGTGATAGGTCCAAGTCATTTGTATCTTCTGAATCTGGTCAATCCATGGAATTGCACCACTTATACACGCCCACAGCATTCTTCAAAAGTTCAACTTCATGACACCCATGAATTTGCAACATTGTTGTGGCTGGCCAACTGAATTCACTGCATCCGACTCGTTAAAGCTTCGAAAACGCGTCCGTTACCATGTCAGGCCATAGCCAATGCGTGCGCACCGATCGGTCCATTGCTGTACGACGCATATTTCAAGAAACAACACGCATCCGTCCACATCATATGCAATGGCCAAAGCATGTGCACCGATCGGAACATTGCTGTACGATGCATATTTCGAAAAACAACACGCATCCGTCCACATCATATGCAATGGCCAATGAGTGCGCACCGATCGGTCCATTGCTGTACGACGCGTATTTAAAAAAACAACACGCATCCGTCCACATCATATGCAATGGCCAAAGCGTGCGCACCGATCGGAACATTGCTGTACGACGCGTATTTCGAAAAACCACACGCATCTGTCCACATCATATGCAATGGCCAATGCGTGCGCACCGATCGGTCCATTGCTGTATGACGCGTATTTCGGATGACAACACGCATCCGTCCACATCATATGCAATGGCCAAAGCGTACGCACTGATCGGTCCATTGCTGTACAACGCGTATTTCGGATGACAACACGCATCCGTCCACATCATATGCAATGGCCAATGCGTGCACACGGATCGGTCCATTGCTGTACGACGCGTCCCTGTACAAGTCACTCGCATATGTCACCATGGTTGTCACTGGTGAACGTATGCCAGCCACATTACTTGCCAGGGACTCAGGGGCACACCTAGAACACCACAGCCTGTCCACACTGTATCCTAAGGCATGTAAGGCTGCATTACCTGTGTGTGTATGGGGGTCAACATGTGGTTTTTTGGTGGCACTTGGGGGCAGCTTCTCCCAGGCTGTGCACGTGTTCATGGGGACAGAATCCTTTGTGTGTTGTGCACATGACCACTGTGATGTGCAACTGTTCAGTTCAGAGCATGTGGCATGGTCACATTTCCAGGTTGTGTATGTGTATGTCATGTCACATACACCCTGAGTCCCATGTGGGAAGGTATGTACACAGGGTGACCCATTGCCACAATAGTGATGGCCCTCCACAGTCTGTGTGCATGTTGTGTTTCCGATGTCTCTGATTCCATGTGCACAATGGGAGACAGTCTCCACATCCACGTTGTTTGTGCATGGACTTTGATGTTGTGTGTGTGTGTGTCACAGTCGTCCATGTCTGTCCTGCAGAGGCAACAGGGGCCACTACCTGTGGGAGTCATGGTTGTTTTGCTGACGTGTACATGATACGCCATGTCATGCCAGTGTCCATGTGGCAATACAGGGTCCCTGGGAATCTACCTGTCAATGAGCTGTGATGCCTGTGGCACATCTGTCCTCACATGTCACTGTGGTGTGTGTTTGGAACGTGACAGCAGTACATGGGTACTGTGACACAGCCTAATGATTTCCCATAGCACAGCCTGTAACTTGTTGTCAACACATGTTGAACTGTGATGTTAGATGTTGGCCATGTAGGTGCCATATATGTCCATACAGAACAGCACACACATCAGGTACTTGTGTCTCGTAATGATGTATCATGTGATATTGAGTATGGTCAATGCCACATATGTGGGGTGACTGACAATCTTTCTTTCTTCACCTATGCGCTGCAGGGCACCAGCTGTCCATAGACCATTCCCTGACCTTGCAACCATGGTTGAACGTGACTGCATCCGACGGTACCGCTTCAACAGGCCGCTGATTGAGGAATTGGCAGTGCGGTTGGCCCCACATTTGCAACCTGGCCGGCCATACCCTACAGCGCTGACCCCCAAGGTGAAGGTGATGGCAGCCCTACACTTCTTTGCCACCGGTACCTTTCAACACACTGTGGCGTCTGCTGGTGGGATGTCACAGACCATGTTCAGCCATGTGCTACGCGATGTTTTGGAGGCAATGTTGAGATATCTGAACCAGTACATCTATTTCCCTAAACGTCAACAACTCACTGACGTCAAGAGTGACTTCTATGCCCTGGGGAGGATGCCACATGTCATTGGCTCCATTGATGGGACACATGTGGCTTTGGTACCAACACAGGCACATGAGCAGGCATACAGGAACAGGAAACATTACCATTCTATCAATGCTCTGGTGGTATGTCTTGCAGGTATGAGCATCTCACATGTGTGTGCCCGTTTCCCCGGTTCTGCACACGATGCCTACGTGATGAGGAGTAGTCACATCCCGAGGATGATGTCACAGATGCAGAACCAGCGTGTCTGGCTTGTCGGTGTGTACTGACTTTGTACCATTGTGTGTGTTCTGCAATGTTGTATTCCATCCTCTTACCCAACTCAGCTAATGTGCAATTGTCTGTATGTAGGTGACTCTGGATACCCCAACATGCCGTGGTTGCTGACACCCCTCAGGAACCCTGTGACACCAGCCCAGATGCGCTACAATGAGGCAAGTGGTCAGACCAGGAGAGTGATCGAGCGGACATTTGGTCTCCTGAAGAGCCGCTTTCGCTGCCTAGACAAGACAGGAGGGGCCCTCCCATATGCCCCAGCAAAGGTGTGCAAGATTGTCATCATCTGCTGCATGCTACACAACCTGGCAGTGCGGAAGGAGTTGCCTCTCATCCTGGATGACGATGACCAACATCCGCCACCTGTGGAGGATCCTGGCCTGGGCCACAATGCCAGTGATGATGATGATGATGAGGGTGATGTCCGCACACAGCTCATCACCAACTTCTTCAGCTGAATGTGAGTATCCAGAGATGTCATGTCAATGATGTGAGTTTGCATGATATGTGTTGGTGGTGCTCTGTTGCTGTTTGAGTGTGGCCATGTGCTACTTGACTGGATGCGTGCAGCGATGTGTCCTTACAGGTAGTCTGTACTCCCCAACAGTGTTGACATGCTAACTTGGTTTTGTGTTGGTATCTTGTGACATGTATTGGGCATGAGTATTGCAGTTCTGTCCTGTTCTTCAGTGCTTTTACCTGTGTGTCATGTCTGTCCTTCACAGGGTACTCTCAGAGTTGTTTGGTCAACTCGGATCCCCCGACACCATGATTCAGCTTTCAGGGTGGAAGCAGTCGTTTCCCTACAGGTGATGTGCCACACACCCCTGGACTTTATTTCTTCTACACTTGTTGACTGTGTGGCCACTGCCACGTGGGATTACCTTGCATTTGTAGTGGAAACAACATGTTGCAAATGTGTAATAAACCTGTGCTTCACTTTGGGATGTGCGTTGTCTGTGGTCACACATCTGACTGACATTTGCTTACTGCACCTGTGGGCTAGTTAACACAGACTCTGAATAGGTGTGGTGTCTGTGCATTCCACTGTATTTCCTGGCAACATCAGTGTAGGCGATGAGTCAGATGGCCCTGGTGTGTATGTGTTGTGTAGCCCTAGTGGTGTGTCTCCCTCATATGTGTCACGTCGCCATGACTCACATGACGGTGTTGAACTTGCCGTAGCAGTTAGCATGCACAGTGTCATTTAGCAGATCATCATCTCCATGACAAAAACAACGTTGGAATCACAACAGAGGCAAGTATGGTGTATTAGTGAGTTTATTTACATACATGTGTGAGGATAGTGCACAGGATGGTGGGTGCTGTACATTGGGATTGGAATCCAAAGTTCCCAGATGAGTTGGAAGTGTTGGTAGCAGAAATGTCCTGAGTAAAGTCCACAGTCATCTGATACATTAGTCCAACTTAAACTCCCCATGTCATGTGGGAGAGTTGGGTTGCATTCGACAGGGTGAACAGTTTGCACACAAAGGAGAATTTCCAGAACAGGTGTTGGGTTCCTGGGGGATGTACATGGCCATCGGCCTCTCAGTTGTCCTTCCTCGAACGACCCCTCTTCTTCCTGGGGGGACCCTCACGTGCAGGCCGCTGCGTTGCAGAGGACTCTCCACCAGAGTCATCCTCCCTCCCTGTGGCAGTTGCAGTTGTTGCGGCACCAGATGTTGTGGGCACACAGGGAGGTGTGGACATGTTGGTGCTAATCTGGCGGAGGCATGTCAATATGTCTCTCTGCACCGCTGTCAGTTCTTCCAATGTGTCCCACTTGGACTCCATGCCAGACATGTGTGTCTCCACACGGGACATGTGGGAGTCCGAGCGGGCATGATGGGCAGCCTGCTGCTGTTGAATGTCCTTGAGGATCCCCACTACCTGGCTGACCTCTCCGGTGCTATTCTGGTACGCATCAGCAATGCGTGCCAGTTGTGGGTCATCATGCAGTCCAGACCCCTCTGCAAACAGCGACCTCTGCCTACCACCCCTCCCACCACCCCTGGCCACACGTGCCGGACCTGCGGTGGCATGCACAGGTGACCCTAGGCCCCCTTGGGGGTTGGTACTGGGGTTGTTGTTCGTTGCTTCATGTCGGGCTGGGGTCCCTGTGCTGTTGTCATTCAGTGTCCTTGGTCTGTCTGTGTTGGCGGGGGTGGTCTGTGTGTTGGCAGATGTTGGAGGAATGGGTGCAGGGGGTGCAGATGGTGGTCCTGCTGGTGCTGCATGATGACTCACACCGGAGGTGCCAGGTTGGTCTTCGCCATCCGATGAGGGCAGAGGCTGTTCCACACCAGAGAGCTCAGGGGCCACCGGAGCCTGGGACCGGGACTCCTCCTCATCTGCTGCTGTGTCCCCATCATCACCTGTTTTTGGAAGAGACACACAATGTATGTTATGTTTCTGCAGGCATCAATGGTTCAAACACATGACAGTTGTGACTGTACCTCTGGATGCGGCCCTGTACATTGCATTGTCCTAAGTTGTCACAGTCAGAGATTGATATTGGTGTGGCTCATTGTCCTGCCAACCTGATGAATTTCAATGTGGATGTTGAGGTGTGTGCATGACCAGCATTGGTGGTATTTGGTTGACATCCGGACCTCCTTCTCCCCCCAGCCCAGTTATCCCACCATGAAGCATGCCACCCTTGCAGTGGGTGCAGGTTTACTCTCAGGATGTCAGTCAGTGGTGTCCTGCTGTTGGTTGGTGCCCAGTTCCTTGCAGGGCCTGGTACTCCCCACAACAGAGCACCATTGTCAGACATCTTAAAAGTGGCTTTTCACTCCCTGTGAGGTGTGCATGCTTCAGTGTGAGCTTGCTGGGCCATGTGGGTGGGGGATGTTGAGCTGTGACTACCACTCCCATCATGCTATTGCCTACACCCCCTTCCCAGCATGCCCATACTTCCTTCCTTTTGACTCTGCTTCCCTGTGGGGTAGTGTGCCTGTGCTGACAGGATGGCTGACAGTGTTGTCCTGGCGTTTGTTTGGCTACAAGTCACACAAGTGTCCCTGTGCTTCACACAGCATAACCCAGTGTGGTTGTTCTTTGTGGGATATTTAATTAGAGTGTGAGGCATTGCATTCTCCCAGGTGAGTTGTGTGGAGTTTGTGTTAAGGGGGTGTGTGAGAAAAGCTGCTTGTGACTATGGTCAGAGCTGTCAGTCCTCCTTCCCACCCAGCCTAATATCCCACCATGGAACGTGCTTCCATTGCAGGGAGTGCAAGTTGGCTTTCAGGATGTCAGTCAGTGGTGTCCTGCTGTTGGTTGGTGCCCAGTTCCCAGCAGGGCCTGGTACTCCCCACAACAGAGCACCATTTTCAGACATCTTAGAAGTGGCTTTTCACTCATGTGAGGTGTGCATGCTTCAGTGTGAGCTTGCTGGGCCATGTGGGTGGGGGATGTTGAACTGTGACTACCACTCCCATCATGCTATTGCCTACACCCCCCTTCCCAGCATGCCCAAACTTTCTTCCTTTTGACTCTGCTTCCCTGTGGGGTAGTGTGCCTGTGCTGACAGGATGGCTGACAGTGTTGTCCTGGCGTTTGTTTGGCTACAAGTCACAAAAGTGTCCCTGTGCTTCAAACAGCATAACCCAGTGTGGTTGTTCTTTGTGGGATATTTAATTAGAGTGTGAGACATTGCATTCTCCCAGGTGAGTTGTGTGGAGTTTGTGTTAAGGGGGTGTGTGAGAAAAGCTGCTGGTAACTATGGTCAGAGCTGTCAGTCCTCCTTCCCACCCAGCCAGATATCCCACCATGGAACGTGCTTCCATTGCAGGGCGTGCAAGTTGGCTTTCAGGATGTCAGTCAGTGGTGTCCTGCTGTTGGTTGTTGCACAGTTCCCAGCAGGGCCTTGTGCTCCCCACAGCAGTACCCAGTGTCAGCCATCTTGTCAGTTCTTTTCCACTCCCTGTGATGTGAGCATGGTTCAGAGTGGTGTTGATGGGCCAATTGTGAGGGTGACCAATATCTGTGACTACCACTCCCATCATGCTATTGCCTACACCCCCTTCCCAGCATGCCCATACTTCCTTCCTTTTGAGTCGACTTCACTGTGTGTGAGTGTGTCAGCAATGGCAAGATGGCTGACAGTGTGGTCCTGTTGTTTGTTGGGGCACAGTTCCCAGCAGGGCCTTGTGCTCCCCACAGCTGAGGCCAGTGTCAGACATCTTTGAAGTGGCTTTTCACTCCCTGTGAGGTGTGCATGCTTCAGTGTGAGCTTGCTGGGCCATGTGGGTGGGGGATGTTGAGCTGTGACTACCACTCCCATCATGCTATTGCCTACACCCCCTTCCCAGCATGCCCATACTTCCTTCCTTTTGACTCTGCTTCCCTGTGGGGTAGTGTGCCTGTGCTGACAGGATGGCTGACAGTGTTGTCCTGGCGTTTGTTTGGCTACAAGTCACACAAGTGTCCCTGTGCTTCACACAGCATAACCCAGTGTGGTTGTTCTTTGTGGGATATTTAATTAGAGTGTGAGGCATTGCATTCTCCCAGGTGAGTTGTGTGGAGTTTGTGTTAAGGGGGTGTGTGAGAAAAGCTGCTTGTGACTATGGTCAGAGCTATCAGTCCTCCTTCCCACCCAGCCAGATATCCCACCATGGAACGTGCTTCCATTGCAGGGAGTGCAAGTTGGCTTTCAGGATGTCAGTCAGTGGTGTCCTGCTGTTGGTTGTTGCACAGTTCCCAGCAGGGCCTTGTGCTCCCCACAGCAGTACCCAGTGTCAGCCATCTTGTCAGTTCTTTTCCACTCCCTGTGATGTGAGCATGGTTCAGAGTGGTGTTGATGGGCCAATTGTGAGGGTGACCAATATCTGTGACTACACCTCCCATCATGCTATTGCCTACACTCACTTCACCAGCATACACAGAATTCCTTCCTTTCAGTGAGCTTCCCTGTGAGGTGGTGTTCTAGTGGTGGCAAAATATCTGACTGTGTTTGTTGGTTAGATTTGTGCCACTGCCTTGCTCTATTTGTTGTTAGGTTTGTACATGTCATGACACAGTTACATATCACTATGAGATGGCATGTATTGTGTTTATCTGACTAACATACACATCTTGGGATGATTATCTTTTGGTTGCTGTGGATTTGCTAAGGGTGCATGGTTTGACTATCCCCTTGACAGTGATGTGTGTGTATTGTCACACAATATTGTGTATATTGGTTGTGTACTCACCAGGCTCTGGGATGTTTAATAGTCCATATACGCTCGCTGGTGGTAGGATGGCCCGCACCTTCTCCTCCCAGGGCCTGAGGTATACTGGTTTGGCAGGAGGGCCACTGCCGGTGCGCTGACTCAAGGCGTAATCCTTCTTGAGTAGGTCCTTGACCCTCCTGCGCACATCATACCACCTATTATGGATGTCTTTCTTTGTGCGCAAACATGGTGATTGTGCGTTCACCCTGTTGACGATCCTCTCCCACATCTTGGTTTTCTGCGACATGGGGGTCTGTTGGACCAATGTACCAAACAACTGTGGCTCTACCCTGAGGATCTCATCTACCAGGACTTCCAATTCACTGTCTAGGAACTTTGGATTTTTCTTTGGGGGCATGGTGATGGGTGGTGGTGGGGATTGATGTGTGTGTGAGTGTGCAAGTGAGGGTGGGTGAGTGTAGGTTTTGCTGGGTGTATGTGAGGGTGCTATTTGGGAGGTGCTAATGGTGTGTGGCTTGTGTGATGGATGAGTTGTGAGTGTGTCTGTGGTTGCTGTCTGATGGTGTTCTGTGCTGGCAGGTCAGTTGAATTTGCAAAGGATCATGGTAGGGATTTGTGGCCTTTATATGGGTGGAGTTGGGGGTGTGTCCTTGTTCCATGTTTTTTTCCCCTGTATTTATTGACTTTGTCATTGCTTGTTTGGCCCTTTTTTTTTGTATTTTTTAGGCATGTAGGAGATGTTCTTCTGACCGAGTAGGACGCTGCAGTTGGCTCGTGCGGGCTTCTCCAAGTCTTTCAAACTGTGTTCCTGATGGGTTTCATGTGCGGTGTACGCATCGGTCGCAGAGTATTGGGTTGCTTCGGCTCGGTTTTGTATGCGTGTCGGTCGTACGGCTTGGGCTCCGTGCGACTCGGTCTGGTTTTACACGCATTGCATCGTACTGCATGGGTCGGAGTTCGCGGGTACGTTTCTGTCGGGTTCATTCCTGGTGCATGTCGGTCGGTTCGATTCGCGTAGTTTCCCGGCCGGATAGCTGGTTTCTGTGCGGTTCGGTCGTTCGGCTTGTGTTCCGTACGAGTCGGTCGTAATTCACATGCGATTCATCGTACTGCGCGGATCGGGCACCGCCGGTACGTGTCGGTCGGACAACATTCCCGTACCGAGTCGGTTGGTATGTTTTCCAGCCCGAATCGGAATTGGCCCCCTAGAGTTAGTTATTTTCCACATTCAACTGTAAGTTTTTATCTCATAGCATATCAGGATGTAATGCAAAAATGTGGTGGAGAGTGGATGTGGACTCGAGAACCAGCTTTAACAAAACATAGCAAAATTCAACTTGTGTGATAGAATTTTCTGACATTATCTTCTTTACTGGTTGTTCTGTTGTACCCAAGGCACAGGAAGGCATAGCTAGAGGACCTGATAACTTCCAAACACTATTCCAGGTTACATGACCAGCCAACCAGCGCATCCTTCCAACCCCACCTTCATCTTTCACCTTTGCCACTATCTTTTGAATCAAGACATAGAGGGAGATGCCTCAGACCCCCCATTATTCCCAGTGGCACCCACCTCAATTGGAATATGGGATCACACTTGACACCATCCTGCCCATCCCTGCTGCAGTACAGACACTGCAGTCATCAGGATGGAGGTATTGCTGCAACTACTTATCTCTGTATTTCTTTTAGCGCAGGTTCCAACTACTCAAGAAAGTTCATGAGAACTGCACTGAGGATATTTCTTGGTGACACTGAGAAAATAGGTCTTCGTCTTAGCATTCTGTATCTGTGGCACTGCATTTTCCACCATCTGATTATAAAGATCTTTATTGATATTAATATTATGCTATCTTAATAATAGATTTAAGTCCATTTGTTTCTTTGTTAATGACTTGCTGATTTACATACTCCATTCACCAGGACTTTTGATTGTCTTATTGTATCTGTGTGATAACTAATATTATACTGAATAAAACATATTGACTCCTCACTTCATTATAATTCATAAAATGCATTGCCTATGATGAAATCATTACAGTAGCTCTCTATTAAGTGTAGAATTCTTTTTTGTTATCTAAGTGATGAAAGGGAAATGCACACTGGCTGAATCCTAAATTTAATCTAAGAAAATACAATATGTGATTATTTCTTCTATACCATTTTATCCCGTTAACTTCTGTAAGAAGATCTTTTATGTTTCAATAAAATTTTCAAAGGTCATTGTAAAAGATGACCTTTACTGGGCAGATAACTAAATTCTACAATGCATAACTGCTGTCTATATTCCTGGACAACAGCCAGACAGGCCTATGTAAATTAGGGAGTTCATCCTTAGCTTTGATGGCTCGCTCAACACACACACAAAAATTGGTTTTACTCGAGTTCATATGTAAGGGCCTTTGTTACTTGAAGGGACAACATGTATAAACTGGACTCAGTATCATGTTCCCTTATACATAATGGACACTGATAGAGAAAAACATATTCCAAAATCCAATTATGGAACAGACTAGTTTTAATTCAGTATAGTGTATCAATGTGTTTTAGAAATGGAATGGTCACTTTTTCTTTCTTATTTCCTGAGAACCCAACAGGAAGACAGGGAAACTAGCTTCAGAACAGGGTTGAACAAAACTTTTAACCGCCTGTATCTCGGGATTAATATTCCACACTATGCTGGTCATTACAGTTCAAAAATAATATCAAGCTTGACTGATTTCCCCATAGCACAACTGTGGCAGTATTATGCTTAAGGTGCATTTTCCTTGATTGTGCCGGTAGCACCTTTTAAAATGTTCTACTTGCGCAATCAAGGAAAATGTGTCATATAAGGGTGAATGCGCTGCCCTCAGGGCAGCTGTGAACTCGCACTGCCCTGGGGGCAGCGCATTCAGGTGAAAAACAGAGCTGATGCTTTGAAGCTGCTCCATGTTTTCACAGTGCAGACGGCAACCTGTCTGAACTTTTAAAGGGGATTAGAGATCCCTTTGCATGCGGGTGCAATGTATGACTCAACCCAAATGCAAGGAGTTGCTTCCCCCCACTAGAGGGCTGCAATCTGAGGGTGCACTGACAGTGCACCACATTTTAGGTGGCTCACTATCAGTCTGCCTCCTGAGAGCTTCTTTGCCTCTGCGCCTGCATCTGTAATATGACGTGGGAGCAGAGGCAAAGGGATTACCTCATTTGCATGGGTCCATGCCCCCATGCAAATGAGGGAACACCCTCTTGAAGAAGCGCTGGCACTGTATGTGCACCAGCACTTCCAGTATTACAGAAGGGGCCGCATCAGCGTCTGAAGCCCCTTCTGTAATATCAAAGTGCCCCTGGGGCACGCAAAGTGGGCGCAAACACTCGTTATACCCCCGGGGAACTTGCATAACATAGCACCTGGAGTCTTCAGTTGCATGGGGAAGAACTAGTGTTCCTGTTTGGAAAACAAAAAGTGATGGTTGGATTGCTTGTAATGATCTCAGTCATTGGCAATTATTCTGGCCACTGATTGATTCCCTCGTTTTAGTGCCTAGCCATCTCAGATGGGAACTTATAGGTTTGTGGAAATAGAAAAAAACATTCATAGAGCACAATGAAAAAAGTAATAATAAGTACTATAATGTGCAGCTTGAAACAAATCCTATACACTGTCTGGTGCTGACCTGTCATGAGGCAAGGTCAGATAGAAGATGCAGACTCACCCTATTGAAGTTGTATCGAGAACTGGCACTTACCCAGCCTTGTGATCAACCATCAATGCAGCGAAGTGTGTTTAATTGTTAGACCTGGCATTCTTGGTGTGTTTACCCTCTGACTTTTTGCCTTGTCACCTCCTGTTTTGCTGACTTAATTTTTCTGGCTTTATGACTCTTTGCACTTAACCATTGCTAACTAGTGCTAAAGTGCATGTGCTCTGTACTTAAATCATGGTCACCATTACTTATCCACAATTGGCATTTCTAATTTACTAATAAGTCCCTAGCAAAGTAGATTACATGTGCCCAGGGCCTATAAATTAAATGCTACTAGTAGGCCTGCAGCACTGATTGTGCCACCCACTTAAATAGCCATTTAAACATGTCTCAGGCCTACCACTGGAGAGCCTGTGTGTACAGTTTTAAACTACGATTTTGACCTGGCAAATTAAGACTCCTGCCACGTCCACACCTTCCTTTTTAATACATATGAGTCACCCCTAAGGTAGGTCCTGGACAGCACAAGGCCAGGGTGCAGTGTATTATAAAAGTTTACATATCCAGGCAGTGAAAAACTCTTAAAGTTGTTTTTCACTGCTGCAAGGCCTCCCATAGGTTAACATTGGGATTACCTTAGACTTGTCAAGTTTTGTGTCTCTGGACTCACAATTTAAAATCACAACTTATGGTGAGGTTGGATTATAAGTTGCAAGTCTGAAATGACACTTTTAAAAAGTTGGCATTTTCCTACTTTAACAATTATTTGCCATGTGCCTGTCTCAGAATATACATGCGGGATGGGTGACAGCTGGGATTTGGGCATTCCCTCCAGACAGCCACACCCAAAGGGAGCTTAAGTGTGACTGATGGGCCATTCACATCCTAATGGGCCATCCTGAGCAGGATGAGAGGGAGGAGCTGACACTTACACCTGAATGGATGTGCCTGTCCCCACACAAAGGGCTGCATACCCCCTGTAGTGTACCTGGAGCTAAAACAGGACGGGCAGGGGCACTGTGCACTTCAAAGGCCTCTCTTTGAAGTCAACCCCACTTCAAAGGCACAAGTGGATATAAACACTGGGCCACCACTTCGGTACACTTCTGGACCTAAGGATACTCTGCCAGGAAGTAGGACTGCTGTGCTGCTGAAAGGGCTGTCACTCTGCTGGACCTTGCTGAACTCCTGCTTTGCTGTGCCTAACCTTTTTCCTGCTTCCCTCCTTGCCTGGGAGTGAGAAGGACTGGATCTGCATCTCTACATCCCAGAACAAAAGCGACTCCAAGGGATTGCTGGCTTGCCTCCTGTTCTAAATTCTCAGGGACATCAGGACAGTGGTGAAATAGGACTTGTGTTTGTGCAGTGCCTTACAGTAATTTGGTATACACTACCAATCCATACCTAAGACCAATTCGAGTCAATTCTCCCTGAATGGCAGTCTTTCCTAAAATCATGTCTCTGTCCAGCAGTTCCACATCTTCTATTTCAACAAGGGGTATGCAGTTCCTTTTAGTGAAATGAAAGAGAATATGAGGTCCGTAGTGAATTGGGGGGGACTAGGGGGTCCAAGTCCTTAAGAGCAAGAGCTCTCACACACCCAGACCGATGTCATGCTTCATCATAGGGCATGCTCCTCATTGGGCTGGTGCTGCAATGCATGACAGGCACCCACAAGGGGGCTCTTTGCTGGAGATCTCTTCTTCAATACCGCATGTGAGGTATGGGTGTGGGGCTGCTATGGTGAAGACAGAGCATGGTGAAGGGGCTGAGCTTTCACAGCTAAATGTAGAGGGCCTGGACCAGCCTATAGCCTTCATCAGTAGAAGGCTACTTCCCAGGGAACAGAGGTGGGGTGCAATAGAAAGGGAAGCCTTTGCTGTTATCTCGGGACTGAAGAAGCTATGGCCATACCTGTTTGGTACTCATTTCCGTGTTCAGACAGATCAAAGGCCCCTCAGATGGTTTATGCAGATGAGGGGTGAGAATCCCAAACTGTTGAGGTTGTCCATCTCTCTATAGGGAATGGACTTAACAGTGGAACACCATCCTGGTACAGACCACACCAATGCCGATGGTCTCTCCTGATTCTACCGCCTTAGTGAAGAGAACTTCCAAGGGGTTGGCTTGCTCTACCCACTTTCAGCTGGGGGGGACCTGTTAGACCTGGCATCCTCAGTGTGATTTCCACTGACTCTTGCCTTCTGACCTCCTGTTTTGCTGACTTAATTTTTGCTGGCTTGAGGACTCTGGGCCCTTCATCAATGGTGGTAAAGTGCATGTGCTCTGTACTTCAAACATAGCAATATTCGCTTATCCACATTTGGCATATCCAATTTACTTATAAGTCCCTAATAAAGTGCACTACATCTGCCCAGGGCTTGTATATTAATGGCTACTAGTGGGCCTGTAGCACCTTTTGTGCCACCTATTAAAGTAGTCATTTAAACATGTCTCAGGCATGCCACTGCAGAGCCTGTGTGTGCAGTTTTAAACTGCCATGTCGACCTAGCAAGTTAACCCTCTTGCCAAGTCCAAACCTTCCTTTTTAATATATACACGTCACTCCTAAGGTAGGTCCTGGACAGCCCAAGGGCAGTGTATTTCAAAATTTGGACATGTACTTTTAAGTTTTTCACATCAAGGTAGTGAAAAAGTCTTACACTGGTTTTTCACTGCTGCAAGTCCTATCGCTCCCATAGGTTAACATTGGGATTACCTTATTGCACTTTAAAAGTGTAATTTCCAAATGGGAAAAAATAGGCTTGTCAAGTTTGGTGTCTCTGGACTCACAATTTAAAATCCCAACTTAAGGTGAAGTTGGATTTTCAGTTGCAAGTCTGAAAACACCACTTTTAGAAAGTTGGCATTTTCTTACTTTCACAATTCTAAGGCCATCTGCCTGTTCCTGAATACACATCTGCGATGGGTTCTGCGGAGTACGAGAAGTCTGCAAAAACATACGACTCCGCAGATGAGCGGAGTTCAGCCCCGGACCCTCCCGCCTCCCACCCCCCGCAATAAATATTTTTAAATAAAAATTACAATTAAAGTTAAATAAAAGCCCACTTACCTTTATCGCGGCTTCTCCGGGCTGCCCTCCTCCTCGCCGTAATCCCCTACGTCAGATGTACGTCATGGTAGGACTGCGCATTTACAATTCATCCACCACCTTCAAATTATTATAAGTAGCGGAACTCGTTACACACCCTTTTTAGCTCGCTAACCAGACACTAAAAATAACTTGCCATGCATGTGCTGTGACAAATAATGCAATTTGAGAAGTTATTAGTACTGTTATGAATGCTATGATTTCACATGTTATAAGTGATGTAGTATGCAAGGGTATAAACAGTGCATGAAAAAGACATGAGTTATAGTTAATATAGTGTTGGGAGTGAGGTGCCAAGACTGTGTTCGAGGTGCTTATAGATATTAAAAGGTGGTGCGTAAATTATGAATTGAAGTTATAATTATAACATTACAATTTTTAATGTTTGTGTATTCTAAGTTGGGTTTGTATAGAAAGAGTACATAACGTATTTCTAACTATAAATTATCCTTAACCTTTGTTTTTTTAATTCTAGGTTAATGTTTTTTGTGAGAAAGTTGTCCTTTTTGCCCTGATCACCACCATTTTTTAATTTTCACTGGTAGTTACTGACTCTGAATGTGCACAGGGCTCTTCTAACCGGGCCCAGGGCCTGTGCTCTGCTTAAAAGGTATATGGTAATTGGTGCAATTACAATTGGTTCAGACAACCTACCTGTAAGACCCTAGTATATGGTAGGGTGCCTCGGTTTAGAGACACCAGTGGATTTAATGCACTAAAGTGTGCACTGCTGTGGTGTCTTCTGTCATGTTAAAGCCAGCCCTGCCTTGCAGGCTGGTTTTAAAAGAAAACTATATCTAAATTCAACTTTGCAATTAAAAGCACTTCCAAAGTCTAAAATTACAGTTTTATTACATATAAGTCAACTCCGAGGTTTGACCTAGGTGCCCAATGGTAGGGTGCCTTGTATTTCAAAGCAGGGGCATTATAAATTATGTTTTATATGCCCCGTGAGGGAAAGGCTGACAGTTTTGCGTTTCCCTATTGTAGTGTTGCTAGCTCCATGGGTTAACATGGGAAGGCTTTATTAAACTTTAATAAAGTCTAACTTTTGACAGGAGTGAGCTAGAAAATTAATTCAATGTATCAAAATAATAGTTACAATAAATCCAACTACTTGCCAAGGTCGGATTTATTATAACTATTGCAGGAAAGTAGTTTTAGGATTTGCTTTTCTGAAGTACCTAAAGCAGCTCTGTGGCTACCTTCTATGATTGGCCAGCCTTTGAGAGGCTGAGCAAAGCTGCTCCTGATTAGGTGTGGAGTGGCCTGGGCTGAAACAATGCAGCCATCAGGTGGGAGGAGATCTGCTGCCTCCAGATGCCAGGACAGAAAGGGGCCGAGTGGCCAAACTGGTCTTCAAAGTGAGAAGCACAGATAGAACAGGAACCAAGCCCACCCACACTTCCTGCACCCCCAGCCAGATGGGAGCTCCTCTAATTAGATTAGGAGAGGGACTGGAAGGGGAGTGTAGGAAAACGTTAGCCACACCTGTAGGTTGGGTTGGGTTAACCAGACCTGAACTCTCAGGAGAAGTTTTCTCCATTTTGATTTGGCCCGAGATGTACATTCTGGGCTAAAACAATGCCACACTTCTAAGGAAGTGGTCATACAGAGGGTGGCAACGTGAACCCCATTAGTTGGGGGTGACTCCCTCTTGCCAACGCTGAATCACAAATAAATATGAGAGATCTGCACAGCACCTCAGATTTATGCTTGGGAACATCTGGAGAAGAAGGACTGCCCTGCTAGACCCTTGGACTGCACAAACAGAGGACTGCACTCTTAAGGGCTGCCCCAGCTCCCCTCTCAAGGCTTCACCAAAGAGGACTTTGCCTATCTTAAATGATGATGGCGTGGACTCCCTGATCAGCAACAGGAAGAAAAGTGCTAGGAAAAGTCACCTGCATCATCTTCAACAAGGACAAGCAAATCTGACCAGCTTCACCTGGACTTAACTGGATTTGACCAGGTGCATTGTGGGAATTGTACTACAACCCTCAAGAGGCAAATCAGAGCTTCTGAACCCTTGGCTGGTGTTGTGAACCTTCAAAGACACTCAGGGAACCTTTCAGAAGAAGAGAGTCAAGCCAGCTACTTCGTAATGCGACTCAGCCTGACTGTGCATGTTTGCCCCACTGAAAGCAATAGAGCTCTTTGACGTCAATGATAAAGAGAAAGAACTCCAGGATCCACCAGGATCCAGGATCCACCAGGCAAACTGAAATCTGGAGTGACAAAGCCGATCGCTTAACGTTGACAGAAAAAGCTCCAAATAGTGACTAAGTCAGAGGATAAAAACTTGACTGGGACCTACCGCTCATCATAGCCGACCTGCGCTCCATGACGGTCGGCCTGAAAACTTTGATTTTGTCCCGGTCCAGTGCAACCAGATAGCTGTGGTTGGCGCTTTTTACTTTTAGGCGCTAGAAAGCACATTTTTCAATTTAATGTTTAAAAATCATATTGCCCTTTCCCTATATTGGAGTTATGATCTTTTGGTGTCATTGTAAAGATAAAAAAAATCTCTATTTTTATAAATTGGTGTTGGATTTGTATTGTGTGTGGTTTCTTCCTTATTTACTGTTTTGGTGATATTAAATGCTTTACACACCTGTCTCCAAGTTAAGCCTTACTGAACGCCAGCCAAGCTACCAAGGGTTAAGCAAGGATTTATTTATTGAGACTTGACTGGACCATATTTGTGATTGTGGTGTTATTACTAGCTGTAGGTATCTACCTGTACCTGCTAATAAACCACCTTCCAATATTTTAGTGCACAGTGGTGGGATTCAGAACTTGTGTTTAATAACACCATTAAGTATTTAAAGGGGGTAATTAAAAATCCTCTAAATTGGCTAAGTGCAAAAATAGTTTTTGATTTTTAATTTGGACTATTATCAATTAAGTCATTTTCTTATTTTTCTAAATTATTCTAACCTAATTTTCGCTCTTTTGTGTGTGACCCAAATCTTAGGGATACCATGGAGCTTGATCTGGCTAGCCTAACTGCACTCACTGTAGCAGAGCTTAGAGGGTTGTGTATGGGTAGGGAATTACCAGCTTCCACCAATACTAGGAAGTCAGAGCTGGTGAAGCACCTCATAGCCTGGGCAGAGGTCCAGTTAGTAAAGACATCCTCTAGGACAATGGAAGCTCCAGAGAGGGGAGGGGGGAGATTGGCCCCTCCAGCATCCAGGAGGAGGAGGATGAACACCTGTCCACTTACTTAGGAACTGTGGTGCTGCCTAAAGCTAGTGGGAGGAGAGGATCCACCATAGGATGAGTAGATCTGTCCCTCATGGAGAGAGAGAACTTGAGGCCCAATCAGCCTACATAGTTTTAGAGGCAGAAAATTTGGCCCTGCCCAAGAAGAAGTAGACAAGGTAATAACAAAAAATGGTGGCAGCGAAGAGGAGGCAGAAGTGTCTAAGGGCGGTGGGTTTGACCCAAGGCTGCCCAAGGGGATTGCCCTTAAATATCAGGTGGGTGATGATATAGACAAAAGGCTGACAGCATTTGAGAATATATATTGGCCTAGTCAATTTTAGCATACACTTTTAAATACCTTGTTTTTCTCTTTTTTCACCTTTTTTATTGAAACTATACCAGGTTTTGCATTTGACAAAAGGCGAACTGTAGTATCATTATGTGGGACTGTAGGAGAGTAGGATCTGCTTCACATGGGTACCCCCACTTTTTGCTGATGCTTCACTGTTTTTCGACTTTAGTCTGGCTGGTGCCCTGCTAATCAGAACCCCAGCCTAGCTGCTCCCTCTCTAAAATGGTTTCCATGTGCCTTAGGCACATCCTTGATTGGAATCTGGAGTGCCCTTATAAGTCCCTAGTATATGGTATACTATGTACCCAGGGCATAGGTACCCCAGAGGCCTGCCAGGGGCTGAAGCATGTATTATGCCACCCCTGGAAGGCCAGCCAAAATGACACCACAGGTCTGCTACTGCAGCCTGGGTAAGGTGGTGCATGCACCCCTTACTGTGATATAGGCTACCTATATCACTACAATTGCACACACATATAAACCTATAAGTCACTCCTATGGCAGGCCTTAACAATCCTGAAGGCAGAATGCTTGGTTTTTATGTGAGAGGGTGCCCCTGCATGAGCAGAGCCCCTCTGCAGCATTCGGAGTCCCTCCTCTGATGCTGTTTGTGGTACAGCCTGACCATATACTCTTAAGTGCATTATATCCTCGCGGTACAATGCTAACTTTGGACTGGCTGCACCAAAACATGTTGTGTTTGGTGTCAAACATCTTGGAATACTCCCCCCCCCGCCAGTTCTGGCGGCGGGGGTAGCATTCCACCCTTCTAGAGGGAGAGACATGTACACACTGGGCTACCCGGTAACTTCTTTCCAGAGCCCTGGCATCACAAAATGGATGCCGCTGCCACAGACACGGGTCTGGCCTCCTGCTGCTGACTGAAAGTCCGGCAGGGGAGGCCTAGACAATAGGTTTCCCTTCACAGGGAGGTGTAACCACCTCCCCAGCCAGGATAGTGTGTATTGGGGCTGGGCGGGAGCACTCTCTGGTGCTTTGAAGTCCTGCACTGGGGGCACATTTGGTGTCCCTGTGCATAGCCCAGTTCAAACCGGTTGCAGGGGCTACCTGCCCCTGCTCTGGCGCGAAACTGGACAAAGGGAATGGGTGTAACCACCCCTCTTCCCTGACCCTCCCATAGGTGGGTCCCCAGAGTATGTCCAACCCCCTAACTTTGTATAAGTATGGGACCCCAGTCCTTAGGACTTTAGATTACCCTGGATGAAACTCTGAAGCCAAATCCTGGACCTTCGACGCTCTACTTTACGATTAGAGGACTGAAGAATCTCCCTTGGGGTCAAGGAGTGACTCCCCTGCTTGGCAGGCACCTAAGAAGCAATTGTCTGGTCTGCATCGCTGAAGCTCCCGCCGGACGCTGAAGTCTTTGCATCACCAGAGGTGGATTTCCAGACTTCCCCGAGGCTGCCCTGAGTCCCCAGCGAAGCTGAGGCCCATAGCTGTCGTGGGTAATGTGGAACCGTGACCCCTGGACACTGAAAACTTTTGCAAGTGCATCCTCTTCCTGGTCTTCCACGAAGTTGTGCTTTGGGCTCTGAGTAGCCCTCGCCTCCAGCACCAACTGTACCGAATATCACTGGCCTTCACTCCACGAGTGTCCTGTAATCCAGCTCCAAGTGTGTCCACTCGAGGCTCCTTTGTGGTCGCTAGTCCATTGGCTAGTGGGCCCTCCTGAAGGCAACTCTTCTTCTGCTTGGGCTTTCCTGGTTGCTCCAGACGTGCCCTGACTTACCCTCGCTGGGTGAGTCCCTCAGACCTTGCTGGTCTGTACCACCGTCCTTTCTTCATTTCCATGAGAGTTGCCGTTGCCAAGGCTTGTTGGGTCCAATCCGGTCGCCAACACCTCAGCAAGTGACAGACGTTGTGGGACAGCTTGAATCCAGCTCCTGGTTGTCATCGACGCCTCCTGGACCTCGTGGCTGAAGAGTCAAGACAACTGTCAACCTACCTGAAGCATCCGACATCGGTGGGCACCTGCTCATCGCCTTCCTGGTCACTGGCTAGTGACGCAGACTCTGTCCCCTCTGCTTTCAGGTTCTTCAAATCTTCGATCCACCTTTGGATCCACCCGAACTCTTTCAACTTGATCGCCAGCAGCACTTTGCAGCAGATCGCCATTGAAAACGACGACGAAACCCGACCTTGAAAGACACCTATGCACCCGGCTCCCCTGGGTGAGGTAACTCGAGTACTCCGGTGCTCCCGTGGGTATTGACTCTAGAACAGCCTAGTTCTAAAGGGGTTTGCTCCAAGTCCTCCTCCAAGTGTCCTTTTTCTTTAAAACTCCAACCGCGACATTCCCCATAGAAGTCAACGGTGGCTCGCGGCTGTGTTCTCACACTGCACGCGTCCCCCGTGGGTCCCCTGTGTCACTACCTTGGGTGGTTCCTTGTGGTCCCAGCATTTCTACAGGCTCTAGGCCTTGTGTCTAGCTCAGTTGTGGTTCTTATACCACTTTTTTGGTATATGGTTTGGTACGCCCCTAGGGCTCAAACGTGTATTTGTGCTATTACTGTTGATATTCGACTTGTAACTTATGTACTTCGAACTCTAGCCTCATAAAGAGACTAGAGGGGTGTGTTTAAGACTAAATACATATATTTTAAATATATACCTGGTGTGGTCCTCTTTCATTTGGTCACTCAAGAGATTATAGACTGGTAAAACAGGCTGCTTTACATTCCTTCAAGACTTAGCCTGAAGGCTGCTCTCCATAGCTACCACTAGGATAGCTTTCAATAAAGGTTGTCTTTAACCTATCTCCAATAAGGGGTTGTTTGGACTGGTGCAAGGTGCCCACTATAATTAGTGGACAGCATATACCAGGCCAACTTCTCACGGGGACTTCTTCTGAAAAATGCACACAATGTACAAGTTATTCTGTTTTGTTTCTTGTTGTGTTTTTTCTTTTTTGTTTACATTCATAGGCGAAAGTGTGCACCTATGACCATGTCAGTCAAGAGCAATCACGCTCACTGACGAAGAAGGGTAAGTGATTCTACTCACCCTCACCAGTTTCAGAGTGTTCAAAAATTGAGACCACTCACTTACACTAAGCTCCTGATGAAGGCAACCTGACCTGAATGGGCAATCTTTGGCCGAAACATATCGACCACCTATGAGGTGCAGTGGACCAGTCAGCCGCGGCCACTGCAAGTAAGAACGCTGGGGCAGTGGGGCTGGTGGGGAATTCGAGAGATGACCACAAAGGAAAATTAATTATTTATTTAATTTTCCCTCATGGTCATCTCTCGAAATCCCCCCCCACCGGCCCCACCGCTCTTACCTGAAGCGGCCATGGCTGGGAAAAGTAACTAATCCACCTAGGCACCAACGTTTTTTTTTAACCATGTCCGTCTCCTGGCTTATAAAGCCTTTTTCACAGGTTAGGAGATATTTTTCATCAATCTTTCACAACCCAAACAGTCTCCCTCTTGGTGGAGGATGGTTAATTACTTGGAGAACCGAACCCTCAAGTGATGATGACCCAATGATGATACTATTCACCTAACCACACGAGCGGAAAAAAATATATATTGCATCTTGTGAATATGTGGTTGAGGGTCTCCGATACAGTTCCTTGAGACTCTGAATCATTAATATAAGTGATTCATTAATTTTTGATTATAAGATTGTCCTTTTTGGAAGCCGAATGAATCTCTGCTTCTGTCTCCCGCTTATATTCTGAAGCATTTGAGAATGCCCTTAGGATGAGGAGGGTAAGCCCTCAATACTGGGGTTCGATCCTATGGGAGTTGATCCCAGTAGTTAGAAGGGATAAGCTCTTGATCCTAGAGAGGGAAGAAGCTGAATCCTACTCCCACATGAATCAATGTTTTGTCAAGAGATTTTGTCTCACCTCTGAGCATTATAGAATGAACTTTAGGGACACCAAGAAAGCCAGTACCTAATCTTGGGTTGACATTGTAGACATGTCAATGAAGGCATTAGAGGGCTGGATACAGGGTAACAAGGTAAGTACCTATGAGGGGCTCTACAATTTGTTCATGAAGGAGCATATATTAAGCAATTGTCCCTCACAGAAGTTAAGCCAGTATCTAGTTGGCTCAAAACTGCTTAGTCTCAGGGAACTGGGTGAGACAGCAGATGAGTGGGATCGCACCAGGGTGAACAAGAAGAGCCTGGGAGGTGATCAAATACAAGGAGGGCAGGTCCCCTCGTAGCAGAAAGCCCTGGACAACCAAGATGCAAAAGAGTCCTTGAAAGGTCCTCAAACACTGACACGAGAAAGGGGGGGGTCCCTGATGTTCTTTGACCCTACAAAGGCAGGGAAGTGTTTTGACTGCATGCAGCCAGTACACAAGAGAGGAGATGCTGTCTGCTTCAAGAAGCACCCCCACAATTGGTGGACAGTCCCAGGGGACTGCTAGTGTAGGTTTGAGGGTGGAAGTTGGCCCACAGATATTTCCGTGGGTGGGGTGGAAGTTGCATCCCTGGCAGCCTTACCCCCAAACAGGGAGAAATACAGGCAGAGGCCTGAAATCAACAGTACTGAGGTTGAGGCTCTGAGAGATACTAGAGCCAGCACAACCATGTGACAGACTGGTTTCTCCAAAGCAGATCCTACCAGGTGTATTCCACTAGGTAACCTATGCAGACAGGGGAGCCAAGCTCCATCCCATGGCAATGGTGAGCTTGGAATGAGGAGGTGTGACTGACCCTAAGAAGGTAATTCTCCTGCTCTCCCAGTAGAGTGTCTGTTGGGAATGATCTTGATGCTTCTGAATGGTCAAGGGTGGTTAAGGTCCATGCACATATACTGAACCCCCCTAAGTGGGTATGTGCTATGACTAGGTCACAGACTGCACATCCAGGGAGTGCTGGACACTTGGACCCTGGAGCAATGGGCCAGGACTCAAAGAACAATAGAAAAGGCACAGGGTTTGAAGAGACAGCCCAAACAGCTCGAGGTCCAAAACGAATTCAACCCTGAGGGGAAGGATCTGGCCTTTGAGGTAGGGATTCCACCTGTGCAAGATCTGTCTGATTTGGCAGAATTGCAAAGGGCCGGTGGACCAACCAGAAAGGAATTGTTTCAGGGACAAAGAGATTGTCCCACTCTTGAGGGCCTGAGGCAGACTGCCTCCAGGCAAGAGCAGGGTGATGTCAGTGGATTCCACAGGGTCTACCGGGAGGATAGAGTTCTGCATAATGAGGCAAGGGACCCCAAACCAAGGGCAACCAGGAGAGTGGTGGTCTCCTAGACGTATAGAGAATATCTCCTCACTTTGAGCTATGACAGCCCCTTGGCAGGATGTTTGGGTCAGACCAAGTCCTGGAAGAGGCTGGTCAACCATTTCTATTGGCCCAACATGTCTGCTAAAGTAAAGGAGTTCTGTAGCTCCTTTGTCACCAGTGGCAAGAAAAGGGGCAAGCCAAGGATTCCCTTGATACCACTGCCAGTGTTTGGGACTCCCTTTGAGTGGTTGGACATTGACATTGTTGGTCCCCTGGACCCGACAACTGCCTCAGAGAACATATATATCCTGGTGGTAGTGAACCATGCCACCGGATATTCAGAGGCAATACCGCTCAGAACGGTCACTGCCCCCTTGGTAGCCAGGGTCCTACTTGGTGTCTTTTCCAGAGTGGGCTTTCCAAAGGAGGTGGTATCTGAAGGCGATGTGAGGTGAATATATTGTGCCATCGCCATCATCTTCAGGGAAACCATCCGATGCACCATCACCAATGACGATCCGACACCTCTCATGTAACACCTCAACTTCTGTTTACAGACCAAAGCCAAAACCATGATAAGAGGCACCCTTGCCTACAGGGCCCCGGGACCCTGTCCAGCATTCTACAATGCCATCTCCAACCTCATTGCCTCCCAAGTCATTGACTCCCACCACTTCATCCTACTTGGTGACCTCAAATTCCATATCGACGACCCCACCAACGACAACTCTCTCACCCTCCTGCAGAGCCTGAACAACATTGGCATCACCCAACTGGTCACCGAACCCATGCACAAAGCCGGACATATACTCAACACTATCTTCACCTTCAACTTCAGCGCCAGAATCAAATTCATCCACGTCGCAAAACTCACCTGGATGGACCACGACATTGTTCACTTCACCGTCTTCAACACCCAACAACCATCACTAAGCACAAAAGCGCCACCCACCGCAGCTAGGGCAAGATAGCTGAGACACAATGGCCACAGGGCCACAGCACCACCCAACCTAAAGCTTCAGCAGACCATAACCAGGCCGTCCAAGCCAGTTGGTACACCCCAGAACTCAGAACCACCAAGTGCAGCTGCTACAGACTCAAGAAGATATGGTGCACCAACAAGAACAGGTCGCTCACAAAGCATCCCTCAGCAACTACCACCAGCACCTCAAGGGAGACAAAAGAGCAGCCATCACTGCATGCACTGACACCGTGGCCAACCATACGAAGGAGCTCTTCAAAACAGTCAAGGAATTATTGAACCTGAAAACCACTGAGAACAATGTACAGCCTTTCCAAATGCTCTGCTACACACTCTTGGACTACTTCCACAGCAAAATCACCACCATATACTAAAACTTTGACCACAACCTACCTCACTCAGTCTCAACAACCTCAACCTCCCAGTGAACACCAGCCTAACGATCACCACATGGTCTCCACTTGCCACTCAGACCACCATAGCCATCCTGTCATCCATCCACTCCAGGGCATCCTCCGACCCCTGTCCCCACCATCTTTTCAACCTCGTAACCAACCCAATCAGCATGGAACGCCCCAGTATCCTCAACACGTCCATCTCCACAGCAACCTTCCTGCAAAGATGAAAACACGAGGTCAGACCCCTCTTAAAGAAACGCTCAGCCGACCCCAGTGACCTCAAAAACTATGGACCAATCTCCTTGCTCCCCTACCCAGCAAAGGTACTCGAGAAAGTCATCAACCAACAGCTCAACCGAATATATGAAACACAACCACCTCATGGACACCTCTAAGTCAGAATTCTGCACCAACCACAGCACTGAAAATGTGCTGATCACTGCCACAGATGACATCAGAACTCTCTTTGACCGTGGAGAAACTGCGGCCCTGATCCTCTTTGACCTCTCTACTGCATTTGACACTGTCTCCCACCACACCCTCACCAACAGACTATACAACATCGGCATATAGCAAAATGCCCTCAAATGGATTGCTTCCTTCCTCACAAGACACACACAGAGCACCCAATTCCCCCCTGCACCTCTGCACCCAAAGACCTCATATGCAGCGTACCACAAGGATCATTCCTCAGCCCCTCCATGTTCAACATCTACATGACCAGCTTTACAGTTGTCATCAGATCCCACAGACTCAACGTAATCTCCTAAACAGACAACACTCAACTAATCCTCTCACTCACTGAGGACCCCTCCAACTCCAAAACCAACTTCCGCAACACAATGACCAAAGTAGCCAAATTGATGTGAGACAGCTGCCTCAAACTCAACTCCAACAAAACAGAAGTTCTGATCTTCAGCAAGAACACCTCCACCTGGGACTACAGCTGGTGGCCAGCAGAACTCGGCTCTTCACCCGTACCGAATGACCATGCATGCAACCTTGGCATCATCCTCGACAACCAACTGACCATGAAACGACAAGTCAACTTTATCACCTCCTCCTGCTTCCACACCGTTTGCATGCTTCACCGAATCTCCAGATGGATCCCAATCAACACCAGAAAGACCATCTCGCAGGCCCTCGTCACCAGCCGCCTCGAGTACATCAATAGTATCTATGCCGGTCTCTCCACCCAGCTCCTCTGAAGCCTCCAGACCATACAGAACATTGCTGCCAGACACATCCTGGACCTCCCCAATTGGACCCACATCATTCCACACCTCAGGAACCTCCACTGGCTCCCGAACCAGAAGAGATGCCAATTCAAGATCCTCACACCCACCTACAAAGCTCTTCACAACCAAGGACCATCCTACATCAACAGCTGACTGAACTTCCATTTGTCATCAAGGCACCTGTGCTCTGCCTCACCTGTCCTCGCACACACCCCGGCAACAGGCACAGCCACAGCGGGGGCTGCTCCTGCTCCTACATTGCCACCAAGACCTGGAAGAACCTGCCCTTCTGCCTCCGTACAGCCCCTTCCCTGGCAAACTTAAGAAAGAAGCTCAAGACCTGGCTTTTTGACGGAGACATGGCACCCCTAGGGGTGAAAGTGCTGCGCTTTACAAATACTGACTGATTGATTGATTAATTTATACCTACAAGTTCACCACCCCATATCATCCTCAGACAAATGGTCTATTGGAAAGATTCAATAAGACCCTGAAGGGAATGATCATGGGCTTGTCTGACAAGCTCAGAAGAAGATGGGATGTTCTCCTCCAATGCCTGCTGTTTGCCTACAGGGAGGTGCAACAGAAGAAGGTTGGTTTTAGCCCCTTTGAGGTACTATTTAGGCACATTGTAAGAGGGCCCTTGTGTTTGGTGAGAGAGTCTTGGGGGAAGCCTCTCGAGTAATCCAAGCAAAATGTGCTGGATTATGTACTAGGCCCGAGGTCTCTGGTGGCAGAGTACATGATCAGAGCAAGCTGCAACCTGGAGGTCACCAAGAGGTCATGAAGCTCTGGCATGACCAGAGGGCTACTATGCTGGAGTACCATCAAGGACAGTTAGTATGGGTGTTGGAGCCTGTAGCTTCCAGGGGCATCTAGGAGAAATGGACTGGGTCCTATCCAATTTTGGAGAAAAAGTGAGAGGTCACCTATGTGATGGACCTTGGCACCCTCAGTTAGCCACACAGGGTCCTTCATGTCAACAGACTGAAACCCCAACAAGACAGGGCAGGCATGACCATGCTTATGATCACAGATGAAGGAGAGGAGGAGGAAAGTGAGCCTTTGCCAGACCTCCTCTCCACTAATGTGCAAGATGGCTCAGTGGAGGGAGTTGTACTCTCTCCCAAATTGACAGACCAGCACCAAAAAGACTGCAGAGAATTGTTAAAGCAGTTTGCTGGGCTGTTCTTCTTTACCCCTGAGATCATCGCTTGGTGTGTCTATAATGTTGGCGCTGGTGACAGCCTACCTGTCAAGAACAAGCTCTACAGGTTGTCTGACCAGGTCAGAGACAGCATTAAGGTTGAGGTAGCCAAGATGCTGGAGTTGGGGGTAATTGAGATCTCTGACAGCCCATTGGCCAGTCCAGTGGTACTAATGCGTAAACCTAATCCCCAAAGGGAGAAGAAAGAATTGAGGTTTTGTGTGGACTACAGAGGTTTGAATGTAGTCACCAAGTCTGATGCTCACCCCATTTTTAGAGCTGATAAGCTAATTGATAGGTTGGAGGCTGCAAAGTACCTGAGTTCATTTGATCTGACCTAAGGTTACTGGCAGATTGCCCTAAAAACAGGAGCAAAGGAGAGGTTAGCATTTCCCACGCCAGAGGGCCACTTTCTATTCAAGGTGATCCCTTTGGTTTGAAGAATGCCCCTGCCATCTTCCAAAGGTTGGTGAACAGAGTCCTGTCTGGGTTGGAAACTTTTCAGTGCAGCTTTTCTTGATGATATCGCTGTATTCAGCTCCACCTGGGAGAAGCACCTGGTCCACCTGAAGTAAGTGCCTCAGGCCCTGCAGCAGGTGGGCCTATCTGTCAAGGCAAGCAAATGCCAGAGTTCAGTGGTGTACTTAGGCCACCTTGTTGGTGGAGGCCATGTATGATCTCTCCAGCTCAAGATCCAGACAATCCTAGATTGGGAGGATCCTAAAACCCAGACACAAGCCAGGGCCTTTTTTAGTCTGACTGGGTACCTTAGAAGATTTGTTCAGAACTATGGGACCAATATGGCTTCCCTGACAGAACTCACCTATCACAAACAGCCCAAAAAGGTCATTTGGACCACAGAATATCAGAAAGTCTTTGACACTCTGAAAGAGGATATGTGCTCATCACCACTGCTACTGGCCCCTGACGACACAAAGAAATGTGTGGTGCAAACTGATGCTTAAGAACAAGCGATTGGGGCAGTGTTGGCACAAGTGAATGAGGAGGGCCAGGGTTAGGCAGTTGCCTTCATTAGCAGGCAATCACTCCCCAAAGAGCAAAGATGGAGTGCCATCAAGAGGGAAGCCTTTGCTGTTGTCTGATCCATCACCTTTCATCTGGAGGGGGGGGGACGTGTAGGAAATTAATCCTTTTTGCCCTGATCACTCCTGTGTTTTGACTGATACTGGTGATTACTGACTCTATGTGTGCTCTGGGCTCTGCTAACCAGGCCAAGGCCAGTGCTATGTTTAAAAGGTATATGTTCATTGGTGTAATTACAATTGGTTCAAACAACCTACCTGTAAGTTCCTAATACACTGTAGATCATGTAGGTTTAGAGATCCTAGTGGACTTAATGCACCATCTTGGTCAGCCTGAAACTTTGACTTTGTCCTGGTCCAGTGTGACCAGAAAGGCTTAGCTGACGCTTTTCACTTTCAGGTACTAGAAAGTGCATTTTCTTTATTTAAACTTTATAGATTCATATCGTATCCGATTTTGGTTGTTATGGTATCATTTTAAAGATAATAATATTCTCCATTTTTATAAATTTGTGTTGGATTTGTATTGTGTTGTGCCTTTTACTCATTTACTGTTTTGGTGATATTTAATGCTTTACACACCTGTCTCCTAAGTCAAGCCTGACTGTTCATCAGCCAAGCTACCAAGGGTTGAGCTAGGATTTATTTATTGAGACTTGACTGGACCTTATTTGTGATTGTGTTGTTATGACTAGCTGGCTGTACCTACTAACAGACACCTTCCAACAGTAGTACTCAATTGAGCAACCATCAAAAGTTGACTACATCTTGCTGAGATTTGAACATGACATCCCAATCTCAGCAGCAAAAGTTTCTTGCACTGAGCTATCCTTCTGGCTCCTGTGAGAGAAATGTATCATGTGGCACTCACTGTGCCTGCAATACAATCATAAGTTTCTCTTTTGAAGTGTAAGGTGAGTGTACAGTATGTAAATATTACAACTCTTCCAAAAAGAATTTCACTGTTGCATTTTGATCAATGTTGTGTATATTGAGATAGACGTTTATCAATCGTATCCTACATACAGAGTTAGAGGTCACTAGTTTTTCTATCACAATAGCTTGAAAAAAAGGGACTTGTCAGGTTTAGCCGTCTCCCTTTTGCTTTTCTTGCAATTGAGATGTAAGTTAACAGCCCCTCTGATGATCTGCCAAACCTGCCATGCTTGACTGCTAAGCGTTTCAAATGCTTGGAAAAAGTCGATGGGGATTAGGCATTCACTCCAAGTATCCTGGAGACACATAATATTTCATTTTTAGAGAAATGTTGAAGTGTTCTTATCCAAAAGTACATTTTTAAGCCCAGACATTTTCCAGCTTCCTTTCTCAAATTCATAGCTAAATTAGGAACATTGATTTGGACTACTCCCTAATAAATTATGAAACAGACTCTAATCATCTCCCTGGGACTTTGGGGAGATTGTGAGAGATTCACAGTATCACTGTTTACCCTCAGTAATCAAGAAGCGAATTGCTTCTGGTACTTTTAACATGAGATCATTCATTCCTAATGTGCCCCTAAGGATACTACGGACTACTTTATTTCCTAGACTTCTTTTACATTGGGAAGCTAATATTGAAGAATATTTTTCTCTGGTTTTTTTGCACAATATGATCCCCAATTTTGTTAGTAGAATTTTGTAATTGAATACCAGGTTTGACATTTTTGTAAATCTCCAGGTTACCTTGGTAGCCTCTTTTTGCAACCTAAGCATGCATTTGATGAACGGAATCCTGAGAATATCCTTGGAAGTTAGAGCTGGCAGAGCCAGGATATATTGAAAAACGCAGAAGATGTTACAGTGATTAAGTTTATCCTCAGGCCAGCTTGACAAGTATTCTGGTGAGCAAATCTGAATATTGGAGTCTGTTTCTTCTACCTGGGAATCACCAATAATGGGTGTACTGGTAGATATCTCTATATTCCCTGTAATGGTTCCCTGGCATTGATGAATTTGCAGAAACATGACCTGCAACTTCCGGTCTTGCCTCTAATATGGTTAGGCTCTAATTTTAATCAATAAAAGCTGTCTGCAGTATATCGCTACAACCACAGCAAACAGGCCTCTAAAAATGATCTGTTGCAACAGGTTACTGGTTTCCAGGCTGACTACTGGAAAGACAGACTGATTAGCGGAAATGGTTCTCTCTTGAATTGATGGCTTCTTTTGATGAGGCACTGTTGTTACTGCTACTGTTCTATCATGAGGAGTAGCTAGACTGATACTGTTATGTAGTTCCCATAAATATATGTAGAATCTGCACATTTCGACAACAAAAACTGTGGGACTGGTGTCCAAACTGATTCCAGACACGCATACTGGATATGTTCACCTGTATACCAGCCAGCTTACAGTGCCACTAGGTACACCTCTTACCAGGGAGCAAATATTTTTTGGCAACTATCGAACATGACAGCCGTGTCCCCTCAGGGATCGTGGAAACAGTACAGTACTTTTCACTCGGTCACTTGTGCTCACTTTGTCTCAGAGAGAAACACAGAATAAATGATGGGGACGTTTTCAATAAGCATTTATTGAACCAGCGCCATTCTAGAGAAAAATACGTGTGCTGCAGCAACCAGAAGACAGAAACAGATATATGATCATGAGCACTAACAGAGAAAATAGATGGTAGAATTTCACCATAGTGATAAAACAATGAATATATGCAGGCATATAAATTCATGACAGTAATAATGCGTACTCCTACGAAGCTAACCCTAACTAGATGTACCTAAATGTACCTAGCAAGTGTGTAGGTGTATAGCCAAGAATCCCTCTAGGATAAAGCCAACCCCATTACCTGATGTGAGAGAACGAAGGACTCAGTCTTGGTCTCGAGATGGACACCCCGCCAGGGATGTCAGACCACTCCGTGCTGGAGTGTCTACATGCAGAAACCTCAGCGTCTTGTGTCAGTGTGTCAGCATGGAAGTCTTTCTCCTCTGCCTGCCCCAGGAAAGATATGATTCTTATATACCCAAAAGGTACCCTCAGGTGTTCCACCTTGCTGTGTCATGTCGGCCGAGGATGACGATAGGGATGACCCTTATACATAGTTATTATGCAGGAGATGCAGAAGATGGTACTCCTGCTGTGATTCTGAGAAACCTCATGCATAATAAATGAGGCTAGTTTTCGGAGAAAACCACATGACATTTATGCAGCACCTAACTAAGTAAAAGGTCAGCACATGCCTGTCATGTAGTACAATGGTACGGTAAATGTAGGTGAAAGGTTAGGTGACTACACAGGCCTATATTGGGGTACATTACGAATCATAACAATACTGTCCAGTATTTGTTATAATGATGGTCCCCTTGAAGTGTTTCCTTTGTTTTGAGAGACAGGATGCATGGCCCTAATGTCTTCCAGATTGGTTAATGACAGAGGTTCCTCAGCTAACATGTTGGCTGATTAACAAAGCCTGGAATAGGCGAGCTGACTTAGTGCAACAGACGACTTAGCTTCTTTTTGAGCAGTTTAAATCTCAAAGATCGAATAGATCTGCTATCAATAGTTGAGCTGAGGGTGATTGTCTTCTGCCTGGACAATTTCTCCTATTTATTTAGTTTTTAATTTTCTTTTCTGCTAGGTGGGAGGGTTATCATAAGGGGCGGGGTGTTAACTACTAGATTGAATGTGCTGGGTCAAGGTGTTGTTACAAGTATTAGCTTTTCCTCTGTCAGTACCTTTTGTACTGTTTACTAAGTCTGGGCGGTGAACCCCGCTCCGTTCGTCGAGTTTGCTGAGTTTTCCGCACTCCGCGTTACGCGGAGCTCGCGGAGTTCCGAAAAACTCTGCGGAGCGGAGTTTTTTCCCTCGCTCGCGTTCGTCAACGCAAGTTGGTGACCCAAGTGAGGAAAATCCACCTCCCGGCGAGATTTTTCCTCGTGCGCAATCGTTAACATCAAGTTGGCGAGCGCGAGCATGGAAACCCAACCTCCCGGCGAGATGTTTCAATGCGGGCGGTCAGATTTCTCATTGCGAGTTGTAGCCTATGCTTGCGACCGCTCGCGTTGACAAACCGTCCGTTCGCGTTGAGAAAGCTGCGGCTCGACTAAAAATCTACTCGAGTGACAGAAAGGAAGCAGCACCTGCTTGCGCTGTGCATGGTGCCGTTCGCGATGATTGCACAGTGCGGACAAGCACTTGGCACTGAAAATCACTGCGAATGGCATTTATCTAATGCACTCCGCTGCTTGCGGAGCTCCATGTAGCACGGTGGAGTTTTTTTGCACTTCGCGGAGTTCCACATAGCGGAACTCCGCGAACTCCAGAATCTGCTTTCTCTGTTTCAGGTATTATTTGAGCCGTGGTACCAGAGAGTGATTGGGATATTTTGCCTTTGTCAAAACAATGATCCGGTGGCGATATCTCTGGAACTGTTCTGGGCCTAATGGTGTTTATTCATTGATGTAGCAACTTGGGCAGTGAACTTAATCTGTCAGTTATTGGAGCGCAATTGCAAGGGGAAGAATTGGGTGAGAGGGAAGATGCTAAAAGAGATTGAGTATATTCTACCATGTGTTGCAGGGAACCAATTTTATTGTCCAAATTGAAGATAGCAAGAGACTTTAGAAGGTCGAAATTGGATTTCCAGTTTGTGTGATTGCCAGTTTGAAGTTGCATTGCTGTTCGTAGTGTCGTGCTGATGAAACTAAGGGAACTAGTCTTTGTTTTTGTCTTAGAATCGTAGGTATTGGTCAATTAAAATGTGATTGCTCAAAGATGTATAAGTCATTGGATTGGCAGGAGGGGATTGAATGCAGGCATCCAGAAGGTCATCCTCTGATTAATCAAGAGCAAAGCTATCTGAAAGAATTGGCAGCCATCTACACTAGGCAGTTGATCCTTCAAAATGAGTTGCGATGATGAGGAAGAAATTAACTCAATGACAGACTGATCAGCAATCTGCATGCACCCTTGATGCACTTATACTTGAATTTCAAATCGTTTGCCCTGCTGTCCTCCAAAATAAGAGTGAGAGGCAGTCTTGCTTGTTGCATGAGTCAAGCAATCAAATTGTTTTTCTCTCTGGCCATAACGATTGGAGATAAAGCATGTAACCTATGTCTTTAATGAAGGAAGTATTAGAAAAATATAGGTACTTCAAGAGCAAGTAATTTTTTGTGTGTCTTTGGCACTCATATTGTAGAGATTTGATGGGTTTTGAAGATTTACGCTGTCATTTCATTTTCTAGATACAGAAGCTAGATGGGCAAATATCTTTTCTAGAGGCCTTTCTCCAGGGAAGGTGCCAGGAAAGGTGTCAAAAATCTGTATGAAGTCTACGTATTTTAGTTTTCATGGCTTTTAATTGTCATGAAAAAAAAGAGTTAGATTTAGTAGTTTGTACTTTATCAAACTTTGATGTGATAATAACAGGTGACTTTAACCTCTCACTACTGGATAAAGATAGCTCTGCGGCGCTCATAAAAACATACAACACCTTCAAAATCAATCAACGAAAGCAAGATCCTTGGGGAAAAAAATGATGATTGTTTTGGTTCCATTGACACTTTGCAGCAAATTCCCTGATGCCAGCAGAATGACTCACCAAACACTGGGAGGAGGTTCTATTATAGATTATTCATATATATCTCACACTCTTTTCACTCTGTGCCTGAATATTTCAGTTTTACAGTGCTCTGAAAGTGATGATAACCCTACATTAACAACTTTTAATCTTGAACGCTGAAGAGCTACTAACTTATACACCTCAGTCATGGTCAAATGGCTAACAAACTAGCAAGACTTAAATCGTCATCTAACACCGAGGTAGAATTGCTTAGGCGGAAATAATCGTGGGAATCTATATTATGGAGGAAAAGCTAGTGGGGGCAACATGGCCAAGAACCATAATATCAATTTGGCAAGAATTGATCGAATTTCTTCATAAGGCGCTTTCAAAGCCCCGCACTTTGATTTCACTGCCTCATATTGCTTGGAACATCAATCATAATTATAAAAATAATTGTATATAATAATAAAAATACTCGAGAGCTCATGATGTATAGGACACAGCTTTAGGGAATACAGAAAATTATAAGGAAGGGGATCCCTGACCCTTCACTTATAGAGACACTCCAGGTAATAAAATCAACTATAAAAAGATGATGTGGGAAGAAAAGGCTAAAGTATAAATACCAAAGGAGGGATGGGGGCTTTTTGGATAGGTACAGCATACATGCCCCTATAAATGTATGGCAAGAGAAAGGAGTATGTGGTTCCTAAGGAAGGCGTTGAGAGGGAGGGGTTATATCCCAGGTGCCAGGAAGTAGAAAGAACGGCTGGGGGATAGCTCCTTTTAGGAGCAAGGGCCCTCACACACCCCAAAGGATGTCATGCTTCATCATCGGGCAGCTCCTCATTGGGCTGGCGCTGCAATGCCCAACGAGCCCCGCAGGAGGGCTCTTTGCTGGAGGTCTTCTCTTTTGGCCAATCTGAAGTCTGCTGGGTGTGGGGGCCAAGAAACTGGTGTGAGTAGAGACAGGAAAGTGCAAGAGTGAATTAAAAGTAGCTATAGGAAACCCACAAGGAATCCTTTATTCACTGGGTTTCTATGCTATATTAGAAACAAGGACTACAAAGTAGTGGCTGGAGAGGGAGAAATTATATAACTTCTCGAGCTCAAATTGGAATGTGTGCAGTGAATGGAGTCAACATGTTTCATGCCTGTTTAAAGTCCAAGGGATCTCGGCATTTCATCAGGACCAAGGGATCCTCGTCTACTCTGACAGGGACGGATAGTATATGTGGTTGGGTGAGTAAAGTGCAGTACCCTGAAAACTGGACTCATGATGTAGCCCAGTGCAAATTACAAACAGGATACCTTCAGGATACACCTGGGGGAAGAAAGGAAGAATATTCAAAAGAATATCAAAACTGACTCAGAGAATACCCTGAGGCTTTTCTCAATTCCATTGTCGAAGTGTATGGTGTCAGATAGTTGCAGGATAACCAAAGGACAGCCATGAAAGACAAACAGACAGCGAGACACAAATCAACGTGGATTGCTTCACAGGTTTTCAGGACAAATACAGTAACTCACTGTTCCTACTGTAGTTATTAGCCTATCTTTAAATACAGTAGTCAAAAAGATAAATGGTTCATGATACAGACAGGCATAGTGCCGTTTTGCCCAGTTGAATGCATTGTAAAAGAGGTGCTATTCAACCCAATGGTAAATCTCACCCCTGGCCACACAGTATGTCATGTGCATATTGTGGATCCGTGGAGCAGATTACAACAGTCAGAAAAACACTTACCCAGAGGGAGCAACTACTGACCTCCTCATGTCAATCCGGACATTTGCGCAGTGGCGAGAAAGGAAGCCTAAAAGATTGACTGATTACTCTGCCTCCTTCAACAAGGTTAGTCAGCACATATTATGGAGGAAGTTGGAAGCTTGGGGTATTTTATCAAATCTCCTTCAAGATATAATCTCCCTTTACTCTCATACGTGGCTTCAAGTTAAGGTTGGAAAAGAGTTTACTGTCACTTACAATAAAGATCTATATGAACAGGAGCCTAAAACAGGGTTGTGTCCTTACCGCTTTGTTGTTCAGAATTTACACTGCAGACATTGGGGCAGCCTTTGGGAAGGCAAGATCATTTCCTCAAAAGATCCAGAACACACATTTACAAATTATACTGTATGAAGATGACATTGTCCTCCTCGATCATAAATGCATAGGGCTACAAAGGGCACTAAATGAATTACATGTTTACAATTTTGTAAATTAGCTGGAACTGAATCCTTCTAAGTCCAGTATGATGATATTTGGAAAAGTCCAAAAGAAAACTGAGAAAATATGGTTTTCAGGTACTTGCCAGTTAAGTTATTCCTCATGTTATAAATATCTGGTTTATGGAGAAATGTTAATCACGATATCATCTGGTGAAATTGAAGTATAAATGAACCTCGGTGGCATACGCCCTTTGCAGACTTAATGCCAAACTCCAAAGTCCTTCAGCCACAGCAATCCTGCATGTTACAAGTGCAAAACTAAATCCATTTGTGTCATATGGCCAGGAGACCTATCCAGGCCGTTTTGCCTCCACATTAGACCTAATACAGTGCAATATTATCCAGAGGCTGTTTCGCGTACCCCAGTGCTGTGCCCAGGCCCCAATCCTCTTAGAATTTGGTCTAATATGGCAGGACTTTGCATGTAGGGCAAATGTTTTAGCATACCGTTCATTGGTGAAAAAGGCAATTGCCAGGATCACTGAAAGCAGTAATTAGGTTATTTTTTATTGAAGATGTTTCTTCCGCAAATTCATGGGCCTCCTATTTTCTGTCCTCCATCAAAGTTTTGGAAGCCCAGTCATTTTGGGAACATGATCTGTAGTGATTGTTTTAATGCTTCCTTTATGTAGGATTTTTTAATCAAACATAATAAATTACTTAATTACTAAATAATATGTCCTGCCTTGGTCCATTGTACAGGGAATATGTGCATACCTATAAAATATAGAACCTAATTGTTAATTGAAAGTGATTGTTACATATGTTCCATGTTAAAATATGGCGAAGGGGTTAATTTTTGCAAGATACTGCAGGGTATATTGATTTGAAAGTAGTCTCTCGAGGTACATAGGAGTGCTGTAGAATGCACACAGCTAAAAAACAAATACTTTCCCTATGGATTGGTAGTTTGTTTAACCGGACAAGACATGATTTTGGTGCATTCTTCAAAAATATAAGATTCAGTTACCTGTGTGTTCCTTTTTACTACGCATACAACATATTTTTCCCAGGCATGATTTTATATGTAATACAATATATATGTAATATACTAGTAACTCCTGTCTTGACTACGTAATCTTGCTGTAACTAATTTGACATTTTTGTAACTTGTAACATGCTGTTTCCTTATGTAAAGCGCTCTGATACCTCCGGGTCTAGCCAGCGCTATATAAAACTCAAATAAATAAAACAAAATAAATAAAAAATACTAAGAACTCTTTCCTGGAACACAATTAGAAATGCAGCCGTACATTGTTTTACCTTTGTTGCTCCTAATTGAGTGATGTATGGACTGGGGAATTAGCTTCAAACAATAAATCTTTTGCAAGGTAAAAGTTCACTCTCCCTTTGCCATCAACATTCAATGTTTGCCAATAGATTACAGCACAATACATCTGCTGTTATTAATAACTCTCTGTCAATAACACGGTTGCTGATTGGGATTTAGATGATAGATGACAGAGTAGCCTTGCTTAAAAGTTATCCTGCTGCTAAGTTCTTTTTGTTCATAACTGAGAATGTGACGAAGCAAAAATATGATTTAATGCAAAAATCGCATTGCTGTAGTACAATCAGCATATTTTTGTAAAGTAAAAGAACAAAAATTAAATTGCCATCAACATACTGCATTTTTTCCCCATACTGTACAAATAACTTTAAATATTTATTGATTTTGAGTCATGCCCCTGCTCCCATACCTTTTTCCCATTTGCAGTTAACAGGCAGCGATTTTTATGTGTAACTTAAAGTTGTAATGACTTATTTTGTAAGAAGAATATGTTTCTATATGGTTGTCATATGGAGATGTGTACAGATAAACCGCACAAGGAAAGTGCTGTGCCACATAAACATGTATAATAAATGAATAAGTACTGCGTGCAAGTAGCAGGACCATTTTTGCTAATAATTTTATTGATGGGGCTCCCTTTGGAGCCTTCATCACAACCTTGGAGTCAGAGCAGGTGTCCCCTGCCGGCTTCAGTCGTCGTTTTTTTCTTTTTCTTTTTGACAGCACTGTGTTTGGGGCACCGTCTTGGATAATAACAGCCAGCAAATAAGAGCACAGTGGAATCCGGAATACACTGTCGAATTTGCAAAACCGTAGTGGGCGGTGGGAAAATAATGCTCCCTCATCAAATGGTGTGTCTTTATTTCTTAATTAGATTTTATCCTTCGTGGATTCGTGAATTTCTGGAACACCACTGAACAGATTTACAACAAAGCAAGCAAACGCACTTCCATGAGTAAAGTTCCACTTCCGTGCCAAAATAGATGTTTTTTTGCTCAGCCATTTTTTCTTTATTGCGGAGCAATGGATTTATTGTGAATTAAAATGAGAAATGGCAGTTTTTGGAGAAAAAAACAAAGGGGGAGTCCTGTTTTTCGGAAAGCGTTGTGCTGATTTACTGAAAGGCACCTAAGCAAAATGCCTTTTCAATGGAAAAATTACATCAGAATATATATATAAATGCTTAGTGTGCGCAGGTTTCGTGAAAAAGGCTAAGTTTGCCGAAACGCGTCTGATGCTTTTAGAGTGTATTCACCAAGTAAAGAAATGTATATTCTGAGCTATGAGGAGTGCCGTTCCAGTCGTTATTCACGAAGGTGAAGAGTGATATATATATATATATATATATATATAATGCCTTGAGGCCACTCCCATAATGCCTTGAGGCATTATGGGAGTGGAAGTCCTTTCGGGTATATGAGTGTGCACCGGGAAGCTGATATTTTGTCGAGTGATTACTCACTCTGTGTTTCCTTTGAAACCCCGTTGTGTAACTGTTATTACTATGGCTCCCGGCCTCATGTGCTTAAACAGACATATCATGACGAGTTCATTTGGGCGCAGAGTCTCACCTATTTCCGTAGTTCAGCCTTCATTTCTTAACACTGTTGGCCTCAGGGTTATCAGAAGTAGCGTGTTGGGCTTTAAGATGCCTCTACGTTTACATTTTTATAATAGTTACAGCACGTTTTTATGCATTTAAATTGAATGTATTTTCGTTATATCAAGGGCTTTGTTTTCTAGAGCGATTGGTGCCACTGTTTAAATGTATCAAAGATATATTTTCTCCCATGATAGGCTATTGATGAGATTATCTTGGATAATTGTTTTTACACGCATTAATCATTTTGAAATGCTATAATATGCTGAATAACTTGCTGCACTATGCGTTCCATAAACATCATGGCATGTCGTAAATCTACCAGCTGCAGCTCTCCAATATGATGTTAGGAGCATTTTTACACATTTGTAATAATGTCATGTATCTATACGTGTTTAAATTGCAACAGTATTTCCTTGATGTTTATTAAATGCCTTGAGGGGGGAAGGGCTACATATACCTACAGGTGGAGGGCACCAATCAGATTGAAAAAGGCTTCTGCGAAGCCGAAACGCGTCTCTCTAGCCATGGGGTCGTGTGAGACCTGATATAATAAAGAAAGCTATACCTTACATCTTCGAGTACGTGCCTTCTTCGGTGTCAAAGTGGGATGGGGTATTCATATATATTCACTGAAAAAACCATAGGTTTCAGGCACGTTATAGTTAGAAATTAGCATTTAAAAAACCTTAGAAATTCACTGAAAAAACCATAGGTTTCAGGGACGTTATAGTTAGTTGGACATTTCACTCATACAAAACCATAGAAATTCCGCCGTTATAGTTAGTTCAGCTAACTATAACTCGCGCCCCCACAATGCACTGCTGATGACGTCACATATTAAATCATTCATGACATGGTCAGTGACATCACTGATGACATCACTGATGACATCTCATATGACATCACTGATGACATCATCCAGTGACTGTGTGTTTCTTTAAAGTTTAAATATGTTTTATCTATATGCCAAGGTGTATTGAAGAATGAGTGGGTGTATAAGTGTCTGGATGGAGGATTTAGTAGGTGCGTGACTGACTGTTTAAGTGAGCGATTAAATGTGTCTTACTGAATGCATGGGTTAGTGACTAAACTGTATGAATGTCTGTATAAGTCTGTCTGTTGATGTATAAGCTGCTGCATGGGTTGGTCAGTAGCTACATGAGCGTCTATATGGGTTATCGATTGGTTGCCTGAGTATTTGTATGGTTGCCTGAGTGTGTGTGTGGGTGGGTGGGAGGTGTGTGACTCTGTGCATAGATGTTTGAGTGGTTGATTCACTGGGTGTATGGGTTCAAGAGTGCATGTGGAAAAAGCTGTATGGGTGGGTGACTGTGTGTATGGGTGTGTTGGTGAGTGAATGGATGTCTGAGTGGTACATGTCCAAGTAACTACATATGTAAAAGGCAGTGTATGTGAGAGTTGGAGTACATAAATGACTATAAGTGAGAGTCAGTGATTGTGAGAGTGGCTGTATGGATGAGTGTATACTTGTATCAGTGATTGTATAAGAGAGTAACTATGCGTTAGTATCTGTATGAATAAGTGAGGTGGTGTGTGTATAACTGTATAGGTGAGTAAATGGGAGTGTGATTGATTCTTTGCATGACTGACTAGGTGTGTGAGTAACTCCATGGATGAGTGGCGGTGTGTGAGTGTCTGTATAGGTGTATGAGTGCATATGATAGTGTTGTATTGATGAGTGACTGCATGTATGAGTGATTGTATGGGTGAATGAGTGGATGTGTGTGTAGACCTAGGAATCAGTGAGTGCGTATGTAGTAAATGGTATTGGTGTGTCGATGGTTTCAAAAATGGTAGTCTGTATTTTACAGTGGATGTATCAAAGGTTATATTAGAGTGTGAGGAGGCGCATCAGATTTTCACGTGGATGATGTCATCAGTGATGTCATCAGTGATGTCATTTGAGATGTCATCAGTGATGTCATCAGTGATGTCACTGACCATGTCATGAATGATGTAATATGTGACGTCATCAGCAGTGCATTGCGGGGAGCAAGTTATAGTTAGCTGAACTAACTATAACAGCGGAATTTCTATGGTTTTGTACGAGTGAAATGTCCAACTAACTATAACGTCCCTGAAACCTATGTTTTTTTCAGTGAATTTCTAAGGTTTTTTAAATGCTAATTTCTAACTATAACGTCCCTGAAACCTATGGTTTTTTCAGTGAATTTCAATGGTTTATTAAACGGAAATTTCTAATTATAATGTGCCTCAATCCTATGTATTTTTTTAGTTAATTTCTAAGTTTTATAAATGCTAATTTCTAACTATAACATCCCTATTAAGTCCCCTTGAATCCTGAAGGTCCCTGGTGGCCAAGTAGCCCACCAGGTACCTCCAGTAAGCGCCACAGAGCTGCGTTGCAGAGAGGTGTTCCTAGGCCACGACCCTTTTTACACCACGCTGCAAACGCGGCTTCTGGTGCACTGCTGCTCGGTCGATGAAGTCCACTTGTGTCCTGAGGTCCTCAGGACACAAGAGGACCTCATCGCCCCACCAGCAGTGCACCAGAAGCCACGTTTGCAGAGTGGTGTAAAAAGGGGCGTGGCCTTGGACCACCTCTCTGCAACACAGCTCTGTGGCGCTTACTGGAGGTACCTGGTGGGCTAGTTGGCCCCCAGGGACCCTCAGGATTCAAGGGGACTTCATCCCCAATTTACAACGTGCCAGGGGGTGTGTTTGCACACTTGTAATATCAGGCCCCGCCCGCTCCCTGCACCACTGTGCAAATGCGCCCCTTGGCACGTTGTAAGTTGGGGGATTAAGTTCCCTTGAATCCTGAGGGTCCCTGGGAGCCAACTAGCCCACCAGGTACCTCCAGTAAGCAGCACAGAGCTGTGTTGCAGAGAGGCGTAAAAAGGGGCGTGGGCTCGGACCACCTCTCTGCAACGCAGCTCCCTGGCGCATGCTGGAGGTTTGTGGTGGGCTAGTTGGCCCCCGGGGACCCTCAGTATTCAAGGGGAATTAATTCCCCAACGTACAACACGCCAGGGGGCGCGTTTGCAGAGTGCTGCAGGGAGGGGGCATGGCCTCCCGCGCGATGCCGGCTTTTTTTTTTTTTTTCTCAGAAGGGGGGCTGTGTGGCCCCCCTTCTTTTCCAATTTTTGGGGCCCTGGGGACCCCATCCCCCAGGGCCTGACCCCTATTTCTTTTTTTTTTTTTAAATAAACGGGAATGGGGCTGCGTGGCCCCCCCTACCGAGGCCAATTAGGCAGCGGGGACCCCATCCCCCGGGGCCGGCCTTTCCTTTTTTCTTTTAGTTTTCACAGGGGAGGGGGGCCGCGTGGCCCCCATCCAGGGCCACTTCTGGCCCCGGGGACCCCAACCCCCGGGCCTGGCTGCTCCGTTGGGGACCGAGGTGGGAGCCCCAATGCCCCCACGGTCCCTGCCAGCTCCCCATCTCCTGCGGGAGCCGGCATTGCTTTTCCACAAGGGGAGCTGCTGACATGCAGCTCCCCTTGTGGAAAAGCAATCTGCTTTGCTTCATTGAAGCGAGAGCAGATTTCCCTGCTCTCGCTTCAATGAAGCAAAGCAGAGTTTGCTATGACAGGGCAGGAGCTGCAAGGCTCCCGTCCTGCCATAGCAAACAGCAGTGTCCCGGTGGTGGGCACCCCAGGACACTGCAGGTGCCGGCCCTGGGGGGTGGCAGTCCCCAGAGCCATCAAGGGCTCCAGGAGGTGGGGCGCGCGGCCCCCCTCCCTTTGTCAAAATACCCCCTGGGAGGTGGTGGTCCCTGGGGCTGGGGGTCCACTATGGACCCCCGAATTTAAATAAGTATGTGCCCCAGGGAGGTGGTGGTCCCCGGGGCGTGTGGGGGTCTCTTGCCCCCCCACACATCTATTTATTTTTTTAAAAACAAGAGCCCCGGGGAGGTGGCGGTCCCCGGGGCTGCGGGGGCCGCGGGCCCCCCACATCCAATTAACGATGCCCCAGGGCAGCGTGGGGGGGTGGGAACCCCCCACATCTATTTATTTTTTTAAAAACAAGAGCCCTGGGGAGGTGGCGGTCCCCAGGGCTGCGGGGGGGCCGTGTGCCCCCCACATCCAATTAACAATGCCCCGGGAAGGTGGCAGTCCCCGGGGCTGTGGCGGGCCCTGCGGGCCCCCGCTATTATTTTCAGACAATGCTCCCGGGACCTGGCCTACCGGGGGCCTCATTAAAATGAAGCGCGGGAGCCCGCGCTTCATTTTTTTTCCTAATTTCGGCAGGTTTCGCAACCCCAACGGGAATTCCACCAAAATTACAAAAAAATAAATGCTTTTTTTGGTCCTGGGGGTCCTTGTGGGACTCCCCGAGGAGAAGGCCTAGGGGGTCAGGGTGTTTCTACCCTGCCCCCTTTTCTTGTTTTTTAACCTTTATTTTACTGTTTTCTTGTGACTCGGTTCTACCGAGTCACAAGATGCCTGCCAACACTTCCTGGTTTGGAGTGTTGGCAACCAATCAGAGTGAAGCTCGTGCCTGGGAGGGTTCGCGAACCCACCGCAGCCATAGATATCGAAACTTTTTCGTTTTCTAAATTCTCAGGAACTACTGAACGGATTTACACCATTTAACAAAAAGGGCTCTTTCTGAACCAAGGGCAACCTTTTTGCCAAATTTGGTGTAATTCCGTTCAGCAGTTCGGGCTGTAGCTTTGTCTAAAGTTTCCTATGGAAAATAGCATGGGGAAAACGTGTTTTGGGACCCCCCTTTTTTCTCGGCCCGCTCTTGACGATTCACCCCGAAACTTTCAAGACAGGAACTGACCGGAGCGCCCCACTAGTTTTGAAAATTTCGTGAAGATTCGTCAAACAGCGCCAAAGTTATTGGCAATTCAAAAACCGCTTTTCCTATGGAAACTAGGTCCTAACTATAAGTACCTACTGGCGACCGCCAGTAGGTAATACATATATATATAAATATATATATATATATATATATATATATATATATTCACTGAAAAAACTGTAGGTTTCAGACATGTTATAGTTACAAATTAGCATTTAAAAAACCTTTGAAATTCACTGAAAAAACCATAGGTTTCAGGGACGTTATAGTTACAAATTAGCATTTAAAAAACCTTTGAAATTCACTGAAAAAACCATAGGTTTTAGGGACAGTTATAGTTAGTTGGACATTGCACTCGTACAAAACCCGTGAAATTCCCCCGTTATAGTTAGTCCAGCTAACTATAACTCGCGCCCCCGCAATGCACTGCTGATGATGTCACATATTACATCACTGATGACATCATCCAGTGACAGTGTGTTTCTGTAAAGTTTAAATATTTTTAATATATATAGGAAAAGACGTATTGAAGAATGAGTGGGTGTGTAAGTGTCTGTATGGATGATTTAGTAGGTGCGTGACTGACTCTATAAGTGAGTGATTTAACGTATCTTACTGAATGCATGGGTTAGTGACTAAACTGGGTGAATGTCTGTATCCGTCTGTCTGTTGCTGTGTAAGTGGCTGCATGTGTTTGTGAATAGCTACATGAGTGTCTATATGAGTTATTGAATGCTTGTCTGAGTATCTGTATGGGTGCCTGAGTGTTTGTGTGGGAGGGGTGTGTGCAACTCTGTGCATAGATGTGTGAGTGGGTGATTCAGTGGGTGGATGGTTTCAAGAGTGCAACTGTGATAGACTGTATGGGTGGGTAAGTGTGTGTAAGAGTGTGTTAGTGAGTGAATGTATGTCCCAGTGGTACATGTGTGAGTAACTACATATGTGAAAGGCAGTATATATGTGTGTTGGAGTATATAAATAGCTATAAGCGAGAGTGAGTGATTGTGATAGTGGCTGTATGGATGAGTGTGTGCTTGTATCAGTGATTGTATAAGAGCGTAAGAATGTGCTAGTATTTGTATGAGTAAGTGAGCTGGTGTGTGTATAACTGTATAGGTGAGTAAATGGTAGTGTGTTTAATTATTTGCATGACTGACTAGGTGTGTGAGTACCTCTATGGATGAGTGGCGGTGTTTGAGTGTCTATATAGGAGTATGAGTGCATATGATAGTCCTGTACTGAGTGACCGTAAGTATGAGTGACTGTACGGGTGAGTGAGTGGATGTGTGCGTAGACCTAAGAATCAGTGAGTGGGTATGTAGTTATTGGTGTTGGAGTGTCTATGGTTTTGCGAATGGCAGTCTGTAATTTAGAGTGGGTGTATCAAAGGTTATATTAGAGTGTGAGGAGGTGCATCAGATTATCACGTGGATGATGTCATCAGTGATGTCATTTGAGATGTCATCAGTGATGTCATCAGTGATGTCACTGACCATGTCATGAGTGATGTAATATGTGACGTCATCAGCAGTGCATTGCGGGCGCGAGTTATAGTTAGCTGGACTAACTATAACGGGGGAATTTCACGGGTTTTGTACGAGTGCAATGTCCAACTAACTATAACTGTCCCTAAAACCTATGGTTTTTTCAGTGAATTTCAAAGGTTTTTTAAATGCTAATTTGTAACTATAACGTCCCTGAAACCTATGGTTTTTTCAGTGAATTTCAAAGGTTTTTTAAATGCTAATTTGTAACTATAACATGTCTGAAACCTACAGTTTTTTCAGTGAATTTCAAAGGTTTTGTAAATGACAATTTTTAAATGTATTAATTGTTATATACATTTTTTTCATACTGATTTCCAAATTTTTTAGAAACAATTTTTTTTTACATATTTTATTTTTAAATTACATTGTAATTACATTATACATTACATTACAAAAAATACTTTCTCAGAATGAATTACTTTAGTTTAATTACTTTGCACATAGGCAATAGACTTTTAAGTACAGTAGTTACAGTTGTTGCAATGGGCAACACATTTTCAAACACAATGCAACATTCAGCTCAATGTGAATTTCTAGTTAAATGCAATTAGTTACTTTATGGATTACTTTTCTAACCACATTACTGGATCCTAGATTCAGTCCTGGGACATCTCCTGTAAACAGTTGAGTAAAAGTGTTTTGGTTACAGTCGTGATTTTTAAGGAATATTATTGTACTTTAAAAGTTCACACTTAGAAACTTTTTCTCATAGAATCACCAATGTTATCCTATGGAAGGAAATTCACTTAGAAGTTAAAAACTGTTATCGTTACTTTTTCTTACTCAGTGTTGGATCCTGGATCCAGCACTGGTGCATCTCCTGTAAACAGTTGAAAGAATGCGTTTAAGTCATACAGGCGATTTTTTAGGAATATTTGTAGTTTGTGAAAATCGACACTTTGAAACTTTTCTGCTGAAAACCAGACAATGGATTCCTATGGAAGGAAATTCAAGTTACTGGTAAGTAAATCGGAATTCGTATTTCGGCTGATTTTAGAGGAATATTTTAAAGTTCCAAAACTCCACACTTAGAAGAATTTCCAAGTGAAACCAGTCAATGTTAGCCTATGAAGGAAATTCAAGTTACCGGTAAGTACGGTTAAAATTACTTTTCAGGACCAGTACTGGGCTGAAAGATGCAGCACTGAGGTCTCTCCTGATAACAGGTGAGTAAATCAGAATTCGGATTTCGGCTGATTTTAGAGGAATATTTGTATGTTTCAAAAATCAACACTTAGAAACTTTTTCAGCAAAAAGCAGGCAATGATATCCTATGGAAGGAAATTCAAGTTACTGGTAAGTACGGTTAAAATTACTTTTGAGGATCAGTACTGGGCTGAAAGATGCAGCACTGAGGTCTCTCCTGATAACAGGTGAGTAAATCGGAATTCGTAGTTCGGCTGATTTTAGAGGAATATTTTAAAGTTCCAAAACTCCACACTTAGAAGAATTTCCAAGTGAAACCAGTCAATGTTAGCCTATGAAGGAAATTCAAGTTACCGGTAAGTACGGTTAAAATTACTTTTGAGGATCAGTACTGGGCTGAAAGATGCAGCACTGAGGTCTCTCCTGATAACAGGTGAGTAAATCGGAATTCGTATTTCGGCTGATTTTAGAGGAATATTTGCACAATGGTGAAGGGAGGGGGCGGGGCCTGAGGTGACATCTGTGCAAACACGCCCCGTGGCGCGTTTTAAGTTGGGGGATTAAGTCCCCTTGAATCATGAGGGTCCCTACGGGCCAACTAGCCCACCAGGAACCTCCAGTATGCGCCAGGGGCTGCGTTGCAGAGACATGTACAGAGGCCACACCCCTTTTACACCTCTCTGCAACGCAGCTCTGTGGCGCTTTCTGGACGTACCTGTTGGGCTAGTTGGCCCCCAGGGACCCTCAGGATTGAAGAGGATTTAATTCCCCATCTTAAAACGCGCCACGGGGCCTGTTTGCACACATGTCACCTGAAGCCCCGCCCCCTCCCTTCACCACTGTGCAAACGCGCCCCGTGGCGCGTTTTAAGTCGGGGGATTAACTCCCCTTGAATCCTGAGGGTCCCTGGGGTGCAACTAGCCCACCATATACCTCCAAAAGCGCCATAGAGCTGCGTTGCAGAGAGGTGTAAAAGGGGCGTGGCCTCTGTACACCTCTCTGCAAGGCAGCTCCCTGGCGCATACTGGAGGTTCCTGGTGGGCTAGTTGGCCCCAGGGACCCCCAGTATTCAAGGGGAATTCGTTCCCCTCTGCAAACGCGCCAGGGGCGCGTTTGCAGAGTGGTGCAGGAAGGGGCGGGGCCTGCGGGCCCGATCGTTTTTTTTTTTTCCCTGAAGGGGGGCCGTGTCGCACCCCTTCCTTTTTCCTATTTTTAGGCCCTGGGGACCCCATCCCCCAGGGCCTTACCCCTTTTTTTAAAATTAAAATTAAAAAAAAAAACGGGAAGGGTGCCGCGTGGCCCCCCTTCCCTGGGCCTGTATTGGCCCTGGGGACCCCATCCCCCGGGGCATGGCCTCTTTTTGTTTTTATTTGGAGGGGAGCTGCGTGGCCCCCCTCCTCAGGCCATTTAAGGCCCCGGGGACCCCATCCCCGGGGCCGGCCTTGCACTTTTTTTTTTTTTTCATTTTTGTTACTTTGGGGAGGGGGCTGCGTGGCCCCCCTCCGTGGCCTCTTATGGCCCCGGGGACCCCATCCCCGGGGCCTGGCCTCTCGTTGGGGACTGTGGGGGTCCCCAAGCCCCCACAGTCCCGCCGGCTCCCCGTGTCCTACGGGAGCTGGCATTGCTTTTACACATGGGGAGCTGCTAAGATGCAGCTCCCCATGTGGAAAAGCAATCAGCTTTGGATATTGGAAGAGAGAGCAGATTTCCTGCTCTCTCTTCCAATATCCAAAGCAGTTTGCAATGACAGGACGGGAGCCGCGAGGCTCCCGTCCTGTCATTGCAAACAGCAGTGTCCCAGGGGTAGGCACCCCGGGACACTGCAGGAGCCGGCCCTGGGGGTGGCGGTCCCCAGGGCCACCACAGGCTTCAGGAGGGGGCCGCACGGCCCCCTCCCTACATTGAGAAAGCCCCGGGAGGTGGTGGTCCCCGGGGCTTGGGGGTCCAAAACGGACCCCCATTTTCATTTTTCTTAGTGCTCCGGGGAGGTGGTGGTCCCGGGCGTGTGGGGGCTGGAGCCCCCCACACAGGTTTTTCAAATATAAAAAGAAGCCCCGGGAGGTGGTGGTCCCCGGGGCTGCGGGAGGGCTCAGAGCCCTCCCGCACCATTATCCATAAAGCCCCGGGGGTGGTGGTCCCCGGGGCTTGGGGGGCTCTTAGAGGCCCCCACACATAAAATTAACCCCCCCAGCATGCCCCCGGGACTTGGCCCACCCGGGGGCCAATTAACTATCGAGCGCGGGAGACCGCGCTTCGATTTTTTTCGGCAGGGTTCGCGCTCCCTGAGCGCATCCTGCCGATTTTTAAAAAAAAATAAAAAAAAATTTTTTGCCCAGGGGGTCCTTGTGGGACCCCCTGAGCAGACCTAGGGGGTCAGGGTGTTTCTACCCTGCCCCCTTTGAGCGCTTTGCGCACTTGTTTCTGTCCCTCGGTTCTACCGAGGGACAAAATGGCTGCCAACACTTCCTGATTTGGAGTGTTGACAGCCAATTAACATAAAGCTCGTGCTCGGGAGGATCCGCGGCCCTAGATATACCTATCTTTTTTTCTTTTGATTTTCTCAGCAACTACTGAACGGATTTACACCATTTAACAAAAGGGTTCTTTCTGAACCAAGAACTACCTCTTTGCCAAATTTGGTGTAATTCCGTTCAGCAGTTCGGGCTGTAGCCGTGTCTAAAGTTTCCTATGGAAAATTGCATGGGGAAAACGCGTTTTGGGACCCCCTTTTTCTCGGCCCCGCTTGACGAATCCCCCGAGACTTTCAGGGTAGGAGCGGACCGGAGCGGGCCACAAAGTTTGAAAATTTTGCGAAGATACGTCAACCGGCAAGAGAGTTATTTCAAATAGAATGTCGCGGATTTCCTATGGATAATAGGTTGTAACTATAACTATCTACTGGCAACCGCCAGTAGATAATATATATATATATATATATATATATATATATATATATATATATATATATATATATATTATCTACTGGCGGTCGCCAGTAGATAGTTATAGTTAAAACCTATTATCCATAGGAAATCCGCGACATTCTATTTGAAATAACGTTGGCGCCGGTTGACGAATCTTCGCGAAAGTTTCCAACTTGTTGGGGCGCTCCGGTCCGCTCCTATCCTGAAAGTCTCGGGGTGATACGTCAGCGGGGCCGAGAAAAAGGGGGTCCCAAAACGCGTTTTCCCATTCATTTTCCATAGGAACCTTTAGTCGCAGCTACAGCCCGAACTGCTGAATGGAATTACACCAAATTTGGCAGAGGTAGCCCTTGGTTCAGTGTCGTGCCTTTTGCTTAAATGGTGTAAATCCGTTCAGTAGTTCCTGAGAAAATCAAAAGTAAAGTCACATATATATCTGGGCGGAGCCTAACCACACATGTCATCGTGAGATCTGATTGGCTGTCAGCACTTCATCCTGGAATTGCTGGCAGCCATCTTGGGACCAATATAAATGATAGTATCTCATTGAAATGCATTGTAGTGAATAGAAGATTTTGAGGGTCACCAAAAGGAGAACTATAAAGGGTGATAACAGGCTTTAGTTACATTAGAATGTATTTGTTGATGGTACCATACTAATTTTAGGAATTGTGGTGTATTCTAAGGTGATTTTACCATGTGAAAAACCTTCTGCTGGGATATCATGAATCATGTTTGAGAGAACACTATTTTCTCATGCTTGTCCCATGGAGGTTTGGAAGGTGCTCCAGAAGCTAAAATGAGAGCATATTTTCTGTAAATACACATTATCTTTCTCACTCATGTGAGAATGAAGTCTGACATTCTCAGTAAAACATGTACATCCAACAAGGGCAGAGACTGTCAGTTGATTCCTTTGTGTTCTACTGCAGCTTCCCAGAGTGTTCTAAAGAACAACTAGAGTGCTAACAGTCTTACTTATGACAAAAGTATGGCACACCTGAAGCCATCTTGATTGGAATAAACTGGTAACACTTAAAACATTTAATTTAAAAAGGAACAAAATGAGGGGGTTCATTTTGCCATAGAAATTAGGGTTAGTGCTGTAGAAAGAAAAATTAGGACATGTTTTAAGTGAGATCTCAAATATCTTCCTGTTATATTTCAACAGGAGCAGCCTGTCAGTTGATGCCTTTGTGTTCTACTGCAGCTTCCCAGAGTGTTCTAAAGAACAACTAGAGTGCTAACAGCCTTACTTATGACAAAAGTATGGCACACCTGAAGCCATCTTGATTGGAATAAACCGGTAACACTTAAAACATTTAATTTAAAAAGGAACAAAATGAGGGGTTCTTTTTGAAATAGAAATTATGGTTAGTGCTGCAGAAAGAAAAATTAGGGCATGTTTTAAGTGAGATCTCATATCCTCTTCTATTTCATTAGAAAATTCTGACATGCAGACTGAAACAATCACTTTCAATACCAGCAGCAGACTACCAGTTAACTCCCTGGTGAGCAGTAGCTTTACTCCAGTGATCTAATAAGCAACTAGAGTGCTAACATTCTGAATTTATGGCAGATGTGAGACACATCTGAATGCCTTCTTGATGGAATCAAAGTAAAAAACTGAAAGCATTTCCTACTGAGGAGACTGCAGTAAATGAAGAAATTAGGAAACTTCATAACAAAGAAGTCTTCCAAGATGGCCACCAGTGAAAAAAGAGCCCAAATGTAGCACAAATATTACCCAGATGTAGCCCACATATAGCCCAATGACAAAAGTGTGCAAAACACTTTTTATTTTTAGTTTTTTTGCAGTTTTATGTAGTGCAGACTGGTCAGGTATTGGAGCATTGCATCTTAAAACATGACCCCCTACACTAAAAAAACACCACTGCACTACCTTAAACCCTAAAACACTACCCCCAGCATGACCCCCTACACTACACAAGCACCACTGCACTATCCTAAACCCTAAAACACTACCCCCAGCACGACCCCCTACACTACCCAAACACCACTGCACTAACCTAAATCCTAAAACACTACCACCAGCACTACCCCTACACTACCCAAACACCACTCCACTACCCTAAAACATGACCCCCTACACTACACAAACACCACTGCACTACCCTAAACCCTAAAACACTACCCCCAGCACGACCCCCTACACTGCCCGAACACCACTGCACTGCCCTAAACCCTGAAACACCAGCCCCTGCATGACCCCCTACACTGCCTGAACACCACTGCACTGCCCTATACCCTGAAACACCACCCCTAGCACGACCCCCTACACTGCCCGAACACCACTGCACTGCCCTAAACCCTGAAACACCACCCCCTTCACGACCCCCTACACTGCCCGAACACCACTGCACTGCCCTAAACCCTGAAACACCACCCCCAGCATGACCCCCTACACTGCCCGAACACCACTGCACTGCCCTAAACCCTGAAACACTACCCCCAGCAAGACCCCCTACACTGCCCGAACACCACTGCACTGCCCTAAACCCTGAAACATCACCCCCAGCAAGACCCCCTACACTGCCCGAACACCACTGACCCTAAACCCTGAAACACCACCCACAGCACGACCCCCTACACTGCCCGAACACCACTGCACTGCCCTAAACCCTGAAACACTACCCCCAGCATGACCCCCTACACTGCCCAAACACCACTGCACTGCCCTAAACCTTGAAACACCAGCCCCTGCACGACCCCCTACACTGCCCGAACACCACTGCACTACCCTAAACCCTGAAACATCACCCCCAGCACGACCCCCTACACTGCCCGAGCACCACTGCACTGCCCTAAACACTGAAACACCAGCCCCAGCAGGACCCCTACACTGCCCGAACAATACTGCACTGCCCTAAACCCTGAAACACCAGCCCCAGCACGACCGCCTACACTGCCCGAACACCACTGCACTGCCCTAAACCCTGAAACACCAGCCCCAGCACGACCCCCTACACTGCCCGAACACCACTGCACTGCCCTAAACCGTGAAACACCAGCCTCAGCACGACCCCCTACACTGCCAGAACACCACTGCACTGCCCTGAACCCTGAAACACCAGCCCCAGCACAACACCCTACACTGCCCGAACACCACTGCACTGCCCTAAACCCTGAAACACCACCCCGTGCATGACCCCCTACACTGCCCAAACACCACTGCACTGCCCTAAACCCTGAAACACCACCCCCAGCGCGACCCCCTACACTGCCCGAACACCACTGCACTGCCCTAAACCCTGAAACACCACCCCCTGCACAACCCCTACACTGCTCGAACACTACTGCACTGCCCTAAACCCAGAAACACCATCCCCAGCACGACCCCCTATACTGCACAAACACCACTGCACTGCCCTAAACCCTGAAACACTACCCCCAGCAAGACCCCCTACACTGCCCGAACACCACTGCACTGCCCTAAACCCTGAAACATCACCCCCAGCAAGACCCCCTACACTGCCTGAACACCACTGCCCTAAACCCTGAAACACCACCCCCAGCAAGACCCCCTACACTGCCCGAACACCACTGCACTGCCCTAAACCCTGAAACACCACCCCCAGCAAGACCCCCTACACTGCCCGAACACCACTGCACTGCTCTAAACCCTGAAACACCACCCCCAGCACGACCCCCTACACTGCCCGAACACCACTGCTCTGCCCAAAACCCTGAAACACCAGCCCCATCACGACCCCCTACACTGCCTGAACACCACTGCACTGCCCTAAACCCTGAAACACCAGCCCCAGCACGACCCCTACACTGCCCGAACACCACTGCACTGCCCTAAACCCTGAAACACCACCCCCAGCACGACCCCCTACACTGCCCGAACACCACTGCACTGCCCTAAACCCTGAAACACCAGCCCCAGCACAACCCCGTACACTGCCCGCACACCACTGCACTGCAATAAACCCTGAAACACCAGCCCCAGCACAACCCCGTACACTGCCCGAACACCACTGCACTGCCCTAAACCCTGAAACACCAGCCCCAGCACAACCGCCTACACTGCCCGAAAACTACTGCACTGCCCTAAACCCTGAAACACCACCCCCAGCAAGACTACCTACACTGGCCGAACACCACTGCACTGCCCTAAACCCTGAAACACCACCCCCTGCACGACCCCTACACTGCCCAAACACTACTGCACTGCCCTAAACCCTGAAACACCACCCCTCAGCACGACACCCTACACTGCCCAAACACCACTGCACTGCCCTAAACCCTGAAACACCACCCCAGCACGACCCCCTACACTGCACGAACACCACTGCACTAAACCCTGAAACACCACCCCCTGCACGACCCCCTACACTGCCGGAACACCACTGCACTGCCCTAAACCCTGAAACACCACCCCCAGCACGACCCCCTACACTGCCCTATAACACTGCACTGCCATAAACCCTGAAACATCACCCCCAGCACAACCCCGTACACTGCCTGAGCACCATTGCTCTGCCCTAAACCCTGAAACACTAGCCCCAGCACGACCCCCTACACCGCCCGAACACCACTGCACTGCCCTAAACCCTGAAACACCAGCCCCAGCACCACCCCCTACAATGCCCGAACACCACTGTACTGCCCTAAACCCTGAAACACCAGCCCCTGCACCGCCCCCTACACTGCCCGAACACCACTGCACTGCCCTAAACCCTGAAACACCACCCCCTGCACGACCCCCTACACTGCCCGAACACCACTGCACTGCCCTAAACCCTGAAACACCACCCCCTGCACCACCCCCTACAATACCCGAACACCACTGCCCTGCCCTAAACCCTAAAACACCACCCCCTGCACCGCCCCCTACACTGCCCGAATACCACTGCACTGCCCTAAACCCTGAAACACCACCCCCAGCATGACCCCCTTTACTGCTTGAACACCACTGCACTGCCCTAAACCCTCAAACACCACCCCCAGCATGACCCCCTACACTGCCCGAACACCACTGCCCTAAACCCTGAAACACCACCCCTGCACGACCCCCTACACTGCCCGAACACCACTGCACTGCCCTAAACCCTGAAACACCACCCCCTGCACGACCCCCTACACTGCCCGAACACCACAGCACTGCCCTAAACCCTGAAACACCACCCCCAAGACGACCCCCTACACTGCCCGAACACCACTGCACTGCCCTAAACCCTAAAACACCACCCCCAGCACGACCCCCTACACTACCCGAACATGACTGCACTGCCCTAAACCCTAAAACACTCCCCCCAGCACGACCCCCTACACTGCCCAAACACTACTGCACTGCCCTAAACCCTGAAACACCACCCCTCAGCACGACACCCTACACTGCCCGAACACCACTGTACTGCCCTAAACCCTGAAACACCACCCCAGCACAACCCCCTACACTGCCCGAACACCACTGCACTAAACCCTGAAACACCACCCCCTGCACGACCCTCTACACTGCCGGAACACCACTGCACTGTCCTAAACCCTGAAACACCACCCCCAGCACGACCCCTTTACTGCTCGAACACCACTGCACTGCCCCAAACCCTGAAACACCACCCCCAGCATGACCCCCTACACTGCCCGAACACCACTGCCCTAAACCCTGAAACACCACCCCTGCACGACCCCCTACACTGCCCGAACACCACTGCACTGCCCTAAACCCTGAAACACCACCCCTGCACGACCCCCTACACTGCCCGAACACCACTGCACTGCCCTAAACCCTGAAACACCACCCCCAGCACGACCCCCTACACTGTCCGAACACCACTGCACTGCCCTAAACCCTAAAACACCACCCCCAGCATGACCCCCTACACTGCCCGAACACCACTGCGCTGCCCTAAACCCTAGAACACTACCCCCAGCATGACCCCCTACACTACCCGAACACCACTGCACTACCCTAAACCCTAAAATACTCCCCCAGCACGACCCCTACACTACCCGAACACCACTGCACTGCCCTAAACCCTAAAACACTCCCCCAGCACAACCCCCACACTACCCGAACACCACTGCACTGCCCTAAACCCTAAAACACTCACCCCAGCACGACCTCCTACACTACCTGAACACCACTGCACTGCCCTAAACCCTAAAACACTCCCCCAGCACGACCCCCTACACTACCTAAACACCACTGCACTGCCCTAAACCCTAAAACACTACCCCCGCATGACCCCCTACACTTCCCAAATACCAATGCACTACCCTAATCCCTAAAACACTACCCCTGCACAACCCCTACACTACCCAAATACCACTGCACTACCCTAAACTCTAAAACAATACCCCCGCACGACTCCCTACACTACCCAAAGACCACTGCACTACCCTAAACCCTAAAACACGACCTCCTACACTACACAAACACCACTGCACTACCCTAAACCCTAAAAACTACCCCAGCACGAACCCCTACACTACCCAAACACCACTGCACTACCCTAAACCATAAAACACTACCCCCAGCAGTACCCCTACGCTACCCAAACACCACTGCACTACCCTAAACCCTAAAACACTACCCCCAGCAGTACCCCCTACACTACCCAAACACCATTGCACTACCCTAAACCCTAAAACACTACCCCCAGCAGTATCCCCTATACTACCCAAACACCACTGCACTACCCTAAACCCTAAAACCCTAAAACACTAACCACCAGCACGACCCCCTACACTACCCAAACACCACTGTACTACCCTAAACCCTAAAACACTCCCCCAGCACGACTCCCTACACTACCCAAACACCACTGCACTACCTAAACCCTAAATCTACCCCCAGCATGACCCCTACACTACACAAACACCACTGCACTACCCTAAACCCTAAAACACTACCCCCAGCACGACCCTCTTCACTACCTAAACACAACTGCACAATTTGTTACAGGCGTTGCAACGCAGGCCTGTGGTGCTTACTGGAAGTACCTGGTGGGCTAGTTGGGCCCCAGGGACTCTCAGGATTCAAGGTGACCTAATCCCCCAACTTAAAACGTGCCACGGGGCGCGTTTGCACAGTGGTGAAGGGAGGGGGCGGGGCCTCAGGTGACATGTGCGCAAACACGCCCTGTGGTGCGTTTTAAGTTGGGGAGTTAATTCCCTTTGAATCCTGGGGGCCAACTAGCCCACCAGGTACCTTCAGTAAGCACAACAGAGTTGCGTTGCAGAGAGGTGAAAAAAGGTGCGTGGCCTCGGAACGCCTCTCTGCAACTCAGCTCTGTGATCCTAACTGTAGGTACCTGGGGGCTAGTTGGGCCCAGGGACCGTCAGGATTCAAGGGGACTTAATCCCTGCAACTTAAAACGCGCCACGGAGCGCGTTTGCACACATGTCACCTCAGGCCCACCCTCCCTTCACCACTGTGCAAACGCGCACTGGCTCTGGTTAGTCAGAGTCAGTTACCACCAGTACCCGTCTGAAAAAGTTGTGGGCACAGGATGATTTTGCAACAAGGCCTCTTTCTGCTCCTCTGTTGCTTCTTTCTGCACATCTTTTGCTTCTTTCTGTGCGTTTTTCTTCTTTCTTCACATGTCCTACCTCTGTTGGCATAGTTAGAAACTAGCATTTAAAAAACCTTTGAAATTCACTTAAAAAATCATAGGTTTCAGGCACGTTATAATTAGAAATTAGCATTTAAAAAACCTTTGAAATTCACTGAAAAAACCATAGGTTTCAGGCACGTTATAGTTAGAAATTAGCATTTAAAAAACCTTTGAAATTCACTGAAAAAACCATAGGTTTCAGGCACGTTATAGTTAGAAATTAGCATTTAAAAAACCTTTGAAATTCACTGAAAAAACCATAGCTTTCAGACACGTTATAGTTAGAAATTAGCATTTAAAAAACCTTTGAAATTCACTGAAAAAACCATAGGTTTTAGGGACATTTATAGTTAGTTGGACATTGCACTCGTACAAAACCTGTGAAATTCCCCTGTTATAGTTAGTTCAGCTAACTATAACTCGCGCCCCCGCAATGCACTGCTGATGACGTCACATATTACATCACTCATGACATGGTCAGTGACATCACTGATGACATCACTGATGACATCTCAAATGACATCACTGATGACATCATCCATGTGATAATTTCATGCATCTTCTCACACCCTAATATAACTTTTGATACACCCACTCTAAATTACAGACTGCCATTCTCAAAACCATAGACACTCCAACACCAAAAACTACATACCCACTCACTGATTCTTAGGTCTACACACCCATCCACTCACTCACCTGTACAGTCACTCATACTTACAGTCACTCAGTACAGGACTATCATATGCACTCATACACCTATATAAACACTCACACACCGCCACTCATCCATAGAGGTACTCACACACCTAGTCAGTCATGCAAAAAATTAATCACACACCCATTTACTGACCTATACAGTTATACACACACCAGCTCACTTACTCATACAAATACTAGCACATTCTTACGCTCTTATACAATAACTGATACAAGCACTCACGCATCCATACAGCCACTCTCACAATAACACACTCTCACTTATAGCCATTTAAATACTCTAACACACATATATACTGCCTTTTACATATGTAGTTACTCGCACATGTACCACTGAGATATACATTCACTCACTAACACACCCATACACACACTCACCCACCCAAGCAGTCCATCACAGATGCACTCTTGAAATCATGCACCCAGTGAATCACCCACTCACACATCTATGTATGGAGTCACACACACCCCACCCACACAAACACTCAGGCAGCCATACAGATACTCAGAGAACCAATCAATAACCCATATAGACACTCATGTAGCTATTCGCAAATCCATGCATCCACTTACACACCAACAAACAGACGGATATAGACATTCACACAGTTTAGTCACTAACCCATGCATTCAGTAAGATACGTTTAATCACTCACTTGTAGAGTCAGTCACTCACGTACTAAATCATCCATTCAGACACTTATACACCCACTCATTCTTCAATACGCCTTTCCCTATATATATTAAACATATTTAAACTTTACAGAAACACAGTCACTGGATGATGTCATCAGTGATGTCATTTGAGATGTCATCAGTGATGTCATCAGTGATGTCACTGACCATGTCATGAGTGATGTAATATGTGACGTCATCAGCAGTGCATTGCGGGGGCGCGAGTTATAGTTAGCTGAACTAACTATAACAGGGGAATTTCACGGGTTTTGTACGAGTGCAATGTCCAACTAACTATAACTGTCCCTAAAACCTATGGTTTTTTCAGTGAATTTCAAAGGTTTTTTAAATGCTAATTTCTAACTATAACGTGTCTGAAACCTATGGTTTTTTCAGTGAATATATATATATATATATATATATATATATATATATTCCAACAAAAATTCGCGTAGCTACTTACGCCACTTTCAATGGCGGGCCGAGGCGGGATCGCGAATCCCAATAAATCCAATCGAGTACCGTTGCAACAGTCTCCACAGTCTCCACAACAATACGCCACGGCCACAAATTATCTTTCAGTGCGATTTATTTATTCAAGACCACGTCACTCTACGCGTTTCGGAGCGTCCTGCTCCTTTCTCACGAGTAAAAGTGAATGCAAAACAAAGTGTTTTTAAAGTATCATGTGACACCTCAACAATAGAAAGTGAAAACAGACCCATTTACGGAAAACACAACATTTCTCAGCAATGGCAAATTACTTTTAAATATCATATTAACTCATTGTTCAAAAAACATTATTTCATATTTGAACTAACATTGAAATAAAATGGTATAAAGCAAGTGCGTGTCAATGTGCAACAGTAATATAGAATCTTTTTCAATCGGGACATATAAAACAACCCTAATTAAACAATCATGCGCCATACCACGTTTCAGGCAACCTCTATCTATAAGTGAGGATGCGATAGAGGTTGCCCACTTGGGTGTAACTGGGTGTTTATGCGCTGATTATATGGAATATTATGTACATAGAGTGCGGATAAAATCACGTGATGAATCAACTATTTTTGTTGAATGATAATATGAATAAGATTACCTGTAGGGTTCAGGCAATATACACTGGTCCGTGAGGATAGCCTCTAACATATGTATCTGTTACCAGCGCAATGCATGAAACGTGGTATGGCGCATGATTGTTTAATTAGGGTTGTTTTATATGTCCCGATTGAAAAAGATTCTATATTACTGTTGCACATTGACACGCACTTGCTTTATACCATTTTATTTCAATGTTAGTTCAAATATGAAATAATGTTTTTTGAACAATGAGTTAATATGATATTTAAAAGTAATTTGCCATTGCTGAGAAATGTTGTGTTTTCCGTAAATGGGTCTGTTTTCACTTTCTATTGTTGAGGTGTCACATGATACTTTAAAAAAACACTTTGTTTTGCATTCACTTTTACTCGTGAGAAAGGAGCAGGACGCTCCGAAACGCGTAGAGTGACGTGGTCTTGAATAAATAAATCGCACTGAAAGATAATTTGTGGCCGTGGCGTATTGTTGTGGAGACTGTGGAGACTGTTGCAACGGTACTCGATTGGATATATATATATATATATATATATATATATATATATATATAGCTATCTGGGGAGGCGAGTCCTTGCAGTGGACTTGCGAATCCTACTAACATTTGGTTGGCTGCCAACACTTTAGCCAGGTCGTGTTGCCAGCCATCTTGGAACTTGGTTTGAAGCCGAGTCCCACAAAGTGAAAAATAAAGAAAAGGGGGCAGGTTAGAAATACTCTGACCACCCAAATATCAGGGACCCCGATGGGGCAAAAAAGCATTTTTTTGTTAAAGTTACCCACAGACTCACGGGTGGATCTGCAAATCCACTGCAAAATAAATAAGCGGTGAGCCATATCCCAGGGCCATGAAGGAGGGGGGCTCTTAAGGCCCCCCTCTTAGGCTTATGCAAAGCCCCAGGGACCGCACCTCCCCAGGGCTGTAAAAAATAAAATATGGGAGGGCCTGCTCGGCCCACTGCTGCCCCAGGGACCGCCACCTCCCCAGGGCACTCTGTTTTTTTAATGAAATGCGGGGGAGGCAGGCTTGGGGACTGCCACCTCCCCGGACACACTATTTGTTTAATGAAATGCATGGTGGACCTATGGCCTCATCTGCTGACCTGGGGACCACATCCTCCCCGGGGCACTTAATAGAAAGGCAGGGGGGCCCACCCACCCATCCCCCCAAACTTCCAGGGACCGTCACCTCCCCAGGACACAAACACAATAATGAAGGGGGTCTGTTGCGGACCCCTGGCCTCAGGGACCACCACCTCCCTGAAGCTAAAGTTTACATTGGAGGGGGCCCAGGCAGTCCCCCTCCTGGAGCCCTAGATGGCCCATGGGACCACCAGGGCCGGCTCCAGCAATGTTCCGGGGTGCCAATCCCTGGGACATTGACGTTTGCTATGACTTGGTCATAGCAAACCTGCTCCGCTTTCAGCAAGCGAGAGCAGAAAATGCTCTCCCTTGCTGAAAGCGAAGCATGTCTCTTTCCTTGCCCTCTGTCAAGCGAGCAGGGAAACAGACTAATTGCTTTGAGATCAAGGGAGCAGCATCTTATCAGCCCCACAGTGGGAGTGCTGAGAGGTGGTCAGAGGCCATGCCCCTTTTCTCCACCACTCTGCAAATGCGCCTCTCGGTGCACTGCTGGCGGGGGGATGAGGTCCCCTTGTCTCCCGGGGCCTCAGTACTAAAGTGGACTTCGTCCCCCAAGCAGCAGTGACATCACTGATGACATCTCAAATGACATCACTGACGACATCATCCAAGGAATCTCTGAGGCACCCACTCACAACTCATGCACACTCGCAACATGTACAACGTAGGAGTTATCAGTGAAGAAGGACGGCGAGGAGGAGGAAGGAGAGCGGCCATGGCGAGGAGGAGGCAGCCACAGCAGGTAAGTGCCTTTTTAATTACTTTATAATTACTTTGGGAGGGTGGAGGGACCGGCTAACTACGCTCCTCCATGGAGTCGTAGTTTTGCCTAACTCCGCGTTCGCAACAGAACACAGAGTAGGTAAAACTACATAAACTACGTTAGCAGAGCGTAGTTAGCTGCCCGGGCTTACTCACAACCCCATATAGCCTTTCATACACCCACTCCAACTTCCACACTAACATTATCAAACCCAGTTACACACCCAGTACTTATACAGCTACTCACTGATTCACAGATCAACACACATATCTACTCACACACCTGTACAGCCCATCACACACCCCTAACTCACTAATGCAATCACTGACATATCCACTCATACACCGATACAGCCACTCACACACTGTCAGTCACCCATAGAGTTACTCACACACCTACTCACTCACTCATACAGTCAGTCACACAGCCACTTACTCACCCATACAATTACACACAAACTCACCCACTTACTCATAAAGATACTAACACGTACTCACTCACCTGTACAGTCACTGACACAAGCACACACTCACCCATACAGCCACTCTCACATTCACTCACTCACCCATACAGTCACACACATACACCATCACAAACCTGTACTGCCTTTCACATAACCAGTTACTCACCCATACACCACTGAAAATGCACTCTCTCACTCACCGACACAGCCCTACACACACTCACTCACCCATACAGCCCTTCAGACACACACTCACTAACTCATAGAGCCACTGACTCACCCACTCAATCATCCATACAGGCAGTCACACACCCCCTGACCCACCCACACAGACACTCAGATACCGATAGAGGTATTCAGACAACCAATCACTCACCCATACAGAAACTCACATACCCACTCACTCACCCATATAACCATTTAGACACCAACTGACAGACAGACGTCTATATAATGTCCCTGTAACCTTTGTTTTTTCAGTGAATGTCTAAGGTTTTTTAAATTCCATTTCCTAACTACAACATCCCTGTAACCTTTGTTTTTTTCAGTGAATTTCTAAGGTTTTTTTAAATGCTAATTCCAAACTATAATGTGCCTGTAATCTTTAGTTTTTTCAGTGAATATATATGTATATGTATAAAGCTAGCACCTCCTCAGTCTACCATATCATGGAGGTCCTGGCACCTTACAGGGCACTGGCCCCAGATACCACATGTGAATTAATGGGTGCTTCACATGCTTGATGATTAAAATCCAAACGTCCCAAATAATCTCCTGGAACATTAAGGGGATGCAGACACCATCCAGGAGATATAAAATCCACTCCTTCTTGAAGCAGAAAAAGGTCCACATTGCACTACTGCAAGAATCCCATGTAACATAGTTTGAGGGAGATAGATCCAGAAGTGGTGGTGGGGTCAGATCTGCACCACCAATTATTCTGCCTACGTTAGAGGGACCCTCATCTTGGTCAGGGTGGGAACCCCTCTACAGGCCCTAGCACATGAGGTGGACCCAGATGGTGGGTTTATATTTCTTGAGATGAGACTAGGCAGAATTGCCCTTATTCTAGGAGGTATATATTCCACTAATTCCAACCACCCTGCCTTTCTTTATTGTCTCTCATCTCACCTAGTGAAATAGGCTCATATTTTGTAAATTATCAGTGATGATTTCAACTCTGTCATGGATATCGCCCTAGATCGATGGCAGTCTACACTCCCTTCAGCTCTCACTATGCGTAATGCCCACAGGCTTGGTCAAAGGGCTCCTCCAATGGTCTGTACAGGATGCCCAGAAACACCATAATCCGGGAGTCAAATTCTACAGCTTGTATTCTTCAGTTAACAACCTGTATGTCCACTTAGATAGAATTGTAGGCTCTAGGGAGCACTGTGTTTCCATCTCCTCCCTGACTAGCTTAGCAGAGACCTGTCAGATCACAATGCCTTACTGTCAGACTTGACCTGGGGCAGGACTCCCTCTCCTATTCACACCTGGTGGCTACAACTCATGGCCCTGGAAGAATAAACCTTTCAAGGACACGCTGTCCGCCATATCTCTGAATACTTTGTGCATAATGGCGGGTCTATAACCTCTCAGGCAGTGGAGTTGAAGGCCTTCAAGGTGGTCATCAGGGTGTTGTGTATAAATGATACCCTGGGCAAACATAAGAATTTTACCAAGGAGGTGGCCATGGTTGAACAAACCTATATAGACACTGAGCGGTCACTTGCAGATGATAACACACTGAGACCTTGCTTGCCCCAGTTGTGCAAGGACAAGGCCAAGTTGACTGAAACATTGTGATGCCTAAAGTATTCAGCTTATGTCGCCCAAACACACTCAGAAGGGGACAAATCTAGCCACTTATAGGCCTAGTTGATTAAAAATAAGTCAAAGGTGCCCCCAGTTACATTGTTCGACCAGCAAGATGGTGCAATGCTCTACTCTCAAACTGACATCCATGAGGCCTTTGTAATATTCTACAAGGCTTTTGTAATACCCTCCCCTGTTGTCTCACAGTTTCTAATACAAGCACTCATTGGGGATAGCTCTCTTCCTAGACTGGCCCCAGTGGAAAGGAGAGAAATAGACACCCCATCATAAAGACCTGAGTAAGGATTACTCCACCAGTGCACACGTCTTAACCCTGTTTGGAGAAATATCTGTTTTTTGAGTGAACCCCCGTTCCTACTTTGGCTCTGGGTCAATCAGATCAGTAAGACCAGTAAAATGGGAGGATAGGTCCTTTCACTACCTGGGCTTTCAGATAATTGAAGATGAACAGGACCTCCTTGATGGTAACCTTACAGCCACAGTGACATCTCTCTGGGCTCAGATCATTTACTGGACGTCTCTCCTGATATCAGTTATGGGCCATATAGCACTCTCAAAGATGGTTCCTCTATCATTTCGCCAATTTCCAGATAATATCCCATCATTTACTCTTTCAGGACTGCTGGGCAAACTTATCTGGCACAATTGTCATAGCCGGGTACCGTTATCTAAATTGTATCTTCTCCGGTTTACAGCGGCATTGGTGCTCCCCACTTCGAATTTGATTTCTTGGCTGTCCAGCTGCAATGGCTTTCCCACTTGCTATCTGAACATCTACTTGAAGATACCAGTGTTCTTGACCTCCTCAGTTGAGCAGACTGCTGTCCTGGCCCTGACGGTCTCAGGTGCCCTTCAAGTGGTCCCCCTCACCTACTATAGGTGGCTTTAATTGTTTAGCTAGAGGTCATTGGCTTACTAAGAGTCTCCCCCCTATGTTCCCACTATATCTTTCCTGGGACTCCCTAAAGGTCCAGAAGCCTTACCAGGCGTGATCTACAGCTGTAAAATCAAGCTAGTCTCTCCACTTCAGGAGATCTTTTTAAAAATGAACAGCTGTTCTCCTTCAAAGCCCTCATAGACCATTGTGAGCTTCATGGAGTCCAGTTGTTAATCTATGGCATTCTCGGCCATCTCCACTGGGACACATGGCCATGATGCCCACCGTTGGTTCTTCGAAGGCCTAAAACGTAAGAAACTTGCCCTACGTCAAGCAGAATGCAATTTGTAGACGAAATTACTCCTCAGACAAAAAAGATATATTTCTAAATCATCTTAAACAATATAAAAATGCCATCTTACAAACCAAGCGATACAAAAGGGGATGATGGACGGAACGTTTGAGCCAATCAAACACTCACCCCCAGTCAACTGATCTGGGTTTAATCCATCATCATTCTTTAGCTCACTCCACCACCCCAGTTCGGGCTGGACTGTTCCCATGAGGCACAGGGTCAGACTGATTTGCATATGGCCATGTCTGAACTGGGGTGGTGGAGTGAGTTAAAGAATGATGATGGATTAAACCCAGATCAGTTGACTGGGGATGAGTGTTTGATTAGCTCAAACGCTCCGTCCATCAACCCCTTTGGTATCGCTTTGTTCGCCCTAAGTTGGCAGGGTATGCCCAGACGTGGGTCCCTTGCTCACTTTGCCACTGGATTCAAGCTAGCCTGGCTGATGACGGCTGAATAGCCAGAAACCGGTCCCAGGATGCTTGTTTCCGGTCCAGGGAAGACATGGCTTGGCAGTTCGGGCTGGACTGTTCCCATGAGGCACAGGGTCAGACTGATTTGCATATGGCCATGTCTGAACTGGGGTGGTGGAGTGAGTTAAAGAATGATGATGGATTAAACCCAGATCAGTTGACTGGGGATGAGTGTTTGATTAGCTCAAACGCTCCGTCCATCAACCCCTTTGGTATCGCTTTGTTCGCCCTAAGTTGGCAGGGTATGCCCAGACGTGGGTCCCTTGCTCACTTTGCCACTGGATTCAAGCTAGCCTGGCTGATGACGGCTGAATAGCCAGAAACCGGTCCCAGGATGCTTGTTTCCGGTCCAGGGAAGACATGGCTTGGCAGTTCGGGCTGGACTGTTCCCATGAGGCACAGGGTCAGACTGATTTGCATATGGCCATGTCTGAACTGGGGTGGTGGAGTGAGTTAAAGAATGATGATGGATTAAACCCAGATCAGTTGACTGGGGATGAGTGTTTGATTAGCTCAAACGCTCCGTCCATCAACCCCTTTGGTATCATCTTACAAACCAAGGCCACCTATTTTTTCAACAAGATATTGAGCTCTACAAATAAATCAAAGGAAATCTTCGCTATTGTGGCTGAACTATCCAAGCCAGATAGAGTCACAGCAAAACCTGTCCCCACTCAAGCACTATGTGACTCACTCAATACCTACTTTATTGAAAAAATTACTACCATTAAGTCTAGCATACCTGCTAACACCGCTCCTTTTGCCCAACCATCTACGTTCAGGAACCCTCACTTGCTGGAACAGGTTCCTCTCATTACCAGGGAAGCCTTTTCCAACCTTCTAAGGAAGGTGAGATCTGGCTCCCCTACTGACTGTTGCCCTCCGCACATATTAAGAGAAGCCTTTCTCACTAGTCCGGATCCTCCTCTTGCGCTTCTGAATAACTCCCTCAAGCAGGGCATTGTTCCCAATGTATTTTGAAGAAGCGGAAATTGTCCCCATCTTAAAGAAAACAGGGGCAGACCCTTTAGCTCTTACGAACTAGCGCCCCCTCTCCCTGCTCCCCTTTTTAGCCAAGGTGCTGGAAGCCCATGTGGCAAGCTGTCTCAGCACCTTTATCAAACATTCTCACTATCTTGACCCCCACCAGGCGGGCTTCCGTCCGGCTCATTCCACAGAGGGCGTCATCCTCACGGTCCTAGACGAACTTAGGAAGGGGGCCGACAAGGGCATTACTCAGGCCATGGTACTCCTTGATCTGTCTGCAGCATGCGACATGGTCGACCTTGAACTTCTGGCCGACTGTGGCAGTAACGCCTGGATCCAGGGCCTGGCCCTTAAGTGGCTCTTATCTTTCTGGAAGACCACTCTCAAGCTGTACGCCTCGCCCACCTTTCCTCCCCCAAGGTTAAACTGACCTGTGGGGTGCCGCAGGGCTCTTCCCTCTCACTGCTTCGTTTCAGCCTGTACATACTGCCCCTCATTTGCTCCCTCGGAGTAAGGAAGGTTTGCACTTTCAATTATGCCAACGACCTTCAATTGATATTTGATATCGATCAGTCGGCATCTTCTGTCTCCAATTTCCAATCCACCTTGCGATTTATAAGCGACTGGATGAACAGCAACCATCTGAAATTGAACCTGGATAAAACTGAGCTGATCCTAATCGGCGGGCCAACTAACCTCTGGAATTCCAACTTCTGGCCAACCGAACTGGGAAACCCCCCACTTCCCTCAAGTTCAACCAAAAGCCTGGACATCACCATCAACAGTGATCTATCTATGATAGCCCAGATTGGGACAGTGGTTTCTTCATTTTTCTTTCAGCTTCGAAGGATCAGGAAGTACAGCAGATTCCTTACTACTGAAGCCCTGACCCAAGTAGTATTGGCCTTAGTCTTCTCCCACATTGACTATGCCAACTCACTCTACGTTGGCATCCCGGCATATCAATCAAAACGATTGCAACTGTTGCAAAACCAGGCAGCCAGACTAATCTACCACCATCCTAAATGGTAGCCTGTTACCCCGTTAATGAAAAAAATTACACTGGCTTTAGGTAGCCGAACGCAGCACATTTAAACTGGGCTGCATCACCTTTAAATCTCTTCATGGCAACAGCCCGGTGTTTGTTTCCTCTCAGGTTCAGCGTTATGTCCCCTCTCGGGATCTTAGGTCTTCTCATTTGAATCTTCTAGTCATCCCCTCCTTTAAACACAAGAAATTTGGGGGACTAAGATTTGTGGACTTGTCCCCCCAATTCTGGGATTCTCTCCCTCTGGACAATAGATTACTGACCTCTTACGCTCAGTTCAGGAAACTTTTAAAGACCTGGCTCTTCCGCCATTCTACTCAAGCGGTAGTATCCCTTGGACCCCAGCACCATGAAACCGTCTGGTATACATGCGCTTTAAAAGTTCCTTTAACATAACAAGTGGAGTATTCTGAACCTGCCACTCACAGTCTTATAAGTTCTTTGCATAAGATGGCTTGTCAGTTGGTCATCTTAGGTGCTGGTGATCCACACTCAAATCTTTTTACAACCACTGAGTGACACATGGAGGTTGAGTTTGTCAGTGTTCTATATGCCAAGCCCTAGAATCCTAGAATACCCCTGAAGCTTACTGTACTGTGTTCTATTTCTATTATCTTTGGCCCCAATTGATTCATAGAGTATTACTCAACTCCTTAGACTCATGTGTCACATGTGCATCCCCAGTGTCGGACCTCAAATGTGTTATCGGATTACCCCTGCCTCCTGTTATTTTGGTGAGAGGTGACACAAATGATCTCAGTAACCACAGACCTGCTGAGGGTGGACTCATGGGAAGCTGGGGCATAAATAGTGATAAGCCTTGCCAGACCATATAAGGAATCAGGGAGATGTGGCTTTGTGGCTAGAGCTGTTGACTTTAGAAACTGGAGGACCAAAGTTCGGATTCCAGCCTCAGTGCCTGGCTCTACATCATGTGATTCTCGACAAATCACTTAATCACTTAATTGCCCTGTGACTAATTTAAAAAAAAAAAAAGATTGTGTTAAATGCATTTCTGTAATCCCTATTTGATGTACATGATCTTGTAGATTGTCTCCCAACCTCCTTTTTGCAAGGACATCCCTGTAGAACCTCATTATGGTTTCTGAGGTCTGTGAGTAGATATTAAGGCATATGCACATTATTTCAGTTTCCAAGAAATTATCATAGAATGTGTTCCACAGTATCTTTGTAGCACTGGGAATGTGAATTCTAACATTACATGTGCATATAATTTGTTATTTTCATTGTCCTCTTACAATACCAACTATTGTTTGCGCAATGTCAATTTATCACTATTTCCATGATGATACTTGTGATAATCCCGGTCAGATAAACAGTGTGTAACAATTACGTTCCCAGTAGACGCTGTAATTCATGTAAATTAGATTTATTGTAAGCAGAGGAGAACAGAATACAGGACTGCAAGGTGTAGAGTAGATTTATTGTAAGTAGAGGAGAAACAGGATACAGGTCTGAAAGGCCCAGGAGATCAGCATCCACTGATTCCCAGATTCCTTTTCATTACATACCAGCATTCTACATTCTATACATTCTAACACATTCCATGAAACATTACACCTAACAAAACCTCTGCAACATACTGAATATGCTTAACACCACACGGTGCCTACATGTACTCTGATCCCTTGTGTACACGGTCCAAATGGGTACAGTTGGTGTCACATGAATTTATGTTACAGGTAATGGGAGTGTTCATGATCAGTATTCATCGAATGCCTTTGCAGTTCTTTGTGTTCATAGTTGAACCCTATATCTCACTATGAAGTAATATCACCAGTGCTCATACTAACTGTTCCTGCAATAATTTTCTATACTTAATATATATTCCTTTGCACTTTATTTAGTCCAAGTTTGAAATCGAAGTGTGGAAGATTGTTTTCTCTCACATTATCCAATGGTTCAGTTATAGATGTACATGTAGTTTGGTATCAGATTATGTACCACAAGATACTTCGGGGCCCAACTTATGTTCTCTATCCCCTCCTCTCGTTTAATTTGGATCTAACAGATTCCATAATACTTAAAGTCCGTGGCTTTGCCCTCATGTTTCTCCCACCGTGCTTCACTATAGGATAGCTGCTGTCTTTATTTTTTTGTGGCCCTTAGATGGTACAGGATTTTACTGTATTGTGGTACTGCCGACATTCTGCCATGTGTAGCTCATTTTATTTATGTTATGTTGACAAGCGTTGCACTTTCCACATTTAAGAAAGCCACTCTTTCACTTTGCAACCAGTTTACACAACTCATAATATATTCGTTTTCTGCTTCGAAGTGGGTCGACCTTAGCAGGCCCTCAGGGATGCCATTTTCCCCTGCTATCTGTGGGTAAGGGAGAAGATATTATGGGACAGTTTTATCTATCATGAGTAATCGACAATTACATATTTCACATTCGCCCCCCGCCCCAACCCCTTTAGCGTACACCATGGGTAGTGTGACGGCATTTCATCGGATCATATATGCAAATCCACCTCAAAATGAATGTTCTTGCAATGCTAGAACTGGTGGGCCGGCTCTTTAGGTTTCTATTGTCTCTGTTTATAAGCCCCCTCTCATTTATCTTCATCTTCATCATTTGTTTTTGTTTGCTTTATTTTTCAGACCACCTGGAATCTCACCAGACTGACACTGCTTCTAAACCCGGCAGCTACCTTGTATTAGTATTCTCCTTAGCATATCATTATTTTACTTTTCCAGGATAGCCACTGTGTTTATAAGCAAAGAGTCAGCCATTTTTGATCAATAAACAATCATATACTATGCACCACACAATTCCAGACTTGTGTTAGGTGTCCATCTTCGAATTGTACTCTGCATGGTGTATTATTGTTTTACCACCTACTGAATATGGGTGGTATAGTGGGGCTTTAGAACAAGTACACAATACCACTCCAGAATGTTCTCTTGCTATGTTTAATTTTGTTTCTTTTTTTTTTTTTGCATGCATATTCCCTCCAAGTTTAGGTCGCACATTTTTTTCTACTTTGATTCTTTTAATTCATGGCACATGCTAGTGGACTTTGTATATGTGTTTTATTATATATGGGTGAGTGGGTGAATGCAAGAATAAATCAGCGAGTGGATGAAATAATGTATTTAGAAACCAAATCTGTAACTAATGCTTATTTAATAATACAGTCTCACCTACATCAAGGTCACTGAGACAGAAATAACTTAAGAGTCCTTGCTTAGCTCGATTTACACTATAATCAATTCTTTAAGTGCCTAGGAAATAGGACAACTTCGGAATGTACGTTCACAAACAATGAAACTCATAAAATTATATCATTTAAAAACCCTTCCAAGGCCTGTATCATAATAAAATGTACAAGTTAACTGGTCTACAATCATCAAAGGCCATTTGTAGCCATGACGTGTTAGTATTACTGCCCATGTTGAACACATTCTTTAACCGGTGCCTATACCAAATGTTACAAGTGTACTACTTGAACTTTACCAAGGCAGACAGGCCAATAGGGTGAGTCAAAAGTCATGCATTTCACTGAATTTCTCATCTAAAACATGACCAACTGTCATGTTAAATCCCCTAGAGAAAAACAACAGCTGCCCAGCATGTAGCTTAGCTCCATCCGTCAGGATGTTCACAAAATACTATATCCAGATCAGTATTAAGCTGCGAGAGGCAGTGCTAAGGCCCACAGCTTTAAGTGTTTTCAAGGAGGCCTAACACTTTTAGAATTACATTTCTCAGTTTTATCTTCTGTTTGGCATATTGTGTTGACTCATTAATTGCATTGCTGGCCTGCACGTGAAGAAGACATTATTAAATACTGCACCAAAATGTAATGAAAAAAAGAGCAAAATCAAAAGTGAATGAACAGATGTCATCTGAGCAAAGGGAGATATAACATCCAACTTACATAAAATGACACAGGGCACAGTGACAAACTATTTTGGTTGGGCTACTTGCTGCTTACAATTTATTACTTAATAACCCTGAGTGTAAAATTTCTGGGGAATAGCAAAGGACAATAACAAGCTCCTTTTTTGATTCCCTCTCAAATATAAAAAAAAAATGTCATTATAGAGCGTTAAAGTCATCAGTCTGCTTGTGAAATGGGAATCGATAGGAGTGATATTTTTTTTTACCCTTGTAGCACAGTGCCGGCCAGGGCTTTAAGTAGGGGGGGGGTCTGTGGGGGTCTGAGCACCCCCAGTTTTTTTGGGGGGCCTCAAAACGGGTCTCTAGGGGGCTCTATTTTCGGGCCTCAAAGGTCAAAGGTAGGGTGACCAGACGTCCCGGTTTTTGTTGGTGTTTCGGGTGAGCATGCGCGCGCACTGCTTAAGGCGTGACGTCATTGTAGCAGGAAGGAAATCCTTTGAAGAGAGACACTTTCTCTCGGGATTTCCCTTCTCTTTGAACACGCAGCGCCACCTACGTCATCGTGCCAGCCATCGGCACAACAACAGCTGGTTAGAACCGGCACGACCCTGCTTTTACGGCCTTCAGCAAGATTTCTCCAGCAACCAGTGTGACCGTGCTCTGCCTTAAAGCAAGCGAGGGACGAGGGTCTACAACAGAATCCAGCAGCAGTGAAAAGGAAACTTACTTTCGTGACGCCTCCCCAGCCCTACCAGCACCGTCGGGACCCTGCCTCCGCATCAGAGCTGCCTCAGCCAGGATCCTTCTGAAGCCACACAAGACTTGCCCTCCCAGCCTGCAAGCCCGCAACGTGAGTATTTTAATGGCCATTTTTTTAATCCCCTTCCCCGCAGCTTTCTCATTCTTACAGCTCAGCAGAAAAATACATTGGTGGTGACAGTACACGAATGTAATGCAAAACATATGGAGAGCACATGCAGGGTATTTGACACTGCCTACTACTTGGCAAAAAAAGATCGCCCTTTCACTGACCACCCTGATCTAATTCTCCTTCAGGCAAAGAATGGCAGTGCAATGGGCCGTGTTTTGCACAGCAATGTGACTGCAACTGAAATAATAAAACACATTGCACTGAAAGTGCCCTTGGCGTAAAGAGAGCTCTCCTAAGCTACTTCGAAAAAGTTGGACTCACAAAAAGTCTGCTACATGATATCTTGATTGCAGTATGTTCAGATGGAGCAGCAGTAATGTTTGGTAAAAAAGGAGGAGTAGTAGCATTGCTGAAATCAGAATTTCCAAATCTTGTACTGACATGGCACTGTTTGGCTCACAGACTAGAACTTGCTGTGGCAGATACAATTGATGAGGTTGCCGGGGTCAATCACTTCAAGATTTTCATGGACTCATTGTATGCCACATACAGCATGTCACCAAAAAACCAGAGAGAGCTAAATCTGGCTGCCAGAGAGCTATGTGTACAGCTTCAGAAGATAGGGAAAATGCTTGATACTAGATGGGTAGCATCCAGTTACAGATCTGTGAAAGCTGTTTGGAACTGCTTCCCTGCCTTGTGCAAACATTTTGAGAATGCTTCTAAAGACCCATCCAGACCCATAAGAGACCGGAGTAAGTATGAAGGTCTCTTGAAGAAGCTTACATCCTATTCTTTTATCAGAGATTTGGGGGTAATGTGTGATGCACTTCAAGAGCTCTAAGACTTATCACTCTCCTTGCAGAGGAAGGACATTACAATTGTTAATGCCCACAGACTTTTGGTTAGTCAAGTACGTATATTTAGAGCAATGAAGGACTCACCAGGGGAGTTTGCTTCTGCGGCTCAGAGAGCAGTTGACGAGGGAAAATTCAAGAGTGTTCCTCTTTTCCATGGTAGAAGTAACTCGTTGCCCTTAATCAAAATCAGTTTTACCAAAGTCTGTCTGTAAATATCAATAAACGATGTGCCCTGGATTCTGAGAAAGAACTTATAGCCAGCTTCAGTGTGCTAGATGCAGGCAACTTGCCTTCTGGTGATGAATGCATTCTTTATGGTGAAACAGATATCCAGAAACTGTGTTCAGAGTTTCAGCTGCCAGCAAGAGATACTATCCAAGCTTTTAGACTTTTCAAAGATTTTGGTGGAAAGAAAACCCTGAAGCATTAAAAAGTTAGTAGTTTGCATGGAAACCCTGCCAGCAAGTAATGCGAATTGCGAGAGAGGTTTCAGCGCAATGAACTTAATTGCTTGTCCAACAAGGGCCTCTCTTCTTGTAGAGACCATTTCTTCATGCTTATGGGTAAAACTCAATGGTCCTCCATTTGAAACATTTGACGCAAATCTGTATGTAAAGAGTTGGCTGGCAAAAGGTAGAAGGTCTGCTGAAGAAAATTGTTGTGAGAAACCCCAGCAAAATAGACACAGTGAATATCTTCAAGGGTTTTGGGAAATCCTGCAATAGATTTCTAAGTAATGTAAATATTTTTTACTTGTTTTTTAAAGTGTTTGGTATTTTATGGCTTATACTTAATAAATATACCTTTTTGCCTATTTTATTATCCTTTGCTGGATGCGACTTCATGATTTTCTTAAGCACACAATACTAGTTATCTTGATTTAGACCACGCCCCTACTTGGATAGGCCACACCCCTTTAAGACATGTGCCACGCCCCTTTTAGAGCACCCCCAGTTTTTGTTCCCACTTAAAGCCCTGGTGCCGGCTCTTTCTCGTGGCGACGAGGACAGTTACCACCTTACTTTCTTCCGAAGGCAACAAATGTATACAATGATTGAACAGTTCTATGATAAATATGGAATAAGGGAGCACAGACGTATTAATCCACATTTTTAAAAAGCTTACTATGCTTTTTGTAAAGATATATTTCATACAATACATGCAGAAATGACAGAGCTATAAGACTCATTAGATGGGGTTTTAAACATATAAATGATAACATTTTATATTGCAAATAACCTCCTGTGGCACAACAAAGTCTCTATTTTACAATGAACAATACCATATCTTCTCTTGCTCTTAGTGAGTGTGTGCATTGTTCTTTTAATCCAATTCTGTTAGCATTTCAAATTGTACGTACAGTACTTGATGTCTACTTCGGCACGTGACTCTATATACACAAAATGGGTCGTGAAAGCCAGAAGGCACAATACATCCACGTGTGCCCACAGTCAGACACATACCACACTGCTCTTCGAGCTACAGTGTACATCATGACAATGGCATCTATGGGGAGTGATGGGCGGGCAAATGTGTGGTGGGTAAAAATAAAAAAACACTTACCTTAAACACGGCATCCTCCTTACTGCACGCCCTCCTCCTGCAGTCCGACATGGGCCCCAGCCAACTGTCATACCCAATCCTGGCTGCTCTCTCCAGCATGAGAGAAGTGCCAGGATTGGAGGGAGCAGCCTCTCTCATGGTCCCAAGGACCCTGGAGCCCTGCACTTCCTCTAACCCAGCTGTCTTAAGACAGCTGGATTAGAGCTTTCAAAGTGCCATGTCTGGCTGGCCTTCGCAAGACGGCCAGTCAAAGGGACATGTGCACTTTAAAAAGGGCCCAGGCAGCCCGCCCTCCACCCTGCTGCTGTCGTTCTGCAAGCCCTGTCCTGGCCCTCAGTTCAGAACGGTGGAATGAAAAGTAAAATGGTAATAAATTAACTTTATCACCATTTTATTTTTTATCTCTGGGACTTTTGAGGGCAATTTAGGAGGGGGGGTGACCTCCGGTTTCATGGAGGAGCTGCCTCTGCCAGGGGTCAAGGTCAGCAGCAAATTTTAGGCAAAGAGTTAGATCAAACAAAATGACATAATAGCTACACAGTGAAAGGTGCTGTTCATAGTTGTGGGTGTGCTTCTCTGATGGACACAAGCAGGGGCGTAATAGAGGCCCCTTCCGCCCCTGCGGGGCAGAGAGTCCCCCAACCCTTCAGGTTCCCTCAAACCCTTCAGAGGGGCCCATTCCACCCAAGGCCAATGAATATCTGTGGGATAGGGGACAATCAGGGGCCCCTCATCATATTCTGCAGGGGCCCTCATCATATTAGATTACGACACTGGGCATATGTGAATGAGAAACAAGTGACAATAACCATACCGTAGCTTCAGGTGCCCCACATCTTGTGTAACACAGTCAGGCCTCAATTTGAAACCCACTGCTCTCTGCATTCTGTGCCATTTAAACCCTTGCTTATAATATGCCATGCAGAACTACAAATCCTAGTATGCAAATTGTGGTTGGTGAGAGAGACAAAACATTCTGAATGAGCCACACACTGGATGTGAACTTGTCCTACTATGCATAATGTAGTGTTGAGGATTCCAACTGTGTCACTTTTGAACCTGTGCCTAATAAGGGACAACGGAGCATGTTCTCGAGATGAGTTTGAAACATTCATGAGCTCAATGAGCTGCGACTTCATATCATGCTGTCTTAGGATGAGACTCAAACAGGCCAATGAGACATCTTTTATCTGGTAATGTGTAGCTAAAATATGCCCAGGCATGTGATTTTCAAGTGAAATGTGTTTGATACTGTCTGTCCCACCAGCAATTATTATTGTGAAACAATAGTGCTGGAAGAGGACCCAACAAATATGTAGTAAGAATTCTCTACTCACCTAATTCCCTGCTGTGCAGACAACCATAATTTGTGAAAAATTATACAGATTTCTATATCTTGATGTGGGTAGGGAACAGATTCCTGCTAATATCTGACTTTATTTCTAATAACCCATGTTAGAAACGGGTAGCGTGGTGCAGAGCGGGCGGGCCAAACTCCGGAGGAAATGTGTAAAGCATCTGCGCAGCACACACAGGCGACACACCAGGCACACTACAAAAAGAGACTCCACACCAGGTTAGGTGAAAAAAACAGCATATGTATTATGCAGAACACATTAGAATGCAATCACAGGTGTACACATTGTGCCAACTGGCACCAGGTAGCAATATACAGGGGAATTATTTACAGGGCAGGGCCAATCGGGCCGCTGCCATAACCATCACTAAGTACCAAGAATAAATGTACAGTCCATCAGCAACCAGGGTGTGACGGCCAGTAGCTACTGCCACAATCATGCACTGAGCAGCGTCACGTTTGCATAAATCCCTATAGCATGGGCCAAAAACACATTAGGTCATGAGTCACAGCAACATTAGGCCTAATCATATTAGATCCGGCGTGAGTCTAGAACCTCTTAGCACCTCATTAGGCATAAAAACTAGCCGTGTAGACAGTAGGGGGAAAACATTATCATGAATCAATGCATTAGGCATAAACATACCGTCATCACAGTAGAAGGAGGCATGAACCCCCTGACACGAGGTCTACTTGCATGGGGTATCTCCATACTCCGCGGGGGCCTAAACCATGAGCCTATATCACATCCTGCATTAGGGGGAAGGCATTAGGCATCAATACATTAGCATAGGTCACATTAGTGCGAGGCAGAAATTATTAGGCAGAACACCAACAGTATACGCCTTGGGGAAAAAGAACATAAGGCATCAACCTCAGTGTAGAAACATTAGGCGTTATCATTAGGCATCACTCCCATTAGCAGTGGGCTAACCCTGCGACATCCCAATTAGACATCCAGAACGCATTATACCTCACTTATGGGGCAGGGATCACATTTGCATCAGGCCTGAACCCATTACCATTAGGCATAACCTGATTAGCATTATAATATGACATTGGCATAATCACCGGAGCATAAATCATAAGAGGCGCTAGGCCTCACAAGCATAAGCCCCAGTCGTCCCAATCGGGGCACAACACTCTGAAACTGGGCCCAGGCCAACTGGCCTCTCTCAGGGGCTCAGAAGCCCTATGTCCCGCAAAGTCAGGGCTGGCTGCAAGGGCAGCGAAAACAAAGGTGTGCAAAGCGCTAGGGCAGGAGGGTCTCTCACTCCCCTCTCTGTTCTCCTGGGTAATCCAATGCCCCAATGCATTGCAGCTGCCCCCTGTCCTGCGGGGCAGCTGGGTAAACCCAACAAGCACTGGCGCCAACAATGCAGTGATGGGAGCCCCACTCCGGGCTCTAACAGGAATCTGCCCACAAGAACACTAGCACTTACGGTGCCTCTGGGGCCCCACTCTGGGACCCCTAAACACAAAATGCCTCTTACGTCGCAGCTGCCCGCCGCCGCGGTGCAGCTGTAAGAGGAGACCAACACGGCACTAGGGTCCCCTCAGAGGGACCGAAAAGGGAGGCGGGCACCGACAATGTGCCCCGATGCCCACTCCACTCCCAGCTCCCCAATGAGCCCCACTCACCGGCAGTCCTCTTGGGTAGCTTCAGGGCTCCTTAGGTCAAACAAGCAGGCAGGGGGGAATCCCACACGCCGGGATTCCCTCGTAGCGCTTTAGAATCTCGGCGCTGCAGACGTCAGCTCCTCTTCTCCTGGGCACAGTTGTAGAGCACCTTGGCAGCACAGCGCTGCAGACGTCAGCTCCCCTTCTCCTGGGCACAGTTGTAGCGCCTTGGCAGCAAGCAGAGCACTGTCAATGCGAATATGGCACGCTGCAGGACCCACGCACCTTCTTCTCCTGGGCAGGGCTGGAGGCAGCGCTCTCCTGGTGCAGGAATAAGGTTGTAGCGCTAAGTCCCACAAAATAAAGTTGCAGTGCTCCTCTTCCCCTGTGGCAGAGTTATAGCACTTTAGCAGCACAGCGCTGCAGGCATCAGCTCCTCTCTTCTCCTGGGCAGACCACGTGCTCACAGGGTGCTAGGCAGCAGGCAGCTGGCAGTAAGATATAGTGCTCACCAGGTGCTGGGCTTAGGACGGCAGGAGAGCAGGCAGGCAATACTGGGCAAGATCAGCAGGCAGTGGGTACTCATCAGAACAGGACAGCAGCTCCTAGAAGCAGTCATCTCCCATAAAGTGGCACTCCTCCTGACACAGCAGTCTTCACTCCAGTAAAGGGCTCTCACTGGCCCTGTGGACAGCGGAGGGATGCAGATGGGCACGGGGGCCAGCACACAGGCCCAATGTGGCGGTACCTCCTGGCAGAGTGTCCCCTCTCATTCAGGTCCACGCTCAGTCTGAGCACATGGAGGCACAGCCCCCTCACCCCACCTACCAGAAAGGGCTGGAAGCTTCTGGAAGGTTCCCTGGGGAACCGGTCACAACTGGTTTAGGGGAGGTGTAGAGCACCCTGGGTGCCAGGCTTCCCTCCAAAAGCTGGGGGTGGGAAGCAGACAGCTAGACCGCCAACTCACCTCAGACAGGCGGCACATGTGCAGCCAGGAATGGCGTCCATTTTGAAAGTAACATTTACACAGTGGTCAAAATAAACCTGCGTACACCATTGCGCAGTATTTAACATTTGCATTTCAGATTCATCAACATGACATGTTTATTCCCACAAAAGCAAAAAGTTCAGGGAAAAAGGGCCAAGTCCAACAACCCATTTTTCACATTTCAGGAGGGCAGAGATGCTGATACATGGTCATATTACAGGGGCGCTGCAAAACCACTATGCAAGCTAAACAGTAGGACCGCGCATTTGCCTTTTAACGAAAATGTTGGGTGACCAAAGCTCTCCCATCCCTGAAATGGATTGGTGCACAGCGTTCTTATATCTGCATAGTGCCTCCAATACTTGCTCCAAACCTAATTGACTCCCTCTTGTAAACATAATATTTTTGGGCCCGATTCACAAAAGTAATCTGAGACAAAATCCTAACTTTACAACTTTCGGTATTCACAAAAGGCATTTAGGAGTAGTAAAGTTAGGATTTTGTCTTAAGTTTGTCTTAAGTTTTGGTCTTAAGACAAAATCCTAACTTAAGTTTAACTTAAGTTTAACTTAAGTCCAAAACTTAAGACAAACTTAAGACAAATTCCTAAGTTAAACTTAAGTTAAACTTAAGTGAGGATTTAGTCTTAAGACCAAAACTTAAGACAAACTTAAGACAAAATCCTAACTTTACTACTCCTAAATGCCTTTTGTGAATACCGAAAGTCATAAAGTTAGGATTTTGTCTCAGATTACTTTTGTGAATCGGGCCCCATGTTTCTATCCAGAACTGTTACAGAGGAAACCATGCATCTTGCGTCGATTTTTTTAACTGTGTTGTCAGATCCACAAATAATGTCATTCTCCTGCAAGGTCCCTGAGAACATGGAGATCATCAAAGTGATTAGATCGCTCATTCCACCAGCAATCTGCTTTATGGATCTAAGCCTATACAAAAGAGAGTTAGATAAAGCAAATTAGAAGATTAGCTCTAGTGTTGACAAAGGGTAGGCTTTATATGATATGGATGGCAATTTCCACTTCAGTACTAAGGTACGTAATGTATAATGTGAATGGAGGGTCAGTAATTGGAAAGTTCTGTGCTCAAGAACACCTTAAAGAAGCCTACGATACAAACCCAATTGTATAGGAAATATTGGCACTAGCTTGGTGTGCAGATGTTTGCTTTTGGTTTTTTATGTTATTCCTTCCCCTTTGAAACACAGTAGGATACTTGAATACAAAGGTTGATCCAAAATGATGTTCTGCATTTTTTGTCTTCATGTTGTGTTTTCATGATGGAAAAAAAATAATGACATGATGAAAAATACTTCAGAAATCAATTACTGGCAGTGGTAGTGGAACACAAATGCAGGAGAAGATGACAGTATCTAATAATATACAGATTGCTATGATACATTTCCACCCTCTGCATATGTTGTGGATACCTGCAGTGCAGTGGGACCAAACATTGACTCTATATTGATTCATTGTTTAAAATATATAATATTTTTTGTTGATTTAGCACATCTTAACCCAAATGACAGTGCACCTGCAGATGAAGTAAAGCTTAAGTAGGCATAATGATTTTCAGAACGGGAATTTACAAAAGGTCAAATTATGCACAGGCAGCAAAGATGGGCAGGCAGCAAATATGGACAGGAGACAAAGAGAAACATTATCAAGACGGCATTTACAACACAAGCAACAACAGAAGTGCATCTATTTTGTCATGGATCCCTATTTTTCTGTTCTGGTTTTTCTCGCAAAAGGACTCTGTGCACTATACCTCAGCCGAACAGTAGTATAGCACTGGCGCTTTCCCCATAACATGTACAGTGCATTGGAATACTCTATTTGGCTCATTTATCTTTCATGTAATGACGTAATAAATGGCACAAAAAAGCACCAATGGCATGTGAGTTAAATGTCTTGTGAGATGTAGTGTGTATTTACACCGCACAAAACACACACACGTTGTGTGTGTAATATATAAATGTGTGTATGTGTGTGTTTTGTGTTGCCATTGGGTAGTTATAGTTAGGACCTAGTTTCCATAGGAAAAGCATTTTTGACTTGCCTATAACTTTGGCGTCGTCTGACCAGTCTTTATGAAATGTTCCCAAAAAAGTGTTAAAGTAGGTTTTGTGTGTCATGGAAAGTTTGGGGGTGATCTGTGCAATGGGGTTTGTGAAATAGGGGCGCAAAATAAGGGTGCATTTGTAATGTTAATTCCCATAGGGATTCCTTGTTGATTCTACAGCCCAAACTGCTGGACAGAATTACACCAAATTTGGCAGAAATGTAGATGTTGTTATGCAGATTCTGCTTTTTGTTATTTGGTGCAAATCCATTCAGTAGATTTTGAGAAATGTAAGTAAAAAATTACAGTGATATCTCTGGCCATGGATATTTTGTGACAATTTCACCATCAATCGCGAATGGGCATGCCAACGGGAATGCTGTGATTGGCTGGGCGCAACCTGAACAGAAAGTTGCAGCCTCCATTTTATCCATTGGGAATTATTACCATGGCTCAAAATTACTGTGAAAGCTAACTTAAGGGGTCAAGGTGGAGGTACTCTGACCCCATGTTTGAGAAATAGGGTGTTAGTGACACAAGTTATGTGTCCAAAATCTATTTTTTTAATCACATGTGATATCTGCGATGACACCATGACCGCCAGCGTGGCGCCCCATGTACCATTACAGGTGTTTTGCAACTATTACAACGTCATCGTGAATATTGGTGGAAATATGAAACAAAAAGTATTTATATCTATATACACACCCTCGCTGTTCGCAGCCTCAGACTCATGTACCTACTCACATATCCACTCAGACACTCATACACCCACTCACATTCCAACTCAGACACTAATGCACCCACTCACAGACTCACTCAGATACCCATGTGTGTACTCACATAAGCATTCAGAGGGTCATGCACCCACTCACAGATGCAATCAGAGACTGATGCGCACACTCACATAGTCAAAGAATTATACACCCAGTCACAGACCCACGCAGAAACTCATGCACCCAGTCACAAACTAACTCAGACAATCACGCACTGACTCACAGACACACTGAGAGACTTTTGCTTCCACTCACACACTCACTGACAGACAGACCCACTCACACTTATGAACCAACTTATATATCTAGTCACAGACTCATGTACCCATTCACATACCCACTGAGACACTCATACACCCATTTACATACCCACTCAGACACTCACACACCCACTCAGAGACTTATGCATCCACTTATAGACTTACTGAAGGACTCATGCAGCCAGTCACAGACCCACTTGGAGACTTATGCACCCACTCACATAATGCAGTGAATCATTAATACACACTGTTATAGAGATATTGAGAGACTGATAAATGTTTTATAGAGTAATTTAGAAAGTGATTTATCTAGTGTGATGGTTAGAATGAATTATATAGTTATAAATGTTGAATGTGGTGGTGGCTATTGAAGTCCTGCTTTTGCTTTGTGTTTCCACAACGTATTTGTGATGGTTGTGGTCCCGGAATCACCACAAAAATGTAAAATAGGTTTTAGAGATGGTTTTCATAGAAACTCACTAGTAAAACATGAGTTTGAAGTGTACAGTAATTAACCCCTAGTGCCAAAAAAACAATATTATGTGTGCATATGTGTTTTTCAGTCTGTAAAAAAGCCCTGAATAACCACAAAAATGAAAAATAGGTTTAAGAGATGGTTTTTAAAGGCACTTAGTACAAAAACATGAGTTTAAACATGTTTTTTTAAAGAAACATCTTTATAGTAATATGTGTAAGGCAATGTTTAGAATGGATTTTTTTTTGTTGCTATTATTTTGCATGTGCCTGTGGTTGTTGAATGTCTGCTTTTGTTTTCCAATTTCGCAACTTATTTGCGACCATCGGAACGTTATTGCGAATATTCACAAAAACAAAAAAAAAGAATTTTTATGAAGAAAACTAACTATATTTTGGGTACTAGGGGGGCTCTGACAAGAGCCTTTGTGCTGATTGTGTATGTATTACAGCTACACATATGACCGGATGCAGAGTTTCAGGTTACTTAGAAACACCCTGTTGCCTTTGTCTGTAAAGTGCTCTCCATCATTTCTATAAATTCCATGCTTGTCAAAATGCAAATTGTTGTTATAGACACAGCCCATGCAATGGTCTTTGAGGAATGCAGAAACAGTTTTATTAACATGTTTCCTGGCTTTGTCAATCTGTGGACATAATTGATTTGACCACTTCGATTTCTGTCTTTGACATACATTAGAGTACACCAAGACAGTGTGAGGGAAAAGTGACATCAGTTCTGCAAAGGTATCCTTCATTAGGATTTATGACCCTACCCCAGTTGGTGTGCCTAGGTCATTTCTACCACAGTGCACAATCATGAGGTGAGGAGCTCAGCAATCCAAAATGGTTTTATTGATGAAACTTTGACCCTCTCTGGTGAAACAAAGTAATCTCCACATTTGGCAAACCATTTGGCAAACCAAGTCCCTGTCAATACCTCTCTTTTTTGCAGCCTTTTTAGCCCAATAGACATAGATGTGGCCAAAATTCCACACTTTAGGCATTTTGAAGTGTAGGAGCAATAAGTCAGGAGAAGACTGAAGGTGAATAAAAGTCGTTTTCCAAATGAAAAGCAGTTAAAATGGAGGTGTTTTCTTTTTTTTTTTTAACTATATAATTGATTGATGCTGTCAGCATGTAACTGAATACAATTAGGTAGTGTGTTGGATGCATCAGCAAGAAGTCCTACTACTGGATGTTGTTTAAAAAGAGAAATGTAATACAGCCATGGATACGCTCTTGTGTCTGTGGAGTAAACCACACCTGCTGGATCTGATTTGGAAGTAACATGGTCCTTCTAGCATGTTCTGTGAACTTGTGACCTACTGGTTCCTCTGGGTTGCTTGATACACTGAGCTAAGAGTGTATTGGGGGAAGGGTGTTAAAGAGACAGAATTTTTTTTTTGATTTGAGGAGCTATGGCACAATGTAAGTAATGATAAACTTTAATTTCCAACTCAGGACTATGTAATAAACTGTGTGCAGTATTAAAATTAAAAATAACTAGAGCTATATATAGGCTTGGACTCTTGTTTTTTTCCCAATTACTCCACGATCATCGCAAAAACATTGTGAACACATGTAGACAAGAATTTCTTTTTGAAAGAGAGGGAAAGGGTTAACAGATGCTAACCATTAATAAGTAGAGATAGAGTAGTCTAAAATGAAAGACATGATTTCATTTGCTAACTTTCTCATGATCATAGAGTGGAAAGTTGAAAAGGTTGTAACTTTATAGTTGCTTTGCATGAGAGTGGTGTATACTTTTTGTGCTTAGTTTTTACAGTGTCAAAACTATCCAAAAGAGCTAAAACAACAATATAATCGACAAACCCAATTCACTGGTATGTACATAACTTTTCAATTATTTAAAACATTTACATTAGAAATGAAGATGTATATGGGAGTTTGATTAAAAAAGAGTATCACAGTGATATGAAAAAATATATCAGATGAACTGTATCTGGCAGAGGGAATGTGTTTAAGATGTTAGTACCGCATTTTTGAGGAAGTAAGAGGAAAATGAATTAGTGCCCCTTTATTCCATTGTGTACTTTATGGAAAAACAACAGTATACTATTGTTGAAAGTTACAATGAGGAATGTATTTAAAGCTAAGAATGTTTTAAATGTCTAAGCCTTGTGTGAAGTATTGATATATCTATGTTATTTGCATTCTAGGAATTGTAGTACTTTTAGTCACATTATTAAACAGGAGTAGTTTAGTCACAAATAAAAGATACGAAAATGTGCTGCGTCTGTATATGAATTGCAAAGCAGTAAAACTTGTTAGGTATGCATTAGGAAGTGTTTGTCAATGTGGTTTTTAACTTATATGACCGGTTTGCATATTTTTAGATAGTGAGATATGTTTTTTCTGCTTGCAGATAGTTATATGGATGATGAGACCCTTGAATTTAAAGATGTAGAGAACTATATCTTTTTTGAAAGATGACCCGAAGGTGTATATCTATTATGAAATCACATAATAGTTTACATGGTTCTTTTAGGCTGTTGTAAATGTCATGTATATGGCGAGGGTCGTGTATTTCTATAAACATGCTGTGTTTAAAATTCAGGAGGGTTAATAGTGCAGAATGTCTCTTGAGAGTTCTTGTGCTAGCTTCACTTGGCATGTAACTTTTCTTTGAGAAATGCTGAATATTTTTTTAAACACACAAGAAATGTTTGAGAAATTATGTAGGTATGCCATTAAGAAAAGATTTTGTGCTTTAAAAAAGTGAGAATCGTTGGTTTCAGTTTTAAAAGCTTACTCATGAATGTGCACGCTGAGTAACAGAGCAATGTACGCTCCTAGAGAGCCATGTATCCAAATATATATCAAGTGTGATATCTAGACTTAACTCACACATAACTAAGTAGAAAAGGATCGATACACTAAAACATGTAGTTTTTAGGACTAAAACAATGAGTCACAGATATGGTCAAAATTGTTGTGTATCTAACCGCAATGGAGGTATTTCCACAGTCAGCCAGGCACTAGTCAGACACTCATCCAATCACCAAGCCACTACTCAGGCAGTCATCGAATCACTCACACACTATCCACACACTTATTCAATCACCCAGGCACTACACATGCACTCACGTGAGTACTAAATATATAGTCATTGAACTATGCAGTCACTACCCATGCATTCCTCCAATCACCCAGACACTAACCATTCACTTATACAATCACCAAGGCTGAACCTATGCAGTCATTCAAACACCCAGGCACAACCCATGCACTCATCCAAACATCCACTTACAAACCATGCACTCATTCAAATAGTGAAGCACAATTCATGCACTCATTCAATTACGCAGGCAGTATCATTGCAGTGAACCTATCACCCATCCAGTGCTTATGCACTCATTCAATTACTGAGGCAATACTCTTGCACTAATACAATCACCCCAGCAGTACACTTGCTTTCATTCAATCACTCAAGCTTTAACAATGGACTCGTGCAATCACTCAGACACTAGACATGCACTAATCTAAACAGCCAGGCACTACTGATGCACTCATTCAATTATCCAGGTACTACCCATGTACTTATCTAATCACCCAGGCACTACCTGTTCACTCAAACAAAAACAATCACGTAACACTATCCATGCACTCTATAAATCACCTATATGCTATGTATGCACTTGTGCAATGATTCAAGGCACTAGAGTTGCACTCATTTAATCATCCAACCACTATCTATGCATGTATTGAATTATTGAGGCATTAGTCATGCACTTATCTAATCATTCAGGCACTACTCATGCACTCATCCAAAACACCCTGATAGTAGTGATATACTCATGCAAACATGCAGGCAGTAACAAGTAGATATGGAATGATCCACTGAATTCTCAAATACTCAGAATCATCCAGGCACTACCTATATCCTCAGGGAATCACCTAGGCACCACCTATGCAATCATTCAGGGAGTATTGATATACTCAACCATAAACACATGTATTTACATGTTTTAGTGAGGAATATGTAGTCTTATAGAACTATCTGGTGAATTATATATGCAACCAGTCATACACTCTTTGCATGTACTCAGAAAAATGAGTGAGCTATATGCTCTGATGGAGAATAATGTGCAGATTTTTCTATGCTCTATTTGCCATAATTTAAATACAATGCATCTAAGTAGAAAAGTATGAGATACAAAATCCATCAGTGACACAGTGGTAGAGAGGCACACAAATAGCTCTTATATTTTATTTTTTAATTTACCGTATTGAGACACTGTATGTACTTCTACACTTTGGTTGATGTTCATTTAAAGATTTACTACAGAAGGGATAAACTGGTCTTTCACCATGTATAAGTGAGTACAGAGATATGATGCAGCTGTGTTGTAGGAGAGAGTGCTATAATGTTAAAAGGTAACTAATAAATAAAGGGTTGTGTTTTGCTTTGGGGTTGGTATATTGAAGTAAGTGCATGCAGTTATATAGCTAGGTTCATCTATAGATTTAAAACTGCAACATAACATAAAAACTGTTTTTGTATTATGTGTAAGTCAGTAGTAAAGTAGTTGGTACGTTGGCTAGGGTAAAAATTAAAATATATTTTTTTTTTTTACAGAACAATATCTACATAAATACAGACAGAATGCCTACAAAATCTCAGAGGAAAAACCAACAGAAGCAACTACAATATCTATGCAGAAATAAGACTCAAAAGGAGCAAAATGCAGAAAAAGTGGTGAAAGAAAAAAGAACTACTTGTAAGAGGACAAAGTCATTTCTTTAAAATATATATGGGCACCTGCAAAGATTGCAAAATAATGAAAATAAAAACCAAACTATGAGAAAGAGTGGGAAAAATCTATATTACAATAACAGGAAAGAATGTAACAAAGATGGACACACCTTAACCAGGAGACAGAAGCAGTCTAAGAAAATCAGAACAAGGATGTTTCGTAGTAGAGTGGTTGTAAATCTTTGAGAAATATGAAGAAGTATAGAAGAAGGAGAGAGGCACTGAAACAGAAAGAACGAGTTGAGGGAGTAGTTGATAAGCCCTTTGTTTTGAAGAGGAAGCTTTTCATTTTGATTATAAAGAGAATGAAGGCTCTTGACAAAATGGTGTTGTACATGAGGAGGCAAAACCAGAAAAAAGATTAGTGAATAGAAGTAACTTTTGTACAGTTTTAGTGGAGAATGGATACATACTTCTAGTACAGAGCCTTTCTTTAATGAAGAAAGATGTCTCCAGGATAACACATTAGTTCATGCTATTGATGAAAGAGAACGATGTTATGAAATGAAGAATGGCACTCCTATAGCGAAAGAGGTGATGGTACCTAGAAATGTAGAACAAGTTATTGCAGAAGTGGTACAGGGAAGGTGTAGTCAGGCCCTGTATACAATTGGAACTGTAGTATTTTTGTAGCACTCGACAGAAATCCACTAATATACTAAGAAAAATTCTACATATCTTTCCAAGGCAAAGTTTAAAACACAAAATAAGTACTTTAAAAGGAATGGATCCTTGCAAGATTAGAAAGCATACAAATTTGGAGGGACACTCACTAGCTTGTTTATCAAAGAAAGTGTGCCAAAGCACCTTTCATCATTTCAGGATGTAAGCTGTACACCTCACAACAATGCAAAATTTAGTTAGGCGGCTGTACTATGTGAAAAGTCCTGCATTATGTTCAGGAGAAATGAATAGAGCACATTTGCATCGTACTGTGGCAGAGGTAGAAAAGGTTTGTGATGATGTGCAGTTTTGTTTATTTTGTCCAGAACAGGACCCTATGGAAAATGAAGAGTTGATAATAGGAGGAGTTGCAGAACAGGACACAGGTATTATAGTTGATAGCTTTGAAGAAGAGATTACAAATTTTAACACAGTGTGCTTTGAAAAACCAGAGTATGTTAGTATATGTTGTTGACACACTCACTACAAGATTTAAACATGGACTGTTGAATTGTATTTAAAAAGTGAAAAAGAAAATAATGATAACTGGCAAAAGTTTGCTGTGTACTTATTTGTAGAGGAACGCTTTGCCTTATCCACACAGCAAGTCATATGTAAGTACTGTTACAATATATTTGAGGATAATAAAATGCCTGCTAGAGCTGTGCATAAAATGTTAGTACTGGTTCCCATTCCAGCACAACTTCAAGGTTTAAATGTTTATGAGTCAATTCTTACCCAAAGTATACATCTATTTCAGGCTATAGTCCGTATGGAGCCAAAGACAGGCAAGTTATCACCAACAGAGCTGCAGAAAGGTATAAAAGGTAGAGTAGTGTACTGGATTACAAGTGTTTTTTCAAATTTTCAACAGGATGCTCAACATTTTTTAATGTTAATGCTAGGACTATTAGAAGAAGAGGATGTGAATATCAATGAATCATTTGGTCTAGCTTATAAATAGAACCATGACCGTGACCATTGTGAATTCACCTCTAGCACTGACATCAATTTGGAATGATTCCACTACTTGACATTACTAGATTGCAGAGCTGTGGCCTTAAATGTAACCAAAAACATCCATCAAGACATGACCTGTCTAAACTGCAGATCAGAACTTAGGTCTATGTTGCTGCTACAAACCTATGGAAAATATGTCATAGTCATGCTACAACGATGCAGAGTGGATGGTACTAAATTAGAAACTTAAATTACAAACTTTGTAGCTGGTCAAATTTCCATTTCAAAAAGAAGTTTCACAACTACAGCAATCATATTTCATAAAGGAGTTAATATAACCTCTACATGCTACACAATATATTTAAGATGTAAAAGAGGATGGACAGGGTGCACTGACATAGAAATGACATTCAAATCAAAACTACCTAAAAAAGTTGCCAAACTCATATCTGCCAATTCTAGAACTGAAGTTCTGAGGACAATTTAGGATAGCTAAATGTGGTATTTTATTGACATGTATATGAATTATGAGTTTCTGAGAGTATATTCGGCTTATTAGGGGTATTGTCTACAGCACGTTGTTAAAAATTAAAGACTCTTTTTAACTGGAGGAAAGGACATTACGGGACTACATTCTGTTACTACAAATAAAAACTAAATGGAGGTACTATAATACCAGCAGCCTTAAGTTGCATCTAAAAAGTCTCTTCTCCATTTCACCAGTGTATCTTGTTTTGGTTGCTTAATGTTCAAAATGAAATCCTAATACATTTTTCTTTGTTTATATTTTTTCACAGTGGTTGAACTGCTGCAATAACAAAGAAAAAAAAATAAGAGTTATGGCTTTTGACATTCTGCAAAATTAGATCCACAGGCTGCACCCCGGCTGTTACAATGGTGTTACAGTCCATGCAGAAGGTAGAAAAACACTTTAATTCTGGTGACATTTCACTACATCTTCTCTCCACTTAAGCTGGAACTTTGTCACAGATACAAGGTCTGGAGGTCTGGAGACTGATGATCCCTCTCCTTTTTTTCTCTGTGCAATTTTAATTTGCTTCTTGTGGTATGTTTTCAAGAGGTACAACATGCTTGTTGTACCACATGAATATTTTTTTGCTGTGCCCTGAAATAATGCATTCTCATATTTGCTGCACCTCACAAATTTGTTGTGGTCTTCGATTCACCTGATTGAATAGAGAAAAAATCCCAAGCTAAGCTTTGTTTCTTCATTGCTTGATCTTCCTCAGAAGACTGTTTATGTGCAGCTGAGTCCTCTTGGTGTTCAACTTCAAACAGTTGTAGGTCTTCCTCTGGTTCTTCTGATGACATTTTATTTTTGTAGAAATAGTTTTAAAAAAGTTAAAAATCAGCATCAATTTTCAAAATCAGGTTGGGAGAGATCCTATAACAGACTAACCAGTACCTGGAAAGTTCAAGAAGGGAGAAATGAGTGTGTACTTATTTCCATAAAGGAAACTGTGTAAACAAATGAAATTTCTTGATTTGGTAGTCATGTGCTATTCGTGAGTACAAAGGTGGAAAGTTTTTCTTTTAAACTCTAGTTTTTGACAAATGCATTGTTAAAATAAAGTTAAACCTATATGTTACTAGACAGGTAGACCCACACTTTATGTAAAGTATCTCTATATATGTGTTTTACACTTTGTCATTTGTATTCGCGACTACCGACGTCATTGCGACCTCCGATATCACCGTGAACAAGTAAAATCCATTTTTTATGTCTCTTTTTGACAAATGAATGCAAAGGGGAAAGTTATATTAATATCTTACTAAACAGATAGACTGAAACTTTATGTAAAGTATGTCTATATATGTGTTTTACACTTTGCCAAAAACACGCGGTATTCGCTGTGTGTCCTCGGTGAGTGCAACGTCATCGCGAAAACCAAAAATGTCTTGAAATAAGTTGATTAATGTACTTTTTAAATAAATAGATGACAAATACAACAATAAGTGGTGCACCATGCAGATGTAATGCTCAATATCTAACTATAGAAAAGAAATACAGAGACGTTATAGTTATGAAATAGAATTAGAAACAATTTAGAAATTTACTGAAAAAACACAGTTCTCCCACCCATCTTTTTCATTAAGCCCCAGGGTAGGCCAAATCCTGGGGCATTATTCATAATAATGCAGGGATGCCCATGCAGCACCTCCATGCCCCAGGGACCGCCACCTTCCCGGGGCAAACATAAGTAAACTGATATGAGGGAGGCCCTTATGGGCTCCCCACATCCACGGGGACCACCACCTCCATGGGGCCTTATCTAAAATGAAAGCAGGTGGGCTGTGCAGACCCCACTGCAGTCCTATGTGCCGCCACCTCCCAGGGCTTGAATCTTAAATAATGTTTGGGGGCTTCATGGACCCCCAGCCTTGGGAACCGCCACCTCCCGGGGCTTTATTAAAAGTAAATGCAGGGGTGCACGGCTTCCCCGCACCCTTAGGGACCACCAACTCCCCGGGGCTTTCACTTTCTAGAATGGGGGGCTGCGAGGGCCCTCCAGCCCCAGGGACCACCAAATTCCCTGGGCTTTATTCAAAATAAATATGGGGGTGCCGCGAAGAACCCACAGCCCTAGGGACCACCACCTCCCTGGGTCTTTCAATAATGGGGGAGCCACGCAGACCCCCCAGCCCTGGGGACCGCCACCTCCCCAGGGCTCAAATGATATAATGGAGGGGGTTTGTCACAGACCACCTGCTCTGGGGACCACCACCTCCCTGGGGCTCCATGAAAGAAAGGAGGGGGGCCAAAGTTGGCCCTGGGGACTGCCACCTCATAGGGACGGCTCCAGTCATGTCCCAGGGTGCCTACCCCTGGGACATTGCAGCTTGCTATGACTTGGAAGGAGTACCACTCCCACCAAGCCATAGCAAATGCTGCTCTGCTTCTAGTTAGCAGGAGTAGAAAATGCTCTCACTTACTAGAAGCGGAGCAGAATTGCTTTTACACACATGGAGCTGCATGTTAGCAACTCCCTATGTGTAAAAGCAATTATGGCTCCTGCAGGAGGCAGGGAGCTGACAGGGACCACAGGGGCCATGAGGCTCCCCCCAAAGTCCCCAACCTTTAAAAAGTGGGTGCCCTGGGTGGGACCAGGGCACCCACACAAAAGGCTGGGCCCTGGGGAATGGGGTCCCCAGGGCTGAAATCAGCCCAGGAGGGGGGCAGCATGGCCCCCCTCACATTTAAAAAAAAATTAGGGGAGGCCCCTGGGGATAGGGTCCCCAGGCTGAAAATGGCAGCCCCCCTCTAATAATAAAAAAAAAGAAAAAGAAAAGGCCTGGCCCTGGGGGATGGGGTTCCCAGGGCCAAAATAGGCCAGGGAAGGTGGCTGCATGGCCCCACTACTCTTAGTATTTTTAACTAAAAATTGCAAAGGCCTCGCTCCTGGGGATGGGATCCCTGTGGCCCAAAATTGCCCAAAGAAGGGGGGCCAACTCACTGGAGAACCTGACCCCTTTCTCTAACAGTCTGCAAACGTGCCTCCTGGTGCGCTGCTGGTTGGGGATGAATTCCACTTCACTCCTGCTGGCCACAGGAGTAAAGTGGACTTCTTACCCCAACCAGTAGCAGGAGGTTCATTTGCAGATTGGTGGAGAAGGGGGGCATGGCCTCTGACAAACTCTCAGCAATCCAGATGTGTGGGTTTTACTGAAGGTACAGGAGAGGTAGTTGGCCTCAAGGACCCTCAAAAGCCAAGGTGACTTCATCCCCCAACTAGTAGTGCACCAGGAGGAGCATTTGCAAAGTGGTGGAGAAAGGGGGCGTGGGCACCAAAAACCACTCAGAAAACCCACTGTGTGGGATTGACTATAGGTAACAGCAGGGGTAGTTGGCTCCCAAGGACCCTCAATAGCAAAGGGGACTTCATCCCCCTACTAGTTGTGTGCCAGGAGGCATGTTTGCAGGGTGGTGGAGAAAGGGGACGTGGCCTCCATCAACCTCTCAGCAATCCTGCTTTGGGAGGCTTACTGGAGGTAACAGGAGGGGTAGTCGACCCCAAGGTTCCCCCTCAATGCACTGCTTATGACCTCACATAGTACATCACTCATGACATGGTCAGTGACATCACTGATGACATCATCCATAGAATCACTGATGCATCCACTCACACCACCATAGAACCTTTCATGTACCCACTCCCACACAACCATTCACAAACCCATTCACAGACCCATACCAGTACTTACATATTCACTCATTGATTGATTGATCTACATACACACCCACTCACTCACCCATACAGTCACTCATACACCTACTCACTAATATAGCCACTGACACATCCACTCATACACCAATACAAGCACTCACTCACTGAGTCAGTCACCCATAGAGCTACTCACTCACCCATACAGCCAATCACACAGTCACTTACTCACCCATACAGATGCACACAGGCACACTCACTCAAACAGATACTAACACATACTCACCTATATAGTTACTGATACAGACACACACTCACCCATGCAGACACTCTCACATTCACTCACTCACCCATACAGTCAGTCATATACCCCATCACTCACCTATACTATCTTTCACATATACAGTTACTTATCCATATACCACTGACACATCCACTCACTCAACCACCCACCCATACACAAACTGACTCACCCATACAGCCCCTCACACATGCACTCACTAACCCCTACAGCCAATGACTCACCCACTTACTCATCCATACATGTGGTTACATCCCCCTCACCCACCCAAAGAGACAACCATACAGGTACTCAGACAACCAATCACTCACCCATTTAGCTAGTCACGTACCAACTCACACACTGCTATATCCACTTAGACACCAACTGACTGACTGATACAGACATTCACACAACCAGTCACCCACCCATACATTCACTGATACACCTAATAACTCACTTAAACAGTCAGTCACATACCCACTGAATCATCCATACAGGCACTCATAAACACACTGATTCACAAATACACCTTGGTATATATATTTATATATTTAACACTCATAAACCTTTTAAAAACACTCACAGTCACTGGGTGATGTCATCAGTAATTTCATTTGAGATGTCATCAGTGGTGTCATCAGTGATGTCACTGACCATGTCATGAGTGATGTAATATGTGAAGTCATAAGTAGTGCATTGTCCCGCGAGTTATAGTTAGCTCAGCTAACTATAACTGCTGAATTTCACTGGTTTTGTAGGAGTGAAATCTGAGCCTAACCATAACTTTTCTGTAACCTGTGGTTTTACTTTTTTCACTGAATTTCTAAGTTTTTTTATTCCATTTAATAACTATAATGTCCCTGTATCCTTTGGTTATTTGAGTGAATTTCTAAGGTTTTTTAAATGCTAGTTCCGAACTATAACAAATCCAAAACGAACAATTGATGGATGGAATATTGAAACAATTTCAAACATTCACCCCAAGTACAGAGATTTGAGCCTAATTCGTTTTTTTTGCACAGCCACGAAACCGGTCCCAGAATTCTTGTTTCTGGTCCAGGGAGGACCTGGCTTGACAGTTCGGACTTGACTGTTTCTATGATGACCAGTGTTAAGACTGATTTGCATATGGCTGGGTCCAAACTGGGATGGCGTGTTGAGCAAAAGAACGATGGATTAAACTCAGATCTTTGTGACTGGGGGTGAATGTTTGCATTGTTAAGCATTTTGTCCATCATTTGTTCCTTTTGCTTTTATCTTTGTCTGCATTTGGTGAATCTTCACGTAATTTCTTTAAAAAAACAGTGTGCTGGTGATTCTTGTTGAGCATTGTAAGATTCAGGATGATTTGACAAACAGAAGCTGAGAAAAAGAGGTGAAAAAAATTTAAAAAGTACATTTTCCGTTGCTAATTCCCATAGGACATTTAAACAAGTCTACATCCCGAAACCGCTGGATGGAATTACACAAAATCTGGTAGAAAGGTAGAATTGGTATCACAGATTGTGGTTTTTGTTAATTGGTGTAAATACATTCAGTAGTTGTTGAAAAATTTAAAAAACAAAGTTAGTGATATCTGTGGCGTCGACTTTGCACAAAATAACGAGCCTATGCAGGGAAATGCAGAGCTCTGATTAACTGCCAACACTTCAGCCAGGCAGTGTTGTCAGCCATCTTGGGACTCAGCTTCAGCTGAGTCCCCACAAAAATTTAAAAAAAAAGAAAAGAAGGTAGGGTAGGAATACCCTGACCCCAAAGCCTTGGCACCCTGCCAAGGCTTAAAAGCATTAAAAGAAATTGTGCAAATTCATTGGAAATATAAAAAAAACCCTCAGCTCTTGCTTTTAAATAACCCCTGGGTGGGCCAGGTCCTCGGGCCATATCATAAACATAGGAGGGGTCCATAGAACCCCCTCCTAGAGCTTATGAAAGCACCAGGGACGCCACCTCCCCATGACATTGCTTTTTTGTATGCAGGGGGGCCCATGTGGCACTGCCTGTGCCACAGGGACTTCCACCTCCCTGGGGCAAAAGTAATGTTGGTGGCCAGGGCAGCCCCCCACTACCTCAGGGACCACCCCCTCCCAGGGCATTTCATAATATGTATGGGGGCATGCCCCCTGGGCCTGCCCATGCCCTGGGGACCACCACCTTCCCAGGGCAAATTATAGTAAAAAATTGTGGGAGGCACTGCTCAGCCCCCCAAAGCCCCAGGGACCATCACCTCTCTGGGGCACTTACAAATATGTAGCACCCTGGGGCCCTCCGCCTATCTGGGAAAAATATTTAATAATAATATGGGCGGCCCGTGCCACCAACCCACCTCTCCGAGTACCACCACCTCCCAAGAGCTAAACATGTAAAACCACCAGCTGACAGCTCCCACCAAGCAAAAGCTAACATAACTTGGCTTTCTGCAAGCTGGGGCTGGCAAACAGCTCCAGCTTGCAGAAAGCAGAGTTTTCATCTGTTTCCCTGCTCGCTAATATGCGTGCAGGAAAACAGATGAAAACAGTGCTCCCACAAGCAGGAAGATGCTTTTTAAAGCAGCTACCTTCTTGAAGCACCAATTCTGGCTCTGCAGGAGGTGGGTAACCAGCTAGGACTGTGGGGGCCTTGAGGCTGTCCCTGCAGTCCCATTTGCACACTGGGTGCCCTAAGGGCACTCAGGTGACATGACCGGGCCCCAGAGGATGGTGTCTTGGGGCCAAAAATGACCCGAGAAGTGGGCCAACCCTAATAAAATTTAAAAAATAGGCCTGGGGAGGGGTCTGTACTGTCCCCTTCCCATAGAATAACGGCCAGGCCCTGGGAGATGGGGTGCCAGGGGCCAAAATCGGCCCAAGGAGGGGGGCCGAGTGGCCCACCATCCCCTTTACAAATAGAACATAGGAGCAGAAAAAGAGAAAATAAAGAAAGCAATGAGCAGAAAGAGACAAAATAGAGATCAGAAACAAGCAGAAAGAGGCAAAATAAATGTCAGAAATGAATAGAAAGAGGCAAAATAGAGGTCAAAATCAAGCAGAAAGAGGCAAAATAAAGGTCAGCAGCGAGCAGAAAGAGGCAAATTTAAGGCTAGCAGTGAGCAGAAAGAGGCAAAATAGAGATCAGAGACAAGCAGAACGAGGCAAAATAAATATCAGCAACGAGCAGAAAGAGACAAAATAGAAGTCAGAAACGAGCAAAAAGAGGCAGAATAAAAGTAGGAAGCGAGCAGAAAGAGGCAGATAAAGGACAGCATCTAGCAGACAGAGGTAAAATAAAGGTGAAAAACAAGCAGAGAGAGACAAAGTAATGGTCAGAAACGAGTTGCAAGAGGCAGAATATAGGTCAGAAACGAGCAGAAAGAGGCAGAATAAAGGTCAGACACAAGCAGAAGGAGGCAAAATAAAGACCAGAAACTGGCAGAAAGAGTCAAATTAAAGGTCAGAAACGAGCAGAAAGAGGCAAACAAAGCTTGGAAACAAGCAGAAAGAGGCAAAATAGAGGCCAGAAATGAGGAGGAAGCGGCTAAATAGAGGTCAGAAAGGAGCAGAAAGAGGCAAAATAAAGGTCAGAAATGAGCAAAAAGAGACAAGATAAAGATCAGTAATGAGCAGAAAGAGGCAAAATAAAGGTCAGAAGTGAGCAGAAAAGTAGGCCTGGGCATAAAACTCTGCTCCGCTTGCAAAGTTTGCGGAATTCGGCAACTCTGTAGAGAACGCAGAGTTACTGATAAAATCTGCACTCCACAATGGAGTTTTTTTATTTCCGTTTGCCCACTCATAATGTCATTTTGTGCATGGTCAGAGCGATGAGACTTACTGGCGCTCGCGAGTGCCCGTGAGATTTACTAGCTGCTCCCGAGCCCCGCAAGATTTGGTGGCCACTAGCGCAGCTTTAGGCTATACCAGAGACTTCTGGTGTTTCTTTTGTGTCGCAGGCAAGTGCGATGGACCATTCATGTTGGTTTTGTGTGTGAGGAGTCCTTTTTTAAACTTTTTTTCTCCAACGGGAAGGTAGTGCCGCAGATACTCTAATTTTCTGTTCCTGTCCAGACTCCTCCCAGTGCTTTGTCCACATTCTGGTCACTTTTCATTTGGATTTGGAGCTAGAATGATCACTTTCCTTGTCTGCGGCACATTTACCATTGAATGTAAGGACTTTGTATTTTAGATTTCACAAGTAAGTTAAAAAACTTTTGTATAACGGTATTGTTTGTCTGATAGAGGGCCTGAACCATGATTTATAACATTTATTGTGCTTGGTGGCCTGCAGTTTCAGTAGGGGCCTTGTCTTTTGTTTGCATTAATTTTTCTTCTTTTATAAAGGTCAAATGATGCACAGTTCAGTACTTTTTCTCCATGATTTTTAATAAATTTGCAATATTCACTATGTTGTCTAGTCTGCCAATGGGCCTTCCAGCCAGTAGGCCCAGTACTATTCATGGATGCATGAAACAACTGTTTTTGTGTTGTCTGCTGAATTGAAACATCATTTAGGCCATGGATGGCATTGGATTGAATTACAAAAAGTGGGTTTTTTGGTGTGCTTCATTGTTTTTTTCTGCAAACAGTGTATAGTTGGGTTAATATATTTGATACCTTTGGAGGATGTGTTTTGTTATAAAGTTTTTTAGCCAGTCATTTTTGGCATTGCTGAATTAATGCTGATTTTTCCTGTGTTACCATGTCTTCTTTGTCTGGCTAGTGTGCGAGTGTGTTTGCCATAGGCCACCATTTGTCTTTGTTCCCCATACCATGTGGTCAGGGGCCATTTTGTATAGTCTGTGTCCATAAGCCTGAATGCGTTCTTTATTTCCATGCCTCCTGCTTGTTGTTTGACCATCTGGCTGGTGGCTATTTTTTGTAGGCAGCCAGTGTGCGTTTTGTAATAGGCTTGCATGTCTTTGTAGTGGCAATGCCTCCTGCTTGTTGTTTGATCATGTGGCTGGCGGCCATTTTGTGTAGCCAGCCAATGTGCTTTTGCCATAGGCCTCCATGTGTTCATTGTTGTGGCCATGCCTCCTGCTTGTTGTTTAACCATGTAGCTGGTGTCCATTTTGTGTAGCCAGCCACTGTGCTTTTTCCATAGGCCTGCATGTGTTCTTATTTGTGGCCATGCCTCCTTGCTTGTTGTTTGACCATGTGACCATTTTGTGCGACCATCAGTTTACAAAGCCATTTTAATTTGTATGTAGAGGCTTAAGCCTTTTTGTTTGTGATCACAATTTTTTTACTTTTCCCTGATATCAGTTAAAAAAATTAATATGCTTGAAGCCTAGTAGCTCAATGCTCATACTAAATGTACTGTATGAACAGTTTTTTATATTATATACTTTTTTTTGCATTTTTCACCTGCACCACTCCTTGCCTCCCAAATCCCAATGGGTTTCTCATGGTAATCCCTGAGTACATCAGCAATAATATTTTTTTTAATTTTTTCTTCTTATAATTTCTTACTTACTTTTAAAATGTAATTTACATTTGTTTTTCCTATTTTTTATTATTTTTTAAAAATTATATATTTTTTTAAATTTTCTTTTTAATTTGTTTTAAAACATGTCTTTTTATTTTGTTTTATTTTCTTTTTCTTTTTAAATTTTCAGGAAAAAAAATTGTTATTTTTTTTTTTTTTCACATTTTCCTTAACATCCATCATCAACCCCATGTCTGCCATAAGCGCACAGCCACACAACATCATTTATTTTCTATGGACTATTCCATTGTCACCTGCACTCCTTGAGTACCACATCCCAACTTGATGCAAACAGTTACATCTGTATGTTGTTGCTCTTTTTTATCCTTCATGAGTGTACATGAAAGTTCATATTAGTGTGGTTTTATGAATGGATACACTGTATTGTGGTTAAATATTCATAACTTAAGTAACAAAACTAAATTATATTGTTTGTTTGTAGTACTAATTCAACTGTAACAATGCCACATTTCACTGATGTTCTTGCTTGTTTGCTTTTAGGTACACAAGAGAAGAGATATAACCCACAGCAACGCTAGACAGAAGGGCTGTGCACGATGTGACGCGTGACCACACAACACAGACATCTATTCAACTTGTGAAGCTAAGTTCCACTGGCAACTGACAGCTTCAAGATGGTCCCAAAGAAAGGCGCTACCAAGAAAGTTGCCCGTGATAAGGAGGAGCTTACCACCACTGGTATGTGCCCCAGACCTTTTTCGGGCAGAAATGTGTGCCTGTCACACCGGCTTCAGGGAAGCAAGCTGGGAACAGCACTCCTGCATCAGCAGCCCCACCCCGACCTGGGCCCAAGCACATGTCTGGCACAGAGGCAGCCACTCTAATCATGGCAATTTTAGAGTGGCAGTGATGTTGATTTGGATTTATCTCTTTTGCAAAGTAGTATCCAATCGCTGCTGGAAACTCAGCTAAGTTGAAAACAACAGCTGCAGACAGCAAATGTAGTTCCTCATGAAGTAGGAGCATTTCAGGATATCGAGCTTCATTCTGAGAAAGTAGAAGATCCATAGTCTTCCAGATCTCCAGCGAGAAAAAGGAGGGACACTACACCATCTTCTACTCCAAGCCCACTTCTTATGATGAAGACTAAACTTGGATGCTGCCTCAGTCTCTGACGCGCCAGGAGAAGCTAGTGAAAAGGAAGATTCCTGTAAGCCTTATAGTTATAGATGAACAAGAGGAGGATGATGACGAGCCAGTCATCATGGATGTTAGCCCAGTCCCAGTGGAGATCGACGCTCTGAGGGATGTGGCACAGATACCACCACCAGTTTACATATTTGCATGGCGCCCGCTGCAACTTCCATCCACAACCACCTTAGTAGAAGTAGGCATTGCAGAGAGGCAAATGTCAAAATGTCCACCTACCACCACTTTTTCCGACATTGGCAGTGGCACCAGTGTCAGAAAGTTGACCTCTCCAGTCTGGGACTTTTTTACAGTTAGCGACAAGGAGTCTAACAATGCCATATGCTCCTTTTGCAGAGCAAGTGTTAGTCGGGGTAAGCTTGATACAAACTATGGAACCGGAGGCCAAACAACCCATTTGAGAAAACATAGCAAATCCGCTGGGAGAAGCAGCTTAGCGGCCCAAAAACTGCAAGTGGCCAAAAAACTGCAAGTGTTATTGAAGGGGTTGAGAGCAGGCAATTCAATATGATCACGTTGGAAGGTGAAGAAGAGGGTGACATTTTCATTGCACAAATCAACCCTGCCCCGAGCAGTGCAGTAGTATCGCCTACATCAGCAAAATCAGAAAGGCGCAAGACTCTGACTCTGAGTCAGGTCGAGACACCAAGGCAAGAGCATACAGTGGCTGTCCCACTCAGGCGCACATTGAGCCTACCACCTTCTGCGCTTAAGAAGTCACCTGCATCAGTGGCACCAGAAAAGAAAAAAATCTAGGCTACTATTGCTGGCATTTTTAGGCAGGAGGGGCCGTATGAATACAATCACCCAGTGGCACATTTGTACAACACAATGCTGACTAAAATGTTAGCACTGGACTTCCTCCCTTTTTCTTTTGTGGCAGGAGTGGGTTTTCTAGAATTTGTGGGTGCCATCTGTCTGAAATGGAAGGTTCCCAGCTGGACGGATTTTGCCAGAGTTGCTGTTCCAGCGCTGCATCACAATGTGCTGGAATTGGATGGACAAGCTTTGTAGCAGAGTGCTGTTCACACCATCCACCTGATGACAGACATGTGGACCAGTTGCCAAGTCATTGATTACAGTTCCCTCACTGCACACTGGCTCTCTTTTGTAGGGGTTAGAGAAAAGATATCCACAGGTGTTGACATTGCTGAAATTTTCAATGGCACTTGGAAGCATGCAACAGTAGCCATGTTCGCCATGGAGAAGTCCTATACAGCTGCAAACACCTTGGATGACTTTAACAACAAGGTCTTTAAATGGCTCTGACCCAGAGGGCTTAACATTGGATTTGTTGCCACAGACAATGGCAGTGATATTGTTCAGGCAATGGCAGATGGTGGCTATTTCAGGGTACTTTGTTTGGCGCACTGTATCAACATAATTGTACAGGACTTTCTCAAAAAAGAAGACCAAGGCAGCAACTTACTGTCCACTTGCAGAAGAATCTGCACTCATTTCAGCTATTCTTTTAAGGTCCGGGAGCAGTTGAGGATTATTCAGTGTGATAATAGAATGCCAGTTAAAGCACTCATACAGGAGGTGCCAACACATTGGAATTCAATTTATTACATGCTTGAACATCTGTTTGAGCAGTACAGACCAATCAATCAATATGTCATGAAAAGAGGGGATGCAATTGTGAAAGGCATGATCATATAGATGGAACAATGGGGCCTAGTCAATTGCCTGACAGAAATGCTCCTTTCCTTTGTGGATTTCACACAGGAAGTCAGCAAGGAGGACAGTAACATGGGCCAAGCTATCCCGTTGTTGCATATGCTACAGGAACAGCTAAAGGAGGTGTCTGAAATGTGCACAGGTGTGGACAAAAAAACAGATGTGCATTCAGTTGCTGGCAAGCTTAATTCTTTGCTTATCTGTTAATACAAGGGTGCAAAGAGACATTGTGCCACCCAAACAAAACATCTGTGCCAAAAATCATGAGCCACCGTACAAACAATTAATGACCACATTCATTGTTTATTCAGACGGAGATGGTTCAAACTACAAGACATGAATTAATGAGCAACCCAGCGACCTAGAAAAAGAATGGCAGGGAATTAGAGGCCCACTCCAGAGCAAATGTTCTGTGGTTTAGCCGTCAATTTCGATGGAGCCTGAGGGCACCGCTTTTGGCTCACAGCAGCCAAACACAACATAAAGAACACCATCAACAACAAGAATAGGAACATCGGCCCCAAAGTCTACAGGCAGGGCTTAAGCCCAGTGCAGAAGCAAGAGCAAAAGAAGTCGAGCAAGGTGGAGCACAAATGACTATTTAGAGGATGTTCCAGGACTATCTGGATGACCCTACAGAGATCTATCAGGATCAAAACCCATTGGTGTATTGGTATGGGAAGAGCCGCCAATGGCCAGTGCTGAGCAGGCTGGCAATAAGGTATCTGGCTTGCCCGGTAGACAGTCTGCTGAGCTTGTGTTCAGTGCAGCTGGTGCAGTTGTCACAGTGAGAAGGACCAGTCTCTCACTCCAAACCATGGAGAGATTATCCCTGATCAAATGAATCAGCACTTTATACCACCAAATTACACCATACCTGAAGTACGACAGGAGGAAGATGAGGGTGATTGGTCAGACTCAGGTCATGGTAGTGTGTTAGCTGACCAACTTCTGGGTGAACCACCTGAGTTTGAGGGCAATCTCTACTTCCATGACTACTGAGTATGCCTGGGCCACCATATAACCTTCTCTCATCAAAATGCTTTGACAAAAAAAAAAAGATATATATAGGGGACATTATATTATTTTGTTTGTTTGTGTCTGACTGACTAATGCAGCCCATCATTTTAGACACATGTTTGGCCAGATTGGAGTTGGACCAGTTTGCAGTGAAGAAGCTCACCAATTCCCTTCAAGAACATTGGGGTGACATTGCCTACCTCTAACCCGTGCCTATCCTTTCTTTAATCTCCTAGCAGGACTGTCCCACATTATTTGATTTACAAGACTGGCCAATGTGTGTTTCATGATTCGAAGATGATTGCAAATGTATCATCTTGCTTAGATTGGAACAGGTAAATACACCAATGAGTGATATATGAGTGATTGTTGTTTGAAAGTGTGTTGAGATGATTCATGTGGTAGCAGACAGTGAGAGTGTGTGTTTAACTATAATTATTAAGCTTTTGTTTGTGATGATTTACAATGTTGGTGGCCTAATGGATGATCATTTATTTCCTGAAGGTGATTTTTTCCTTACTCTTTGACACTTAACGAGATTTGTTTTATGGATCCACACTGCTTTGTTTTCGGGTTCACACTCCTTAACGACCCAACCAGTTCGCTAGTCTACAGAAAAATGTTGCTCTTGTTGTTCATCACCAGAATTGCACTATAGGTCAATTTCTAGCATTTGAGTCAGGACTGGAGTTGGTACTGACTACAGAGTTGGACATATGCGTTACTCAGAGTCAGAAGGATGACTTCAACAACTGCCAGAAGAAGGAAGTTATCAACTTCATGGAAACCAACATGGTGATGACTCTAAGAGGCCTACTCAACTCTGTGGACTAGTGAGAGGTGTGTTGATTACCTGATTTGGGAAATGCAATGCTGCTGAATGTGTGTGCTGACTAGCTCAAATTTGAAACTATGTGGTTGGATGAGGGGGCTGATGTTGTAGGTAACTGGAGGGTGTCATGTGATGATGTCACATCATCACATTATGCGCGTGCTAGTCTAAATGTTATAATGATGATCATGACAGTTGCGAGTTTGCAGTCACTTGCCTGTGATTGTTGGTTGTTGCAATTGCTCTCACTTAACTGATTACACATCAGTCATAAATTGAATGTTTGCAAATGACTTTGCTCTTGCTCTGCCTCTGAGTCTAATTGGTACACTCCTCGTGTAGCCTACCTTCTGTCCTTCTCCTTGATTCTACAATATCATTTCTGTTTTACAATCCGCAGGCCTTCTCTTCTCCTGCACAAAAGGCAAAATCACCATAACACTCATGCTTATTTTACTGGACTGCTTCAGCCAGGCATCCAAGATTGACAAATAATCCAAGAAGAATGCAGATGCACCGCTTTATTTGCCAATACAGTATATTTCTTTTAATAATCATTTTTTAGAACTGTATGTGTTGTTCGCTTTACTCCCACTTAATTTCTATTTGCTATTTTTCAAACCTAGGTGACAGAACATTTAGATATAAATTCAAATTCAAAATTTGCTTTATTCGGTTTTCGTTTTTGAATTTACAAAACCATAAATGCACAATAACACAGTAAACATTACACTATTTCCAATACAACCAATTTAAAATCATTTGTTAAAAAGGAAATCAGAATGGATTTTATCATTTTCATACTTCACGATAGTCATAAAAAATTTCATTTCTCAATATGAGTCGCAATTATTAAAAATGCCCAGTTAAAATCGATTTTTTACATTCAAAGTCGTTTCCTATACTTGATTACACTTTACAAAAAAAGAGCAATGTTTCTTGTATAGCATTCATTATCTAAAAACTGCAGTGCAAAGTAAGCTGGGCGACATTGCCTCAAGCCCCAGATTCTTAAAATAGGTAGGATCCACCTCTTTCTTAGATCTGAATAATATTTACAAGATAAAACAACATGAATTGTCGATTGAGATGAAGATCCATCGCATGGGCAATTTACTAGATTTTTGACCAGTCATTTATCGTGGGAAAAGATACTGCTCGATAAAAAACATCTAGTCTGAAGCGTGTGAGAACAAATCTATCGTACCCAGTTATATAATAAGTTAAATATGGTTGCATTGCAGTAGAAGATAGAATCATCTGGTTTGTTTGTACAGTTGGTTTGAGGACCTCACTCGCGTATCTAATTTCTTCCAAGTGAGACATGCATCGTTTTTTAAAAACTTTCCTGGGGATTGTACACATCAGTGAGGGATTAAGAAAAAATTCAGGCTGTCCCAAATCCATCATAAAATCTTTAATATACTTCAGCCACCTAATAGCTAGGGCTTGCTCTATATTGAGGGTGTCACTTAGGCCCTTTTGATTGAAAGTCGTTTTTGTTGAGGTCCAAATTCGATGCCACAATAAAACTGGTTTCACCCTTATTATATCTGTAATATATTGTAACCCCATCTCAGTGTGGCAAATATAGGTTGATGTTGAACGGGGGACAGCCAATAAATAACGAAGAAACGCGTTTTCCACTCTCTGTATTTCAGACACGTTGCAATATCCCCAGATCCCAGCCCCGTATATTACTGCACTGATACACTTGGCTTGGTAAATCTTAATCAGTTCCATAGGGGGCCTCTTTCCCAACTTCTGTGAAAAATTTACAAGAGCAGTCGTAGTTTTCATAAACAAAGGTTTTCTGGCCTTTATGGCCTGTTGCCATGTGCCCTTATTGTCCATGAGAATGCCTAAGTATGGATATGTCTTTGTGTTTTCGACTTTCTTATTCTCAATAAAAATGGTCCTTTGATTTCTATCAGCCCTCCCACAATTCATTATATAAGTTTTGGTGACGTTAATTTATAGGTCAAGGCTTTTCATATACTCACTGTATTTATTGAGGGCCCGTTGTAACTCCAGTGGTGTTTGTGCCATTATCACTGCATCATCTGCATAAAGTAGGGCGGGTATAGATCATTTATGTACCTGCGGTAGATCCTGGCACCCCTCGAGCATAACTCCTTCCAGACTGTTGGTATACAATTTAAACAAGAAGGGTGCCAGGACACACCCCTGTCTAACCCCCCTCTCCACTGGAAATGGTTCTGTGTATTCTTCATTTGGTCCGTACCTTACCCTAGCTCTTGCATTCGAATACAGTTCTCTTATGATTTGGATTAAGGGAAGGTCAACCCCCATTGCTTCGAGGATCTTCCACAATTTATTGTGGCATACACAGTCGAATGCTGTGGAGAGGTCTACAAATGCTAGGTACAATTTTCCTTTTTTCACTTTAGTATATTTTCCCATTAGTATTGTTAAATTGAGGCCCTGTTCTATTGTTCCTAGGCCTTCCCTAAAGCCAAATTGTAGGTCCGATATTACGTCGTTATCTTCGGCCCATTGCTGTAGACGGTTTAATATAATACGGCCTGCCACTTTTCCCACCGAATCGAGCAGTGAAATCGGACGATAACATGTTGGGTTCTGTCTGTCACCTTTTTTAAAAATTGGTACCATTAGTGACTCAGACCAAGTTACCAAGAGTCCAATTTTACATGAGGCTGCAAGGACTTGTTTTATTAAAGGGCCCCATAGTTCTAAGTTTTGTTTAAATATGTCTACAGGTACCCCGTCTGGGCCCGGGGCCTTTCCGCCTTTGCTAGCTTTCAGAGCGGATTGCACCTCTTCTAAGGTAAACTCTAAATTAATTGGGAAATCTTGTGTTAGAGGACTAGTAGGTGCAGGACAGACAATTACGTTGCTATCCTCCTTTATCTTGCTGTACATTTTGGAGAAGTGATCTACCCACTGTCCTTCATCGATTGCAATTTCTAATGTTGGAGTCTCTTCGGATCTCAAGAAAGGAGAGTTGACCACACGCCAAAAGGCGATGCTATCCCTTTCTGTACTTGCCTTGTGTAGATCAGCCCAGATATTCCTTTTACTTCACTTTTTCGTGTTTTCATTGCTTGGTTATATACCTTCCTACACCGCCTTATTTCCACTCCATCCCTTTCCTTTTTATGTAGTGCATGCTTTAAACTGGTATAGGCTACTGTGCATTTATTATCAAACCACCCGTTTGTCTTCTTTTTCCCCTTTTTTAGTTCACGTTTTAGTGTGTTCCTGATTGTTTCTGTTATATGTACATAGGACCCCAGTATTTCTTCGCACGGTGTGCTCTCATCTAGACATCTCAGAATTTGTTCCAGACTATTCTCTACCACTACTTTGGTAGTTACAAGTGGTTCTACCTGTGCCCACTTTAGAGAGTAGCCGTTCAGTTTATTTATTACCAAATCCTGTATCGGTTGAATTCCCCTTGAATGGGCTCCCTGTATTTTTGTAGAAACCGATATATCCACACTTAGGGGAAAATGGTCGCTTAAAGCGTTCTTGTGTGTTTTAAAACTTAGAAGCCTGGACGCAAATCTGTTTGGAATTGTTATAAAATCAATAATCGTACTCAGCCCTCTCCCATGAAAAGTCTGAGTAAATGGAATCGGTGGCGAACTCAATGCATTTGCAAAACTCATATCCATAAAAAATAAAATCTCGTTTAAAACATCACCATGTGCACTATGTGAGAAATGAGGAAGGTTACAATCTTTTTCATCTATTAAACCACATACTACATCATCACTGTGTGGACACAAGGCGGTATTAAAGTCACCCCCCCAAATAAGTATTACATTCTCCCTACTATCATTCTGAATGTTCTGCATAGCTCTTCTAAGCTGCTTTAAAATATCTGTTATGTGTTCCTTCTGGGCGTTATTATAAAAGTTAATCAAAACAACAAAGTCTTGCTTATCTATATTCATAATCACTATTTGGTAGTTGGGTTCTGAAACAGTAAACAATATTTTATTTACCCTTAACAAGTTTGATACATATATACACAGGCCTCCCTTTGGCCTCCCACTTGCTGATGGTACAGCTACTGTGTTAAAAGTCTTATATCCTTCTAGGTGCATTTCTTTCAGAGACCATGTTTCTTGTAAACAAAGGATATCGAATTTACTCACAAACTTGAGCCAGAGTTGATTTTCTATTTTGGGCCGTAGACCAGCTACGTTCCAATAAAGTATCGTAATACTGCTTTTGTTACCTCTTGGCTGGATTTGATTATCTATATGTGAAGTTATGAATGAATTAGGGAGCAACAGCCTATTTTGTTCTGCACTTAACATGGGCTCCAGCACTTCTGTGTTATTTGTATGATTTAGTCTGTGTGCTTCACTCTGGTTATGCAGACTTCCTCCTTCAGGTAGGGCAGCACTATAAATGGTCACATTAATCCTTTCTAGTTCTCGAATATTCTGGGGGAAAAGGGTAGCAGAGGTATCTCCTTCAGGTAGGGCAGCACTGTTGTTAGTCACATTTATCCTATCTAGTTCTTGAGTATTCTGGGGGAGAAGGATAGCAGTGGTATCAATAGGACGGATGTTCAGTCAATCTATCTCCTCTAAAGAGGGCAGCGGTGCGAAGCGATTTCTCACCAGAATATTATATGCATACTCATTTCTTGCTTCATTCACTCGATCTATGCCTCCCTCTCCATCACATTTAGGGTTTGTAAAAATAGCCTAAGGGCAGAATGTTTATGTCAGCCGTGGATAACAGCCCATTTCCTCCCTTCCATAAGATCTTTTTGACTAGGTCGGGGGTTTTGAACGTTAATACCACGCAGTCGCCAGGCAGGGTCTTTTGGTCCTTTCCTACCCATTTTACCCTCCTAGCCATTTTAAACTCCATAAAGAGTTGCTCAGTTAGGCCGACCTTTGTACTTAACCAATGGAGAGCTTTATTTCTTAGGGTTTCCCAGGATTCAGTTTCCTCAGATCTTATCTTTGGTGTGTTAGCAAGTATTATCGTGTATGGTGTACACGCCGGTGGTAGATCTAGGTATGGTGGCTCAATTGGTGTACCTTTTGTAAGCGAAGTTTCCTTTTGTTGGTGGAAGGGAGTCAGGTTGGAGATATAATTTTTCATTGTAACTTCCCTATTAACTTCCCTATTACCCTTTTTTTGTATAACGCTCCACTGGTGGTCAGTTTGGTTTACTTGATTAACTGAGGGGGTAGACGTGGGCAAAGGATAGTCCCTTTGGTGGCTATTACTCGTATTAGATATTACCCGTTCTTCAACTTGGTGAGGCTGACCATGTTCATTTTGCATCTTACGGCCCCCTCCTGAGACAGCCTTACCATCTGCCCTTTCTCCCTGTTTGTTATGTGGATATTTATTTGAATCTACTCTATCTAAGAGGCCCGTTAGCGTCTGCTCTACCGTGTTAACTCTTCCCTCGATCTTTGTAAGTGAGTCTCTTAGGAACAGGTCTAATTTCCGTACAAGGGTAGATAGATTTCTAATATCAGCTTCCTTAGGTTTTACTTTGCTATCTTTCTCTACCAAGAGTCTTTCCGAGGGGGCTTTTAGTGCCGTTCTTTTCCCCCCTGCCGCTTTTTTTGCGAGTTTAACATTTTTGGGCATATTTACTATATTAGAATTGGTCACGGTGGTTGGTGTATTATGTCTCTCAGATCCTATTACCTCAATACTCTTATCTACATGTGATGGCATATTTGTCCGCTTTTGTGGGGGCTGACTAAATGAATCCTGATCATATATGTTATTTGATCAATCATGTTCTGAACACAACCGTTCTCAGGAACACTACGACTTACCACCCCTATATTTATCTCTCCAGTTGTGACTTCAATCGGGGTTTTATTCCCTTCATTAATACATTGTGTGGTTACTTCTAGTGACTCTTCTACCGAGGATATTTGCTTCTCTATTGCTCCCATTGCCCCAGTCAAATATGTCAGTAACGTTTGTTGTGCATCCCCAGCGACCTTTTTCGGGGGTGGGAGCTGACCAGTTAATGTTTTTCTTTTCCCCATATTGACAATACCTTACTATCAGACAATGTAGTACAGCTCTATAGGGGGTCACTTAAAACTGTTGTTTAACGGGTTTGAGGGAGACAAAGTATCAAAATATCACAATGTCATAAAAAAAAAAGAAAAAAAGAAAACACGTACGGAGTGAAGTCTCCCCTTCAAGCAGTTCCGTTACTGTTTGTTATTATGAACGTGACAGTACCTCTCAACCCAGCCTCTTGATGGTTGTTATGCTCGCAAATCCAGTACATTCACCCATGAGAGGCCAAGAGAGTGGGCCCAGCCCGGCCTCCTTCGGCCTCTGACTGGCTCAGACGGGCCCGTCTTGGCCCGGTCGGCGTCCGTGCGCGCGTCCCGCGCAGCGGGTTCTCCCGCGTCTCTTGTAGCGCTCCTGCACTCATGACTCCTCCCGCTGGGACCGGCAGGCAGGGACCAGGTGCAAGTCTTAGAAGGAAGGGCTCCCGCTATGCCGGTTCTCCTGCGTCCCTTGTAGCGCTCCTGCGCTCGTGACTCCTCCCGCTGGGACCGGCAGGCAGTGACCAGGTGCAAGTCTTAGAAGGAAGGGCTCCCGCTACGCCGGTTCTCCCGCGACCCTTGTAGCGCTCCTGCGCTCATGACTCCTCCCGCTGGGACCGGCAGGCAGGGACCAGGTGCAAGTCTTAGAAGGAAGGGCTCCCGCTACGCCGGTTCTCCCGCGTCCCTTGTAGCGCTCCTGCACTCGTGACTCCTCCCGCTGGGACCGGCAGGCAGGGACCAGGTGCAAGTCTTAGAAGGAAGGGCTCCCGCTACGCCGGTTCTCCCGCGTCCCTTGTAGCGCTCCTGCGCTCGTGACTCCTCCCGCTGGGACCGGCAGGCAGGGACCAGGTGCAAGTCTTAGAAGGAAGGGCTCCCGCTACGCCGGTTCTCCCGCGTCCCTTGCAGCGTTCCTGCGCTCGTGACTCCTCCCGCTGGGACCGGCAGGCAGGGACCAGGTGCAAGTCTTACAAGGAAGGGCTCCCGCTATGCCGGTTCTCCTGCGTCCCTTGTAGCGCTCCTGCGCTCGTGACTCCTCTCACTGGGACCGGCAGGCAGGGACCAGGTGCAAGTCTTAGAAGGAAGGGCTCCCGCTACGCCGGTTCTCCTGCGTCCCTTGTAGCGCTCCCGTGCTCGTGACTCCTCCCGCTGGGACCGGCAGGCAGGGACCAGGTGCAAGTCTTAGAAGGAAGGGCTCCCACTACGCCGGTTCTCCCGCGACCCTTGTAGCGCTCCTGCGCTCATGACTCCTCCCGCTGGGACCGGCAGGCAGGGACCAGGTGCAAGTCTTAGAAGGAAGGGTTCCCGCTACGCCGGTTCTCCCGCGTCCCTTGTAGCGCTCCTGCGCTCGTGACTCCTCCCGCTGGGACCGGCAGGCAGGGACCAGGTGCAAGTCTTAGAAGGAAGGGCTCCCGCGTACCTTGTAGCGCTCCTGCGCTCGTGACTCCTCCCGCTGGGACTGGCAGGCAGGGACCAGGTGCAAGTCTTAGAAGGAAGGGCGCCACGATAGATATATAATAATATGATATAACTTGGGCCTCACTGAGGCTGAAAGACTGTTTGCAAACTTTGCAATGCACTTAAGCTAATTGTGTCATTATCATTCCTTCATTTCCTCCCACAACAGATTGATGATGGTTGGCTGCTCATCGCCCAAGATGAATAATGTCTTTGTGTAGTGTTTGTCTTTGTCACACCGTTCCCCAAATACCCTTTCCCATCCATTCATCAAACCGCTACTCCTCTTTCCACGGACTGTATGATTTATTGAGGTGTGACTTAATTATTTACACCAGTGGTTCCCAAACTGGGGTCCGCGGACCCCCAGGGGTCCCTGACACATTCCCAGGGGGTCCGCAGGCAGCTGTCTTAAAAGCAATGCAAAGTTCCTTGTATAATCTGCAGTTTTACAACAACAATAAAAGTGTCAAGATAACTCGAGTGATTAATGTACCTGCTGGAGAGAGATGGTAGGTAGCGCAGAGGGTTAATATGCCTGCTCCAAAGAACGTGTACCATGCATTTTTAATAAAACAGTATTTTATGTGCATAGCTGGGTTACTGCTTTTGTCACAGAGATTCTTTTGTTACTGTGCAGTTCATAAATTACAATCATAATCTAGAGCTGCATACAAACTGCATGGTACAAGTTAGTATGCCATCTTTTTTCCCAGTCTTTCATTATCCTGATGCTGCCAAAAAGGTATGTTTGGGTAGAATTAAATTGTTATAATTAAAGTCAATGCTAACCACTGTTACATTCTGAAACCAGATTTTGTGCTTCTCCAAATCAAGCACTCTTAAAAAATGCTTACCAGTATGGATGACATGTGAATCCTACACCTTGAAGTCCCCTTTCCCCTATGTAACATTTTCTATACACTGATTTACACACGTATGATTCATTGGGGGAGATTTACTAAGCTTTTGCGCCATGTTTGCGTCACAAAAGTGACACAAAACGCAAAATCTTTTTTTTGTAATTTACTTTCCAGCACTAAACTTGTTCCCATGCAACCACCCAAGGTTTCTCACGCTAAACCCATTTTACTAAAAACAGTAGATTGGGTTTAGTGTGAGAACACTGCGCCTTTTCAACTTGGCACAAGGAAGGAGAAATTCTTTCATTTCTCCTTCCTTTTCCGGCTTTGCATGCGTGCTGCACTGTGCAGCACGCCTATAAAGTGGGAAAAGCTTTCCTCGTGTCTAGCACAGCGCTAAGGTGTGTGCATGAGTGTAGCATAGTATTTTGTACAGGAAGGGTACCCTTCCTGTACAAAACCTATGCTACACTCATGCACACACCTTAGCGCTACAGCGCTAGTGTGTGCATGGCGCGGGGCTACTGAAATCAGCGCCGGCGCCAGAGAAAGGGGAGGAGAGAGCCATAGCTTTGGAAATATGGCGCTCCCTGCTCCCTCCCTGTCGCAACAACGCAGCGCAGCCTCGCGGGGCTGCACTGCTTTGCACAACTTTTTGTAAATCTCCCCATTGTTTCTGTATGTGTGTGATGTAAAGTGCTCTGACACCCTACACTAGTATGGGAGATGCTATAAAACAAATGAAATACATGTGACAGAGGTGCTATGGGAAGAAGAGAGGCACTGTTGGAGGATGATAGGGAGGGATTCATGGAAGAGCCCCAAAAGATTGTTGTATTGGTGCATAGTAAGGTCATCATTTACTATGCTTTGAAAGCGAATACAATTCAATATATAATTACAAATGTGTTGTAGAATGCACCATTTTTCCCCAAATTTTCTTGGTGGGAGAGCCCCCAAAGTCCGCTTTGTAGTGGCCAGGCACACTCACTGCACTTGGTGTGCACCGTACAGGGACTGGCCTGACAACATTTGCCAGGGCTGCTTTGGGTTCCAGTCCGGCCCCGTCAGGAGCAGGAGCCTCATACTCTAAAATAAAGCCAAATATTGAAAAGTTAGTCGCCGAGATGCAGCACCAACCTTCCTATTAAAAAGTTTCGATTTTGCAAATTTTTTCAATAGAAAATACTAAAAGCTTTAGTAATTTGGGTATCTGTTTGGTGTGCACACGTGTGTTTATTTTTTCGAATTACTGTTTTAATGTTTGAAATTTAAATCGTACGAATTGCTTGGGGGTCCTCGGCTTCCAGTAGTGACTCAATAGGGGTCCTCAGGAGTTAAAAGTTTGGGAACCACTGATTTACACCATTAGTTGATCACGCACTTGGTGGGGCGGATGTGGTGAAAGCAACACCAACTCAGTGCAGGATCTTCAGTTCTATTACCGAAACAATAGCCCGCACTGGCCCCATTTACCCACCTATGCCTAAAAAGTGACCGATATTTTAGATATCGAACAGCATCACTCATAAGATTCATAATTCAGGCATTGTGTTTTGTAAACTCTTAGCCTTGTCCACTTCAGTCTTAGGGGTCGATTACGATGTCGTTCAGAAAGCATTGCGATCAAATACACAGTCTCCCATTGAAGAAAGGGGTGGGTGGGGAAAATTTGCACCTCTGTGGCAGGCACCCCATGGTGCCTGCCACACTGTACATGGTTGCAAAGAGGGGTCCCTTGGGTGCCCCCACGGGCCTGATTTGGAAGGCTCTGGGTGAAGGGGGGCCTGCTAGGGGCCCCCAAAGTCAGATACCGACAGCCGATCCGTGCCGGAACAACTGATTTGGAAAGGCTGTCCGAATCTGAAATCGATTGCCATTCGGAACCAACTCGGAAAGTCCGACTGCTTAGCGAACATCATAATCGGTTGTTCGGAAAGCTTTCTGAATCAGTCAGAAAGATGGGTTCTGAATCGGATTCGGCCGAGTCCAAATCCGATTCGGAGGCTTTCCGAATAACGTCATAATCAACCCCTAAGAGTCCACTTCATTGTTCAAGTATTTGTAACTTTAGTTTTATTCAAAATACTAGCTCACCATTGCTCTGAATAATTTAGTATTCCTTTTTATATTTTTACTATCAGATAGTCTTTGTTGTGTAGTATTCTGGTCTCAATTGTTTGTAAAGCCGTGATAATATAACATATAACCCACTAACTCAGTTTTTATTTTTATTTAGTTGGCTGCAATGAATAATCCTTCTGATTAATCCTACAGTTGGAGTTCACCTAGGTGGGAGTGGGACCTTGCTTCTGATTCCCTAACTGTTAGTGCACTAGCCTGCTATACTACCACCACCATGGCTCCTTGGGAAAACCTGCAGCCCTCGCTTCATCTATTCCATAACTTTGTACCATTATTCTTCTAAGTTGTAGGCAATATAGGCATGGCAACCCCCCCCCCCCTCCTTCGTGGTCAATATATTTGCAGAGTGCAGAGACAAGAAGGAGAGTTGTAGGACAAGGGTCCCTCAAACTAATCGTTATACACTTTCAGCAAATTTTAAAAACAGGCTGCGCTAAAAGGCAGAAGTGCAAAGTAAAACACCCCCAAAAGATTTGAGGCATAAATAATGTAAAATAAATATTTATTATCCTAACAATATAATAAAACCACCCCTTCTACCAACAACTGGCCCACCCCTCTACCCAAACAAATCTCCCCATCTCCAACCATTGGCCGACCAAAATTTCCATTGTCCAACAAATAAAGTCCACTCCAAACTGTCCCGGTCCCAACTACCACATTCCTACCCTCTCCACCCACAACAAGTCCCACCCATCAAAACAAATGTACACACTATACCAGTGTTGTTGAGAGGCTGGAGGTACTAGGGGCTGCCTGGGGCCCTGGGCAGCTGCCTCCTCCTCCTCCTCCTCCTGCTCCTGGGCCACCAGCCACTCGTACTCTGCTCGTATGGCTTCCAGCTTCTGCTGTAAAGAAAAACAACAAATTGTAAACAATTCTCTGTGCAAAAAACATGCTCAAAATTATGTAATGAGCAGCACAGCGAGTACCCACATAAGTCTAGCACAAAACTAAAAGCAAATGGCAAATGCACTAACTGTCTGAAAGGAATTTAGGCAGAATAAACACATCACAGCATACCAGTTTAAAAACAGTTACATTTTTTTCTTTTGAAGAATTTCCTAGTAATTACAAAACAGACACTTTATGTGAAAAAATAAAAATAATGACCGCTCATTAACGTGGATGGCATTATGCACCATAGAACACAAGTATTCTCTCTCTTGTTGTGCTAAATGAATTAATGGAGGCATGCTAGCTCAGCTGGCGCCCTATTTGTACTCGTTAGTTGTACTCTGCTACTCTCTGCATTCTGCACCTGGGGCAGCTGTAATAGACAATTATCGTATTCCAATGGACCTGCGCTTCTTCAAAATTTATTTCAATTTTACTCTGATTACAATTCAGATGAATAATATGAATGAAACACATCACATATAAAATAAATCAATCATGCGGACATCCTGTCTGCCGTAAATAGGCAGTGGGAAAAGCAATGTTCTGCAATAGAGGGAAAGGATTAAGGAACGGGGTATAGCTTTGGCATATTGATCACATACTATCTCAACTGCAAAAGTCAAGCAATTATCCATTCATCATTGCATTGTTCTTCTTTTATTCCTAATCTTCACTCTTGGCTTTGATGCACACCATTTCAGCTTTACATTCTCTCATCTAGTCTTTCACCATTGAAAACCATCCATCCATATATATATCCAATCCATCCATCCAAACATGGCTCTCAACGAACTTTCACCAACATCCATTTACCCACCCATGCATCCTTTCACCCATTCGCCCATACTGCTTTGCCTTTAACCCAACCGAACATTCCTTTCACCCACCCAGGCAGGCATCCTTTCACCCATACCCTCACACCCACCAAGGCAGGCATTTGTTCATCCATGTACCCTTTCATCCATTCTTCACCCACCCATGCATCCTATCACCCACCTATATGCATCCTTTCGCTCATGCATCATTTCACTCATATTACATACATTTCACCCATCCTTTCTCCTTCCATCCTTTTTTCCCTTATCATCAACCCATTGTAGTTAAAGTTCATTATGACCCTTTGTCTGCTGAGTTGTTGATAGAATAGGTCATTAACTAATCAGCTCCCACTGTATCTGCTAAAGTGGGATGACTGTTCAAAAGTCCCTGCAGTGAGTATATTACTAATAAGCAAGCAATGTGACTTACCATCACCCGTCCTTGCCACCGATGGGACCCACCCCTTCGACCACCGCTGCCATGTCTGCTCCACTGGCGCTCTTGTTGCTGGCCCAGGCACTGGTGGTCTATGCGGTTTTAAAATATTACACATTTTAGATGCCCAATACACCTCCACCTATTATTTTATTTCTCGCAAAATTCAACCACAAAAGGTCCTACACAATACATCACTACAGTTCAGTAACATACCAAAATAACATTGGGCATTTTATTGGCGGGCAATGTTTGAAAAGTCAGGTAGTCAAGCCAACCAAAACGTTTTGTAACGGAGGGGCAAAGCTATGATGAATATGAGTCATTGAAGCGCAATGAAGAGGTGCAATAATTTGTCAATGAAAGACACATGGTCTTGGTTGGCAAATGCAATGGGGCTGTCCTCATACTTCCGACCATGCTGCAGTGTCATCAACTGTTGGTATACCATGATAATAATACATACACAACATTGGGGTGGGTCCCCCATGACCATGGCCACTCTCTCGTTTTACTGTTCAAGCATCAGCAAGAAAAAGAAAGCCTTCTGAGCAATATGGGTAGAATACCTTACTTGGGCATGCAATCTTCACAGTAGAGTACCTGACCCAAAAAGGGGGCTCTGAGTCATCTTACAGTACCATCAGTCCACAAGATATATAAGGGGAGAGTTTAAGCTTACTGAAAGCAGAGGATAGAAAGCTACAGACAGACTCGTACACACAGTTTGAAGTCAAGAACAGAAACTTGAAATATATATAAAATTAGTAGATATGATAATGCTGGGATAAGTAGAATTTAGGAAACAGATATAATGAGGAGGAGTTGAAAACAATTTAGGAGACAGGCACAGTAAAAAGGAAAAATAGTTTTAAATACGGAACGGTAAATGTTGGAAAAATAATAATATTAACAATAGGAGGACTTACTGGGGCCAGCAGAGCCATCTGTAGTGGCACTTGTGGAGGCACTTCCGGCTATCCCCCTCCCCGCATTGGTGGTTCCAGGCCCTGCCCTCTTCTTGCCTCTGGATGCTTATGTAAGAAATAAAGAAAAGAAAAGAAAAAAAAGATTAGTTGGACAGTTAATAATCCCCCCAAAAATATTTTGACAGGGAAAGACAAACTCAGGAACATCGAACTTTTCTAAATCAGACCTCCTATAGTACTAGTAATGGGACCTATTCCTAATTTACTAAACCTTATCCTATTCCAAATTTCCTAAACTACATTTTAGAACTACTAATAAATTGCAACTAATGATCTTTGCTTCTCATCTCAATCTCTCAGTCTCAAGTTCAACTCCTTTTGAGGGGCCAACTCAGTCTGCATTTTTTTCAATGAATAGATGCATGCACACTAGACATCACTGGAAAAATGCTTGGGGTTGGGACTGTATGAGCTACAAGAAAGAAAGGCACAGAAAAGTGTGAGAACACACTATCTCACTAATACCAATAACTACTATCTTAGTGACAGGACAGAAGAGTTTCTGTATGACTTCTTAAATAATGAGCCCAAGCGAGCACCAATGAGTTGGATTACTGCCCATATTACATCACTCATGGCATGGTCAGTGACATCATTGATGACATCCCAAATTACATCACTGATGACATCACTGTAATATGTGAGGTAATATCAGTGCATTGCAGGGGTGCGAGTTATAGAATTTCACTGGTTTTGTACGAGTGAAATCTGAGCCTAACTATAACTTCCCTGTAACTTTTGTTTTTTTCCATGAATTTCTAAGGTTTTTTTTTCTTCCATTTCCTAAATATAATGTCTCTGTAACCTTTGGTTAAAGGTTTGTTAAATGCGAATTCCTAACTATAACCTCCCTGTAACTTTGTTTTTTTTCAATGAATTTCTCTGTTTTTTTAAGTAGAGCTCATGTTTGCAGAGTGGTGGAGAAAGGAGGCTAGGCCTCTGACCAGTTCTCAGGAATCCCACTGTGTAGGACTTATAGGAGGTACTAAGAGGGCTTCTTGGCCCCCAAGGTCCCTTAGGAGTAAAGAGGACTTCACCCCCAACCAGTAGTGCACCATGAACAGGGTTTGCAGAATGGTAGAGAAAGGGGGCATGGCCTCCAAAGACCTATTAGCAATCCCACTGTGTGTAACTTACTGGAGATAACAGGAGGGGTAGTTGGCCCCCAAGGACATCTTTGGGGGTCAACTACCCCTCCTGTTCCCTCCAGCAAGTTCCACACAGCAGGATTGCTGAGACACCTCCTTTCTCTACCACTCTGCAAACGTGCCACCTGGCGCACTACTACTCGGGGGTTGAAGTCCCTTGGCTCTTGAGGGTTCTTGGGGGCCAACTAGCCCTCCTGTTAGCTCCAGTAAGACCCACATAGCTGGGTTGCTGAGAGGTGGTAGAGGCCACGCCCTCTTTCTCCACTACTATGCAAACGCGCCTCTTGGTGCACTGCTGCTTGGGGGAAAAAGTCCACTTTAGTCCTGATGCTATCTTTAATTTTTTATTTTTTAATTAACATATCTGCCCTTGGGAGGTGGCGGTTCCCGGGGCAGCAGGGGGGCTGAGTGGGCACCTCCTGCATTTGTATACATCAGTGCTCCAGGGATGTGGTGGTCCCCGGGGCTGCGGGGGCCGAGTGGGCCCCTTGCATTTTTACTGTTGACAGCCCCATGAGGTGGTGGGCCCCAGGGCAGTGGGGGGGCCAAGCGGGCCTCCCTAATTTAGACTATTCATTGCCCCTTGGAGATGGTGGTCCCCGAAGCTGAAGGGGGCCGAGAGGGACCCCTGTATTTTCATTAATTACAGCCCCGGGGAGGTGGCGGTCCCCAGGGCTTTGCATAAGTCTAAGAGGGGGCTGCATGAGCCCCCCTTCTTCATGACCCTGGGATTTGGCCCACCCAAGGGCTTTAAAAAAAGATGTACGGAAGCCCACACTTCTTTTTCTTAATTTTGTCATGGATTTGCAGTTCCACCATATCTGCAGGATCAATATAGTCCTACCCTGCCCTCTTTCCTTTATTTTTTACTTTTTTTCTGGGACTCAGCTTCAAGTCGAGTCCCAAGATGACTGACAACACTTCCTAGTTGAAGTGTTTATAGCCAATCAAATTTTAGTAGGATCTGCAAGTCTACTGCAAGGAATTGCGTTCCCAGATATCTATATTTTTTTAACTTTAATTTCTCATAAACTACTGAACGAATTTACACCAAATCACAAAAAGCACGCTTTCTGGACCAAAATCTAGCTTTCTGCCAAATTTTGTGTATTTCTGTTCAGCAGTTCGCGCTGTAGTTGTGTTAAAAAAATGAAAAATCCCCTTAGACATAACATGGGGAAAATGCGTTTTGGGACCCCCTTTTTTCTCAACTCTCGCTTGACGGATCACCTCGAAACTTTCAACACAGCAGCAGAACCAGAAAGGAGAAGTTTTGTGAAGATTTCATGTAGATTCGGCAAGCGATGCCAAAGTTATTGGCAAAACAAAAATGCTTTTCCTATGGAAACTTTGGTCTTAAGTGTAACTACCATCTAGCGACCACCATTTTTAGAAATGAAGGGTCAAAAATATTTGTATATCTGGCCGCTTAGATCTACGAGAGGCTTGAGAAACTCTTATGGGAGCGCCCATTAAAAAATAGAGTGTTCTGATTGACCCAAAGAGCTTTATTTCATTTGGGCCAATTCACCCCAGGAAAGAGCGCTCTGATTGGCTGCCAGCAACATCAGAAAAATGTTCGCCGGCAGCTATTACAGGACTCAGGGACTTAAGGCCTAATTAAGAGTTTGGTGGTCTGTGCCCGCCAGTATCCCACAGCGCTGGTGGTCTATAGACCTCTGTATTACTAGTTGACCAAGGTGCCATCAGTATGGATGCGGAGATCTTGCGGTCGTAGTGAGTACTTTTTTCCAAATTTATAGATGCCTGTGTGTGCATTTCGACAGGCATATGTGTCGGATGCACACGTATGCATGATAGATGTTGAAATATACCATCTACCCATTGTGTGCCAGTCCTGACAATGGGTTTATGGTATGAAAAGGACTCACCTGTAGATAGTCGCAAACAGGTGATGATCCTGCTGTGAAGGGGTGACCCTAAGAAAGGGATGCACTTCAGACTCTGCACGGAAGAACAAGAAAGGGGTGAGTACACAACCCAAAATCCTTCGTTTCAGCCAACTTGAAGCAGGTGACCGGACCAATGCGGTCAGCTCATGGAAAATGCAACTCATAATACGGATGGCGGTGCAGCTCCCCTGTACCACCCTATGGTGGCTGCCTTTCTTCGACCGTGAACCCGGTGGTCTGCTGGCCGTCTCAGCAGTTCAGCTGTGATCTTTGCAAAAGCATTCTACCTAACTCATAATATGGCAGCCAGACCCCCGAGCTCTCCATGGTGAGACGGCTGGTACAGCAGGCCATGGACAGCCACACTCCAATAAGGTCCTTAGTCTCCTGTCCTGAAGTTTACTCCTCTTGGGACCAAAATACAAAAACAATTGCCAATTTACCAATTTTTACCGTGATCCTGCAGGACTCTGGTGGGATAAAACAATTACAGCTGGGGGCCGCATTCTTCAATTATAGGCCTCAGGGAGCCCACCCCTGGGGCCTCGTTGTTTATTAAATGGGAGAGGGGAGTGCGGCCCCCTCTCTGAGCCAATATAGGCCCTGGGGAGCCCACCCCTAAGCTGCATTCAATAAGGGGTGGGGCAAAATGCAAAACACACAAGATGATGGACGGAATGCTGCGCATTGGCAAACATTCACCCCCAGTCACAGATCTGGGTTTAATCCATCGTTATTTTGCTTCACCACGCCACCCCAGTTCAGACATAGCCATATGCAAATCAGTCTTGACCCTGTGCCTCATGGGAACAGTCCAGACCGAACTGCCAAGCCATGTCTTCCCTGGACCGGAATCAAGCATCCTAGGACCGGTTTCAGGCTATCAGCCTTCATCAGCCAGGATAGCTTGACTCCAGTGGCGTAGTGAGCACGGGACCCACGTCTGGGCATACCCTTCCCACTTAGGGCGAAATGCAAAACACACAAGATGATGGACGGAATGCTGCACATTGGCACACATTCACCCCCAGTCACAGATCTGGGTTTAATCCATCGTTATTTTGCTTCACCACGCCACCTCAGTTCAGACATAGCCATATGCAAATCAGTCTTGACCCTGTGCCTCATGGGAACAGTCCAGACCGAACTGCCAAGCCATGTCTTCCCTGGACCGGAATCAAGCATCCTAGGACCGGTTTCAGGCAATCAGCCTTCATCAGCCAGGATAGCTTGACTCCAGTGGCGTAGTGAGCACGGGACCCACGTCTGGGCATACCCTTCCCACTTAGGGCGAAATGCAAAACACACAAGATGATGGACGGAATGCTGCACATTGGCAAACATTCACCCCCAGTCACAGATCTGGGTATAATCCATCGTTATTTTGCTTCACCACGCCACCCCAGTTCAGACATAGCCATATGCAAATCAGTCTTGACCCTGTGCCTCATGGGAACAGTCCAGACCGAACTGCCAAGCCATGTCTTCCCTGGACCGGAATCAAGCATCCTAGGACCGGTTTCAGGCTATCAGCCTTCATCAGCCAGGATAGCTTGACTCCAGTGGCGTAGTGAGCACGGGACCCACGTCTGGGCATACCCTTCCCACTTAGGGCGAAATGCAAAACACACAAGATGATGGACGGAATGCTGCACATTGGCAAACATTCACCCCCAGTCACAGATCTGGGTTTAATCCATCGTTATTTTGCTTCACCACGCCACCCCAGTTCAGACATAGCCGTATGCAAATCAGTCTTGACCCTGTGCCTCATGGGAACAGTCCAGACCGAACTGCCAAGCCATGTCTTCCCTGGACCGGAATCAAGCATCCTAGGACCGGTTTCAGGCTATCAGCCTTCATCAGCCAGGATAGCTTGACTCCAGTGGCGTAGTGAGCACGGGACCCACGTCTGGGCATACCCTTCCCACTTAGGGCGAAATGCAAAACACACAAGATGATGGACGGAATGCTGCACATTGGCAAACATTCACCCCCAGTCACAGATCTGGGTTTAATCCATCGTTATGTTGCTTCACCACGCCACCCCAGTTCAGACATAGCCATATGCAAATCAGTCTTGACCCTGTGCCTCATGGGAACAGTCCAGACCGAACTGCCAAGCCATGTCTTCCCTGGACCGGAATCAAGCATCCTAGGACCGGTTTCAGGCTATCAGCCTTCATCAGCCAGGATAGCTTGACTCCAGTGGCGTAGTGAGCACGGGACCCACGTCTGGGCATACCCTTCCCACTTAGGGCGAAATGCAAAACAGACAAGATGATGGACGGAATGCTGCACATTGGCAAACATTCACCCCCAGTCACAGATCTGGGTTTAATCCATCGTTATTTTGCTTCACCACGCCACCCCAGTTCAGACATAGCCATATGCAAATCAGTCTTGACCCTGTGCCTCATGGGAACAGTCCAGACCGAACTGCCAAGCCATGTCTTCCCTGGACCGGAATCAAGCATCCTAGGACCGGTTTCAGGCTATCAGCCTTCATCAGCCAGGATAGCTTGACTCCAGTGGCGTAGTGAGCACGGGACCCACGTCTGGGCATACCCTTCCCACTTAGGGCGAAATGCAAAACACACAAGATGATGGACGGAATGCTGCACATTGGCAAACATTCACCCCCAGTCACAGATCTGGGTTTAATCCATCGTTATTTTGCTTCACCACGCCACCTCAGTTCAGACATAGCCATATGCAAATCAGTCTTGACCCTGTGCCTCATGGGAACAGTCCAGACCGAACTGCCAAGCCATGTCTTCCCTGGACCGGAATCAAGCATCCTAGGACCGGTTTCAGGTAATCAGCCTTCATCAGCCAGGATAGCTTGACTCCAGTGGCGTAGTGAGCACGGGACCCACGTCTGGGCATACCCTTCCCACTTAGGGCGAAATGCAAAACACACAAGATGATGGACGGAATGCTGCACATTGGCAAACATTCACCCCCAGTCACAGATCTGGGTATAATCCATCGTTATTTTGCTTCACCACGCCACCCCAGTTCAGACATAGCCATATGCAAATCAGTCTTGACCCTGTGCCTCATGGGAACAGTCCAGACCGAACTGCCAAGCCATGTCTTCCCTGGACCGGAATCAAGCATCCTAGGACCGGTTTCAGGCTATCAGCCTTCATCAGCCAGGATAGCTTGACTCCAGTGGCGTAGTGAGCACGGGACCCACGTCTGGGCATACCCTTCCCACTTAGGGCGAAATGCAAAACACACAAGATGATGGACGGAATGCTGCACATTGGCAAACATTCACCCCCAGTCACAGATCTGGGTTTAATCCATCGTTATTTTGCTTCACCACGCCACCCCAGTTCAGACATAGCCGTATGCAAATCAGTCTTGACCCTGTGCCTCATGGGAACAGTCCAGACCGAACTGCCAAGCCATGTCTTCCCTGGACCGGAATCAAGCATCCTAGGACCGGTTTCAGGCTATCAGCCTTCATCAGCCAGGATAGCTTGACTCCAGTGGCGTAGTGAGCACGGGACCCACGTCTGGGCATACCCTTCCCACTTAGGGCGAAATGCAAAACACACAAGATGATGGACGGAATGCTGCACATTGGCAAACATTCACCCCCAGTCACAGATCTGGGTTTAATCCATCGTTATGTTGCTTCACCACGCCACCCCAGTTCAGACATAGCCATATGCAAATCAGTCTTGACCCTGTGCCTCATGGGAACAGTCCAGACCGAACTGCCAAGCCATGTCTTCCCTGGACCGGAATCAAGCATCCTAGGACCGGTTTCAGGCTATCAGCCTTCATCAGCCAGGATAGCTTGACTCCAGTGGCGTAGTGAGCACGGGACCCACGTCTGGGCATACCCTTCCCACTTAGGGCCTAATGAGTCTCAGGAGAGGGACCACTTGCCTCCACTTCTTTAAAAAAAAAAAAAGGCCCTGGGCAATGGGGTGCACAGGGCCTAATAAGGCCTAAGGAGGGGACCCACATGGCCCAATCTGCTTTAAAACACTTAAGGCCCTGGGGGGTTGGGTCCCCAGGGCCTAATGAGGCTTGAGATGTGGCCCATATGGCTGCCCTCTGCTTTAAAAAAAGGCTCTGGGGATGGGGTCCCGAGGGCCTAATGAACCTGGGGAGGGGAGCAGCATGGCCCTCTTCCCCTTTAAAGAAAGGCCTTGGGGGATGGGGTCTCCAGGGCCTAATGAGTTTCGGGAGAGGAACCACATGCCCCCCGTCCTTTAATAAAAAGGCCCTGGGTGATGGGGTGCCCAGGGCCTAATGAGGCTTGAGGAGGGGGCCCACATGCCCCCCCTCTGCTTTAAAATACTTAAGGCCCTGGGGGAGTGGGTCGCCAGGGCCTAATGAGGCTTGGGATGGGGCCATGTGGCCTTCCTCCCCTTTTAAAAAATGGCCCTGGGCAATGGGATCCACAGGACCTATTGAGGCCCCCTCTACTTTAAAATAATTAAGGCCCTCAAGGATTGGCTTTTCAGGGCCTAACAAGGCTTGGGATGGGGCTCATGTAGTTGCCCTCCCCTGTAATTTTTTTTTTTTTAAAAGGCCCCGGGGGAGTGGGTCGCCAGGGCCTAATGAGGCTTGGGATGGGGCCCATGTGGCCTTCCTCCCCTTTTAAAAAATGGGACTACTAGAGCCTAATGAGGCTCGGGGAGGGGGGCCAGGCGGCCCTCTCCCCCTTCAAAATACATAAGGCCCTGGGGGATGGGATCCCAGGACTAATGAGGTTCAGGGAGGTGGACCACATGGCACAGCCCTTCTTTAATGGTATAGCCCCCTCCCATTTTTTATAATACAAAATAATGTGTGCATCATGGAGTTGTCTGCTTTCAGGGAGTTTGAAGCAGGGACTGGCTGCAACACAGGCCATGCAGCTAATCCCATGCACGAGAGAAGGCCATGTACGGCATGGGATTGGTTGTCCCTGGGTGGCTGCCTGTGGGTCGTTGGACGCAAGTGACGAAACGTCGTATGCAGTGTGAGGTTGTCTACCTGCAGAGGGGTCAGTTGCTTCCATGTGGGTTGGCAACAGGGCCTGACTGCAGGCCAGGCTCTTTTGTCAACCTTCTGTTGTGCATGGCAAAGGCTGTGCACAGCTTGCGGTTGGTTGCCTGTGGGGGGGTTGCCGCAGGGCCTGGCCACAGGTTATGTGGGGTTGGCTTTCCGTATGGTAATAACATATTACTTTATGTTTAAACAAAATTAGAAATTTGCTGAAAACACCAAAGGTTTAAGTTACATTATAGTTAGGTGTGGTAAAAAGATCTGTTTTTGTTGAAAAAACTTTAGAAATTCACAGAAATAAACAAAGGTATAAGTTGACGTTGTCAAGCCTCATGTGATAAAAAACTCCGTCACATGGCGGATAGTGGAGTTTAGACAGGAACTCTGCATTCCAAGAGGAACGTGGAGTGGGCAAAACTGCGAACTCTGCCGGCGGAACGGAATTATTCACCCATCCCTAGTTTAGACTAGGGATATGCGAAATTTGCATAATTTGTTTTTCAGAAATAACACTAAATTTTAGGAAAATTACTAGATATTGCACAGAAGTACATGAACTGCAAAACTAGCATTTAGCGCTATATTTTATGTAACATGCTTTTTCGCATCTGTTTTCAACAAGCGTACACATTTTACACTAAAGAACTAGCACCAAAAAGTGCAATGAAAAATGGCTGCTGGAATTTTGGTCATTTGCATCGTTCCCTCGCCCCTTGATGTGATTAAAATATTTTTTCTCACATCTCTGCTTGAGACATGCATGAAAAATGATTACAAATAATTTTCCAATTAGCTTTCTAAATCAGACATCATGGTGAAATCAGGTTTTTGATAACGTTAGTAGAAAAGTATTTTTATAGCAATGTACTTTGTTTTGCCAGAGCCAAAACTGGCATAGAATCTGTTAGTCCACTCATCACACCTCCAGATGCGGAATACACATTCCTGGCTAAAGTAATTGGCCTTCCTTTCCAAATTTCAACTGCTTGGCATCTGCACCCAGGAAGACAGGAGTGTTGTCACTTAGCAGGGATTATCCATATGGGAGAAAACATTTTTGGCACTAATCTTGAAACTCTAATCACATCTTTGACAGATTTTGGGGCAATCTCAGACCTTACCATAAATCACGCCAAATCCTCAGTCTTTCATTTTCACAAGAACCTCCCTGGGGACTGTGGTTCTGTCTTGGGCATCCACCAGTACCTTGATATCCAACTCTATCATACCCATGCAGATCTATTCAATGGCAACCTATGAAAAGCGACAGGGTTGATGAAATTGCAAATTATGGTTTGGAATACTCTTCCTTTTACAGTAACAGGTTGGATAGGCATTGCAAAAATTATAATGTTCCCATTGATACTATATTATTTCAGCAATCCACCCCCCCCCAGAATAGAGGCAGGAAATGAGAAGGTAAGACTCCTGACCTACCTCAGGGAGTTGGATTATGGAAACACATAGATGGGGGGAACTTCCTGCATTATGGCAAGATCTGCGAAGCAGTAAAAAGGTATTGAAAAACATAGCAGACAAAATCAGACTCAAGCACAATTTAGTGCACTTGTGCATGGGAGGCAGACAATGTCTTGGATATAAAAGGCAGTCCAGCAATATGTAGAAGTCGGTTTATTCCTTTTAAGGGACAAATGTGCAAGAACAGTGGGTTAGCCATTTTATAACAAAAAATGACTTCACATTTTATAATACTCGCATAAGATATCACACACTGCTTGCTTTCAGTGTTTCCAGTTTCATCTTTTGCGCAGAGCCCACGTCATCCCACATAGATTACAGACAATATACCCCATGCCATCAGGTGCTTGCCCCCTGTGCCTTGCCACAGGTGCAGACCTGGTTCATATGTTTTGGAGTTGCCCAATATTACAGCCTTTTTGGTTCAAAGTGGTAAAGGATATTAATATAATAAACGGGGCACCCTCTCGGATTGCTTACTTGGCCTGCTCCCCAGACCAAAGAATAAGAAAGTCACCACTAAGCTTACAGATCTTGCTCCTGATAAAGGTTGGAACCCCCTAACCTCCACTAGTAACAAACTGGAGATAGAAGGTCATAAAATGGGCCCCAGCTGAGAGCACAGCACTTCACAGACAGGAAAATATGGGTCTGCAAAAGAGACCAATTGCAGAAACTGGAATACAGTACTTGATGAATTTATATAACATGCCAGATACAATTTTAGAACACCCCCTCTAATCCCAGTCTCAAACTGGCCAAACAAGACTACTCTAGCACCCACCCAGAAATTAGGAAAAGTACTCAGTAGGTTGTTTTTTCAACCAGTTATAGCACTTCGATGCCTTTTTGGTTTTATGCGCATAATAAATTCCAAATTCAAATTCTAATTCAATTCAAATTCAAATTCAACTCACTGATGCTTTCACTTGTCCCTTGTTACTCTATGGCCTCCCATTCCCTCTCTAAAACTACTTCCCATATTTAACTGGGCTATTTTTGCTCCTAAACTAATAATAATGTGCACAATTTTTGCCAAGATTATATGCCTTCACTAACTTAGCATGCCAATAGTCCTATTGAATATGAAAAAGTGGCGGGGACCAATTAAGGATGGTGGGAGTAACATTAAGTTTTTTTCCTATGCAGTTTGTTGCTAAAGTTTGTTTAGGAAATCACAGCATACTGGCTACCAATGTAAAACAAAGTCATTTATAGTGTTAATGTCAGTTACCAAAATTTGTATCTGATTACTAATTTCTGCAAACTGAGTACATTTGAATCATTGATGGAAATATTATAAAATCAATACAAAAATATTTTTTTAATTCCTAAGATGGAGTTAACAGATACTGTTTTCATAACAAAGAACAGCCTTAACACTAACTGTTTGGACTTGAGGAAGCTACATGGGGCAACTCCCTTTCATCCTAAAATCCTCTTACATTTTTAGCACCAAACCCAGCAGCATGCAGACCCAGTTTGTGTCCTGACAGTGCAGACTATACCTCATGTAAAATGGACAATTGTTTTAGAGAGAGTCAGAGACCCTCCTGGTAGAAGAAGAGTTTGGCTATTATAGATGTAGGGTTTTTGAGAATTATTACAACTTATTACACTTACTTTATTAATTGTAAGTGCTGCAATAGCTACTGGGCATAAATGTGCGAAAGTGGACAGACTTGGGAGGAGAAAGACCTGGTGCTTATAAACAAGCTTTGAGAACCTGGGTGCTCCAGGAGTGATAAGAATGAACGTTCACAACAATTGGAAAAAACTGGGTGTTCTTTTCAACATCCAGAGGGCACAAAATGTGAATGCCTGCTTAGTGAATCAGTCCTAAGCGGGCAATAAAACCAGGGTCATCCCACTCAGAGCTTTTGCCCATGCTGAAAAGAGGTTCAGGGGGACCTCGTGGTAAAGGTATCATTGATCCCAGCTACAGCCTCGACCCTTTCCCTGATAGAGGATTTTGATAACTGAAAAAAAATACATGAGTCTGAAGTTAAATCCTTGAACCGGCATGAGGTGGCAATACCATCCCACCAATAAAGTCGCATCTGTTGTTATGAAATCTATCTTTGTCCTGCTTAGAGCTTTTGGCCCAACAACCCAGCGACTTCAGCGGAAGCGTTCTGACTTTTAAGGACTTTTGCCTGCCTCAGTCTTGGACCTTGCCTCGCTTAAGGAATTTAACTTCCGTTTCTGATCCTTTGTGAAACCGACCTATGTTGTATCATGGTTGAACTAAACCTTGCCTAGGTTCTGGTCAGCCGTGAACTGTTATTTTTCAACGGTAGGTTAACTTTGTGAGTGCCTTTTAACTTAAACATTAAACATTATTATCTGACTTTGATGATACTGGTGTCCTAAATAAGGGGGTCTTTATGATGGCAGGCAGATCGCCACCGCCCGGCCGGCAGTGGCGATCCGCCCGCCATCACAGCACAATTCACCCCCGCCATATTACTATGGCGGGGGTACCGCGGCGGACGGAAAGTCCGTCCGCCGCTTTTCCACCGGTCGGCAATCGTCACGATTGCCGGCTGGGCGGAACTCGGGCACAATATGGTGGCGGTGCCTGGAAGGCACCGCCATCCATATCATGATGCCTAGCGGTTCCGGCCTTTTCATGGCGGCGATGCCGCCATGAAAGGGCTGGCGGGAATTTCTGTGGGGGCCCGTTGTGGGCCCCTGGAGGGTGGGAAGGTGGGGGGCTGCACTTGGGGGGTACCATACATTGCCATGCTCAAGGTGGCAGGCACTGCGCGGTGCCTGTCACGTTGTGCATGGCAATGCACAACATGCCTCTTTGGCATTGCAGTGGGTGCTGCATCCAGCAGCGCCCACCGCAATGTTGGAGATGCAGGATGCAACCGCCTCGGTGGCGGTCGCATCCTAATTGGTGGTGCGGGACCGCCGCACGGCTGGCGGCCGGTCCCAGCACCGCTAGTTAAGAACATTTTCATTGTATATAAAACCAATTCCTGAATTAGAAACCACGGCAGTCAATAAACAAGTGATAGAAAAAATTACAGTTAATGTCACATATGATAAGGGTAGAGCCAGGAGTGGCCAGAAAGTGCTAACTTCTGGAAAGAGTTGAGACAGGAGTAGACAGAAGGTACTAACTTCTGGGGAAGGGGTTAGAGGAAGCGTAGAAGGCGCAGCTAAACCAAACGCAGTGCAAGGGAGGTTTCTAATTCAGGAATTGGTTTTATATACAATGAAAATGTTCTCAACTCGGGACCTATGGTTGATATCATGTTTTCTTCTCCTAAATAGATTCTACTTGCTCGCACTTTCTCGTCCTGATGATGATCTCACATTTCTGAGATCGAAACGCCGTTGACCTTTACAACCAAAACTCCTTCACTGCATTAATTTAATTTGGAGTTTTGTTTACTGTTGTCAATGCGATGAAATTTTAAATGTCACTAGCACCCCTCACTTCACGCACTTTCACTATATTCTTGTGTGAGCACCAGAACTATCACTTGAAATACCAAAATTGATATTCCGTTTATGCTGTTAATAAATGTGCTGTCATTTCAACCTTGCGTCTCTGCATATATTGCGTAACTAGTCCCGCATGGACTTCTTGCCTTGTTCACCTGACTCTCGCTCATCTAAATAACAGTAGCCCAGGCTACCTGAGGACCTTAGTGGCCTCCATTTAGACCATGGTTCCTTTCTATTATTTTGTAAACTGATAGGACATGTGCAAAATGCTTTTTTCAGCAGCTTTTATACAATCTGATAATAGCAGAAGCTTAGGAGAGTGCCTTACTTGTACAATCGTTTATATGATCTCTATCACAACAATTACTGGAGCAAATCTTGCCCAATAAGGGTAAAATTTTACTTTTTCCATCTTATCTCTCACCAAATACCAGTTGGCATTTTGTCTGATGTTAGCACCCTTCTTTCTAAAAGTCATTTAAAAAAACTACTCCTAAGCATATTCTTCCAAAGTACCAAGATATCTCTGGAGCCCTGTTGGTGTTAAAAAAAACAGGTCTACATTGTCAGTGTATAAAAGGCAACATACGTCCAGGGAGCCAATTTTAGGGGGAACACCCCTAGCCATTCCTACTCTATGGGGCAGATCATAAATGTAAACCGAGAAAAGCAACGGCGCCAACAGGCACCCCTGCTTCAATCCATTATGTGTCATAACTCTTTGCATTAGACCTTGGTTCCACCCATCAACACTTTGGTCCACGTAGAAGAGTGAGGAGCTATGATTAGCCTCAGGAGATGTATGGGGATTCCTCGCAGAAGGAGTTTTCTCCACAGAGTCCCTCAGTCTACTCTATTGAATGCTGTGGAGAAATCAGTTAAAGCTGAATACAGGGGCAGGACCCTCAGTGGGGGGTACTTTTCTATAATTGCTTGTAATGCGGCAATATTATCAAAAGTACTGCAATTACTCTGAAAACTAGCCTGCTCTGCATGTATATTATTATTTCCAAATGCTCACTGTTGGATATGAAGTAAGATGCTTTTAGCAAATAATTTGCCTGTCGCATTGAGAAGTGCAATTTGCCTATGACTAGCTGGGGAAGTTTTAGGCCCTTTTTTATACATGAAAACAATAATGCTTCCCTTCCAGGAGGATGGAATATCACATGAAAGGCAGCAATGATGGAATAACGGACATAAAAAGGTAACCCATTAAAAAGTATTCCTATTTAATGATTGCCATCGGAATTTCATCATGGCCCACAGCACTGGATGCTCTAGCACTTTTAATAAATCCCACAATCTCCACGCATGTGGGTGGAGCATATGAAGCTGAGGAAAATACATCTCCTCTTAAAACAAGAGGGCTGAGTAATCTATATATGCTTTTAAAACAAGAGTGTCACTGTTGCTCAAATTACATGCATATAAATCAGAAATGTAGTTAGTCCAAACATCATCCGGAATTGGAATTGCTTGAGCACTAACTTGAGACCAATATTTTCTTATGTTACTCGAGACCGCAGCTTCCCTCAAATTGATCCATCTTTCATCCTCTACCTTTCTTCATTCTGTCACTTTCAATCTAGCTCTCTTGAGTTTGAGGCAGTAAATTTCACCCTGTCTTGTAAATGACATAAATTGCTTCCTGACATGGTGATTTGTTTTTCGATTTATCAATTTTAGCACCCAGATTACCTTTTTAAAGGGTTTTGATCCTTTGCCTTTACTCCCATGAGTGTGGAAGGAATTCATATTTAATTCATACCATGATATAGGGTCATGTTGGGGCTTTTCCACTGGGCCAATGCAGCCTACTCTAAGTTGTTGACCTTAAGCCTTTATGTTGTTATGGGACCAGAAAGTGTGCCCAATCAATTTATTATAGACCACATTATCCCCTGCGATATTGCAGGATTCAATGACCTTTAACTCTAAATCAACTGAGCTAGAGAGAGTACTGTGGTCACTTAGATCCGAACACAATACCATCAGGTGGGAGCATGCTCTAAACATTAGATGTGACACCACCATGTAATCAATTTGTGACTGACTGTGAGAAGAGTGAAAAGTGTAAGAAGCAGGTGTATCTTCGGGGAACCTGCAATTTAAAAAGATGAGATCATGTAGTCTCAGATGTTCTAAGAATAATAGACCCTGCCTGTCTGTTCTAACATTTTTTGGAAGCACCAATTAAGGAATAGACCATGCTTCAGCAAATTTGGTGTTACTAAATGTCAAATATGCTGAATTTGATACCTTAGCATTGAAATCTCCTACACTAATTATCAGAGGACATTCCTCCATTAAACTGATATTACAGACGAGTGCGAACATTGAATTAGCTAAATGGTCAGGAGACTTGCCTGTGGGAATACACAGATTAACTAGCAGGAAAAATGACAACCCTCCTTTCCCTTCAAGCAAAGCCAACTTTAAGCAAAGGCACAAGTTCGATGGATGCAAAAATATTTGTTTATTCCAATTGGTGTTATTTTTGGGAAGTTTAGCTATACCTCCACTTACATCATCTTTTGCAGTAACTTTTCCTCCACCGAAAAAAAAAATTCTCACACACAAAGTTGCTTCAGGCCCAAGTTTCCTGCAAACATAAAATCAATGGATTAAGGTGCATTACAGAGTTCAATTTCAAATCAGCTTCCCCTAGGCCTGCCATATTCCAGTATAAGAGTATTCCCCTTGGGTTACCGCTGCATCATCGTATACTAGATACTGATTATTGCTGGTACCATTCAAGGTTCCGGTTACCTAGCTCCAATTTGATAAAACTCATTCCCGTTCTCTGGCTCCTGGGTAATTAATTCTGCTGACTCCAGAATATTTATAATTCCTCTACCTTTATATACCGAGATGGTAATATTCTTGAGATTATATCGGTGGAATAAATTAACCAGCCCCATTGATACTGGATCCGTAAACTTTATCTTTACTGTTCATCTTGGGACTATTGCAAATAGACTGTACTTCATGCCCTACACAGGTTACGTTGATTCCCCTTTTAAGTAAATAATCAACAGTCTCCAGGATTAGCTTTGCAATGATCTTTGAGCTAAGCAGATGAAATTATGTAAACATTTTCAATTGTGTCACTTGTTCCCAGTCTGAATGCCTCAATTTCAGTTAAAGAGTGCAGAACAAAGTGTCTATTTAGAGGACCCAATTCCTGATCAAACAAAATAACAAAATCCAACATATTTGATTTTGGGGCTGTACCTAGACCCATTGGGCCTCCATTCAGTTTAGTTAAAATTGATCGCACTTCTACACTCAAGACGTTATGATAGAGAAAGAAAAGGATTTGCATCCTCGTTTAGGGTTCTATAGGGCCTTGGATCATGTCTTGGGGGCATCTTTTTGGTGGGGGCTACTGTTGATGGGATCCACTGTATATGCCGCTCCTCCACAGAGACCCCATGAGAATCAACATCATCCCCTGTACCTCCAGTGTTCTCATTCCCTCTTTTACATCCGTCATCCAGGTTCACAACATCCTTGCTGCGATTAAATCAGGATCACCTCCAATGCTGCGTGACACACCCTTTTTTGGCATATTGCTCTAAATCCAGTCTCTTCCACCTCATTGATCAACACCTGGAGAATAGGGTTTTTTGATGGACTAGGCGCTAAGCCAAGAGAGGAGGAAATGTGAACCAGCATATTATTACTCGTGGGGATAAGGATAACACGTTTTGCATTGCCCAAAAGTGATACACTTGTAAATCTTAGTTTTTTGAATCTGTGTTTCATAGTACGGCGGTTCTTTTTTTTCCCCCATTTTTCTTATTAGCCCTGAGCCCTTTAGTTTAGACCCCCCAGTGTATCCCCCTGTGCATCCTTAGTTGGTACAGAAGAGGAATCTGAGATGGTCGGTCCCTGAAGAAGAAGAGGAAACCCCACCAGAGTGAATTGCCTCTTTTTTGAAAAGTGGGAACATTTTTGCCACCACCTGATCGTCTAAGACATCTGAATTACACCCCGCCCCAATAAGAACTTAAGGGAGTATACCTGGTCCTCCATTTGTTTTGGGTTTGGTTTGAGAGTAGTTTGCTTGTATAGAGGACCATCAATCCAGCATGGCTTCCCCACTTTTATACTGACATCTTTAGCTACGCAGTTAGCTTGATTGCTTGTGATTTCACTTCCTTCACATTTTGGACTGATAGTTGACACAACCCATGGGAGATAAGATTTTGAACCCCTGAAAGATTTAGAGACAGCACATCCAGCACATGACCAGAATTAGACCCCGATCTTTTTAACAAGGATAAAATAGAAAATACAATTTTCTCAATATAAAACAATATTTCAGATGACGCTCCCTTCCTCTATCCCATCCAAAGTTGGACGGCTGTAAGTTTCATTGTGCCCTAGAAGGCATAAATGTTTCACAGTCCTTAGAGTTCAAGGAGTTGGAAGAACCCCTCAAGGAAGGAGTACTACTATACAGCCCAATCAGGGATGGATGACTGGCCGGACATTGCGGGAACTGACCCGTCTCACCATTACCAGGGATGGCAGGGGATTTTGAGCATGCATCCAACAGATGATCCCTGACAGACAGTTCTATGTCCAGCAGAGTAAAATAGTCCAACAAGACCGCCCCCTCACCGACATTCTCTGCAGAATTTGCCAGGGGAATCACATTACTTGGAACTAAGGCTGTATCCTACAGGTCAAGGGGGTGGGGGTCTTTGAGATTTCCCAATTGAGACTTAGGACCTGCCCTTAAATATGTAACAGGCCATTTGTGGAGCTTGACTTAGAATGACTATCCAGAACTAGCCCGGCAAATTCAACATCTCACTCCAGCAGACCCAGCTGAGTCTCATTTACTACCCAATTTGGAGTACTCAGCTGAATGACAGCATCATTAACACCATTCCCCTGCTCTTTTGTGCCGGGGAACCTTCTTAGCATGCTGGACTCTAAAAAAAATGAAATATTTTGACCAACTTGACCCACCTGACATGCTGATACCGAGGGGTGGGGGGTCAAGGGATCTTTATGCTCCTTAAATCTATAACCATAGCCATATATTTGCGCAATTCATTACTAATTGGAGAAAAGAAGCTCGAAATAGAAGGATAAGACGTAAGGTGGAGAAGCTGTTGTCTTTTCCAACAAATTGCTTTTTTTAGTTTTAAAGGATTTGATTACAGCAACTAAGCGACCAGATTGCAATCTCTGTAATGTAATCTCATCCAAACAGACCGAAGGAGTGTTGGGGCCTGCCACACCAAAAATTGGCACGCACACCCCCAACTGACTAGTTGGCTGCTTAAGGATGGTAAATTGCAAGACACACCGAGCATCTTCTTCCAGGTGTGATGAAAATTTGATAATTATACAATGACATATACAGAAAGAAAATACCACCAGCTTTCCTGCGGCGTGCAAGCCGTACCACCTCCTAGCTGGGTCGCCTCTGCACTCCCTCCTTAAAATTAATTAATTTGACCAGCCAGTCAAGAAAAGATGAGGAGAGGGATTCTCCAATCCCACTATCAACTTCTCTGCATGTTGCTTGTTGCTTGCATTGATGAGCCTCAACTGCCAATTGTACACTACTTTTTAAAAAAGATCGGTCTTAGAATGTGGGAAGATGGAGTGCAAATAAGGGCACACAAAGACCACAAGATTTAAATTTTGTAAATGTGTAGAGCAAAATTCACAAATTCTCTCTTCCTTGGGTACGCATTCTCATAATCCTGTGATCACACGCAGAGGGAGCATATTTACCCTTAAAAGCAAAATAAGTCTGCACACTCTGGGGCATATGTACAATGAAGTGGCGGAGTGAGGCATTAGCTGTCATGGCTTAATGCCTCACTCTGACACTTCAGAAATACAAGGCTGCACCATATTTACAAGGATATGGTGCAGCCTTGCATTTCTCCCTATGTAGCTATGGTGCAAGGGTGCCAACGCAGGCACCCTTGCACCATAATGCAAGGGTGTCTGCTTGCAGGGGAGGATTGTTTATGTGTAGGAAGGTGTCCCTTCCTGCACATAAACAATCCTGAAATGCCATTTTGTCACTTCTATGTGTGCTGCTTAATGCAGCACACATGGAAGTTACAAAATGTCATTTTTTTGAAGCATTGTTTATGTGCAGTAAGGGTCACCTTCCTACACATAAACAATCCAAGGCGTTTTGCTTTTTCCATGTGTGCTGCACAAGGCAGCACACATGGAAAAAGCAAAAACGAGGAGAAATAAAGCATTTCTCCTCGTTTTGCCAACTTTTTTAAGTTCAAATATCTTTATTGTTATTTAAAAAGATAATACATTCATAATACATTGCAATACAACATAGCAATATGAAATAAACGTTAAATTATGCTCAAAGAGATACAGGAATAAAAACAGAGTTCATATCAAGAATTAATGAACTGTACTAAAAAGGAGTATAAACATATCGATATTTAAGCAAAGAGAACCCAATATATAAGTAAAAGAAGACATATATTATAAATTATAAATTGATTTAAATGATACTGTATACCCAGGCAAGAGAAATAAATAAGGACAAGATCATAAACCATGTCGAGGTCATACAGTAGTCGTATTGCTTGACAAATAAGATCACATACTAAAAGAAAGCAGAGAGAAAGAAGAAAAGACGGAAAAAAGTAAAGAGAAGAAGAAAAAGAGGAAAGGAAGAGGAAAGAAGAGGGGACAACTGCTTCAATGTAGGAAACAATCTAAATAATAGAGTCAAAGGGATACTGAGCTACCAACCCCTGAGAAGATAGGCTCATATAATTATCCAGTGACCTCCAGACATTACTAGAGATGGACGGAGTGTAATGCTTCTCTTCAACCAAAGTATGAGCCCCACGAAGGTATGATACCCAAGCCCACCAAGTATGATAAGATAAAAGATAAAAAAGATTTCCACTCAGTTAGTATAACTTTAACAGCAATGGATATAAGTAAATCCAATAACTGCAAATCCGTATTATCAAGGGGTAAAGGAAAGATGTAGCCCATGGGCCCAATAGAATCATAGGTAAGGAAAGCTCTAACGAAATGTTAAAGATTAATGATAAGTGTTTCTGTATTAAACCCCAGAAGGATTGCAATAATGTACACTCAAAAAACATATGTTGATGAGTGCCAGGAGCCAAATTGCAATTCCAGCAAAGATCGCTATCTCTAAGCTTTAATTTATGCAAGTGAGCAGGGGTCCAATGGAGAAGATTTAGAGTAAAACATTTAGATTGAATAAGGGAAGGAGCAATCTTATTACGCAAAGATGACTTCCCAATCATTTGCCAAGTCTCCTGTGAGATATGTTTAAAAATATCATTATCAAAGTAATGAGACCATTTATCCTGTGTGATTGTAGGCTGTGAAGGAGATGGAGCAGGTAAAAACTTATATATTCTAGAAGCAGTATTGCCTGAGCGAGACCACATAGAGAGTAACGAGATAGTAACCGAATCCGAAGAAAGGGGAACCTTAGAAAGGGCAACTTTCAATTTCAGAAAAGAATAAAAATCCATATCACTAAGATTATATTATCTAGCCAAAGACGAGAAGGGAAGAGGGTCATGATTAGAGTCATAAATATCTTTTACCAATCTAATACCTCTAATAGCCCACGAAGAAATCGTATCAGGTTCAATATCAACAATAAATTTAGGATTGTACCTAACCCTGGGCATAGTTCACGTAGTAGCGCTACGCGTAGCTACGCGAAGTGCACTTTGCACTACGCGAGCTAGGGGTAGCACTACGCGAACTGCGTAGTGCGGTAGGAAATGCTGTTCGCAATGATTGCACAGTGCCGAATGCTTGTCCGCACTGTGCAATCATTGCAAACGGCATCTTGCACAGTGCAAGCGGTCATTTTCTGCAGCTCGAGTAGATTTGTACTCGAGCAGCAGTTTTCTCAACACGGACTGGTAGTTTCTCATCGCGAGCGGTCGCGAGCATACGCGACCACTCGCAATGAGAAACCTGACCTCCCCGCTTTGAGAATCTCGCCGGGAGGTTTATTTTCCACGCTCGCGATAAGCAACTTGATGTTGCTGATCGCGAACGAGGAAAAAGTCTCGCCGGGATGTCATTTTGCTCGCTCGCGGTCGCCAACTTGACGTTGAGGACTGCGAGCAAGCAAAAAATGCCCGTTACGCTACGCGTTTTTGCACTGTGCTACATGCAATTCGCGTAGCGCGTAGTTGCGCAAACTACGCAAACTACGCAAGCGTAGTGTAGTTTTCCGCCCAGGCCTAATTGTACCATAAGGAGGACCATCTTGATTTATGGATAGGTTTACAAACTTTTTTATCAATATATTTTAGTGCATTAATCGAATCCAGAATAATACGATGGGAATGATCAAGTACCAATTTAGAAGCAGTGATAAAAGAAGATGTAGAGAGGGTAGTACATAACTCTCGTTCAATAAAAATCCACGGAGGAGTATGCTGACAATCTGACAAGAACCAAAGAGCACCTTAAGAAGCTAAGAAGGCAATTTGATACAAATTCCAATATGGAAGATTACAACCGCCCAGAACATAGGGTTTTCTAAGGTGTTTATACGCAATTCTAGCACGTTTATCACTCCACAAGAATCTTGAAGTGAGTGAGTCAATCTCATGGAAAAAAGAAGAAGAAAGCTTCATAGGTACCATGGAGGATAGAAAATTAATAATCGGGGTTATCATCATCTTAAGAGTCTGAAATCTTCCCCACCAGGAGATATATTTAGGCGACCAGGAGGACAAAAGATCTTTAACTTTAGCTATGATGTGAGATTCATTATAAGAAATAGTCTTTGAGAGGTCTTTACAAAACCAAATTCCTAAATACTTAATGCGAGCCGATTGCCACTTAAATCCCGAATCGCCCATGTGAGCAGGGAAACACAACGAATTAAGGGGGAACATTTCCGTCTTCTCTTTGTTCAGAGTATAACCCGAAACCAGCGAAAACTCTCTAATGGTGTTAGAAATAACAGGAATCGCAGCAACAATATCTTCTAAAAAGATGAGAACGTCATCCGCATAGGCGGCTGTTTTAAGCATATGTGAGCCAAATTGAAAGCCTTTGATACCCTTGTTCAAATTAAGTAAACGAAGGAGTGGATCTATAGACAATAGAAAAAGAAGGGGTGATAAAGAGCACCCTTGTCTAGTACCCTGACGAAGATTAAAAAAAGACGACATAGCCCCATTAACTCTGATGTTAGCTTTAGGCTGCGCATAGAGAGACATTACCATATTGATAAAAGAGTCTCCGAGGTTATGTAATTGAAGTACTGCTTGTAAAAAAGGCCAAGAGACTTTATCGAAAGCCTTTTCGGCATCGAGGGCAATCGCTGCCGATGGTAATGTAGACACTTTTGCTTTCTCTAAAATATGACAGAAGGTTTGAATATTATCTCTAGCCAGTCTTTCTTTAACGAAACCAGTTTGGGACTCATGAATGAGACTAGGGATATGACCCTCTAATCGCGTAGCCAAAATCTTGGCAAAGATTTTTGCTTCCATATTTAATAATGAGATTGGACGAAATTTTTTGGGTCAGAATGATCCGTGCCCTCTTTCGGAATCACAACAATAGTAGCTTCTGCAGCCGAACCAGATACCTTGCCAGAAAAGACAAAATTATCAGAAACCTCTTTAAGATATTTAATTATTGAGGAGGAGAATGTTTTATAAAAAGCAATCGGGAACCCATCAGGCCCCGGGGCCTTCCCCGACCGAGTAGCCTTAAAAGCCTGAATTATCTCATCAGCCTCAATCGGTTTCCCCAAATCAATCATATCAGAATGCGAAATACAATTCGTAGGAATCGAGTTCAGAAACTTCTGACAAACAGATATGCTGCATTGATCTTTAGGGGTGTATAACTTTTCATAGAAATCACGAAAGACTTCAAGTATTTCTTGAGTGTGGAATTTCCTAGAACCATTTTTATCATTAATATAGAAAATCTGGGCAGCTTTAATATTTGTATTCTGATATTTTAATGTGGCACCCAAGAGCTTACCAGCTCTATTTCGTAATAACAATTGTCTAGATTTTTGAGCATGTACACCAATGTAAGCTCTTTTAGTGACTATAGAGTTGAAAGAGTATTTCAGATTCTTGATATCTTGTAGGAGAAGCTTATCCTTAGAACTTCTATATAGCACCTCTTTACGTTTGACTTCCGAATATCACTATTCCTTTTTGACATTTTTTTGATAATATGGCCCCGAATAGTACATTTAAATGCATCCCATAGAACTATTGGGGAATTCACCGAGGACTCATTATCTTTGAAAAAGTTATCAATTTCGCCATTAAGCTCTTTAACTTCATCCTTATCATCCAAAATCTCTGTATTAAGACGCCAAGTACGAGGACCTCTTGTATCTGTAAGATTAAGGACAGTTAATGAAACCGCTGCATGATCAGAAATGACTATTGGATGAATCATAACATTTATGGAATGTTTTAAAAGAGCAGCATCAACTAGCTGATAATCGATTCGAGAAAAACTAGAATGTGGAGAGGAGAAAAACGTGAAATCGCTACCTGTAGGGTTATGCAATCTCCATGCATTAACAAGCTGATGAGAAGAACACATGTTGAGCAATTGTTTATGTGACCTTGGGGGACGAAATTTAAAAGCAGAATGCCTGTCTAAAATAGGATCTAGGGGCAAATTAAAATCACCGCCAACAATTGTTCTAGCATTTTGAGGGATGTCAGAGAGCTTTTTATTGATGGAACGCCAAAAAAGTAGATCATCAATGTTAGGAGCATAAATATTCATGATATATAACTCATCTGAACCATTGGACAAGCGAGAAAGCAGCCATCTACCATTAGTATCATGTTCAGCAGTAACAATAGAAAGACCAGAGTTTTTGGAAATCAGAGTCACAACCCCATTCTTTTTACCCGATGCTTCAGAACAAGCAACATCAAGAACTCAGTCTTTCCGCAACAGCAAAGCCTCCTTAGAGGCTATCTTAGTCTCTTGAAGTAGAACAATGTCTCCAGATAAGCTTTTGCAATAATCAAGGATCTTGGCCCTCTTAACAGGGTGATTCAGCCCACGCACATTAAGTGAGACTACATTTAAACCAGTCATAAAGAAACATAAGATAACACAGATAAAAACATTTGATATAGAAAAAGGGAAGGTAATCCAACAAGTCATCAGATATCAGGGTAAATGGTAAACAAGAAAAACGTGAAAAATATACCAAAGCAGAAGTCCCCAAAGAAGGAACGATAGAAAGAAGAGAAGAAAAGACTAGAAAGAAGAGAAGAAAGAAAAAAGGTACTCCAAAGAAAAAAGGAGTATCAAAAAGAAAAACCCCACCAGGGGATGTCTGTAATAGACAATAAGCACGGGGAAAATAACGTGGAGGAGCAACCACAGAGACCAACAAACACAATGCAAACCGCTCAAAAAAGATATTTCATTAAGCAGCGGAACAAGAATATAAATATTAATGTCTACTATACTCTCAAAAATTCATCAACAAGGATAAAAAAATATATAAATTACAAAAAGTACATATATCATATTTGGAGAATGACCAACAATTTATCATATTATAAAATAAAAAATGGGACAATAATATCAGATAAATATCAAATTAAGGCAATATAAATAGCAATATTAGATAATATAAATATCAGCCTAAGGCACAATAAATACTAATAAGTGACATAATAAATAGCAAATTGAGGTAATATAAATACCAATATAAAACATTATAATAGACCAACATAATATCATGTCCTGAGTAAAAGAATGAGATAATGGTGTCTTATAACTATCAAATTAAGGCACTATAAATAGTAATATAAGGTAATATAAGTAGCAACCTAAGGCATAATACATATATAAAAATGGCGTAACAAATGGCAACTTGAGGTAATATAAATAGTAATATGAAGTATTATAAGTCTCAGGCCATTAACGTATCAATATTACAAAAATGACAGCATCCAGAAATCAATACTAAGATACAAGGAAAATTAATAAGTAAATATCATATTCCACATAAGATACAATTCATGACTTGAATACATAAATAATGCAACAAGAAAAAATCAAAAAGAAAGAGATAAATTAATATATATAAAATTATACAAATAAAGCACAGACAAACATAAGAGAAACAATAATGAACAAAGACAAAGATGAATAGTGAACACACATAAAGAACTAAACACCAGCATAAAATCAAGAAAAAGAGTGGAGAAAAAAAAAACAAGCAAGAAGGAGAATAAACGTACAGGGAGCAAAAATAGAAGAAAAAACGAACAAAGAAAGAGAAAGAATGTGGAAAGTATATAAGATATACATCATGTATCATAAAAATAATGAGAAAGAAAAGCCAAGAGCAGACCACCTAACTAAAATTACATACTAAAATTGATTTCATCACAAGGAAACAAGAAGAAAGCGTACGAGAGGAGAAGCAAGAAAATAGCAAACAGAAACGAGGTTGGAATAGGTCAGAGATATGAAAAGATGATAAAGAAGAAAATGAGAAGAAGGAAAGAAGAGACACAATAACATCTAATAGTTAACAAGATAGCACTGAAAAAGTACCAACCAAGCGAATGTAAACAGAAAAAAAAAATTCATAAAAATATAAACAACTGTAGAACCTGAAAAAGAAAAATCAGTTAAAAGAGAATATCCAATATAGAGCAAACATCTGCTACAATGCATAGTTATTATTACAAAAAGGAACCCAGAGGAGCCATATTAACCACACACTTTGTGGAGAGGTACCAAAAGCATGGAACGAACCGTCAGGAAATGAAGGACATTAAGGATGAGAAGTGCCAGGAAGAGACTCGGAGTCCATCTGGGATTCAGATTGATTATCCAGAAAAGTGGAAAGCTCTGCAGGTTCATAAAAAATCTGTGGCCGACCTCTGAAAGTTATTCTGAATCGCGAGGGACCTGCAAAGGAAAATGGGATATTCATATCTATAAGTCTTCTGCGAAGATTCAAGAAACCTTTCCGACGAATGACAGTGTCTCTAGCAAAGTCCTGTGATATTGATATTCTGTGACCTTCCCATTGTAACGTTTTAATCTTCCTCATTTGGGCTGGGATTTGCTCAGTGTGTTGATGACGCAGAGTTTTAAAAATCACCAGCCTTGGAGAAGATAATGATTTAGGCTTAAAGGTGGGAACTCTATGAGCATGTTCTAATTCAAAGTCCTTTTGAAATGGAATGTTCAGAACAGAAGGGATCCAAGTGAGCAAAAAATCCAACACTGAAGGAGCAGATTTCTCACAGTCTTCCGGTAAGCCAAAAATTCGAAGGTTACTTCTACGATTTCTGTCTTCCTGTTCAGTAAAGGTCTCTTCTCAATGAAGCCAAGGAGCGCTCCATACTTTGGACATGTTTAGCTTGCTTATTCGTGAAGTCTTCAACAGTGCTTATTCCTGTTTCTGCGTTGGAGACATGTAATGAGAGATTTTTTAGATCATTCCGAATAGCCGCCACCTCAACTTGAAGTAAGTCCGTGTTCGTTTTGGTACTCTGTGCTATCTCGTGAACTGAATTAAGTTTGAGTAGTATGGTGTCTAAAGTCGCGGCAGAATCCAGAGAACCCCTAGCTGGAACCTCCGGGGTGGGTGAGTTTTGTTTGGATCTCTTCAGACTGCCTTTAGCATCCCTGTCCTTGGGAGTGACACCCATGCCTTCTGCCATTGGATACAAATAAAGTAGATACACCAACTGACTGAAAATGCGTAGCTGTTGCGAAATAAACACAGAGTACTGCAAAACTTACTTAGTAGAAGTGCTAAGTATTAATGTCTGAGAGACCAAAAGCCAATACGTCTATGAGATGCGTGAAAAGACAACAAGCACCTGATTTGGCAGCAAAACTCTTACGGGTAGGTGCCACAGCAAAAAGGGGCCAGCCAACATGAGTTATAATGAGCAGAATTCAGTAAGAACTGCACAGCCAGCAAAAACGAAGACAATCACCAAAGCATAGAATTAAGTCCAAAACATGCTGCTCATACTGTAATATATTCCTGAAGTACCGCCAGATGAGTAGAAGGCCACTACATAAAAGTTACCATTTGTAAAGAATCCTGTCAGCGACTGACGACATGGAAAAACGAAGACTCAGGTCCTGAGAAGTAGCGGTATAAAATTGAACATGCCAATACCTCATGTAGTCCCAGGGTAGTTAATGAGAGGACCAAGCAGGAAAAGAAATGGTTTTATCTCCTCAGACTCGAAGAAACGATCGTGTCGGCCGCCATTTTGAAACCCTGCCATGAGGAGAATAACCCCGAGCAACGTTGCAGTCAGGGAGAGCCTCTGAGATCACAGCGAGCTGACCTAAATGCTCCTGCGCTGTTCCGCAGCCCAATGCTGAAGTTTGGTGATCAAAAATCACCAGAACATCGATGTAAAGAGAGCGTCCGCATCGGGGATCCAACGGAGCTCAAAACAGCTCGGCCATCTTGGTTGCATGCTAAGCCACGCCCCCCCTCGTTTTGCCAACTTAAGACCAGGTTTTTCCTGGTCTTAATTTTGGTGATGCCTCCTATTTATGCTGCCTTTGTAAATAGGGGGCAGCGTCAAAAACAATGGGTGTTGCAGTGGATCGCCCACCGCAACACCCACTGCCCACCCCTTTCCCGCTAAGCATTGCGACAAGGGGGCCTTATTTACAAGGCAGCGTTAAGCCACGTTAAGAGGCTGTACGTTGCCTTGTAAATAATGGGAGGCCCCTATCGCCACCACAACATCACTGAAAGTGATGGTGTGATGGCAATAGGGGCTTGTACATATGCCCCTTTATGAGGAAGATTCCAGATAAGGTAAGGCTGAGGTTTTTTCCATACACAACTTTCCTGCACAACCATATTTCTTATGTGCTGCGTACAAAGCAAAAGATACCTTTTCATGCTTACTGCATGCAAGGATTTAAAAAAAAAAAAGCTTTTTAAAAGGGATATTGGCAGTGGAATATCTCCAATTTTAACAATCTCAAACATTTCATTAACTTTTATAAAGGAAGAAAAAAATTCACTTTTCTCTCTCTGGAGGTCGAAACTTTTGTGCCTTAAAGCGGCTCTAATCTACCCCTTTTCACTTCTAAGCAGGCAGTTCCCCCAACTTATAACTGCCACCAAAGTGAGAGCAACCGTATAGTAGCCCAAACTCATGTTGAAAAGCATAAGGGAAAACTAGAGAATTCAAATTACAAATTTGATGCCAAATACGCTCCTCCAGTAGTTTGTCGAAAATGCCCAATGCTTCATGTCCATCACTTCACAGGCATAACCTAATTTTGGCAAACGTTTGGCCTTGCAAACCGACAGGACATGTGCACAATGCTTTTTCCAGAAGCTTTTATACGAGTTATTAATAGCAGAAGCTTAGAAGAGTGCCTTACTTGTACTTGTTCAATGGTTTATATGACCTTCATCACAACAATTCCTGGATCAAATCTTGCCTTCTTTCTAAAAGTCAGGACTTTACTTTTTGAAATGTTTATTTTTAAAATGTGCTCCACAGCATATTCTTCCAAAGTACTGAGATGTCTTTGGAGCCCTATTGGTGTTAAATGCAGCAGGGCTACATCGTTGGTGTATAAAAGACAACAGACATCCAGGAAGCCAATTTTAGGGGGAAGACCACTAGCCACTCCTCCTCAATGGGGCAGATCATAAATGTAAACTGAGAATTCAACTTCTCTGCATGTTGCTTTTTCACTGACTATTCACTCGCTGGCGGCACAATTTCAACACTACAATACTTCCACTAGTGTGTAATAGTCCAATGTCTCTTATCACATATACCACTGCAGTTTGCCCTTCAGGAGAACAGTAGTTGATCACAACCACAGCCACGACAGGAAGGGAGTGGACGACTCTTTCCTATCGGATCTCCCAGCTGCCAACTTCCCAGCTTCCTCATGCTTCTCCTCCTCCCTGCCAGTTGCCAGCTGTGTAATGACTATGAAGGAACTATGTAAACCACAGCTGCAGACTTGGAAGTCACAGCAGCAGTTTTACATATTTGCAGGTAATGTAGAGGATAGGTAATGGAGAATGGTAAGAAAGGTGAAGAGCAGAGAGGTAGGTCCCAAGAGAGCAAGATACAATGTCCTAATGATGGCTGCCTCTGACCACAGCGAGCCTAGTGCCTGCTGCACGGTCAGATGCCCCTACTGCCACTCTCTGGTGTTTCTCTGGTGTCTCAGATGGTGGCATCCTCCTGCTCTGGCTGCTCAGCCTTGAGTTAGTCCTCACCTCGTGCATACATATGGTGGCTGCAAGTTCATCTGCGCAGAAGGTGGGTCCAACGCGGGTTTCAGGCAGCAATTGGGAGATGGGAACAAGGTTCGCCCAAAAGATGATGTCTGCTCCCTCTACGTTTGACTCCGCTAGCTCCAATGGCTCTCCCAGCTCCTGGCTTTCCTGCTCCTTGCTCAACTGTGTCCTCAGCGCATGTCTTCAATGAGTGTCCTTGACACGATTTCATCAGTGACCACGCCCAGAGTAACGTGGGCATCAGAAAACCGTTTCTTGTATGTTCTTCTCACGGCTGTGCCTACAACTAGCTAACAACGCATAGATGTGCTGAAGATAGCCACGGACACACAGCGGTCTTAAGCACCATAAGTCGTGGACATGTTAGGATGTAGAAGTCTGAACTTTAAAACTCTCCCAAAGCATCATCAAGGGTGCCCTTCTGTGACAACAGATGTATGCAGATATGCCTTTCTGTGATTGTGTCTGCAGCATGTTCCTCAGAGCTTTCCTCTTGACACAGGATTTTGCAAACAAAGAAAGGATTTTTCCAAATTCTTGAAGTAGGTGACATAATTTGATGCTGTAAAGCAAGCTTACAAAGTCAAATACTCAGATATCACTAAACATGAATGTGGCACCTCAGTGGTAGGGGATCAGAAGAAGGTGGACTTACGCAGCCACCAGTACAGTCAGAAGAAATAAGTTAAGGGTTTTGAAAGAGTTATTCTGTAAGATGCAGGATAAGAATCTGAAAATGGATCACCAGCTTCATCTTACCAGCTGCTTACTAGTTTAGATAACTCAGCTGAGGATCATTTTCTGCACTAAGAGATAAACTTTGAGCAACATCACGTTCTAATTAGTCGCCAATTTCCATGATTGCAGTCTGAATTGTCTACAGCCTGTCATAGAAAATGAAACAAGTGCTGGTGCACGTAAATCTAGAAACTGACATTTTGGAGGTGAACTGCAACTGCATTTTCAAGCTCTTAAGAAGTTGGAAATATCAGGCCACTCCTGCCCCAATGAGATCCTAAAACTCATCGACCAGTTACTTGGGAGTTTATTAATACTGTGCAGAATGTGGTCATTTAAAAAAAATATATTACATGAAACTTCACAAGATATAACTTTCACAAAGAACACTTTGGGGTATCTAGAGTGAAAATTGAGCAGAAGAGTACACCTCACTTTCATACTGAGATACCAGCTGATGAGAAATATTTTGAAAGTGTCACCGTTTGTATATAGCGATTAATTCCATGAATCACACAAATCACGCAAAGATAATGGGTTTTTGCAAGGGCCTTATGTAGATGCACACTGAGTTGCTGAGTGCACAGGAAACTATTATACAAGGTGAAAACATTCTAGGTCCACCACCAATCTTTCATTGATGTTTTCTGCAGAATGATATCCTTGAAGGTCATTGTGGTCTTCCTTGCAAATGTTGGTAACAGGTAGTCCAATCAAAGCATCCCATGGCAGGCAAACGAGAATTCTGTCGTAGAGTACATTTTAGTTTAGCATCTCGGGGTTGAAATATTTCTAATGCCCTGCTCCTCTAGCTCTATGTTTCTACTAATAAGAAGGGGAGTCTCGACACCACATTAATAAGGCACCTGCTAATCACCCTCGGTGATCTGGGATAGTTTCTGAGGAACCAGTAACAATCCTTTTTGGAATGCCTATGTTTAAGTGCTTTGTTATCTCCTTTCAGCAGTACTTCCCGTTGCTTTCACCTTCATTTCATCTCCAAGTACTCCTTCTCGTAACTATTGCCTGGTCCCATCAACAAGAAAGCGCTGCCAAAGGAAAGAAGGCCACCACAGAGGAAGAAGAAGTCATAATATAAAAAGCATGATCATTACTTGAAGAATGAGAGCAAAATCCACTATGGTCCCTTTTTTTCTCCTTGTATCTGTTCTAACCACACACGTACAACAGAAGGAGAGTGAGATCTTGTGGATTGTGACCTCTGCTGGCACTAATATACACAATTTTTGCTTTCAGTTAAAAACTAAAGTGATGGAAAAGAGGTAAAAAGTGACAGAAGTCTATAGACAGTTGCTTGTTTTATACATTAAGGAGCATCTACATTCTCCTTTCTACACCCTCCTTACTCTGAAGGAAGAGTATCAGCCTTAGCAGTTACATCCACCAAGGTTCATTTAGTTCAAAGAGGGAGTGGCATAACACTTGTCTGTCTGTGTTCCACTGCAGAACAGGGACATTATACAGGGCCCTGCTGTCCCTGTGGTGCCATGAGGCCCCAAGTCCTTCATGGTCCACATCCCAATGAATATTTGTGGGCCCCTCGTCAGATTCCGCAGGACGGCGTCATCCTTTTGCCGCAAGCCACTGATGCAGAGAGAGTAGGTGTTTATGTGTTCAGGCTGGAGCAGAAGCAGCTTTATCTTGCATACAGCACCCATTAATTAGCACATTGAAGTGTCTAACTTCCAGGAGCTAATGGAAGTTTAGGATCTGCAAACTCGGGAAGAAGGAAATGTGGGGAGCACAGTTAATGTGGGTGCACTTTTGTCAGGAGCACCCAGGGGTTGGAGCTTTCTGGTTATTCCAGAGCACACTTTGCAATGACATTAGAGACGCAATTACAATTTGTGCAAAGCTGCATGTCTGGAGACTGAACGAGGAGAATACCACCTCATCTGATGACAGGCCTTACCCATTGTGGAAATACTCTCTGTAACACCTAATTCGTTTTTTGTGCACATTTTCCTCCTGCTAAAAGCATACGGATTGGAAGTTGCAAATCATGGTCCAGAATATTATCCATGATTCTGTGCCAGAAACTCATAATGGGAGCTCATTGGCATGAGAGTGGCTGGAATCTGTGGCCCAAATGTACTAATCATTCATGCAGTACAACGCAACAAGTGAACCTGCTGCACTGCGCTGAGTGAAAGGGAGAGAACAGAAATGCCCCATATTTATTAAGAAAAAGCACTCTTCTGCTCTCTCCTTGCATTGGTGCACTTGTGGCAGCCTAGAGCTGGTGCAGGTAGCCTTGCACAAAGGTGCAATGGGGCCTGCATTGTGATCAGGATTGTCTTTGTGCAGGGAGTGATACCTTCTAGCACAAAAACAAAATGTTGAGACTTATTCCTCTTTGTATGTGTGCTGCACAATGCACTGGTCAATAAGCAGGAAAACCGCAATCTTTAAAAGAGATGCCGCTTTGCAGTTTATACACGCTTCGGATAAAGAAAGCAATTGAAACCAAAGTGATAACATCTCAGTACCTTCAATAGCAACAAGTTTGACAGGAACATGTCGTTTCTCGGTCCTTACAATATACAAGTAAGTACCCATGTAAATGCTAAGTGACACACAACACAACTATGCATCTGCTACCGACTGCGAGGCACCTCACTGTGCACTGCAAGGGAGAATTTCATACCATGTTTAAAAAGTAATTTTTCAAATTAATTTTGTGCTTGTTCTTAAATCTATAGTGCTCGTACTAGCAAACAGAAAATGCATCTAATTATCAAATGCAACCATGGAAAGTTGAATTGTATTAGTGTTGAAAACTAAAAACCACTTGCTTCAGTCCATATTACAAAAAGTCTTGCGGCATGTACTTCTTTCATCCAGTTATGTCATGGCCCACAGTAAATCGATGTCATACAGAACAGACCAGTGAATCTGTTCGTCCTATGAAAATGTCAATTTATTGGTCCAGAGTTACTGTACTTCACGCAGCAGAGCAGGCATGGAAAATACCTGGAAAGTCAGAACATAGAGCAATAACAGAACTAATTAATAAAAGTCGCCTACCGTTGGCATCATTAGTTGTGCTCGCACTGAATGTGGATGTTTTGCGAGATCTTGAGCTTTTCGCTCTAGTGAAAAGGTGAACAAGCAGTGCCCAGCCTATTATTTGTGCTGGAGGTGCAATTTGTTGTACATATTTATTCCTGTCGACAACAGCACAGTGTTCAGACAAGGAAGATATGTGTTTTAGCATAAAACAAATGTTACTCATTGCTATAGCAGCTGATATACTGCTTGACTCATTGCTTGCACTTGCTTTTACTTTATGTTAGAATTTTGGGCAAAGCCATATTACACGAATTTACTTCATCTGATTTGGTGCTGAAATCTGAAAGGTTCAAACAGGAAATTGAAGTGGCCGCCTCATCCACAATTCATTGTGGCATGCTTTATTCTCTGCAACATCCCCACACCTTCTTACGAATATGGTGGTCCTGGGATCGCCCTACTCGTGGTGGCGGTCTGAACACCACCACCCTGGTGCATCCGCCCGCCGTATAATGAGTGTGGCGGTGAGACCGCCAAGAGACCGCCACCTCCACCAGGATCAAGCAACCTGCTGTGGCTGCAGTCTTCAAACAGGCTGAATATGCTGGCGATGCTGATGCCAGCACCTCCGAGCTTATTATGACCGGCATATCCACAGACCTTCCCATGGAAGGGACCCTGCTGTGAAAAAGGTGGCAGACATGCAGGTTAGGGGACACTAAGAGGGCCCCCAGCGAAATCTGTGCCTGGCGGGCACATGTGTGCCCCCCTGAAATTGCATCCTCGTTCCTGCATGGTGTGGCATGCACAACTTGGTGCATGCCACACCATGCAGGAACATGCTGCAAGCACTCTCACCCAAAATACTACAATTGGTTCTGTCAGATAGAACAATTTCTTAATATGCCATATTTAATATGACTGAAAGATTCACACCAAATAACGTTAATCAAGTGATTTCAACAGTTAGATTCTTATTTCAGTTTGTAAATATGGCTGTCACAAAAACGTTAAACAAATTGTTCAGACAAATAGGTGACATTTTGTGGATATGTGAATCGAGTAAGTAAGGTGACAATGAGATAGTGAGCATAAAAGGATTATATACAAAACGGGGTACTTTACAACAGTAAAATGAGGAATTCAATTAACATCTGTCCTTCTATAATTTGTTTTACATGTTTTCACAGAACCCTAGCTTTGGGGCGATGAAACCATAGGACATAAGCGGGTGTGGAGCATCGACGTTTCAACCCTGGGAGGCGCATTAATCAGGAATAAGGTCGCAACAGGTCTTCTTCAGGACAGTAGGATGCAAGGGGACAGCCTAAAAAGGGGCAAAACGAATTAAAATAAGGATAGGGTGTGTTTCAGGAATTCGGAGACTGGCAGAAATGGGTGGTCACAAAGACCTACCAGATACTGTGATATACACGTTGTCGATCTGGTTCAAGAAGGCGTTATGTACTGGAATCTTCTGTTAACACCAGGTGCTTGAGTTAGAAGCAGTCTGAAAGTAGAAATATGAGCCCGTGATTGGAAGTTGGGTCATTATTTGCATAGCTGAATTGGCTGAGACATGTAGAAAACATTTACAAAACATACCTCTGGTTTAGAGGAGGCTTTACTGTTAGACAAATACCATCGTCCAAAAGTGGAATCTCAATTTCGATATATTGGTATGTATCGCGATTCGGGGCATATACCGGTTTCAGGTCATCTAAATGAAAGAACAAATTGAAGTGTGTCAGGCAGTCAGAGACCCAATGGAGGGTGGAGAAGTGATTGGCAAGTAGGACACCGCGAGCATCTTACCTTGATCTTTGATCTGCCAATTGTTGGTTATAGTGCGCAAAACCAGTCCGTGTAAATCTGGGTAATGGGGTAGATAAAAATGTGGCGATTGAAGATCATGCGGGAAGCTATAGAAAGTGAAAGAAAAACACGCATGAAATTGCGTGTCTTACCTGATGCAGCTCTCGCCAGTGAATGACACAAAGGGAGCGCGTCAGGTTTGACAGGGAGTATTTGAAAAATTAGTTACCCGCCAAATCGAGAGTGACAGCACAGGAATCGTGCACGTCAGATGACGGTATGGCTTTCGTGTAGGCACGTCAATGTACTGAAATGGTAACCGGCGGCTGATGTGCTCATGTAGTGATTAGGCACGGGGACAGGTAAAAGGGGGAGTGTGTATAGATGGATGAAGTGGATTACAGGACTCGATCATGCGATCATTTTCCTTGTCCACGAATCACAGTCTTATAAGTTCATGTGAGAACCGAACATATTCGATAGTACGATCCAATGTAAAGGATATCAGTACTAAACATTGTAACATTGAGATGATCACGAAACAAATTCAAACAAATTATTTTCATAGATAACGCAAACATTGTGTTTCATGGTGCGTAAGAGCATGAAATAGCCGCCCTATTCGACTTAAAAAACATGGAGCAGAAGACATCAAAGCTGTCATGTATTCAAATAGATAAATCTAAATACTTCACACAGTGTGTCATATAGGGCATCATAATAGTTATAAACGTATTACATTGAGGACATTAGTACAGTTCACATGGCAGTGTTGTAATTTGGCAGCACTTAAGTTAAGCATTAGCCGAAGACATCCTGTATTCAGAGACTAAATTGTCCGCTTTGTGGAATCCATTTTATATTTCTGGCAGCCATTTTGGTTGCCATGTGCTCGTCATGTGCTCTGTCCTACCTTCCTGTTAACTGCTCTTGAAATCTGCCTAGAGACGAGTTATATTTAGTCTTTTTGATTTACACATGCTCAGTTGAGCTCGCAGCTGTCTATGCAGCTGTTCCGAGTTTATAAATGTCAGGATGTGTCTACTAGAAGTAGAAACTGTTAGCTCCACCCACTTGTCGCCTGTGCATTTTTTGTATGACCTTATATGTACCTAAAACCAGCATTTTGTGTTTGTACCGCCTTCATTTGAGCCCCAGTGTGGGTATAAAAGGACCAAGGTCCTTCCATTCGGTGTGCTACTTCATGCATTACCGAAGGGTGCTGTGTGAATGTAGTTCCACCTCATGAGGTTTAATAAACTCTGTCTTTTCTATTCCAGTTTCTGTGCCAACTTCTTCCTATTGGTCTGAGGACTCTGTGCAGAAAGGGAGAACCCCTAAGCACTGGTAGGCCTTGTTGAGGCTCACCACCACAAATTGGCGCTTCCAACGTGGGGCTCATCGGCGACTCGGATGCCCGAAGGATTGGTCGAGACGAAGGATTGGAATCTCGCTTCTGGACGCGATCGCTGCCTGAGGAGACCCGAGTCTTGGCACCCACGGCGTTTTTCCTTTCTTTCTGATCTGACCATCCCGGGGGCGCCGGTCCTCGACTGAGATCTCTTCTGTTGATTCGCTGTGCAGTGACCATTTGGTCGATTTTGAGACCTTGGCAGTTGGAACCTGGACACCATTTGATTGGTAAGAGCCGTTTTGCGGCACTTGCTGTTGGTTTGATGCCTTTGATTGGTAAGGTAGTTTAGTAACACTTACTGCGGCTTTGTTTGTATGATTGGCCAATTTTGGAATCTGTTTTGTAATTATATATGTATTGCAATACATATAGGCAGGTAATGAGGAGAATTTTCTCTATTTAAAATTGTTTGAACAGCGCAACGTACGAAGAGTACCTTAAGCGCTACTTTGATTATAATACTGCATATTCTGCACTATTTTTTTTGGCATACCTGTTTTCAGCACACTTTGTAGGATGTGTTGCTTTTGTAGTGGTACCAATTTGAGACTTGACGAAGCACAACCAGCCCCCGGAGGGGACGCCTAATAGGGATATGTATATTAAGTATGGTATTTCTTCTATAATGTACTGCACGTTATGGAATAAATATACTAGTAAAGATCCTGAGTTGCGTTGGCCGATGTATGGGTCATTTGATTTGCGAAAGATTCAGTATGTGGAACAATGTATGTTTAAACGAAAGACTAGGCAAGATATGTTTGATTGTGTGCGAATGTGGGAGAAAGAAGTGTGTGAGCGAATGAAGCGTGAGCAAGCCTTGATTGACAAAGAACAGTGAAAGACCATTTATGCGAAAGCATTAGAGTTAAAAAACAAGGAGATGAAAGAAATTAAAGAGAGGGAAGATAGGGAACGCCATTTACAGGTAACTGGCCAATACGCTGTTAGGCAGCCCCTTTATCCTATCCTTAATAAACCGCAAGATGATTTCTTGTTATTAGATCGTTCTCCACCTCCGTATATTTTTTCTTCCGCTCCTCATGAGTCAGATGAGGACTCTTTTTCAGACCAGGACAAAGCTCGAGAAACTCGCTCAATGTTATCTACTGGGCGTGCATCTGACATTAGATCTGCTGCACGTAAAGCCGTTCGTAGTACTACCACTGCTTCTGAACTTTTAGATAGTATAAAAGGATGGCAGGAAAGGGAGCAAATATATTTTACCGATACATTTGCTGTAGAGGTTATTGAACGATTTAGGAAGCATTCGGTAGAAATGGAGCCCGATGATGTAGCAGCTGATTGTAAACAATTACGTGACGGTCTTTTTGTCTTCTCCCAGGTGGCTGACACGATCAGACGCTTGGTTAAACTGCGTGTTGAAGCAGCCCGTTTGCGAGAGGAGAAAAAGGCAGCAGAAGCAGCTGCACTAGCATCTCAGATCAGCATGGCACGAACTTCTACTCCTGAAACAGACAAGAATGTTGTAATTAATGTGAAACCCATGCGGGAAGCCGCACCTTTATATGTTCCTCCTAAAGGAACAGGTGCAGATGATGATAAGACTTCTCTTAATGCGAAAGGGTACTTTATTTATAATTGGGTTTACACTCCTTGGAATAGAGCAGATGTTATGGCCCTTAAAAATGCATTGCCTGACCCGCGAAAGAATCCAGCAGCCTTTTATGAGGAAGTTGAGGGTGCAATTAGCTCTTGTACTATGACTTTGTCTGATATTGATTTGTTTTTTGGATTAATATTACCGCCTGATATGTGGAGAACTGTGCGTAAAATTGATGATAATGCGACATTTGGAGCATTGTGGAAAGATTTAGAGCGGTTAGACGAAGATAGAGAACCTGCACAGAAACCGTGTCAGTTAATTTTAAATCTTCCGGCAGCTATATTAGTTAAGTTAAAGACGATCATTCCCCCTAAAAAGATACATTGGACAGTGTTAGTGTCTTGCAAGCAAAAGGTAGATAAATCAGTTTCTGACTTTTTCTCACGCTTTGAAGAGTCATTCCACGATTTTAGTGGCCAGTCATTGATAGATGACACGGGTAGGCATCTGTTTGTTGATAAATATGTCGCAAACCTTTTGCCAGGGATAGCTAGTCGCTTAAAGGCCAGTGAGAGTTCATGGACTACCTCTTCTCCGGTTTCTCTTTTAACTATGGCTCAGTATTATGAGCGACAAGAATTAGAAACTAAAGGTAATGAGGACAAAAAGTCTAAAGAGTTGAAAACAAAGGTTATGTTGACTCAAGCTTATGGTCCGCCTTCTAGAGGTCATGATAGAGGTGGAGGTGGATCTTATGGTTCGTCCTTTCCTTCCTATACTCGTTTGAATTTGTCTGTTGATCAGTGTGCGTACTGCAAAAAATTTGGACATTGGCTTTCTGATTGTCCAGTACTGCGTGCTCAGCATAATCTACGTGGTCGGGGACAAATGAGAAATCGTTCAGGATATTCAGGGCCTAGAGGAAGCACGAATGATCGTGCTCGGTTTGATGCTAATACACGTGGGCAGGATGGGTTTAACACTTTTGATAGAAGGAACCAATATCAAATGTCTGACTATGTGCCCTCTGATTTTCAAGATTCTGCTTATGCATAGGATTGCCTAGGATGGGGTAAGGAATCGGTTGAAGTTCCAGTAGATCAGAGGGTCCCTATGTTACAGCACATGTTTTGGGCTCTACTGATCAGTTTCTGGTTGATACAGGAGCTACTCGTAGCGCCTTGTCTAAACAATTGGTTCCAAGGGCTCCCCTGTCTGGCTTAACCATCACATCGATAGGTTTCGATGGAACACCTTCCCTTAGCCCATTGTCACAACCACTTGCATTCGATGTTGATAAGTTTACTGCTCCATGTCCGTTTTTGCTTTCTCCAAACACACCAGACAATATTGTGGGTCTTGATATGCTTAAATATTTCAGGGCTACGATACGGTGTTCTCCGGAAGGAGTACGGGTTATTTTGAATGACAACTACCCTGTGATTGAGAGATCTTGTATTGTTAAAGAGGACATTGCACTAGACTCACTCCCTAGTACTTTGTGGGCTACTTCGGATACTGATGTAGGACAAATGGTTATTCCACCAGTACATATTAGTGTCAAGGAGGGCGCTTTATTGCCAAGACTGCCTCAGTATAAAATTTCTCGAGAAGCAGAAGAAGCACTCACACATATTGTACATGATTTAATTAAGGTGGGGGTTGTGGAAGAAGTTCCTTACAATGTTTGCAATAGTACGATTCTTCCCATTTTGAAAAAAGATACTGACACTAGGATCTATAGATTTATCATCGATTTGAGAGAAGTTAACAAGATTGTAGTACCACAGTACCCTGTAGTATCTGACATAACGACATTGCTTACCCTGGTCCCTCCAACAGCAACTACATTTTCTGTAATTGATCTGAAGAATGCTTTCTTCTCGATTCTTATTCATCCTGATAGCCGATATTTGTTCGGTTTCACTTTGAATAATAGATCATACAGATTTTGTAGAGTTCCTCAAGGCTATACTGAGAGTCCTAGTATTTACAGTCAAGCATTGAAGAGACAGCTTGATTCCTTTACCTTGCCTAAAGGAGTGGCTCTCATACAATATGTCGATGACATCTTGTTGGCAGCTGATACACCTGAGCAGTGTGAGAAATGCACTTTGTCCTTGCTTTCTTTTCTTGCTACACACCACCATAAAGTATCACGGAAGAAATTGCAATATTGTAGACCGAAGGTGACCTTTTAGGACACCTTCTGTCTAAGGAGGGCCGTGCACTAACACCAGATCGCATTCAAGCAATTTTAGACACCCCAGTACCTTCCACGCAGAAAGATGTCCGTGCATTCATTGGTCTGACTTCGTTTTGCAGGCAATGGATATTGGGTTTTTCACACATTGTTAAACCCTTGCTAGCACTTTTGACTAAAAACACTCCGATTCCCCTTCCATGGACAGATGAATGTCAAAATGCTTTTTGTCAGTTGAGACAAGCTCTTTGCTCTGCACCAGTGTTAGGGACACCAGATTACACGAAGGCTTTTACACTCTATGTACATGAGAAAGAAGGATGTGCATTGTCAGTTTTAGTACAGACACACGGGGACAAACAGCGTCCTTGCGCATACCTTTCTGCGGTTCTTGATCCTGTTGCTCGTGCATTACCTGGGTGCTTCCGTTCAGTTGCAGCGACGGCTGTGTCCATACGTCAGAGTGAAGGGATAGTTTTGTCACACAAACTGTTGGTGCTAGTACCCCATGCAGTAGATGCCCTTTGAATCAGACTAAGACTCAGCACTTAACTAGTGCTCGTTTGACAGGATACGAATTGACACTGCTAGCACCTCATATTACCTTGAAGAGATGTGCGACACTGAACCCAGCCACTTTGTTGCCATATCCTGCGACTCAGTCTCAGTCAAAGGAGCCTCACGATTGCATATTCCTTACTGAGGAGCAGACAAAGGGTCGCATCGATTTGCAAGATACGCCCCTTCCAGATGTAGATGGGGAACTGTGGGTTGATGGGTCCTGTCTGAAGTTACCAGATGGCACGACTTCAGCTGCTTATGCAATTACCACGCTTGAGACAGTAGTGGAAACAGCTCGCATACCTCAGAAGTCAGCTCAAGCAGCTGAACTAATAGCTTTGACACGAGTGTGTGAGCTTAGCACTGACTTGTGTGTGAACATTTACACGGATAGCCGCTATGCTTTTGGAGTGGTTCATGATTTTGGCCTACTCTGGAAGGAAAGAGGCTTTCTTACATCCCATGGGATGCAGATAATGCACGGAGAGTTAGTGCATAATCTCTTGACTGCACTTACATACCCAAAGAGAGTTGCTATTATGAAGTGTAGTGCACACAAGAAAGTGACTGACAAAATAGGACAAGGCAATGCCTTTGCAGACCGCGTAGCCCGTGAAACTGCGATGCAGCGAAGCACTACATCCATGTATGTAGTGAAATCACAAGCTGAGCCTTGGCATGATGCTAGAGAGGAAGTATTGGATATACAGAGATCTGCTTCTGTGGAAGAGTTTGAGCAATGGTCTAAAGAAGGAATGTTAGATGATGAGGGTTGTTGGCGTAACAAAGAAATGAATAAGTGGAAATTGCCTGCAGCCTATTTACAACCTATGGTTCAAATGGCACATGGGCTGGCACATGTTGGAGCTCTAGCAATAACTAAATTGCTTACACAAGTTTGGGAGCATCCTGAAATTGCTAGCACAGCCAAAAGAGTAGTACAGTCCTGTTTGATCTGTTGGCAGTATAATCCTGGAAAAGGGACACAAACTCCTACAGGAGGGTTTGCTACACCAACCGCACCTTTTGAAGTTTTGCAGATGGATTACATCCAACTCGAACGCTGCAATAATCTGAAATATGTCCTAGTGGTGGTATGTGCCTTCAGTAAGTGGATAGAGGCATACCCTACAAAGGATAATACTGCTCTCACCACAGCAAAGGTGCTTGTAAAGGAGTTTTTCCTAGATACGGTGTTTGCAAACTTTTGTGGAGTGACAATGGTCCTCATTTTATTGGGCAAGTTGTTGAGCATGTACTGAAAGGATTAGGGATCAAACAGAAATTCCATACAGTTTTCCACCCGCAATCAGCAGGATTGGTGGAAAGGTATAACGCTACTTTAAAATTAAAATTGGCGAAAATACTGGCTTCCACGTCTCTAAAGTGGCCAGATGCACTACCCTTGGCATTGTTGTCCATAAGATCGGTGCCACATTCACGATCAGGTCTTACCACCTATGAGGTGGTGTTTGGGAGACCGATGAACATTTGGGGAATTCCTAAGCCACGCCCCATACATGATGTTCCTTGTGTTCTGATGAATGATTATTTGGCACAGTTAACCGACAGTTTGATTTCTATTCATCAACAGGTTCGAGAAGCTCTTCCTGACAGATCTACAGGTGAGGCCCACGAACTCCGTCCTGGTGATCACGTAATGGTCAAGGTCTTCGACAGATCAAACAGCTTGGAGCCGAGGTGGCGAGGACCAGAGCAGGTGCTCCTTGCGACAAGGACAGCAGTTCGAGTGACAAACAGAAAGAATTGGATCCACAGCACACACTGCAAACGCGTGTCGCCTGCCTTGGTGGAACCTGCTGTGTTGACCGACCATCGAGAGATTCTGGAGACGGAGAAAGGCCAAGCTATCTCACCTGACGAATCTGCGGAAGTCTTCCCGGACCACACGATCACTGGAGTATCCAGATATCAATTGAGACCGAGGAAAGAATCTGCAGTTTTGAAAAAGACTGGTTGAGCTACTGCCCTGGGTTAGTGAAACGGAGAGCCGATGTGGCAAGGGAGGGGGATCAGCCCTGCATTAGTGTAGTGACACCCGCCTTGGCCCATGGTGAAGAAATCAACGGCTGCCCAGGAAGAAGAGCTCCAACGATTGTTTTCAACAAATTTTTAGAAAGATCAATCATTACTGTTGCTGAAATGAATAACAAAAGAATCATTTGTGCTGTAGGGTTTGTTGTTGCTATGGTGGCTATGGCAGCAATTACGTGGTACATCGAGAAGGTGGCTCCTGTTTGACAGCTTTTTGTTGCCACTACGCCAGTACCAGTGGAACACTACTACTTCACTCTTCCCTACCATGAGCAGAAGCATCGACAATCCTATCTAAACAATACCTTTATCCAGATGTTGCACCATACTCACAATGCTACAAATACTACCAACTGTTGGGTGTGTGGGATGATACCTGCACATCAAAAGAAAGGAGGAACACCTTTTATTCCTCTTCCATTTTCTCACAATGGTTCTTGTCAAGCTTGGTATGCGCTTTTGTTTGCATTTGGAAAGCCTTCAGTAGGTGGGATTATTTTTCAACTTAATAAAGTGTGTTATCAAAATAAAGAAGGTTATCCAGAAGCCAAAGGGACTAAATGGGAATGGGAAGAGTATCAACCGGACAATATTTCAACACCATATGCCTTCACAAATGTGAGAATAATAAAGAACATTGGACCTTTTGTGATTTCTGTGACAAAAACTAAAGCAGATTTGTGTATCTGTAGTGTTGGAAGAATTCCAGTGGGGAGGAGCGAGTGTACTGTAATCATGACCATTGAAGGTGCCAATAACAGCACTTTCACAGCCTCGCATAATACGTATTTTGTGTGTGGAAATAACGGATATTATCAATTACCTGTTGGGTGGTCAGGAATCTGCTATGTATCTTTTCTGTTGCCCCCTGTGTTTCTGGCACCTGCATTATATCACAGTGATTTTAAACTGTACAATGATATTTCCAAAAACAGAAATAAGAGGACAATAAGTATGGATGAAGTTGACCAAACCGACACTACCCTACAACAATATGTTGATTTCAACTTGGGCTTATTTTTCTTTGTGGGTGCTGCATTGAACAGTAGAAAGATCAGGCGATTGACTCGTGTTGTGGAAGCTGTTACCAATCAGACAGCTATGGCACTTGGGAACATTACAGAGGAACTACAGATTGCAAGGATTGTAGCACTCCAGAATAGGATGGTGTTAGACGTGATTTTGGCTGATCGAGGTGGTGCATGTCGCATCATCGGTAGCAGCTGTTTCGTATTCATACCGGATCACTCACCTTCAGTATATGGCGCAATATCAAAACTGCATAAGATTGCTGCAGAAATTCATCCAGAGACTGGTACTTGGACTTTTGCTGGATGGTTTTGGACTCTTGTTTCTGCTTGGGGCTGGAAGCTACTGACTATCCTGTGTGTAATGATTATAATACTTTTTACATGCTGTGTATGTATCCAATGTGGTCCAATGCTTTGCTCCATTTGCATCTCTGCTTGTATACCTGCCAAAAGGAACGTTGCTGAAACAAAGGCCCAACAAATGTTGAATAAAGAGGTGGCCGAAATAATGTTAATAGATGTACGGGATGAATATTTAGATTACCCCAGATAAACGAATGTCTTCAGCTAATGCTGAAAGGGTCGTCTGTTGTAATTTGGCAGCACTTAAGTTAAGCATTAGCCGAAGACATCCTGTATTCAGAGACTAAATTGTCCGCTTTGTGGAATCCATTTTATATTTCTGGCAGCCATTTTGGTTGCAATGTGCTCGTCATGTGCTCTGTCCTACCTTCCTGTTAACTGCTCTTGAAATCTGCCTAGAGACGAGTTATATTTAGTCTTTTTGCTTTACACATGCTCAGTTGAGCTCGCAGCTGTCTATGCAGCTGTTCCGAGTTTATAAATGTCAGGATGTGTCTACTAGAAGTAGAAACTGTTAGCTCCACCCACTTGTCGCCTGTGCATTTTTTGTATGACCTTATATGTACCTAAAACCAGCATTTCGTGTTTGTACCGCCTTCATTTGAGCCCCTGTGTGGGTATAAAAGGACCAAGGTCCTTCCATTCGGTGTGCTACTTCATGCATTACCGAAGGGTGCTGTGTGAATGTAGTTCCACCTCATGAGGTTTAATAAACTCTGTCTTTTCTATTCCAGTTTCTGTGCCAACTTCTTCCTATTGGTCTGAGGACTCTGTGCAGAAAGGGAGAACCCCTAAGCACTGGTAGGCCTTGTTGAGGCTCACCACCACAGCAGGAACTCAATTGTCACGTGTAATATAAATCACAACCAATAGACACTGGGTCTTTTTAATCAGAGACATAATGAACATCTAATCCTAGATGTATAGATGGGAAGATAGTCTGTCAGGAAGGATCCGACAAATTGGGGTAAATCCTACATAGTGTATGATCATAACTAGTAGGGTTTTTTAAGAAAGGAAGAGTCATGTCATTCTAAGAAGACCTAATTGTCTATAGGTCTCCTCTGATTCATTCAGTCCCTGGGTTACAGTATCCAAGGTGTGTATCTATCTACACTCTTTGTAGTTCAGAGGTAATGCAGTATCACCACCTCTGGGTTGTGGGCAGATCTTGTCCACCACCCACCATCTTAGATCCCCTGGTTGGTGGCCCTTACTCGAGAAGTGATCAACCAGTGGGGCCCCCTGCACTCTGCAGCGTATCCACCTACAGTGCTGCAGGATCCGAGTTTTGACTTTCTGTGTTGCTGGCCTATTTAAAGCTTGTTGCAAGTGCATCTTAGCGCATAAATAAGATTGGCGCCATTACAATTTGTATGGTGTGTCAAAGTGTATGTGCGACTCAGATTGGAAAAGGTGGTACCCTCCACTGTTAGTTTACAGGCATTGCAATGACTACATTTGAAGTGTCCAAATAACGGTGGTAGGTTTAGTTGAGACCTGATATCGATTGCTTTAGGGGGTTTGAGATATGCGTTAACCACATAATCCTTCACGTTCTTAGCCCTTTTAAAGGCAAAAATTGGATCTTCAACAGTGTCTATTTCCAAGGCCACCAAGTTCCAATAATTCTTGATGATCTTTTTGACTTCTTGGCTCCTGAAGTTGAAAGTTGTAACACATACTAACTTCTCAGGACTTTTTTCCGTTTGTCTTACTTCCAGTAGTGTCTCCAGTAGTGTCTTCCGTGGGCAGTCATACGCTCTTTTCCTTGCTCTGTTGAGTAGGCCCTTTGGGTAACCTCTTTCTTTCAGTCTGTTCATCAGGGTGTCTGTTTCTTTGAAAAAATCACTTCTATTTGTGCAGTTGCGTCTCAATTGCAAGAACTGTCCATAGGGCAGGTTATAGCCTAGGCTTCTTGGATGGAGGGAATTGGATTTCAAGAGGGTATTTCTTTCCGTTGGTTTTCTAATAAGGTAGTATTAGTCATACCTTCCTCAATGCTTATTGTGAGATCAAGGAAGCAGGTGGTTTCTTTGTCATAAGACATGGTGAATTTAATGTCTGGTGATCTTTCATTCAACCGCTACAAAGAGTGTAGATGGATACACACATTTGATACTATAACCCAGGGGCTGAATGAATCAGAGTTGACCTATAGACAATTAGGTCTTCTTAAAATGACATGACTCTTCCTTTCTTAAAAAAAACCCACCAGTTATGATCATACACTAGGTAGGATTTACCCTAATTTGTCGGATCCTTCCTGTCAGACTATCTTCCCATCTGCACATCTAGGATTAGATGTTCATTATGTCTCTGATTAAATAGACCCAGTGTCTAATGATTGTGATTTATATTACATGTGACGATTCAGTTCCTGCCATGTGAACTGTACTAATGTCCTCAATGTAATATGTTTATAGCTATTATGATGCCCTATATGACACACTGTGTGAAGTGTTTAGATTTATCTATTTGAATACATGACAGCTTTGATGTCTTCGTCTCCATGTTTCTTAAGTCAAATAGGGCAGCTATTTCACACTCTTACGCACCACGAAACAGTGTTCGCGTTATCTATGTAAATAATTTGTTTGAATTTCTTTCGTAATCATCTCAATGTTACAATGTACATGTGTAGTACGAATATCCTTTACATTGGACCGCACTATCGAATATGTTCAGTTCTCACATGAACTTATAAGACTGTGATTCGTGGACAAGGAAAATTATCGCATGATCGAGTGCCATAATCCACTTCATCCATCAATACACACTCCACCTTTTACCTCTCCCCGTACCCGTGCCTAATCACTACATGAGCACATCAGCCGCTGGTTACCGTTCCAGTAGATTGATGTGCCTACATGAATGCCATGGCGTCATTTGACGTGCACAATTCCTGTGCTGTCAATCTCCATTTGGCGGGTTACTCATTTTTCAAATGCTCCCTGTCAAACCTGACGCGCCTTCTTTGTGTCATTCACTGAAGAGAGCTGCATCAGGTAAGACACGCAATTTCATGCAAGTTTTTCTTTCGCTTTCTATAGCTTCTCACATGTTCTTAAATTGCCACATTTTTATCTATCCCATTACCCAGATTTACACGGACTGGTTTTGCGCACTATAACCAACAATTGGCAGATCAAAGATCAAGGTAAGTCGCTCGAGGCATCCTACGTGCCAATCACTTCCCCACCCTCCATTGGGTCTCTGAATGCCTGACACACTTCCATTTGTTCTTCCATTTAGATGACCTGAAACCAGTATATGCCCTTAATCGCGATACGTACCAATATATCGAAATTGAGATTCCAATCTTCGACGATGGTATTTGTCTAACTGTAAAGCCTCCTCTAGCCAGAGGTGTGTTTTGTAAATGTTTTCTACATGTCTCAGCCAATTCAGCTATGCAAATGATGACCCAACCTCCAATCACGTGCTCATATTGCTACTTTCAGACTGCTTCTATCTCAAGCACCTGGTGTTAACAGAAGATTCCAGTACATAACGCCTTCTTGAATTAGATTGACAACGTGTGTATCACAGTATCTTGTAGGTCTTTGTGACCACCCATTTCTGCTTGTATCTGAATTCCTGAAACACACCCTATCCCTATTCTAATTTGTTTTGCCTCTTTTTAGGCTGTCTTCTTGCATCCTACTGGCTTGAAGAAGACCCGTTGCAACCTTATTCCTGATTAACACGGCTCATAGGGTCGAAATGTCAACGCTCCACACTCACTCATCGCCCCAAAGCTTAAATAAGTCATGTGCTAGGGTTCTGTGAAAACATGTGAAACAAATTATAGAAGGACAGATGTTAATAGAATCACTCATTTTACTGTTGCACTGTCCCTGTTTTTGTAAATGTGGGCGGAAAACTCCCCTCCGCCGGTGGAGTAATCACAGTTTTTGTCACTCCGCGCTCCGCTTGGTGGGCGGAGTTTAGAAAAACTCTGCCTCAGCTGCGTTTCGGAGTTTTAATGGCACCCATCCCTAATTTAGTAAGCCCAATGACATGTGGCTGACGCGGCTCCGGCCCAAGTCGGGTAATCACAGGTACAGCTGAGGCAAAGCTACTAAATTGCCCTCGGCCCTCTGTGAATCATGGTCAAGGACATTCTGCCAGTCCAGAGATAACCATCCCGCACCAGACATCGATCCGAGACCACACTTAGGCAAACTCTCTCTCTGGCTGCCCCCGCCACTTCACACGGCAGTGAATCACACAACAGGAAAAAAAATAAAAGGGGAAAAATGGTAAAAAGAGACCCTGCCTGCTTTGCATCGAGCAATTGCACACTTTGGGGAAATAAATGCAAACACAAAAGAGCAGGTCCTACCTCTGCTGTCAATGTCTTCATGCAACCTTCCAATTAAATCAGGTGTTGCTGAGCAGGCCTTCAGTCTGCACATGTAGGCAGGAAACTCAGAAAGCTACAATTAGGAATCCACATGAAGGTGATAAAAGCTCAGAATATGGAGGGCACAGGGCTCCTGAGAGTCACCAGGCTGAGGGGGAGGCAGGGGGCAGAGGCAGCTCTGGGCCAATGGCGGCCAGTCCCCAGAGAAGAAACCAGTCACTGCACCCTCCTGCTGCTGACAGAAGCCCCTCTGGCCACGGCCAGAACTCGGGTGTGTGAGGCAGCAGAGAAGCTTGCATCAGTCTCTGCTATACATCTGCGCCTGGAGCCCTCTAGGAAATACTTCCTGGGACGTCACCCAGCTGAGCAGCAACCGTACTCATTTTTCTTGGGATGCTTCAAGTGTCTCCCTGACTCCTGCTCCCTCCCAGCATTCCTATGTCTCCATTTCCGCATTGAGTTCTGGTGGGGGGTGCACAGTTGTGCGACTCCTGCAAGCTGTAGGTGCTGTGGGGGCAGAAAATGGATGTTAGCGCTGAGACAGAAGCTTTTCAGCCAAATGTGAGTACCAGGGAAACCGGGGCTTAGGGGAAGAAAGAGCCTGAGGCAGACAGATAATTTGGGGGAGGGGTGCGTGAGGTTGGAGCAACAAAGTCCGCTTGCAGAACCCCGTGAAATTCCGCCCACCCATAACTTTTTGTATATAATCCTTTTATGCTCACTATCACATTGTCACCTAACTCACTTGATTCACAAATTTACAAAATGTCACCTATTTTTCAGAACAATTTGTTTACCATTTTTGTGACAGCCATATTTACAAACTGAAATAAGAATCTAACTGTTCAAATCACTTGATTAACGTTATTTGATGTGTTTTTTTCATTCATATTAAATATGGCATATTAAGAAATTGTTCTATCCGACAGAACCAATTGTAGTATTTTGGTTAATTGCCCAGGTTCTGAGGGATACAGGGCTACCCCATTCTTATTAAAGCAAGCACTCTCATGGCAGAAGTATGCTCCTAAGGCTCTCCTATGAGCCTAACACAGCCTCTGCTGTCAGACCGCCACCATACCACCCACCCACCCTGGATTAAACTCATAATCTGGCTGGCTGGTTCACCATTGCCTTGGTGGTCTTCCTAGGACCACTGGGGTGGCGGTCCCATTAGAAGACTGACAAATCATAATAAGGCGCTAAGACAGTAACACTGAAGAGCGTGCTTAAGATGTTTTAGATCAGGACAATAGCAGGGCTCGAGGTGTAACATACATAAAAATATCTAAGGGAAAACCAAAAGTTTCATCTTTATTCGTGGGTACCATTAATATGATAAAAAAAATGGTGTGAGTGTATGGAATGATTAACTTAACCACATATGACTGCCAAAAACTTTCAAGTTGAGTCCACTAGAGTGGCACTTGTTTGAATCCTTCAGATGACTATTTGTAGCGAATTGTAGTGTAAATAATCCGAAAGCCAATCATTTTTTTGTGATACATGAAATTGAAATACCCTGATAGTAAATGGCGGAGCCTAGGCTAGCATTGCATTTACTATCTCTATATATAGAACTGACTACACCTCCGGCTACAAACAGCTGGAAGAAGGAAGGCATGGTAACTAAAATCATAAATGTAACATTTTCCCTGAAATGCTTATTGCCTTAATACTGGCCTGTTCTATTTCAGTCACAATATTACTCTCTTGGTGGAAAGTCTTTCCATTGAACTTAATGTGTCTTATATTTCTCAAATCCCTACGAGCAATAGCATTTGTTTCTACTTTCTCTGATTTTCATGACATCCTCTCAATTTCTATCATTATTAATGGTATGATTAAGCTTTAATCAACAAATAAGAACCTTAAACAATGTAATCTTCCCTTTCACATTTTCTTCCTTCGGGTTGGGCTCTATTGTTTATATCCCCATACCAAACCAAAGCTAAATATTTCTCCCTCAAATCCAGCACTTCGAATTACGACTCTTTAGATCATCTTTCCAAACCAGCCCCCCCCCCATTCCCACTTCTACACCAGATGTAGGAGGCTGGAATACCTCGCTTAATTTTTATAGTTGGGAGCATGATCTCTCCATTACTGGATGCCACATTCATAAAAAGCCATATGATGCCCTGAACTATAAGCACATCATTATTGTTACTTTTACTGTAGCTCCACTGTATACCCCTCAGGCCAAGTGCTTGAGATGTTTACAAAATTTTGTCTCAGATCGGACAACTTCCTCCTCATTCTCATATGTCTCTCAGATTCCTCATCATTCCCAAGTCTCATCTCTCTACCTACTTCGTAAAATATTTCCATTTACCTACTTTGCTAAACTCCCTCTACCTTTTCCCTGACTGCTGGTTCCTCAATGTAAGCTTGAGCTAGGACGTCTACTTTTGTCTCTTTCACTTCCCTTTTAAAGCCTCCTTCCTTCATCTGTCTTCTTATAACCTAAATCTTTTCCACCTACGGTCTATGCTATTCCCACTTTTGTTTTCCCCTAAAACTATGTTCCCCAGTGCAAGATTCATCTGTGACCTCTAAATTTGTTCTTTCCACTTCGATTTCCATATCAGTGATGCAGAGGTGTCACTATACCTTTTCCCGTTTAGGAGCAGAAGGGGAATTCCGAAAGATTGTTAGATGATGACAACTCTGATCTAGGCCTGGGCAAAATTTTAAAATATGATAGTGAAATTCATAAAATTCACGAATTTCACATTGTGCATATTTTGCAAAAGTTCTCAATATTTTGCATTAGGTGCTGTGGGGGCAGAAAATGGATGTTAGCTCTGAGACAGAAGCTTTTCAGCCAAATGTGAGTACCAGGGAAACCGGGGCTTAGGGGAAGAAAGAGCCTGAGGCAGACAGATAATTTGGGGGAGGGGTGCGTGAGGTTGGAGCAACAAAGTCCGCTTGCAGAACCCCGTGAAATTCCATGGAGTTTTGATGCAACTCCGCAGAATTCCACGTAGTGCAACTCCGTGAGCTCCGCCCACCCATACCTTTTTGTATATAATCCTTTTATGCTCACTATCACATTGTCACCTAACTCACTTGATTCACAAATTTACAAAATGTCACCTATTTGTCAGAACAATTGTTTACCATTTTTGTGACAGCCATATTTACAAACTGAAATAAGAATCTAACTGTTCAAATCACTTGATTAACGTTATTTGATGTGTTTTTTTCATTCATATTAAATATGGCATATTAAGAAATTGTTCTATCCGACAGAACCAATTGTAGTATTTTGGTTAATTGCCCAGGTTCTGAGGGATACAGGGCTACCCCATTCTTATTAAAGCAAGCACTCTCATGGCAGAAGTATGCTCCTAAGGCTCTCCTATGAGCCTAACACAGCCTCTGCTGTCAGACCGCCACCATACCGCCCACCCACCCTGGATTAAACTCATAATCTGGCTGGCTGGTTCACCATTGCCTGAACTATAAGCACATCATTATTGTTACTTTTACTGTAGCTCCACTGTATACCCCCTCAGGCCAAGTGCTTGAGATGTTTACAAAATTTTGTCTCAGATCGGACAACTTCCTCCTCATTCTCATATGTCTCTCAGATTCCTCATCATTCCCAAGCCTCATCTCTCTACCTACTTCGTAAAATATTTCCATTTACCTACTTTGCTAAACTCCCTCTACCTTTTCCCTGACTGCTGGTTCCTCAATGCAAGCTTGAGCTAGGACGTCTACTTTTGTCTCTTTCACTTCCCTTTTAAAGCCTCCTTCCTTCATCTGTCTTCTTATAACCTAAATCTTTTCCACCTACGGTCTATGCTATTCCCACTTTTGTTTTCCCCTAAAACTATGTTCCCCAGTGCAAGATTCATCTGTGACCTCTAAATTTGTTCTTTCCACTTCGATTTTCATATCAGTGATGCAGAGGTGTCACTATACCTTTTCCCGTTTAGGAGCAGAAGGGGAATTCCGAAAGATTGTTAGATGATGACAACTCTGATCTAGGCCTGGGCAAAATTTTAAAATATGATAGTGAAATTCATAAAATTCACGGATTTCACATTGTGCATATTTTGCAAAAGTTCTCAATATTTTGCATTACCTACATTGACTATGTTGTGCTTACTGGAGGCTGGTAAGCTCAAGAAAGTGTCCCCATAAAGACATTTTCTGCTAGAACTAGTCTCGTTCTAGTTTTCATATGAAAAAGACATGCCAGATACTGGTAAATCACAGCTCTCTATAAAGTTCAAATTGACTTTAAAACAAATAGAAGAATTTCACACACCCCAACTCTATAAACACATGTACGTTCTATACATTCATGACAATGTTCAAATTTAAGCATGCTACCTTGACAGTTGGGATTATCTCATCTTCTAGTTCCTCCCATGGTGCATGCCAACACTAGGGTGTTGGGACAAAATATACGTTGAAAATGATCGCTGTACAGAAATATGGTGTCAAGAATATCGGGACTTCAGATATATTGTGGACAAGAATATCGAAGAAAAAAATATTGTTTTTACTGTTTATTTATTTTTTATTTTAAAAGTTTTATATAGCGCTAGCTTGACCCGTGGGTATCAGAGAACTTTACATATACACAGGAGATAAATGTTGCATTACATAGCATGATCTAAGGAAGCAAAAAATATATAAGTAAAAGCATAATAATTAGGCAACCACAGTGAGAGATAGAGGTTGCATTACATAGCATGATCTAAGGAAGCAAGAAAGATATAGGCAAAAACGTAATAATTAGACAAACGGTGAGGGGGAAGGAGACAAAATAATTTAGGTGGTTGGCACAGTCCAGTAACCACCTATCCTTGATGGTCAAGTGAGGGGGGAGTCAACTAGGTTATCAGAGTCAGAGTCTAGGGTAGTTGACCTTGGTCGGTAAAGAATTTGTTGAGGAGATGGAGTTTCAAGTCCCTTTGAAGCAGGAGAAGGAGGGGTTGCATCTGAGGTCTCTAGGGAGTGAGTTCCATATCCTGGGTACATTACCAGAGAAGGATCGACACTGTTGTTTTTTATATCGGTGTCAAAAATATCGCTGTAGTAAATATCGTTGCATATAATGTAATTTATGTAATGTATTGTTTTTTTTTATGCTGTGTTTATCATTTTCTTTTATTTGTTTTTATTTGTGATAATTATTTAAATTATTACATTTTTAAAAATTGTATCATAAATTGCATTAATGTTTTAAAATATGCATTGAAATATTTTTTTGTTGTGGTATGTGGGGTTATTGGGACATAGGGGTGTGGAGATTTGTTTTTAAAAAGTATGTATTTAAATGTAAAAATGTAAGTTACTTCGAAAGTTATGTAAATTAATTGTTTTGAAGTTTAAAATGTATTTTATTTATTATAATCTTTCAATACTTTAAAATGTTATATTAAGTAGTGTATTTGGTTTTGTTTGAATGTTTATATCAAAAATAATAAATAATTTTATGAAATTGTCAAAAAAAATACAATTATTTTTAAAAATGTAAAAAAGTGTATTTAAAAAAATGTAAAATGCAAAAATAGAAGAATTTTTGATTAACATTTTTATTGATAATTGTATTTGAAATCTATGTAATTGTATTTTTAAAGTGTATGACTGGTAGGAAATTTTTATAAAAATATTGATATTTGTACTGAAATTTATAATATATGTTTCATTTTTAAGGTAAAATATGCATATAAAGGTAAGAAGTTTGAATTAGTGTTTTTAATATAATATATTTGACAACTTTAAAATTTACAGAAATGTTAGAATGTATAGTATTAATTTTGTATTTTATAATTGTATTTTATAATATTTTAGGTAAAAAGATTTAATTAGAACTTGATTTATAATATTTGAAATATTGTCCACTGCTTTATCTCAAATTAGTATAGATTTGAGTGGGAATAGTAAATGGTGCACTTTTAGTGTCCAACACCTTCCGCAAGTTGGTTTAGGTTGGAGTGGGAATAGTAAATGTCACCCTTTCAGTATCCAACGCCTTCCTCAAGGTTTGTTTAAATTGAAGTGGGAATAGCAAATGTTAACCTTTTAGGGGCCGATTCCGATTCAGGCCGGAAATCTCTCTGACCGAGCCGGACCCGGAGAGATTTCCGACCGATCGGACTCGTGCAGCCCGACCGAACGAGTACGATGCGCACGTATGCCATCGGACTCGATTCAGTCGGACTCCCATTGAAGTCAATGGGAGCCTGTCGTACAACGCGCACGCGGGCTCCCATTGACTCAATGGGTGCGAGGCGGACAGGGGCGCCCCTACAGCGTGTACGTGGCGGAGCGACTCGCGCCGTACATGCACAGGTAGGGGGACCCATGGGTCCCCCTGTGTGCGACTACGCGCGGCCACGCGTGACAGGGGGTCTGACACGGACCCCAAAGTACGGCTCCGACTGCTCTTTCGATCCGGAGTGCGCGGCTCGGTCGGACTGCTCGCGGCGCGCATCGTACTTACCCGGCCGGGGAACATCTCCATTGCGCGGTGCGAGTCGTGTCCGAGCGAGTCGGTCGGTGCGGTTAGACCCGGGAACGAGTCAATCGGAGCGGTCGGGATGCCCGGACGAGTCGGTCGGCGATTTCGCATCGTACTCGCTCGCCCGGACGCGCGTACGAATCGGTCGGGCAATAGGGCTCAGAATCAGATCCGGTTAAGCCGAATCCGATTCGGAGCCATACCGCCCGAGATCGGAATCGGGCCCTTAGTGTCCAACATCTTCCTCAAGCTGTTTTAGGCAGGAGTGGGAATAGGAAATGTCACCCCTTTAGTGTCCAACACCTTCTACAAGTTGGTTTAGATTGGAGTGTGAATAGTAAATATTACCCATTTAGCATCCAACACCTTCCTCAAGTTGGCTTACATTGGAGTGGGAATATTAAATGTCACCTCTTTAGTGTCCGACACCTTCCTTACATTGCTTAAGGTTGGAATGGGAATAGTAAATGTCACCCATTTAGTGCCCAACACTTTTCTCAAGTTGGTTTAGATTGTAGTGGGAATAATAAATGTCACCCCTTTAGTGTCCAACCCCTTCCCCAAGTTGGTTAACATTGGAGTGGGAATAGTAACTGTTACTTTTTTAGTGTCCAACACTTTCCCCAAGTGGAATTAGGTTTGAGTTGGAATAGTTAATGTCACCCCTTTAGTGTACAATATCACCCTCAAGTTGATTTATATTGAAATGGGAATATTAGATATCACCTCTTTAGTGTCAAACACCTTCCTTAAATTGCCTTAGGTTAGAGTGAAAATAGTAAATGTCACCCCTTTAGTGTCCAAAACCTTTTTTTCAAGTTGGCTTAGGTGGAAGTGGGGAGAGTAAATGTCACTCTTCTAGTGTCCAACAAATTCCCCAAGAGGATTTAGATTTGAATTTGAATATTAAAGGGGTTATTTTGATGGTGGTCAGACCGCATCCAATGGCTTATCGGATGCTGACTGACTGCCATCTGCTGCTGTGGTCCAACTGACACATTACAATGTGTGCGGTCAGAGGCAGCAGGAGGAGGGACAGTCTGACACTTTCCAACAGGCTCAAGGAGTCCGTCAGACCATCAGAGGGTCAGTAATCCCTACAATGGGGGTGGTGCCTTATCAGGCAAAAACTGTGGGGATTACAAAGTCACTTTCCACCTGCCCTTTCATGGCGATTCGCCCACCATGGAAAGGGTGGCGGAAAGTGACTTTGGGAGCCCCCTGTCCCTCCTGGCCCTCCGCTATGGGGCCTGGAGGGCACCTATGGTGCCCCCTAAACATCCCTACACATGTAGCATGATGCCTGACACAGGGTGCAGGGATGTTTTTAAAGTGTATATTCTCTATTGCTGCAGCCCGCAGCACAAGCCACAATAGAAAATATACACTTTGCAACTGCCGTGAAGGCTGTTGCATTGTAATTAGGGCAGGGGGACTGCCGACTCCTTGTCGGCTGGCCCCTCTTCCGCTATGGTGTCTGACCGGCATTGCAATGATGCCAATAATGTCACCCCTTCAGTGTCCAGCACCTTCCATAAGCTGCTTTAGGTTTGAGGGGAATGGTAAATGTCACCATTTAATGTCCAACACCTTCCCCAAGTTGTTTTAGGTTGGAGTGGGAATAGTTAATGTCACCTCTTTAGTGTCCAACACCTTCCCCATGTTGGTTTCGACTGCAGTGTGAATATTAAATGTAACCTCTTTAGTGTCCAACACCTTCCTTAAGTTCATGGGTCAGGGAGATGGGTGGGCTTGTTTAATGTAAAGTGAGTACATGTATTAATATAAAATTTATTTTTTTGGGTCAAAATTATGCAGTTTTATTATTATCATTATTATGGTTTGTTGGTTGTGTGATTTGCTGCTTACTGCAGTATACCCATTAATTAAAACCAGGAAGCTCTAACTACCTACTGACAAAGGCTGATCCCCAAACCTGGCTCTCCACAAAGAAATTGTCAAATTGTCCACTCCCATTGTCATTTCTCTAATCTCTCTTGCCTTGACATGATCCCTCCTACCAGACTGCCCCCAATGCGGGCCTAGTCCACTCTCCTGCAATTTTTCCTGCAAGTTTTCCTGTTGTAAAACTGGCCATGTATAACCTGTGCCTCTTCCCTTTATGACTGAGGGTCACTTGAACACCCACCTTTCCATCAGTAATATCTGTGTACTGCCATAATCCATGCAGCCACTTCTAAGGAATACGTCTACCTATGGAATAGAGATGTCACATTATGCACACTGCCAAGTCCAACAATCAATCCAACCACTCCCTTCTAATCCTTACCTGAGCCACCTTTGTATTGTCCGTTTCCTCCAACAATATGTATGAACATCTTTTTATGCAGGCATTTTGTCCAAGAGACCAACTACTTATGATCATGACTGGCCCATACAGGGAATAAGTCATGTGATAAAAAAGCTTCTTGATAGAGTAGGTGAACAAGACAACAAGGATTCTCATTCTTCAACATGATACTAAAAGAAATTGCAGAGACAACCATAAATCAACACCGTGTACAGAGCCATTTCCAAAAGTAAGTGTAATCAGTTGGCCTGGGTGAAGTTTCCATTATGCCAATGTAATGTTGTATAATTTGGGTACTTTTCATTATGCTTGTTAAACAAATTTCCAGAAATTACACTATTAACTTAATGTTTGTGGCAAGAATTTAGTGTAAGCGTGCAAGAACAACAGAAATGATCAGACAGCGAAGGGCTTCTCCTTGAGATATCTGTGTTTTTTCTGCTCTTCTGTAACTGCGAAATGCATCCTCACATCCAAAATGGAGGCAATGATACTTTTTCTGCTCAAATATAGCACCAAATGCTTGTTTTGCTGTATAAGTAATTAGCATAACTTACATATGTTTAACATTTTTACACAACAGCAAATTATGCAAATGTTGCTCACCTCTAGTAATGAACATTGAAGCTTCTGGAAGATACGACTTCAGCAGAATCATCAAGTACATTGATAATCTGTGGGTGTAAACTGTGGAAGCAAGCGCACACTACCTGTACTTGGCCTACTATTATTATAATTTATTTTCTGCACTATAATGTTCCTTTCTTCCCACGGTAAGGGGGATAATATGGCCTAATTTGCAATTTTTTGTAACCTCTCCCTTGTAATGGTTTAGAGTTGCTTATGGCAGATCTTCTGAACTAAGTGTGATACTTCTTGATGGTGAAAATACATAACAGCACAACAGATAGCATAAAGTGGTGGAAGAGGGTTAGGGATTTCATGAATCGATGGACAGGTAAATTAGGGAAATGTTGAAAATGGGCAAACACAGCATCCAGCATTCCACAACTCCATTAAGTATGGCACATATGTCATGGAAGCAGGATGATAGTTAAGTCAACCTATTTCAACATTGGAAGCCTATGGACTCCTAAATAGTCCTTGGTGGAAATGCAAAAAACTTGGAAAGCATACACAGTTCAAAAGGATTTAAAATGAAACAAAAAAAAAAATGATACTGGTAGAACTGCTATTAAACAGCTGTGGTCAGTGAAGGTAAGAGGGGTGGGGTAGTGGGGCCCAGTTGGGGGAGGGGGGATTTCGACATACAACCATGAGGGAAAATGAATTCTTTATTTAATTTTCCCTCTCGGTCGTATGTTGAAATCGCCCCCACCCAGCCCCACCGCTCTTACCTGCACGGGCCGCGGCTATTAAAATGGAACAATTAGATTTTTCTGCATTTCTTAGTTTGGTATCAGAGCAGAACTTCAGACTAGAAGTGCATTGGAATTTCCTTGTAGAAGAGAAATCCTGTGGAATGAGAAAATAAAATGGCATTTGAGAGATTACTAAGCATGATGTGTGAGGAGTGAAGATCATGAAATGGCATACCAATAACTAAGGGCCAAGCAGGTACTGATCCCAGACAACCAGCTGCATGTACCCTGAATGACTGATCACCAAAACAATAAGTTTACCTATGTCAATCATGTCTGCTACCACAGTGGATTTGCCATTAGTCTGTATTATTCCAATTTCTAATCACCTCTTTCTAGTCCATAGTAGTTGGCCTCTTTGAGTCTTGTTTCAGATAGAAGTGGATAGTTAATGGTCTTTCTCCCGGATCTTGATGGCATGACTTCTCTTCTTCTAAAAAGAGAGAACCCCATTGAACAATATAATAAAAAGTAATTAAATGGTTGTCTCATCTAGGTGAACTGAGAGGTGTTAGAAGAATCCAGAGTTACTGGAGTAAAGATACCAAAAAGACAATCAAGTGATAATCTTAGCAACATGTAGATGGGTTTATCCAGAATTATTATCCGAACAATAAACACCAATATTACCCAAGCTCCTTCCTTGCTTTACATGAATCATCATTGAGGCAAGATACTTGCATCAAGTGTATCCATTTACCTATCTTTGTATCTCTTTTCCAATGGGAGAAAAATACACAAGCAGTGTAGTCCTTTGAATACTTACTTACAGTCTAACATAGGAATGAGAGGTTAGATATGCGAGGCAGGCATTCTGTTTATTCAGGAGATGGAGGTGCCCATTGCGACTTAGATACCATTGATATTTGCAAAGGCTATTCAGAACTTAGGGTTGAATTAGTTTTCTTTCTCTGTCAGCTCTCAGCACTCAATCACCAGGCCAAAATGTCTTCTTTGATTGTCTATCTATTCCATGCACACTGTTCCATTTAAGGTTATTTACATTAGCCATGCACCAAATAAAAATATCAATCTGTTTTTTTACAGCAGACATTTCTGTTGTGTCACAACTTCTTTTTTTTTTTAAATCTGTAAAATGGAGCTCTTCTTCAGATTCTGGTAGGTCGTCTGGAGGATGATCGCTCACCATACTTGTGATGTCGAAGAAATGACCCACATCCACTGTATGTGTATTGCAGAACCTTATCATTTTTGGAATCAAATGTTTACTCATTTTCACCATTGCCAGTCGCTCCATATTTTGAGGCAAGAACTGGTCCTTCTAACTGTGACAATTGTGCCAGCTGCAATGAACTACCACTCCAAGGATACAGTGTCTACAGGACAAGCTGTATACTTTATTGCAAGTCTGCTGAGGTCTGGCCACTGTTCCCTTTTTCCATGCCAATATGTTAATGACTTTTGATCCAAGTAGGCATTTGTTTGGACATCCGAGTAGTCTTCTTTATTGTCATAGTTGTTGGCATTTGCTCTTTCTGAGTTGCATACACCTGTGCGCGTAATTCAAATCCTGGAACATTCATTCTAAAGCAACCCGTTGCATGAGTTGGAAGTGAAAGTGATGCTGTTAATGTTGTAGGTTTCAAAACAAGTGTGTCTTGGAATGGTGGTGTTTGCATTACTATTGCTTCCATTGCTGGCATTATGTTGGATTCATATTCAACACCATGCTCTTGGGAGGCTGAAGACAGTACTTGAGTTCTTGTATGCCCTCAAAGTTGCAATCTTTCTTCTTCCAGTTCACTTGCTTTTCTGAGGCCCCAATCTTATAAATAGAGACATTTGCTGATAAATAAGGAATTAAATTGCCTGGCTCATTTTGTACCATGGAACCAGTTTAGTGGCATAGGTGTACTCTTTGGAGGACACAATTGTTTTTGTTAGCCTTTGATTTGTAATCATATAAAGGATTAAGATGTCACGCCAGCCACTCACCTGTACTCCTTTGCTCTGGTTGACGACGCCTGAACCCCAATCTCTATGGGAACTGACAGAAAGGCAGAAGAAATATGACACTTTGCCTATCTGAAAGACCCCAGGGGGAAAGGGGGATGGGAATGAGAGAAGAAAGAAAAATCAATCCTGGTTCAGACGTCAGGTTCACCTCGTTTTTTCAAGGACAGCGTCTCAGGACTTTCCTATATGGATCTGGGTGAGTCCCTCTGTCAGAGCCTTGGTGATGGAAGAATAACACTCAAGCGAAGGATACTCAGGAATGAATATAGCAAGGAAAACATAAACAGCATTACCCACCAGAATATTATCAAATTGGATATATGGTACAGGTATATCACTGTATGATTCTTTGTTAAGCAACTCTGCCTAGATGGATTTTGTAATGTCTTTATAAACTCTTCTCAACTCAAATATTGGCTCTTATTTGCGAGAGTCCATTCTATGAAACACAATATTTATAATGCAATAATAGTTTCCCAAAACATTTCTTTTTGGTTCCACACTATTTGCATTAATATTTAACAAGTACCTGATTTGTCCATTGACTTCTTCTATAACATACTGCTCACGAATAATTTGATCCAAAATATGTTCAACCAACAAATAACATAAAATAAAATAAACAAGAGTCTTATATCAATAAGAGTTCGCTTTGCGAAAGCAGTTTTTGTGCAAAAGCAGTTTTTTGTATTCCCTTGAAGGATTTTGCAGTCCGAGTTTTCTGCCTTACATTTTCACTGACTCTGTAAAAGTTCTTGCATTGTTTATTCAAATGAAAATTACATGTAATATTTTGTACATGGTTTTTTAAAATTAAAGTTTTCCGACTCACCGATAGTCTTCTGACAAGCTAGTTATGCTTATATGCTAAACTTATCTCTTGTATTTGTTGACAGGGACTCGAGCACTGAACCAGAAGCGGAAAGGGAAGAGGACGGAAGAAGTAGGAGTAATGAAGAAGCCGAGGAGCCGAGGCGGGACACCAAAGGACTTCAGCAGCTGGGAAGCCGAGGACGTCACCAGATGGAGCACCAAAGGAGCCTCGCCAGCCGGAGGAGCAGGAGACAGCTGAGCGCTGGAGAATAACGAGACTAAGCGATTTGCCGGGACAAGCGAACGGTTTAAATACCTTTCTGCTGCTCGCGTTGTCAATTAGCAGCTCGTGTTTCACGTGTTCACTGTTTACACGTGAAATGCTAATGCCTGTGAATTTGTTAAGCCTCTCTTCCTGATTTTTACCGTTGTGCCATGTGCGGATGCCTCGTGCCAGTATGAGTCATCATTTTCTGAATAGTAACACATTCTGCAGAGTCTACATGCTGTATACAGATATGTAATGAAATTATACATATTTCTATATTGTAACTGTCAGCAATAATACATATCTATTATAAATTTCATGGCAAATGATAACTCAACAAGACTAAGAGGGGCATGCATGAGTGGGTGCCTTAATTCCCATAACAGTTCTCCTCTCCAAAGGTCTCTGTACTGGACGGGGTTTGTCAGGATGGAGGGCATAAAAACGCTGAACCAACCTAGGGGCATTTACATTGGAGGCTGGTTCCCAGGACCTTTCAGAAGCATCATAACCCTTCCAATCAATTAGATAAAACAGTTTACCATGCATCCTTTTGGCATCAAGAATCTGCTTTACTTCACATTCCAGATGATCATTCACAATGATTGGAGGTGGAGGATTATCTTTTCTGGTTGAGGGGTGATATGGTTTTATCAAGGATACATGAAAAACTGGATGTATTGAATAGTCCCCAGGTAATTGTAATTGTTAGAAAACTGGATTAAAAATTCTTTTAATAGGAAACGGGCCAATAAAACGTGGTTGTAACTTTTCTGGACCATCTAAACGAATATTTCGGGCGGACAACCAAAATAGATCACCCACTTTATATGAGGGTTCTGGCATTCGGTGCTTATCAGCTTGTAACTTAGTAGCAATCTTATTTTTTGCTAAACTATTTCTTGCCTTTTCTTGTGTAGTTTGTAACTCTTTTAATCTTTCGGACACAGAAGGCATTAAACTTGTGTTGGTTGGTGTTTGTATCGGGATGGTGCGTGGATGAAAACCAGTAAGAAAATAAAACGGGGAACATCCTAGAGCAGCATGGACACTGTTGTTGTAAGTGAACTCCTCTAAAGGGCGTGCTTGATCCCATTGTGAAGTCAAGGTGGAAGTTAAACAACGTAGGGACTGTTCTAAGTATTGATTAAGCTTTTCCGTTTGCCCATCAGTTTGTGGATGGAAGGCAGATGATAATGCCACTTCTATTCCTAATTGAGAACATAATGTCTTCCAAAATTTGGAGATGAATTGAGGGCCTCGGTCGGAAACAATTTTACTTGGCAATCCATGTAATTTTACTATATTTTGAATAAAAATGTCACTGAATTCTACTGCAGTTGGTAATTTTCTTAATGGAATAAAATGACTCATTTTTGACAGTAAATCTACAACAACTAAAATAGTTGTAAGGTTATGAGATTTGGGCAAATCTGTAACAACATCAATACTAATAGTATGCCAGGGTACTGATGGAACTGGTAATGGATGTAATAACCCTGTTGGAGCTATGTGTTGAGACTTATTATGAGCACAGATGGGACATTTTTTAACATATTCCTGAACATCTTTCTGGATATTATTCCACCAGAAATTTCGTGAACATAGCTCTAAGGTCTTTTGTGTGACTGGATGTCCTGCGATACTGGAATCATGATGCCAAGCTAAAACCTGTTGTCTTTGTGAATCTTGTGGAATAAACAACTTGTTTTTATAAAACAAATATCCATCTTTTATGGAATTATGAGCCTTTTGAAGCCATTCTTTTTTATTGATAGTTTGAGACACAATTTTAACATCAGCTAGAAAAGTATCAGTTTGAGTTAAAGCTACTATCCTGTTAACTGGTATTATATTTTGGGTTAACGTGTTTTTATCCTTTAGTTCTTTATCATTTAGTCGAGATAAGGTGTCTGATAACAATTGTTTCTGCCCCGGACAATATGTAATAATGAAGTCATATTCACTAAAAAAATGCAACCACCTCATCTGTCTGGGGGTTAGAGCTTTTATAGATGTAAAAAACTGTAAATTCTTGTGGTCTATAAATATATTTATAGTATGTTTGGCTCCTAAAAGGTGATGTCTCCACTCAGAGAATACATCTTTTATGGCCAGAAGCTCACGTTCTGCAATTGTGTAATTTTGCCCTGCTTGCAATAACGTATGGGAATAATAAGCTAAGGGATGCAAATGTCCTGTGTTAGGGTCTTTCTGCATAAGAACTCCTCCCAATGCAGTTTGAGAGGCATCTGCCTCAACAAAGAATGGTTGATCAGGAATTGGATGGGAGAACAGAGGAGCTGTTGTAAAGGCAGTCTTTAATTTCTGAAACGCCTCTTCTGCCTCTTTAGTCCATTGGAAGGTTTGTCCTTTTTTTAACAATTGTGTGATAGGTGCCACTATTCTGGAAAAGTTTGCAATGAAACGTCTATAAAAGTTGGCGAACCCTAAAACTCTCTGAACCTCTTTTATAGAATTTGGTGATGGCCACTTAATGATTGCTTCTATCTTCTTTGGGTCCATGGTGATACCATTTGGGGATAGAAAATATCCTAAAAATTCCACAGAATAAGCATGGAAGACACATTTCTCCATTTTGGCATATAGGGAATGTTCTCTCAGTCTCTGCCACACGGCTCGTACATGCAGAACATGTTCTTGTTCGTCTTTGGAAAATATGAGTATATCGTCAATATAGACGATGACACAAATGTCAAGAAAGTCATGAAGCACCTCATTTATGAAATACTGAAATCCCGCTGGAGCATTACATAAACCAAACGGCTTAACAGTATATTCAAATAAACCGAATTTGGTGCAAAAGGCAGTTTTCCATTCGTCGCCTTCCTTTACTCGTATTAGGGGATACGCACCCCAAAGATCTAACTTGGTATAGATGGTAGAACCTTTTACCTGATCTAACAGAACGGGGATAAACGGTAACGGTTAGCGATTTTTGATGGAAGCTTTGTTGACTGTGCGATAATCAATACAAGCTCTGAGATGGCCTGACTTCTTTGCCATGAAGAAGAGTGGAGATGAGATAGGAGAGGTGGAATGTCGTATGAATCCTATCTCTAACAACTCATCAAGGTATTTTTTTAAGAACTGAGTTTCAGGTTCTGTAAGCTCGTATATACGACTACATGACAATGTAGCCCCAGGTATGAAATCGATTCTGCTATCATACACCCTATGGGGTGGAAGTTGTGCGGCTTGAACAGGGTCAAAAACATCAGCATAATCACTATACTCTCTGGGCAACAACGGCGCTTGGTCCACTTGAGTGCTGGCACATGTGATGGGTAAATGGGATATTGCACTTCTTGGTAGCAATGTGTTCTACAAAAAGCAAAATCTAAACTTACGGTCCTTCGAACCCAATCAATTTTTGGATTATGTTTTTCTAACCAGGGTATACCTTGTTTTACTCCAAAAGTTGGAGTATCAATGAGGTCAAAGGTTGTTTGTTCGGTATGGCCATTTTCACTTACTAAGGTCAATGGTACTGTATGAAAGCGAATAAGGCCTGAGGACAGAGCAGAACCATCCACTGCTCTTACTGGTTCAGGTTCTGTTTTAGCAATTCGGGAGATACCTAATATTTTGGCCAGATTTTGATCGACACAATTACCTGTCGCGCCTGAGTCCAAGAGAATGGATAGACTCTGCCTTTGCTGAACAGAAACAATAACTGTTATTCGAATCATCATGTGTCTAGGGATATGATTACTAATGTTAGGTATACTTTTTGAGATCTCTGATCCGGCTTTTCTCGAAGAGACGATCTCTACTTTCCTCGAGAAAATTAGTTTCCCGATTCTGATTGATCTGTGTTTATATCAGCAATTACTTTTTCTTCTTGGGTTTAACAGTGCACTCTTTAGCAAAGTGTCCTGCTTTGCCACAGTATAAACACAAGTTCTCTTTACGATTTCACTCTTTTTCCTCAAAAGATAGTGGCCCTTTTATTCAACCTATCTGCATGGGTTCATGTTAATTTTGTTTATCCTCTTTTTCGTTCTTTTCCGATTTTACAAGAATCGGTCTATATTCTCCTCAAGGTCTTTCGCTTTTTCGCTCACCTAAACGGTGATCTAATTTTACTACTAAATCAACAAACTCTCTATAATCCTCGGGTAGGTCTACAATATGTGCTAATGAATCCTTTAAATCATCTCTGAGACCTCTGTAAAACAATGATGTACGTTTCTCTTCAGGCCAATGTGTTTTGGATAAAAGACAATTAAATGTAGTTATGTAGGTTAATAGGTCCTTGGTTCCCTTCCGCAAATTTAAAAGCTCATTATCACTAGATTGCACGAAAACATGTCACACAAAAAGACATGTCATGGACTCTTTGAATGCATCAAAATTATGTAAGAGAGGATCATTATTGTCAATCAGTGGTTTTGACCAATTTGCAGCTACACCACCTAAATAAGAGATAATAAAAGCAGTTTTAGCCGAATCAGTGTTAAATACTTGGGGTTTACAAAGGAAAATGCAATTGGCAGAGGCTAATAAATGAGGCAAAATGGGAACTATCTCCTGTAAAGCATTCAGGATTAGCTAAGGGGACAGGAGTTGGAGTGACCACTGTTACCTGGACATTTTGATCAGAACGTTGAGCAGCAGGGCTCGGTGAAGAAAAGCTGGTAGGGCCAAATTTGGGAGGCGTTAAAACAGGACGATGCTCAGATACTTTAGGGTCCCTCCACTGGGTGAAAACCGATCTGCTTTAAAGTAATTACTCTCTCAGGATTTGATTTTCTTGCTTTAATTGTTGCATTTCTTATTGCAAATTCCTAATTACTTCAGACAGTTGTGAATATTCCTCAGAAAGCTCCATGTTAATTCGTCGCCAAAGAGAGCAAGGAAAGTGTGGCTTAGTCTTCTGTCACACCAGCCACTCGCCTGTACTCCTTTGCTCTAGTTGACGACGACTCAACCCCAGTCTCTCTGGGAACTGACAGAAAGGCACAAGAAATACGACACTCCGCCTATCTGAAAGACCCCAGGGGGAAAGGGGGATGGGAATGAGAGAAGAAAGAAAAAACAATCCTGGTTCAGACATCAGGTTCACCTCGTTTTTTTAAGGACAGCGTCTCAGGACTTTCCTATATAGATCTGGGCGAGTCTCGGATGAATAACACTCAAGCGAAGGGTACTCGGGAATGATTCTAGCAAGGAAAACATAAACAGCATTACCCACCAAAATATTATCCAATTGGATATATAGTACAGGTATATCACTGTATGATTCTTTGTTAAGCAACTCTACCTACATGGATTTTGTAATGTATTTATAAACTCTTCTCAACTCAAATATTGACTCTTATTTGCGAGGGACCATTCTATAAAACACAATATTTACAATGCAATATTAGTTTCCCAAAACATTTCTTTCTGGTTCCACACTATTTGCATTAATATTTAACATGTACCTGATTTGTCCATTGACCTTTTCTATAACATACTGCTCACGAATAATTTGATCCAAAATATGTTCAACCAACAAATAACATAAAATAAAATAAACAAGAGTCTTATATCAATAAGAGTTCGCTTTTCGAAAGCAGTTTTTGTGCGAAAGCAGTTTTTTATATTCACTTGAATGATTTTGCAGTCCGAGTTTTCTGCCTTACGTTTTCACTGACTCCGTAAGGGTTCTTGCATTGTTTATTCAAACGAAAATTACATGTAATATTTTGTGCTTGTTTTTTTTTAAATTAAAGTTTTCTGACTCACCGATAGTCTTCTGCCAAGCTTGTTATGCTTATATGCTAAACTTATCTCTTGTATTTGTTGACAGGGACTCGAGAGCTGAACCGGAAGCAGAAAGGGAAGAGGGCGGAAGAAGAAGGAGTTCTGAAGAAGTCGAGGAGCCGAGGCGGGACACCAAAGAACTTCAGCAGCTGGGAAGGCGAGGAAGTCACTGGATGGAGCACCAAAGGAGCTTCGCCAGCAGGAGGAGCAGGAGACAGGTAAGTGCTGGAGAATAACGAGACTAAGCGATTTGCCGGGACAAGCGAGCGGTTTAAATACCTTTCTGCCGCTCGTGTAGTCAATTAGCAGCTCGTGTTTGACTGTTTACATGTGAAATGCTAATGCCTGTGAATTCGTTAAGCCTCTCTTCCTGATTGTTACTGTTGTCCCATGTGCAGATGCCTCGTGCCAGTATGAGTCATCATTTCCTGAATAGTAACACATTCTGCAGAGTCTTCACGCTGTATATAGATATGTAATGGAATTATACATATGTCTGTAATGTAACTGTCAGCAAAAATACATATCTATTATACATTTCATGGCAAATGATAACTCAACAAGACTAAGAGGGGCATGCATGAGTGGGTGCCTTAATTCCCATGACATAAGATGTTGAACAAAGCAGCTGCTTCTTCTCTGACATTGGTAACTGTGTGTTACAACTTTTGCAAATAGTCTTGGAACATGTGCAGCAGAGGGATATGTGGTGCAATCCTCCTTGCTGACTTCCAATGTCACAATCCCAAAAAGCAACAGCATTTATATCAGACATTCTATAAGCCGCCATTGTCATGGCTTTGGCAGTAGCATTCACTCTCCTTTGTAGCATATGATCATTGATAGACCTGCACTGCTCAAACAAGCACTTAAATATGGAGAATATTGAGTTACAATGGTTTAGGACCACCGGTATCAGGACTATCACTGGGACTCTGTTGGCACACTGAATGATCCTCAGCTACTTCTGGAGTTTAGGGAATGGCTGGAATTAGTGCAAATTCCTGTAACAGGTGACCAGTATGTTGTTGAATGCTACTTCTTTTCAGAACAAGTCCTACACAAATAGGTTGATGCAGTGGGCTTTCCAGAAAAACAGGCTCCTCCTTTTTTATCTTCTGAAAATGAATACTCCATTGAGCCTCATAGTGCAGCTAGCTATTAGCATGTATGTTTAAAAATGTTAACTTTTTCTCTACGTGAGCTGGCAAAGGCATAGACATGAATTTTGGATTGTAAACAATTTATTAAGTCTTATTGTGTGTGTTGGACTTGGCCTTTTTGCAGTGTTATCCCCAAACTTTTTGCTTCTTCCTCCTATTTTTTCCTGACCTGTTGTTGTTGGCCATAGGACTCTGGGCACTTTACCACTGCTAACCAGTGCTAAAGTGCATATGCTCTCAGTGTAAATTGTTATCATGATTTGTTATCCATGATTGGCATATTTGATTTACTGGTAAGTCCCTAATAAAGTGCACTGAAGTCTGACAGGGCCTGTAAATCAAATACTACTAGTGGGCCTGCAGCAATATTTGTGTCACCCACATGAGTAGCCCTGAAAAGGTATCTCAGACCTGCCACATAAGTGTCTGCGTGCAGTTTCGAACTGTCATGTCAACTTGGCAAGTGCACCCACTTGCCAGGCCCTAACCTTCCCTTTTCGTACATGTAAGGCACCCTTATTGTAGGCCCAAGGTACCCTCCTAGGCAGGGTACAGTGTATGTGAAAGGAAGGACATGTACTGGTGTGTGACATGTCCTGATAGTGAAATACTGCAATTTCGTTTTTCACTATTGAAAGGCTACCTTGCCCCATAGGATTGAATGGGAAATGCTTTGTAACATCGTACAATCATAACTTCCCATTGGGACAAGATAGAGAAATAAAGTTTAGGCTCCCTGAACTCAGAATTCAATAACACATCTTTTAGTAAAGATGGTTTTTAAATTGTGTGTTTGAAAATGCCACTTCAAAAAGTAGACATTTCCTTGTTTAACCATTCTGTGTGCCTCTGCCTGTTTGTGGATTGACTGTCTGGTTTTGGGGTGACAGGCGCTGGGGATGTGCATTCACTGTAGTCAGCCACTGGGGGGTTGAGGTGCGCCTGGCCCCTCCTGAATGACTCAGAGCTGAGCTGAATGGGGCTTGGCTGAATTTAGAGTAGTGGGAGGAGATTTCCTTGCACCTCAATAGGGCCTGTCTCCCTTGCACAATGCTGTCTCCACCCCCTGTAGTCATACTGCACCAGTGAGGACAGAACTGGTTTGGACTGGGCTCAGAGACCCTTGCTCAGAGAGAACAAGGACATTTTGGGGTATAAGTATTACACCTGAAACCCCAGAACTTTAGATCACCTCTGGACTCAAGAGGAACCTTTTCCAAGGAGAAGAGCTAAAGAGCTGTGAGGATGAGTACTGCCCCTTTGCTGTGTGCTTTGCTGGGTTGGCCTGCAGTTGCTGCTTCTGCAAAGAAGAGGTCAAAGACTGGAACTTTGCTTTGAACCTGCTTGAAGAAGAATTCCAAGGGCGTGTGTGTGCTGGCCTCCTGTTCTGAAGTCTCAGGGACACTTAGGGGCCGATTCTGATTTCGGCCGGAAGGGCACCGAACGATGGTCGGAGCCCTTCCGACCGAATCAGAACGTGCCGGCCGTATTCCTTTCCGACCGAGCCATTCCGATGGGCTCGGTCGGAAAGGAATCCGACTTCGATTTCCGGATGGCTTACGACGGGCTCGGAGAGCCCGTCCGCCGTCCGTAAATCCTTCAGTACTCCCCGGCCGCCTCTTCACGACCGAGGAGTATGATGGCAGTGTTTCACTGCCTTTTCGTGCCGGTCTTTCCGGCACGAAAAGGCAGTCGGTAACTGTCTTTGGGGGCCCCCAGTAGGGCCCCCATGGGTGCGAGCCGCCGAATGGCGGCCTGGGGGCACCTATGGTGCCCCTCTGTTGATCCCTGCACCCGGTGGCAGGCACCTTGGGGTGCCGGCCACAGGGTGCAGGGATGAACTGCACCCTGCTTTTCACAATGCAAGCATGCATTCCGCTCGGAATGCATGCTCCCATTGTGCAGTATACGAGTGCGACCGAACAGGGTTCGGTCGCATCGTACTTGCAGGGCCGTAACCGACGACAGCAGGTCGGTCGGTTATGGCTCCTGGACGATGTCGGACGGACCTGAGTCCGTCCGACATCGGAATCGGCCCCAAAGTCTTCACCCCCAGCTCCCCTGTACTCTGCTGCTGGGAGTTCTGATCTGCCAGGAGGTGCCTGTTCCAGTTCTGGGCCTCTGGAGGTTGTGCTTGCTGCTGGGAGCTGGAAGAAACCTAAAGAACTGAAGAAACCGACGCATCGCTCTTCTTGCGTTTTTTTTCCGGCGCAGCACCGCTGTGCGAGAAGAATCTCCATGCATCACCGCACCGCTGCCGAAACTGACGCAGCACCTGTCGCAAAAACCGACAGTTTGATTGCTGACGCATCCCGGATTTCCACGCATCGTACCTGTGCTGCAGGTTTTCCCGACCATCACCCGCGGACCAGAACCGTCTTGGAGTCGACGCATCACTTCCCTGTGTAGGCCGAATTTGACGCATCACTTCTCCTGCATGCAGCAGAACTGTTGCATCACCTCCCCATGGTCTCAGGAACAGACGCATCTCTTTGTTTCTCGATGCTTACCATCTCTGCGGCTGTTTGGCCTTGTGAATTTTGGCGCATCTACAGGTAATTTGTGAGAAATCACGCAGCCATACTTTTCTATGGACCAAGTTGTTTGAAACCTTTTTTAAAGTCATATTCTTATTACATGTATGTTAGATTTTTGTAGTTTTGATCTTTTTGAGTTTAGATAAAGATACTTTATTTTTCTAAACTGGTGTGGTGTCCATTTGTGGTGTTATCACTGTATTACTGTGTGTTTTGAGTACAAATACTTTGCACATTGCCTTTGGAATAAGTCTGTCTGCTCGTGCCAAGCTACCCATGGGGTGAGCAGGGGTTATCTAAAATGTGTATCCCCCTTACCCTGACTAGAAGAAAGGGTCCCTATTTGGACAAACGTACCTACATCTGCCAACTAGAGACCCCTATTTCTGACATTGTGTCTTACTGAGTCCTGGGTTTCTAGTTCACAGAACCTTTCTGCTCCTGAGCCAGTCTTGGATTTCTATACTCCTGTTCCTGAGAGGATAGTGCTCAAAAGGGTACTTGGTCTCCAATCTAAAGATTTATGGTATCAAGGCCCCAGGACACTGGAGGTTAAAGAGCCCACTGACAGGTTTGATACCCAGAAACGTTTGATTGCCCTGGGAACTCACATACCCAATTTATCCTAGGTCCATTCTGTCTACTTCAGTCTTTTTGTTACCACTGCACCTCAGCACCCTGATGTGGCCTAACAGAGGAACAGGCACTTAATACAGAAGTAAAACATATAAAATAAATTTAAAAAAAAATAATAATTTGCATTTAGCTGTTTGGTTTAACAAAACATTTATCATTGAACAGGCACAACTAAATTCTGTGAAGGGGAGTGTAAAATGTTGATATTCACAAAATCATCTAACTTCACCTCTTGAACTTCTACCTCTCACTAGTGAATCTCATGAAGTCCTCACACTTAGGGCCCGATTATGATGTGGTAAGGAATGGCTCCGAACCTCAGTGGGAGCCATCCTTACCGCATCGTAATCTCCTGTTTCTAATTTTGATGGAGTCGGTCGGAAATTATTAGAAACTGGAGTTCGGAATGGCTGATGACGGGCTCAGAGAGCCCGTCTGCCATTCGGAAGGCCTTCAGCAATCCCTTGGCCGTCTCTTTCCGGCTGAGGGATTACAACAGCAGTTTCCCACTGCCATTCTGTGCCGGCCTTCCCGACACAGAAAGGGATTGGGAAACTTTTTTGGGGGGGCCCCCACAGGGCCCCCATGAGTGCAAGGCCGCCGAATAGTGGCCCCCCCCTGTTGATCCCTGCACCTGATGGCAGGCACCTTGAGGTGCCTGCCACGGGGTGCAGAGATGAACTGCACCCCTGCTCTTTGCTATGAGAGCATGCATTCCGTTCGGAATGCATGCTCTCATAGCAAAGTATAGGTTTGCGTCCGAACCCAGTTTGGTCGCAATCCTAATAGCTGTGCTGGAACTGATGACAGGAGGTAGTTTGTTTCCATTTCCAGAGCGATGTCGGACAGACTCCGGTCCGTCCGATATCACAATCGGGCAGTAAATCTGCTACACCTATACTGAGTACATACAGATCATTCTTAACCTGGAGAACCTAAACGATCTAGAGTTACTATGACTTGATAATAGCATTGTTTAAAATATTGAGTTTGGAATGTGGACATGCAGAAATATTATGACCATAGTATCGAGTATTAAGGTAAGTAAATATAGATATACAGTTTTACTGTATTTACTTCCACACATATGCACTTAGATGATGTAGATATCTTCAAGATATGTATAAGAGGAGATAGTAGTAACATATTCTTACCTTCATAATATTCTGGTTGTCAATATTTTGTGCATTACATTTAAGCTTTTCAACATTTTTTACTATAAATTCTAGAAGACAAGCCTTGATCACTGCCTTTAAGCTGTTGATAAATGGATGCTTACCAATGACCTGAAACTTATCTCTTCCAAAATTGAGATCCTAACCTGTGCAGAATGACAGAACTCTCAATCTACAAACACCTGGCCCCAGCAAGTTGACTATCCATCAGACAAATCGACTAAGTTAAGATGCCAGGGAGTAGTCATGAACTCCAACATTTCTCTGGTTCCCCTTTTAAGAAGATCAGCTTAATATATTCTACAACTTCTTTGATGCAGCTTCCCTCATCTTGGTTGTTTTCAGAAGCTGTAGCCCACTCTCCTTCTTCTCGTATTTTCACTACAATACGCAGATGGTGTCTAATTAGCTCCTCCACTTTTCTCCCTACTAGAAACTCCGCCTTTGAGGTGCTCTTCATTGTGCATTGCTCACAAAACCATCAATGACAAGATCCCATTCATAAGCCTTTTAAAACTCCATAGACACTCAGGACCTGATTCACAAAGGTAAACTTACACGTTTGTGTGAGTTTACACTTTTTCAGTATTCACAAACTGCATTTTACTGGTAGGTTTATGAGTACAGATAATCTGCAGTCGGGTCGGAGAACTCCATACATAAAAAGATAGGCCTGTCTTATCTTTAATGTGAGGAGCTCTCCACCTCACCTGTGGAGTCTCTGCACTCATAAACTTGCTATTAAAATGCAATTTTTTAAATACTTAAAAAGTGTAAACTTACACAAATGTGTAAGTCTACCCTTGTTAATCAGGCCCTCACAGAACATAGCCATACATTTAGACAAGCCGCCATTTCCATTTGTGATCATTGCTCACTTTAATTTGTGGAACATCCTTCTCTATATAAGCTGCACAATGATAGAAGCCATCTTGGTTAAGTAAGAAATCATCAGGATCACATGAAATTATAGGAGAAACAAATGCCAAATATATGATGTAGGATTACCCTGGCCAATAAACAAGTTCTGCAAGGGATGAGACAAACATCAGGTGACTCAGGACTTTATCCATCCAAATAAAAGTACTTATTCTCGACCCTAGATGCTGGATTGTAGGGTCAACTACATGTACAATTACCACACACAAGTCTTTCAGCCATAACGAATGCTACATGATTACTGTAAAATGGGAAATGCTTACCGTTACATATATCATACTCATAACCCACACACTTCTCACCAGAAACAACAATAAATGATTTAATGCTATTTTCTTCTCTCCGTAACTCATCTTGGCTTTAATGCATGCTTTTTTTGCAGACAACAATGCACCACTGTAGCCTTGATTGACATCCCCAATACATAACCCACATAGCGCACACAAGAATCCAACTAATGACCAACTATTCACACTCCACAGAGTGGCATGCTTTCTGTCCATTAACGCCTCCTCTGAGGTCTAAATCATTATAAATACAGCCATAGGAGAATACAATTCAATACAATGTCTTGCATAAGGCAAATAATGGTATCAATGCATAGGGATACTGCACAAGGATCATTTTTGGCTCACCTCGGATTATCTGCATCTGAGTTTTGCTGTTCTCTAATCTCAAATAAAGTGATTTAGGCGTTCCTTTCTTCTTTTTCCTGTCTAGCCAATGAGTTGTTCACATTAGTGTGTCCGTGCCTGGATAGTTACAATTTCTGCACTTTTCTGAATTAATCTGATATTGAATAGTTTGACTTCACTTAAAGAAACTGGGCCCCATGTACAAACATTCCACTTAAGAAATCGTAAATTGTGACAAATAGCAAATCGCTATTTACTAATTTGTTAAAAGGCATGTTCTCAAATGTATTTGGTAGAAGTGGTCACAATTTGCACCGTCGTTTACTGAATGCATTGCTATTTTGCGAACAGATGTAGGTCGGTTCATAAAATGCCAAATCGCAGTGGGTAATTGGAACTACCTTATTAATATGGATGAGGTAGACTGAAAATTGCAGCCCTCTACGATTGGCTACATTCATAGGCATGATGGCCTGCTGGGGTCAGCATACCACCAGGTCTGTAATTGCTTTTAAATAAAGCCTACTCCTAACAAAACAATTTTTCTCAACATTCAGAAAGTGGAAGGGGTCCCTTGGGAACACCTTCCCATTTGTGAATGTCTTGCCACCTCCTTTGAGAAAGTAGTAAAATATGAATGTTTAGTGACCGTATTTCAGTCGCAAAACATTGATAAATAACTTAAAGAATAGGTATCTGAAAGAGATGCCAAGTCTGAATACCAATTTGGTAGGTATTCCAAATACCAAATTGTGATTCGGTAACTTGCTACTGAATCGCAAAACAGGCTTTTCAAATACAAAAATGCCATTTTGCAGTCACAATGGATCTGATTTTATGAATTAGAGCCTTTCAGACCACATAATAGCTGGGTACATGTGGGCCTTATTTTCATCTGTCTCTAGTAAGAGCCAGTACGATCTAGTGTAGCCAGTGTGTCAGAAGTCCCTGTAAAAGGAAGGAAATGGCCCCATTGGCACCTTTTCGAACTGTGAAATACAGCAATATTCAGGGTTGAGTGAGCCCCTCAGTCCTTTGTACCCCAGTACCACTGCCCCTCCTGCACAATGGAGGCTATGCCTCAGAGTGCGATTCTAAAGTGGTGAGAGCTGCTATTCGTACAACAAAAGTGCCAGGCATCTTCCGAAGAAAATCTCCAGGAAGAGGCAGTAGCCGGAAGAAAGAAAAATATTGCACAACTATTTATAAAGTTCCATTGGTTTTTACCTTCATTTTCCTTTAGAAATGCAACAGAGTGTAATATTTCATGATTTATGTAGCAGATTTGCAGTTTCCACCATATACGTCATGGTTATGATGGTGAATCAGATTTGAGATTCACCTTTTCTAATGCCCTATCCTCTGATGTTAATTGATTTTACATAGTAGTATGAATGTGTGATGATTGGAGTAGGAGAAGGAAACAATTTTTTCTGTGTTTTATAGTATGCAGGCATTACAACCTTATCTACTCCCAGGGATGTTCAAGGAATGAAAACTTTTTAGGGCCCGATTCACAAAGGGCCTCTGTACTCATAGCGAAGGCCCTACAGTCGTGGGGGAGTCCCCTCACTTGGGCAGAATCTCTGCATAATTCTGCCCCGATTGCGGAGACTCCCCCATGACACCCGGGCCTCTGAAACGAGTGTGGAGACCCTTTGTGTATCAGGCCCCAAGTCTCTAACTGCTACTCTTTATAGCCTAATCCTACCCAATGTAACAATCAATCAGGTTTCTTGTAAAGGGCGACTACTCACCAGTTAGGGTCTCAAGGCGCTGTGGGGACGAGGGGGGCTACGGTTCAGTCAAAGAGCCAGGTCTTGAGGTCCTTCCTGAATTGAGGCAGAGACGGTGATTGACTCAGATGTAGAGGCAGGGAGTTCCAGGTCATTGCAGTGAGGTAGGAGAAGGATATTCTTCCAGCCGAGATCTAGCGGATCTGTGGGATGGTGGCCAGGGCCAGTTGGGCAGAGCGGAGATATCTGGTGGGTGATTAGAAGGAGAGGCGGTGGTTGAGGTATGCAGGTCCGGTGTTGTAGAGTGCTTAGTAGTCGTGAGGAACTTGAAGGTGATTCTTTTATTGATCAGGAGCCAGTGGAGGTCTCTCAGGTGACCTGTAAACTGGATGCCACGGGGATGTTCAGGATGAGGCTGACAGAGGCCTTCTGGATCTTCTCTAGTTCCTTTAGGAGTTTCTGGGTGATGCCGGCATAGAGTTTGTTGAAGTAGTCAAGTCTGCTGCTCACGAGCACAAGGGTCATTGTTTTCCTGGACTCAGTGGGGATCCACTTGAACATCTCCTGAAGCAGGTGGACCGTGTGGAAGCAGGAGAATGAGATGGCATTGATTTGGTTGGTTCAGTAAGAGCAAGGAGTCCAGGATGATGCCAAGGTTTTGTGCGTGGTCTGTGGGTATGGGAGGGGTTCCAAGCCCTGCAGGCCACCAGGAGTCATTCCAGGCAGTGGGGACGCAGCCCAGGACGAGGGCTTCAGTCTTGTATGAGTTGAGCTTGAGGCTGCCGTCCTTCATCCAGGTGGCGGCTGCCTTCATTCTGTTGTGGAAGTTGCTCTTGGAAGCTGCGGGTTCGTCAGTGAGGGAGAGAATCAGCTGGGTGGCATCGGCATAGGAGAAGATGTTGAGTCTGTGGTTTCTGATGATGGTTGCAAGCGGGGCCTTTTAGATGTTGAAGAGGGTGGGGGCTCAGGGAGGTGCCCTGAGGCATTTCGCAGTTGATCTCTGTGGGTTCTAAGTAGAACAGTGGAAGTCTGACTCTCTGTGTTCAGCTGGTGAGAAAGGAGTGGATCCATTCTAGGTCTTTGTCACGGATGCTGGCATTGTGGAGTCATGCACAGAGGGTGTGGTGGTAGACTGTGTCGAAGGCAGCCGAGAGGTCCAGGAGGTAGAGGGCTGCAGTTTTGCCTCAGTCGAAGAGGGTGCGGATGTCATCTGTGGCGGCAAGGAGTGCAGACTCTATGCTGTGGTTGCTGCTGAAGCCCAATTGGGAAGGGTCCAGGATGTGGTTCATTTCAAGGTACTCGGAGAGTGTGTTGATGGCCTTCTCTATGACTTTGGCTGGGAAGGGTAGCAGAGTGATGGGTCTGTAGTTTATTGAGGTCCGTCAGGTCGGCAGAGGGTTTCTTCTGCAGGGGGTTGATCTCTGCCTGTTTCCAGTCTTCAGGGAAAGTGGCGGACTTGATGGAGCAGGTGATGGTGCCGCAGAATTCGGGGGCAATGGAGGTGCTGGCTCTGTTGAAGATGTGGTGAGGGCTGGGATTTGTAGGGGCTCTGGAGCTGATGCTCTACATGATCTTGAGGCTGTCGTCAGTGGTGATGGTGGTCCAGTTGGTCTGGTTCTGCTGGGGTCTGAAACCATTGGGGGAGGTGGTTGCGGTTGGCATGGGTGGCTCTTGGGTTTCGAGGCTGTCATAGATCTCCTTGATCTTGTCTTAAAAGAAGGTGGCGAGGTTGTCGGGAGACAAATTCTTCGACCACGGTGAAGAGTTCTTTGTTGTTGTGTGCTTTGGTATTGATGTGCTCATGTGTGGAAGTTTTCTTTGTTGTTCTGATGAGGTGGTGGTGTACGGTGATGGCGGAAGATGGCCATCAAAAGCACAGGGGTGGCGTTTCCGGTCATGAGCGATAACCATCAGTATGGAAATACAAGAGACTCAAACATTGAAGAGTGCTTTCTGTTGTATACAGAAATACGGACATTTATCTAAATTACTGTTTATTCTGCAGTTTTGATTTTCAGAGTCGACTTTTTGCATTCATTTCTGTTTGAACGCTCGTTGGTATTAGAGATTTTGTGCAATTGGGCATCCTAAGTGGGAGGATGAAAGTAGGCATGAATGAGGCATGCTGGGTCTCGTAGTTTGGAAGAACAGTTAGTGGGATAGACCAGGGTGAAGGGGGACCACAAAATGCAGTTTTTCTTTAACAAACACACATGTTGATAATTGGATGGGTGTGCACATAATCTGTGCGCGTCCGCAGCAGTTGATTCAGTTCACCGTTTGACTCGGTTCTGATGCCGGATTTCTGTGAAAAGATGGGATTAATCATTTTATTAGCATGGCGAGGAGAATGGCCCGAGTTTTCAAGGTGTTTGAGGCATCACAGAGACAGTTAAAAAACGAGTCACGGTGAGCGTACATTTTTGGATTGTAGTTAGAGAACTGTTTTGTCAAGGGTAGGGGGTCAATAGGTGGAATCTATTTACACTGGCTATGTCTTATTGAAAATACATGGGGATTTAATGGGCAATATTGCTGGGTGTTTGGACACAAAGTGCGGAGGTTGTTTGGGTATCGAAGCAACATGAAGGTAGTAGAATATTAGTGGGGCAGAAATTCATGTTGTTCTTTGATGCATGATATATAATTGGCAATAGACTAGGCAGCGTTTTTTTAAACAAGATTAAGCATTGTGTGCTATATATTTTTTAATTATAACAAAAGTGGAAACATGATACTGATTTGTCTCTTTATAATTGTTTGTATTCCAGATATCCCTGACGAAGGGAACATTCCCGAAATGCATTGGATTTTTTTAAAATATCGTGACTTGTGGATACGTTAAATTCCCTTGTGCTTCTAAATAACCCCTGCTGGGTATATTGAATGTATAAAACGAATTGAAAACATTGACAAGAGTTGAAAAGCATTGGATTAAACGGTATTAAAATGAGGAAGAATATTGAGATTTTGATTCATTTGATTCATTCATTCGGGGCTGTGCCGCTTGGACGAGGACCAGCACCGGTTCCCTTTCGTTCTTTATACTTTGCATGCTCATGGGCGGAACGCGATCAAGCTTGCACGCCGCTACAGTTGGAACATTTGAGTAATTGGACCATAGAAGAAATTGAGTACATTGGTGTGCAGCTTATCACCTATATATTTTCACATAGCATGTTCTTGCCGTCCACCGGTTTGACTGCACCCACGGATTAATAGAAGTTGAAGGATATTGTGAACATTAAAGGAAGAATTTCTAGTGACAATTACCATCAAAAGCACAGGGGTGGCGTTACCGGTCATGAGCGATAACCATCAGTATGGAAACACAAGAGACTCAAACATTGAAGAGTGCTTTCTGTTGTATACAGAAATACGGACATTTATCTAAATTGCTGTTTATTCTGCCGTTTTGATTTTCAGAGTCGACTTTTTGCATTCATTTCTGTTTGAACGCTCGTTGGTGTTAGAGATTTTGCGCAATTGGGCATCCTAACTTGGAGGATGAAAGTAGGCACGAATGAGGCATGCTGGGTCTCGTAGTTTGGAAGAACAGTTTAGTGGGATAGATCAGGGTGAAGGGGGACCACAAAATGCAGTTTTTCTTTAACAAACACACATGTTGATAATTGGATGGGTGTGCACATAATCTGTGCGCGTCCGCAGCAGTTGATTCAGTTCACCGTTAGTGTGCCGTTTGACTTGGTTCTGATGCCAGATTTCTGTGATAAGATGGGATTAATCATTTTATTAGCGTGGCGAGGAGAATGGCCCGAGTTTTCAAGGTGTTTGAGGCATCACAGAGACAGATAAAAAACGAGTCACGGTGAGCGTACATTTTCGGATTGTAGTTGAGAGAACTGTTTTGTCAAGGGTAGGGGGGTCAATAGGTGGAATCTATTTACACTGGCTATGTCTTATTGAAAATACATGGGGATGTAATGGGCAATATTGCTGGGTGTTTGGACACAAAGTGCGGAGGTTGTTTGGGTATCGAAGCAACATGAAGGTAGTAGAATATTAGTGGGGCAGAAATTCATGTTCTTTGATGCATGATATATAATTGGCAATAGACTAGGCAGCGTTTTTTTAAACAAGATTAAGCATTGTGTGCTATATGTCTTTTAATTATAACAAAAGTGGAAACATGATACTGATTTGTCTCTTTATAATTGTTTGTATTCCAGATATCCCTGACGAAGGGAACATTCCCGAAATGCATTGGATTTTTTTTTAAATATCGTGACTTGTGGATAAGTTAAATTCCCTTGTGCTTCTAAATAACCCCTGCTGGGTATATTGAATGTATAAAACGAATTGAAAACATTGACAAGAGTTGAAAAGCATTGGATTAAACGGTATTAAAATGAGGAAGAATATTGAGATTTTGATTCATTTGATTCATTCATTCGAGGCTGTGCAGCTTGGACGGGGACCAGCACCGGTTCCCTTTCGTTCTTTATACTTTGCATGCTCATTGGGCGGAGCGCGATCAAGCTTGCACGCCGCTACAGTTGGAACATTTGAGTAATTGGACCATAGAAGAAATTGAGTACATTGGTGTGCAGCTTACCACCTATATATTTTCACAATGCCATGTTAGTGTCAGATAATTCCTATTTGTTTATAACCCCAGTGACTCTTGAGGTTCACCTCATTACAACGCAGGCTCTATATTGGGAGCCATTACACCACATGCACTGCATCAGGAGTCACTAGATATCTGATAGAGACATCTAGCCACAGATTCCTTACTTTAGATTGCTTACTTTAGAATCATCTCCCAGGCACAAGACTGGATCGGGAAACATTTTCATTTTCCACAACATGTTTGCACATCAGAAGAAGGCTCCACGGGATGCTGTCTCAACATCATTACTCAATGTGACCTCTTCGGAGTCCATATAACCCCTTGCTGACATCAGTTCCTTCTTTTCTGCGCTTGCAACGCGGATTCGGAGCGGATAGGGGGCTGTTTTCCAGACCATCTCCACATTTTTGCATAAGAAACAGTGTGCTTTTGCGATGCCTTCAGGGTTTTAACCCTGTGGATCTTGTGGCAGACAGATGTCACTTACAGATCCTCATACCATCTGTTTGTGGTGCCTAGGAGTCCACCATGACTCAGAAAAGTGTGGTTCCTGTCAGCATCATTGGCCAAAGGCATTGAGAGAACACTGAATGAAACTTCTGGAGGCGCAACTATCTGAGGCACCGCAGTGTCATCAGTCCTCGTCGAAGTCCAGAAACCGGTCGAGGAGCTGTTTGGGTGAAGAGCCATCTCTGTTGACATCAAGGGAGTCTCCGAAGTCCCAACAGTCGAAACATAAGTTAGTTTCTAACTCGGTCTCCCAACCTTTGGTTGAAGAGCATTATGCAGGGTCTACCCTGCACCTCCCTAAATATCCTGGAGCCGGGGTAACTCTAGCCCAAGTGTCATTATTACGTTTCCCTGCAAAAAGTCTTTGGGCCTCAATTCCCCTCTGGTGTACTTTCTGGCCCCAAGGGGGTGAGAGGTGCCCCTACTGGATCCTCGCCTGCGGGTTCGCCTTTAGTGGCAATCGGGCCATCTGAATCCATTATCGGACTTGAGACGGCACAGGTGTACAGCCCTTCAGGGTCTTTGCTTTCGGCATCAGGTTATCCCATGACGTCAGTGGCTCCAATCAACACCGCACCAAGTACTCTTCCCGATGTCGACACATCACTGCGCCAGCGCCGCACGGCATCAGATGCGGCACCAAAGGAGCCGTCCTCTTCAGACAATGCTCCTTCTGCCCCTATACATCCTATTTCTGTTCTTCCTATGGGGATACCCAGTTTGGAAGATGAAGGGGAGCCTACAGGGTGTCAATACCCTTTGGATAATACTGCCCAGCCTCCCTTGGAGAAAATTGGCTGACTGACCTGGCTGAGGCTAGTGGTCTTCAGTCCTCTCAAGTCTCAGATTTGCTTTCTCCAACTGGTATAGCAACAGAGGTGAGTTTCTCTTATGCTAAGGTATTAAGGAGGGCAGATGTTGTCTTAGATTGCCAGCTCCTCTCAGTGAAATTGTCCACAGACCCGTTGGTGGATGTTCTTCACTAGGGTAAGATGGGAGTTAAGCCTTCAGTTCCTTATAATGAGTCTCTCCAAGACATATTGTTAGGGACTTAGGCAAGGGCCGTAACTGCAATGCCTGTAGACCGGGCTATATCCCACAGGCATAAGCCTGCTCCTGGTGCACCTGATTGTCTCTTAAAACATCCTTCCACAAATGGTCTGGTTGTACAAGTCCTACAGCCTCGCAGACTCAAATGTCCTCCTTCTGGTTCCATCAAGCACTTAGTCCAGATGGCTGGAAAGTTGTGAGAGGAATATTTTCTCTTTCGTTAGTGCGGCATTACAGTCTTTGAATACTGCATGTGTTCTTGGCAGGTTTTCACATTCGTTATGGGACCCAGTGCGGAGTTTGCTGCCCTCTCTTCTGGAGGAAGCCAGAAGTGAACTGCTACAGTTGGAACATGAAAGCAGAGAGACGGCAAAATTCACCATAAAATGTGGTATGGACACCACTGATCCCATGGGTAGAGCGATGGCTAAGTCACTTGCACTGCACAGACATGCTTGTCTGCATCAGTCTGTGTTTTCAGAGCCTGTATAGAATAGCCTGAATGATATGCCATTTGGTGGTATACATTTATTTGGTATGCATGCTGATTCGACTTTGTGACGATTTAGAGCTGCACTGTGTGATACTCTTGGAAATGCCTTTGAAGGCTCTGCTTTCTTTCTGACTTGTGATCAACAGAAGTGTTTATTCATCACTGGCTTGCAGTCTGTATTCTTCTACTTGAGACCAGTGTGATATTTCTGCTTCCTGCAGGAGTTTATGGTTGTTTCACTAACCTTGCAATTTTTTCCACATTTTTGCCTGACCCTTATTCTGGTCAACTACGATTATAATAGAGCATTTATTGTTCTTTACAGTTGTGTTCTTTACACTATATTCCACATATTGTGGATTTCTGGATTACTATTAATACTTGGCGCACAAGTCGTGCCTTTTTTCTTCAGCTCCGTCATAGACAGTTTTTCAGCTGTTTATTTGTGTTTGGTTTTTGATTGATACCTGGCATACAGGTTTTGCAGTTTGAGTCTGCAGAAGGGCTCAAGAATAGATACTGGAATGCTTTTTGGATGCTATGTCATCATTTATAAATATATATATATATATATATATATATATATATATATATATATATATATATATATATGCTGAGTTGGGATTCTCAGCTTGTGTCATGTAATTATTGGTCTCCAGGAAGACGTCTCTCCATCAATTCTATTCCTTGAAGGGTACTAAATTCTCTTGACTCTTTTCGAGTTGTTATAACGCTTTATGTTATTAATAAGACTTTTCTCTCTGAATGTCATTCCCCTCTAATGATGTACCTTTTCTTCTCTCTGATGGTCTTCCTACACACGGCCATGAGGGGACTAGGCGTTTGCCTCATAGCTTCTACTTTTTGCAGATGGCTTTTATTCTTTTCTTACTGGATTGTTGCTCTTCTAAGGGACAACTATTTTTTTATCATTTACCTACCTCTAGTTGTTGTAGTTATGTTTGCACTTTGTGAACTGTGGTCCCTAAATGGCATATACATATTGGTGTACATTTTATAGATCACTTGGATACTTTTATTAAGGAATCCTTTCAAATTCCCTTGTTTCAGTATGAGGGATTTTTCTACATTATCTGTAGATGGATCTCTATTCATATTGTAATATTACGTACTAACCTTGGGTTTCGTTAAGCTTCAAGGTTTCTTTTTCATATTTTCTATCTTATTCAACTTTATACTCTTTGTTTGCTGATGCTGTCTCAAGCAATTTGCATTACACTAACGTTTTGGATGGCTGTTGCTTTCCTACGTGGCATAATGGCCTTTATGGTTTCCATACTATTATGTCAGCAGTGTCTGGTTGATTATTCAGCTTTACTTTATTTCTACATGATTGTTTTCTCTGGTCTAAACATGGCGGTTATTTATTTATTTAATGTCTACTATGTCAGTGTATTTCTTGGAGATATCCTAGCATTCTTTGTATTATCTCTCTAGGGATTTGACTGCTTCTATGCCCGTAGTTGCTATTTTCGGGACTGGTGGCATAGTGGTCTATGTGGCCATTGTAGGGGCCTGTGTTTAACCTTATGATCACAGGTTCATATCTTGGCGACTCCGCTTTATTCATTCTGAGGTCGAAAACTTCGGCACCTTTCAGTTGGGTGCTTAACTTCTGGTATTCAGCACCAAGTTACCCTTGCAGTGAACATGCACTTTACGGCTACACATGTTATGTATGTTATCTTTAATTCTTTTTTAACAGACCTCTCGTATCCTTTTCCATGAGTTATCGCCCTCTCTTGCTGCTTCAATGCAGGTCTGGCTAGGGTAGCACTCTTATGGTACAGAGGTTTTCCTCCGTGTCTTCACCTGCTGTTCCATGCCTTACAAGTATCGAACACGATGTTCGAGTCTGAAGGAAGTGGCCCTCTAGGGCCACCCGGGTTTTCTCACAACCACCTGCTAGGCCTTCCCAAGAATGAAGAGTCAGTTAGACAGTAGAAAATATGCACTTACATGTTTATTGGTTATGCTCTGCAGAGGAGTCCGTCATGACCTGCACCCTAAGGCGTTTGTCGAGGGACCGACCCCCCCCCCCCCCAACAGTTTACAGTGAGTAATCATTCTTCCCCAGCAGTCTGTAACCCCGCCCACCATGGAAAACTACCAGCCTGGGCTGATCACGAACAAAGGAGGCACAGTAGGATGAGCTCACACCTGCCAGATGGGTACATGTTATCAGGGATCCAAGGCCACAGTGCTGGGTCTCAGCATCTCCTAACGTGGGAGCAGAAACTACATAATCAGACGAACATACAAGGGCCGAGTGGCCTATTCACTAGCATTGAGAAACAGCCTTGAGCAAAGAGAAGAAATAATATCGGAATACAGTATTCTGCTGAGGCAAGCGAAAATAATAATAATGACGAGGCCTAACTCGGGCACAGTCTGAACAGTCTAATAAGGGTAACGAAAAAGAAAATGGAGTCACATTCGCTAACTAAAGCCTGCACATTACGAGGATAACTCAGTGGGTTGCATAACGCGAATGCGACTGGCATGCATTTAGCCACATAATGCTAAGATAATATAATACAGAGCGTATATATGGTAGGGATGGGATTTCAAGACTAACAGACCCTCCTTTTAGCATGTGTGGCTAAAAGCTTTATTGCTATCCGGTAGGGTCTTTACAATTCTAGGGGAGGAGAGGGATATTGCCTATCCATCCATTAGTCAAGGTGAAAACAAAGCAAATGCAAACATCAGAAATTGTACTTAATATTCAAATATGCCTTCATCTATTAACATTATTGACTGAATTTCTTGCATCATCATGGGGAGCACTTATTGTCACGTTGGGGCAACGGAACACTGGGAGTGACTTTGCTTATGCAATATGTGCAGCAGGCTGGGAGACGATTTATGCATAGACAGCATGTGAAAATAACCCCTGCAATGGCTATTAGGACAAGTAATATCTTCCACCCCCATGTAGTCACTAGAGTCCAGAGCCAACCTGTAAGGGACCATGAGCCATTATCCTGATGAATTTCTGAGGCAAGTTTGTGCAACTTCTGTATTGCAGCATACACAGTAGGGGCGCTATCAGGGATATACACAGAGCAACTACTTCCGATGACGCGACAAGCTCCACCCCTATCAGCCAGGATGACGTCTAACACCATCCGGTTTTGGAGAGAAACAAGTCTTGTGGCCTGAAGCTCAACTGTAATGTTGGTCAGCATACCAGCAGTTGTGTTGATAACACCCTCAACTACCCTGGCAAGGCGATGAATATTACGACTATTGAACATGGGACCCCAGAATGGCACAATGCCCTTCATTATGTCGGTGAATTGCTGCAAAGAGGTATCTGTCTGATCTACCTCATCTGGATCAAGCACCCTCCTAACTCGGTGTACCTGAAGATCCCTACGCTGCAATTTATGATGCTTGTGGTAGTCGGACGGTGCAATGTAGACGGGAGGCAAGAGGAAGGATACATAACACCGGCCAGACCACCCTCTCGGAAGCCACGTGTAAGCCTGTTCCCCACAGATGAAGTATATATTAGGAGGTGTGAGCAGAGGTGGGCTACTGGTAGTGTTCAATCGGTAGGTGTAGTTGCAGTGACTCTGTCCTACCAATATGTTCCCTATTCCTTCAACACAGAAACTAGCTGTTGAATTTAATACAGGGACAGGCATAGCTTTGTCCTCTGTAATATTGCGTTCCTGGAAACATTTAAAGTAGGCGGTGACATTAAATCCTTGGAAATCTAACAGTTCATTTCGCAACCAGGTGACGTTTGCATAGGCCTCAAATTTATTCATACAAGCCTCAGGGTGCAGGGTACCCTCCTTACCATCCGGTCCGGGGGTATATCCCTGGTGTACCACTATGTATTCCAACACTGCCTCGTAATCAGCCTGTACCATTTTCATAGCATCAGCGTAATCGTGTATATATACCATAGAGAGCAATTGGAACCATGCTTCACAGCTACCCAAGTATGACAGGGGCAACGAGACTAACAGATCATTCTTATGCATAACGGATGGAAGTAGACCACACACCCAGCAATTGGTAGAATTAATGGTACTGTGTACCTGATGGAGCATCTGAACAAAAGCATTCTGCACATATGTCTGTCTGTCTCTCCTTATGTGGGGCCAGTGTGACAAACAAATGTTCGTTTGAGACCGGTGTTGTCCCTATCAAAGCAATACAAAAGGGGATGATGGACGGAACGTTTGAGCCAATCAAACACTTCCCCCCCCCGTCAACTGATCTGGGTTTAATCCATCATCATTCTTTAGCTCACTCCACCACCCCAGTTCAGACATGGCCATATGCAAATCAGTCTGACCCTGTGCCTCATGGGAACAGTCCAGCCCGAACTGCCAAGCCATGTCTTCCCTGGACCGGAAACAAGCATCCTAGGACCGGTTTCTGGCATTCCAGCCGTCATCAGCCAGGCTTGCTTGAATCCAGTGGCAAAGTGAGCAAGGGACCCACGTCTGGGCATACCCCCGCCAACTTAGGGTGAACAAAGCGATACAAAAGGGGATGATGGATGGAACGTTTGAGCCAATCAAACACTCACCCCCAGTCAACTGATCTGGGTTTAATCATCATCATTCTTTAGCTCACTCCACCACCCCAGTTCAGACATGGCCATATGCAAATCAGTCTGACCCTGTGCCTCATGGGAACAGTCCAGCCCGAACTGCCAAGCCATGTCTTCCCTGGACCGGAAACAAGCATCCTAGGACCGGTTTCTGGCATTCCAGCCGCTTGTTTCCGGTCCAGGGAAGACGTGGCTTGGCAGTTCGGGCTGGACTGTTCCCATGAGGCACAGGGTCAGACTGATTTTCATATGGCCATGTCTGAACTGGGGTGGTGGAGTGAGCTAAAGAATGATGATGGATTAAACCCAGATCAGTTGACTGGGGGTGAGTGTTTGATTGGCTCAAACGTTCCGTCCATCATCCCCTTTTGTGTCCCTATCAAAGCATGCACAGGGTGCTGTTCCTCCAAGTACCAAACAACCCCAAATACAATGAGCAGGGAAAGGAATATTATAGCAATAAACACTGCTTTACTCTTAGTGGACCAAGAGGACCAAACAGGATCATTTGAAATAGGACGCGGAGCCGCAAAGGACTGCTCCTCGTCGGGGACGAGACGACCAAAAGGATACATGTGAACAACTTCAAGGACAGTCTATTGGTGTTTTAGGAAGGGGAAAAAGGGAAATTCACAAGCTAGAGCCACTTATTGCAACCACAGTACTAGGGGCACAATTCACCCAGCGTCTGTCAAAGCCTCGTGGCAGGCTTCTATCGTTCATCAACGATGGTGCTGTGAAGCACTCCCACGGAGGGGCAACGCGATCGCAACCCTTGCAGACAAAACAAATCCTTCTTCTTTCAGGATAGGGCACCCTCACTCTGGGGCCAATGCCCTCAACTATCCTGTCCAGTGTCAGGGCAGTGCACCAGATCAATCCCCCCACCTAATACAGGCTCCTCAGTCACAGTACCCGAGCCTAAGCTCAAGTTCTTCCCTAACTCCTAAACTGTTCGGCTGGTGCACCGTCCCTTTTTACGGGGCCCCAAATTAGTATCTGGTAGCTCCAGGCTCCGTTTCATCAACAAAGAGAGGCAACAGGTCAGGATCAGATGGGCATCGAGACTCAAATTCTGGTGTGGTAGGAACTGTGTTATCCGAGGCGGCCCTTACTTCTGGTGGGATCGCCTCAGACAGACCTGCATCACTTTCCTCGTCTGTCTGTGCCCACCTCACTCGGGCGTCAGAGAAAGGAACGAACCGTGGTACCTTCTCACACTCCTGATCACCGATGCCGTCGTTGACCCAGCTGTTGTACTGGAGTGGTAGGGGCACCCGTTTTACGTGGGAAGCATGTATCCAATGCTTCTTCCCATCCACCTTGACCGCTGTTCTAGTGGCAAGTATCACAATCACTGGGTCTTTCCACCTCGGCTCCAAGATGCTCTTCTGCTGGAAGTTGCGGACCAAGACGTAGTCTCCGGGCTATATCTGATGCCCGAGCCCCTCTGGTACTGGCTGCAACGGGGCGTGTATCTGTTGGTGAAGAGAACGAAGATCTTTAGATAATTCGTAAAGATAGAATATCCTTTGCTTGTAGACTATCTCGGAAAAGCGCTTTGGTCTGGGGACGCCCCAAACATTTGCAGGGCGTCCAAAGACCACCTCGTAGGGGGTCAGCCCTGTTCTAGAATGCGCTGTTACTCTGGTGGATAACAAAGCTAGGGGTAATGCATCTCGAGTCCCGTGCTTTCCTGAATCTTTGCCAACTTCAGTTTGAGAGTACTGTTGTATTTTTCAACTAAGCCTGCCGACTGGGGGTCATTTGCTGTGTGGAACTTCTGTTTAATATGTAAACCTGTGCACACTAACTCAACGACTCGGGCATTAAAGTGACTGCCGTTGTCACTCCAGATCACCCGGGGCAATCTGTAGCGTGGGAAATACTCCTTTTAGTAGTGCTTTTGCTGTCGCCATGGCTGTATTCTCTATAGTGGGGTAGGCTTCGATCCACTTACTAAAAGCGCAGATCACCACTAACACATACTTAAGGTTATTAACTTGTTCCATTTCAATGAAATCCATCTGGAGAACCTCAAAAGGGAAGGATGGTGGTGCAAAGTTGCCGGAAGGTGTAGGGGTACCTTTCCCGGGGTTCTGTTTCAGGCAAATGATACAACGCTTCACTAGATGCATGGCTACCTTGGTGATATTATCATTCTGCCACACTGGGTCTAGCAACTTACATATTTCCTTGGCACTAATATGTGCCGGGCCATGGTTACAACAGGGAGTACATAAGAATTGGGCAGTAACCACCGCTGCTTCCCTGACAAGTCAGTCCAGCACCCATCCTCCTCTAGGCGACCTGTTCTCTCCTCCCACATTGCCAATTCATCTAGAGTCGCCTCACTCTGAATTTCTCTGACGCTTTCTAATGTGTCTTCGAACATTCTGTTGTCTGGAACCCATCTAGCGGGGCCTGCCGCCAACATCTGTGTCGTTTTTGATCGAGCTGTCTCATTGGCTGTCTGATCTGTGAAAGCATGTCCCCTCCCCACATCGTCTGTAATAGCCTTATGAGCGCTACATTTCACTATTGCTAGCTTACTGGGAAGTGTCAACGCAGATAGTAACCTATGTATCAGTGGCCCATTCTGAATCCGCAATCCATGTGAAGTCAGAAACCCTCTCTCCGCCCAGAGGCGCCCAAAATTATCGGCCACCCCAAAGGCGTACTGGCTGTCGGTGTAGATATTAACATCCAGTCCCTCACTCAACTCACAAGCCCGAAGGAGGGCCACCAGCTCTGCAGCTTGGGCTGATTGGTGTGGGATACGGGATGTCTTAACTACAGTATGTAACGTTGTTATTGCATAGGCTGCAGTGGTGGTACCATCTGGTAACTTGAAACAAGAGCCATCAACATATAGTTCCCCTTGTGGTTCAGATAGGGGAAAATCAGTCAGGTCTACCCGTCCCTTCGTCTCTTCCTCCGTTCTATATACACAATCGTGTACATCTGTATCTTTACTTGACAAAGGGAGGGGTAGTAACGTGGCTGCGTTCAGAGTTTTACATCGTTTTATGGTAATGTGCGGAGCAAACAAAGTAAGTTTGTACCCAGTCAGACGTGCACTAGTAAGGCGCTGTGTCTTCGTTCTGTTCAATAGTGTATCCAGAGCATGAGGTACCATTACTGTGAGGGTAGTATCAAGGACGAGCCCTGCCGATTATCTGATAGAAACTGCCACTGCCGCGGCAGCTCTCAGACAGCTCAGGAGCGCTCTGGCGACGTTATCCAGAATGGCAGAAAAATAAGCGCAGGGTCTTTGCTTACCTCCAAAACCCTGTGTTAAGACAGAGAGCGTACAGCCATCCACCTCATGCACATACAGCACAAAAGGCTTTTGGTAGTCCGGGGCACCCAATACAGGAGCAGAGCAAAGCGCAGCTTTTAGTTGTTCAAAGGCTTGCTGGCATGCAGGTGTCGAAGGCAGGGGTTCATGCACATCTTTCGTGGTCAGGGAAAGAAAGGGCTTTGTTAGTAGCGAGTAATTAGGGATCCATTGTCTACAATACGATGTTATTCCTATGAACGCGCGTACCTCGCGTTGTGTTCTAGGGACAGATATGTTAGTGATGACAGCTATGCGCTCAGGTGTTAGTCTGCGACCCTCCTTCAACAGTAGGTGACCTAAATCGGTGACCTCCTGTCGACAGTACTGAAATTTGGAAAGTGACCCCTTGTGTCCATGATGCGCCAGGTGTAATAACAATTTAACTGTGGCGTCTTTGCAACCATCCTCAGTGTCAGAGGCAATAAGGAGGTCATCAACATACTGCAACAGCACATTACCAGGGGGAAGCTCCAAAGAATCTAGTTGACTTTTTAATGCTTGGCTATAAATACTGGGGTTTTCAGTATAGCCTTGTGGAGCACGACAGAATCTAAAGCTCCGGCCGGCTATTGTGAAACCGAACAAATAGCGGGTGAATAGACATAATATCGAATCCTAAATATCGAATTGCAATAATATCGAAGTTGTAATATCGAATGTCTCATAATATCGTATTAAAGAATATCGTAGTCAAAAATATAGGTTTTTTTTTATTTAAAAAATATCGAAGTATAAAATATCGCACAAGTAATAACGTAAATAGATAATATCGAATAGTTAGTGTTGTAAAAAATATCGACAAAAAATATAGAAAGTGTAAAATAGCTTTTTTTAATATTTAAATATTCTGTATTGTTATTAATTTTGTATTTTAATTGTTTGAATATTTGTTTGAAATTGTATAATTTTTTTTTTGTAATATATGTTTTAGGAGCGGGATGTTTGGTTATTAGGGGATAAGGGTGGGGAGTATTTTAAAAATATTAGTGTAAATGTACATATTAATTTAATTTTTTTAAATTAGAAATTAATTTCAAAACGAAATTTATATTAAAAATATAACATATATGTTTTTTTTTTAGGAGCGGGATGTTGGGTTATTAGGGGATAAGGGTGGGGAGTATTTTAAAAATATTAGTTTAAATTTAGATATTAATTTATTTTTTAAATTAGAAATTAATTTCAAGAACGAAATTTATATTAAAAATGTTAAATATATGTTTTGTTTTAGGAGCGGGATGTTGGGTTATTAGGGGATAAGGGTGGTTGAAGTTTTAAAAATACTAGGGGGCTCATTACGATGGCGGGCGGAAGCACAACCGCCGTGCTGGCGGATGCAAAAACCACCAGTTACCGCCGGCACGCAGCAGTCCACACGCCCGCCCAATTACGATGCGAAAAGTAGGCCAAACACCGCCGGCAAGCCAGCAACACCGTCCGCCATCAAAGTGCGCCCGTACACGTAGCGGCGCAGCCCAACTGACACACACCGTCCGACGAAACACGTCCCGCCCGGCGCATAAATTACGATGCCGCAAACAAACGGCTCCCACGGCCAAGAGATACCGTACGACAAACCGAAGCGGTAACACGGACGCCGAGCACGGACAACGAAGAAGCGGCTCCCCGAGCATGAATCCAGCACTGCAGGCCCTCCCCATGCTCTTGCTGATGCACCACCAAGGACGCAATGTACCGCGGAGACGCAGGTAGGCACACACACAACAAGTGCACGCAAACAGCGCACACAGTGCAAGGGCGGAAAAAGCAGACAACCCCCCACCCCTGCGTGTACACTACACATCCACCATTGCATCCACATATGACACACAGGCCAAATCGTAACATCGCGTAACACATGTGTACACACCACCTGGGACTAGGAACCAACGACCCCGTCACGGCCCCAAAGCGGCGATGACGCCGCCACACATGCGCACAACGCAGAGGCCAACCGCAGCGCCATGCATGCGTCGCACACAGACACAGGGACACAACCAAGCAGCACACACATCAGCCCCACCCCGAACGCACATGACACGTGACAGGCCTGCCACAGACATGTCCCCAACGCCCAATTCACGGACAACACCCAACGCCACACAACCGACGCACACATGTCAGTGAAGACACGCAACAGCAGGACACACCCCAGTGTAACAAACATGGCGTAGCACACAGCGGCGGCAACACCAACTAGGAGAAGCAGGGCCCCTTCGGGAAGAGGAACGCCAGTACCACACTGAAACACCCATACCACCCTGCACATATGAACAAGACATATAAAACGGAACACCAAAGAGCCCGGGGACCGACAACAGGTGGCCCAAGAATAACATTCACACACAAGGCCCAACGCAGAGCGGAAAGGCAGCCTGCCGCCCACACAAGGGAGAGCAGACAGCACTGAATGACCTTCCATTCCAACTCCGAAACCACAGCCCTACGACAGAAGCCGGTGAATACAGCCATTGTCCAAGAATAGACCAACACAGGCTTGCCGAGGAGACCGACCACAGGGCAGATAGCGCATATCACAGAAGCACACAACGGACGGGGAAGAAAGAAGAAAACACTCCCCCATGTCGGCCACATGCAAGTTAATTGGAAGGAGTCACACATCACTGACCTTGAACTGTCTGAGAAGCATGTGGGAAGAGGGCCCGTGTCCTCCAAACAAGCCAACAGAACACAAGTCCTGTCTCCCTACGACTACACAGAGCTCACAGCAACCTCGGAGCGTGCACATTGCAGACTGCACACACAGCCGGAGCACGCCACCACAACGCACCGCTGCGAAATGGCAACCGCAACACACCTACCCAACTACGCCGAACAGCTCAAGCTGTACAAAACCAACCTGTTTCATACATTGGGATGCGATCTCCTGTCCCTGCTGAACGTAAGTTACCGACTGACTTACCGCATCACATTGTTCAGCTGCGTCATGCCCGTCTTCTACTGTCGGAGGTGTCCCTACCAGCATCCCGTGGAGATATGCCTCTCCAACCCGGCATGTCTGAAGGCGGACCTGCCCACACTACTCCTCCCTCTGGACGCACACGACAGGGCCTGCTCTGCCTATGGGGGCATGGCGTATGTGGCCAACATCGCTACCCGCACTGAAATGGGACCACTGTGCCTCCACACGACGGATCATCGAGAACAGCTACATCGAATGTCACCCAGCATGCCCCATCATGGTCCTCCAAGGGACAACTTACGAACAACACCTTGACAGCCACCGTCCGCTACATTGGCTGGCAAACATGTACACCACCAATGACATGGAAGCCCTGCTGGACGGCATCGCATACCTGACAACCTGTAAATTCGTCGGACCACAACGCAGGTTCCCGATTGACCTATGATGTCCAACCCCGCACCCATGCTTAGCTTCCGCACGGACTGGCCAGTCACCACCACAACAGCCATACCAAACGACCGGCAACTGTAACCACACCATCAACGACATCGCCATGACATCGGATATGACCGGGACATGCACACTGTTCCCCATCACATCCAGGAACACCGCATGCATCGTGGGAGGCAGTGGCATGGGCTCTGTGTATCGCACCAACATGGACGGAACTGCACGAACAACCAGGACACGACATGGATCCAGCGCACATGGACACACACACCGCTCAGTGGACATGAATAGGTCACCTGGAGTCTGTGGGTGCTGCACCCCTCCCACCCCCGCCCCGGGAATCCCATACCAGGACCTTTGCATGGACAACAAGTGCATACAACAACAACACGACCCCAGTGACTGTGACATGTCCAGTAACCACCACAGTGCAACAACAAGTGGCACGCCGCTGCATGCACGCAAGCACATGCCCTGATGTCATCTCACATGCACGCGTGCATGAGGAACAACCGCAGCAAACCTGTCACATGGAACTGAGATGGACTGTGCCCATGATGCCAAGCGGTCTGGTAGGCTACATGTATACCGTCTGTGTCAAAGTCCGCAGCTCCGCAGCTATACGTAAATGTACATTAGCACAGCCTTGGCCAAGCAGATGTCACTCTGAAGCCCACATCCCACATGCAACAGCCAATCACATGTAACCCCACACCCTATCCCATTTGCAATCATGCTCAGTATATCCTCAACATGTATTCCGCTGCCAGTAGTGTCCACTATACTGCATCACAGAGGACAGAAGACTCAATATAATGTTTGAAACCAGAACTGTCTCCGCTGACTCATTTCACAAGTACGAATGAGAGAGGATGAGAGTATGTGAAGTACACGGCAGTCGTGACATGACCATGTAGTCCACTGGTATTGGATGTCAACGCAAATGAGTAGCACAACTGTGGAAGACACACATGTGTTGTGTGAAGTCGTATGGACGCAGTGCTCAGGTGGATGGGTGTGACGGGTAGATGCGCACATGCCAAGTTGAAGCACGCCGTGTTGGGAGGGGTCATGAACAGTACACCACCGCTTCCCTGGGCATTGTGAGAGGACACCTGTCGGGGGGGGGGGGAGTGAACACATGTGTGCACAGCAGCCGGGCACACGTACAAAGCGGTACCAGGGGCACCTCAGCCCACCCTCTGTGGACAAGCTGGATCCTGTTGTGCGCCCGCCATGCCCCTTGACAAGGCACACACAGCCCCAGTCGACCAGGTGTAACCCCAACATAGTCACTCCGCACAGGCGATACAGGGCACGGGATGGCAGTGGAGCATGGTGTGTGAGAGGTCTCCTCGCGCTCCTCCTGGTCATATCACGCAGGCAATAGAACCTCAACGTCTAGCATGGCACAAGTCAAATGGAAGTGTAGGGGGACGCACCACAGCACGAGCAGCACTGACGTCACGGGAGGTGGCTCGCACCATCCCATCCATTGCCCATCATACCAACCACGCCACATGCCATTGCGACTAAGTGCAAGCGCGTGCGCCACCACCCCGAGCCCTCCCCAGAGAGGCCAAAGAGTGAATGTGTGGGCCATCAGTCACAGACGGACGCGGCATGGCCGCAAGGGCAGCCACAGCCACTGGGTGTCGCAGGTGGCGGATCCGGAAGGCGAAGACTGTGATGCATAGTCCATGCAGGCCGGGTCTCCATTTGGGGCACCACGCAGGTGGACGGTGTCCCGCAACACATCATACCCTGAGACAGCCCACTCGTGCAACTGGACCCACACATACACTCCTTGCCCTCTCTGGTGCGAGCTTGGGGCTGCCTGTGCAAGCGCTAGCCTCGCAGGTGAGCATGCATATTGGGGGAGCGAGGGGAGGACATGAGGGCTGGGGCGAAGATGACTGTATCACTGTCAGTTAGTACAAGGGATGACCCAGATGTGGAAAGGAAGAGACGTGTCCCGTGTGTACTGCAACTAGTCGCCAATCCAACTACCCCCATGTCCGGAATGTAAGCCCGCACCTAGGCCCGCCCATCCGCCACATCGAACATACCACCAGCACGACAACCTTCCCATTCGAAACACTGACTGGGGGTGGCGACCAGTGTACAATCATGTGTAGCCTACCCACGCGTACATGTGGGCCCTCCATGATCCATGTCACCTGCGGCAAAGTCATGACATGCGCAATGAGGGAAGTGAGGAGAGCTGTCCGCCCCACGCGCAGAAGGTGCATCAGCTCCACAGACCCAGCAGCGAGTCCAGCAGGGGTCACATGTGCAGGGGCAGCTGTGCCTGGTGTGAAGGCACATGCATATAGACAGCACATCGACCAATGTGTAGTCTGCCCACATCTACAGTCCATCATCATGCGGACATAGGAATTGAACACAGGGCAACACATCTTCAGTTGATGCACCCACCGTGACCAACAATGCGCAATCATCGACGTACCCGCCCTGTGCATGGCCCCCACCCAACGGAGGCACATCCAGTGCCACCATCCCACACACACAAGCCTTCCACGGAACATGCTGTGTCCAATGGTCAGTACAGAGTCAGCGCCCATCTGGTGGATCCTGAACAGGAGACACATGCACACACATGCCAGCTCCCACTATGTACGTCTGCCACCTGGCACGTGCAATGTAACCTCTCACCTGTGACGTGTGACTGCAAGCACACAGCCGTCTTGGCATGGGGCTGTCAATGTGGACACCTGTCAATGTTTCGGGAGGTGTGATCCGTACAGTGCTGTACATAGGGTGCAGTGCTGACACCTACTACTGTCTCATATCCCCTCGTGCCACAGGTCCCACTTGTTTTGGCCGCTCAGCCTGTGCCCACATCGTCGTCGTCGTGTGCCATACTCATCCAGCCGCGGAAGCAGTTCCATGCTCAGCAGACATTCATGTTGCCGTGGCGTTGCCGCTTGACGGATATGCAGTCAGTCCCCATCAGCACGCCCCGCAAGTCATTGGGGCCTAGATCCCCATGTGCATGCACATGGCAGTGGTTTGTATCACTAGCCATTGCCATTGTTGGGAGACCTGTGTAAGTGTATTGTGGCCGTGCCGTCCCAGCTTGACAGCTGGGCTGTGGCTCATGTGCTTGCTCAGTCATGTCAGTGATGTGTATGCGAAATTGCTATGTGTCGTGTTGCTTTGACATGTGTCCTCTGCCATTGTCCCTAGGCGGAGACCGAACATTGACCGCCCATACCAATTGCTGGCGGACATGGACGATACAGAGGTTATTAGGAAGTTTCGGCTGGACAGGCCAACCCTGCATCGACTGTGTGCCATGTTAGAACCACATCTCCGTCCCCGCAGGGTGTATCCGACTGCTGTCACCCCCACGGCTAAGGTGATGGCCGCCATGCATTTCTTCGCCACTGGGTCATTCCAGCACACAGTGGGCATTGGAGGAGGGATGTCCCAGCCCATGTTCAGCAAGGTGCTGAGGGATGTACTGGCAGCCATGATGCTGTACCGAAACAGGTACATCCGCTTCCCCAGGGCTCGTGAATTGGCGGCAGTGAAGGGTGCATTCTATGCCCTTGGCAGAATCCCACACGTCGTTGGAGCCATTGACTGCACACATGTCGGCCTTGTTCCACCACAGGCCACTGAGCACCTGTACCGCAACAGGAAGCACACGCACTCCCTGAATGTGCAAGTGGTGTGCCTTGCGGACATGGTGATCACCCACGTGTGTGCAAAGTTCCCAGGCTCGGCCCATGACGCACACATAATGCGCAACAGCATCTTGCCACGACTGATGTCCAATATGCAACAGGATCGTGCCTGTATTGTCGGTGAGTATGTGGAGTGGTGTAGCATGCTGGTTGTGCGATGCTGTCCCCTGTCCAGTTGGAATAGCAACGGTTCTCTGTGTCCCTCACACCCAGGTGACTCTGCGTACCCGAATGGGGCATGGCTGCTCAGTCCATTGAGGAATCCTCGCACCCCAGCAGACGATCGCTACAATGAGGCACATGGGAGGACCAGACGTGTGGTCGAGCGTACCTTTGGCCTCCTCAAGTCCAGGTTCAGGTGCCTGGACCGCACCGAGGAGTGCGCTGGCGTACTCCCCACAGAAGGTGTGCCGGATAGTGGTGGCGTGCTGCATGCTGCACAATCTGGCCATTCGGAAGCAGATCCCCCTCATCGTGGATGACGGAGATCAACCAGGGCCCGAGCCCGCAGACCAGGACAGCTCGAGTGAGGAGGACAGCGGAGAGGAGGAAGCTGGTAATGTGCGGCAGCAGCTCATCGCCCGCTACTTCACTTGACGGTGAGTGTCCATGTACGACGGCTGATGTGGCTGTATCTGTGCAAGTGTGTGTGTGCTGTGTCAGGGTGGCCGTTTGTTCACTGTGTGCTGTGTGTCAACGCTCCATGGCCAGGGTAGTATGCCACTGTTGGTGGCTGTGGCATTGTGCCCTATTGCTCTGTGCGATGTGTGTACATTGCTTGTAGTTGTTGACATGTACTGTGTGATGGGTGTGTGACACACTCATTGAATGTGCTCCTGTTCTGTCTCCCACCCCTAGGTCCCTACAGGCCCTCCGGATTCAATTGCCATGCCATGCATCAGGTGCCTTTCCGCCCAAGGTGGCCGTTGTATTCCGTACAAATAAAACACAGGGCACAAACAGCAGTTAGTGTAAAAGGTGCATTTATTTCAAACTGTGACATGTGATTGTGTGTAAGGTGATGACAAAAGTGGTGCGTGCAGTGACAATGAGCTGTCGGTCATGGCTGCGTGATGCTCAGGGTGTACCCACTGGTTCTATGTCCATAGTCCAACACACACATGCCATCCAGATGGCTGTGTGGAGTGGGATCGTAGTCCAAGTCAATGCAGTGGCTGGTCAAGGAAGGCTGGCGGAAGGCTGGCTGGCTGCCTCACTTGCGTTTGGAGCGTGCGAAGTCCTCCCGGGAGATCTGTTTCCACTTCGGACGGCCCCTTCCACGTTTGCGAGGGGGTGCCTGCTTGCGACATGCTGGTGGTTGAGGTGTGCTCACTGGCTGTGGACGCAGGGGAACTGGACACTGCTGCTCCACCCTGCGCCCCGGCAGGTGGTGGCGGAGGGGAGCTGCTGTCCCTGGCTGTGACCTCACCGCCACCACCAGCTGGCCCATGAGGTCCACGAGTTGGCCCATACGGGCGTCCATGGACCTCAGCACCCCCAGCACCTCACGCGTGTCTGAAGCAGACCGGACCCATTGTCCTTGGGCCTCTTCATAGGCCCCAAGGACTCTGGCCATTTGAGGCAGGGCATGGCTCCCAGGGGAGGCTGGCGTTTCCCTGACCCTGCTCCTCCTACCAGTCCTGCTGCCACCGGCCTGCCCACTAGACCACATTGCTCACCACGGTCCTCGCTGTGGCTCCCAGGGTGGATCCAGTCGGCCGGGCCACCACCTGCGCTGGGGCTGGTGCCAGCGAAGAGCGGTGGTGGTGGTGGTGGTCGGTGCGGCGATGGTGGCGGTTGTGGCAGTGGTAGTGGCCACAATGACCGTGGGTGTGGCCGCAACGACAGTGGCAGCAGGGGGCTGGGAATGTTCAGCAGCCCTGGATGATGGGTTGGTGGGTAGGAGGGGTCCTGGGGAGCGGCTGGGCCCTGCCACACCAGATGGGCCTGCTTGGTGGTCCGTGTCCGAAGAGGAGGACAGATCCTCCAGATCCGTGTGTCCTCGTTGGGGGCTTGTAGGCTGGCTGTGCTGGCTGCTGGCTCCATCCCCAGCATCCAGCAGTTCGTCACCTGTGGAGAGAATGAGATTTGTTATTGTGTTGCACCTGGCGAAGTATGTATTTGTCGTCTGACATTGACAGTTCGTGCAATCTCGTACATGGGTTTCCCGGAGGCGTGTGTGTGGCTGTAGCATCTGTAGTTGTGTGTGCTTGGCAATGGGACTGTGTGCTGTGCACATGTGGCATGGGACGGATTGGCCATGCCGATGGGTGTGTTGCTGTGCCCCTACTTATTGTGACTCTGGTGTATGCGGGCTCCTGGCCCATCCTGGGTCTGGTTTGTACTTTGCTTTTGGTGTTCAGATGGGACGCTTAGGAACGCATATGGCCACATGGGGGCCATGCCCCAGATTCGCATTTGGGAGGGAATATGCTTTTGGGGTTCAAATGGAACGCTTAGGAACGCATATGGCAACATGGGGGCCATGCCCCAGATTCGCATTTGGGTGGGAATATGCTTTTGGGGTTCAAATGGAACGCTTAGGAACGCATATGGCAACATGGGGGCCATGCCCCAGATTCGCATTTGGGTGGGAATATGCTTTTGGGGTTCAAATGGAACGCTTAGGAACGCATATGGCAACATGGGGGCCATGCCCCAGATTCGCATTTGGGTGGGAATATGCTTTTGGGGTTCAAATGGAACAGCTTAGGAACGCATATGGCAACATGGGGGCCATGCCCCAGATTCGCATTTGGGTGGGAATATGCTTTTGGGGTTCAAATGGAACGCTTAGGAACGCATATGGCAACATGGGGGCCATGCCCCAGATTCGCATTTGGGAGGGAATATGCTTTTGGGGTACATGCTGTGAGCCATGGGTGCCGAACGTGACATGTGTTGTGGCAGCATGACAGTGCATGGTTTGAGGTGTGTGCATGCTTGACATGGCCTGCATATTTGCTGTCTGTTGTGATTACTGGACATGGCATTGGACGCATCGTTATGAGTGAGTGATGGTTGTGTGCCAGCCAACGTATTGCAGTTGTCCCATCTCCTTGGTGTGCGTGCTGCCCTGTGCCATGTGCATCACTGCAGTGCTCGGGGGGGTGTGGCCCATGTTGTGTGTTGTTGCTCACAGTGTGTCGTGCGCTTCATTGACTTCTGGCACATGGTTGGTCATGGGCATGTATCTTAGCGTGACTGCTGTATGTGTGGCAGCTGTGCGGATGACATGCCTTTCATGAGACTGGGGCTGACGGATGGGATGGATGGTATGTTGTATGTGCATGGTGTCTGTGTGTTTGATGGGTTCAGTGGTGTTCGTGTGCATTTATGTTGTTCCGCTCTGTTGCGCCTAGTGTTGTTTGTCTTACATAGGCGTAGTTGTGGGGTGTGTGGTTGACAGGCAGTAGGGGCTACATGGACAGGACTTCAATGGTGTTTCGGTTGTGTGTGATGAGTTGCACAGTGGCTGCCGTGTGGTACTATATTCAGTGTGGCTTGTGCATGCAGACGTGGCTCCTTGGGTGTTGCTATGTCTGTGATGGGTCATGTGGGGTGTGAGTCTGTTGTTCATGTCCGTGTGCACATTGTTCACTTGTTCGTGACGGTGGGCGGTGCTGCGTGTTCGTCTGCTACGTGACATGTCCCATGTGTTGGTCGTGTTCCGGTCCTCATGCCTCCAGTAATCCAGCCCTGTCCAGTTTCCCACCTGCAAGTTGTTCGTGCGTGCACTGTACTGGATGCCACATGGCTCTAAGCGGGGGTGCTCCATGTTGCAGGTCTGTGGAGGTGGGGGGTGTTGTGGGTCGTGGGGGTGGCTGGACACCCACTGACACCGATTGCTGTGGACCGTGATGTCTGCCTTTCGGCTGTCGTTGTGCACTGCGGTGGCTGACACGTGGCTGTGGGGTGTGGGGGATGCTCCTCCTTGCTGTGCTGTGGGACTAGGGGCCTGGTGTGTGTTGTACTTGGGCTGTCCACCGTCCCACCCACTGCACTTTGTGCTCCTGCCACTTACCTGTTACTTGTCGGTTAGTGCAGCTGTGGCGGACACATGGGTGTGGTGGGTGCTCGTTGTGGCGCTTCTGGCATATTTGTGGACCTGTTGGTGGTTACGTGGCTGGCTCAGTGTACACATGTCCCCACGTATCTTACAGTTGTTCGGTTTGGGCTGTGTGTGGTGGTGTCTGTTGCATGTGTGTGTGATGTGTTGTGTATTGTGTGCTGGACATGGGGGTGTTTGTCCCTGGGAGCTGTGGCATGGTGGTAGTGCATGTGAGTACATAGCGGTGTGCTGGTATACATTAGTTTGTACTTACCAGCCTCCACTCCCCCTGCTAATCCGGCGAGGATCTCCGGATGTATTACGACTCGCACCTTCTCCTCCCACGCTTTGAAGGTCTTGAAGAGCGCGGGATTCCCTCCGCCAGTGACGGCAGCCAGCTCTCTGTTTTTGCCCTCCTTCTTCTTGACCAGGCTCTTGACGTCATTCCAACGTTTGTTTATTTCTCCTCTGTTCCTGGGCAGGGTCCCGACTGCATTGACCTGGTCTACGATCCGGTTCCACATTCTGTTTCTGGTGGCTAGTGGTGTGTGCTGGACCATGTTCCCATAGATTTGTGGGTACACCTTGATGATCTCGTCGACCATGACCGTCAGCTCAATGGGCGTGAACTTGGGCATTCTTTGTGGTGCCATGGTGTTTGTGGTGCTGGTGCGGTGTGTGTTGTGTAATGTGCAGGGGTTTGTGGTGCAGGTGTTTGGTGGTGGTGGTGGTGGTGGTGATGTGTGCGTTTCTGTGGTGTGCTGCTGTCCTTGCTGTGTCACTGTGTCCTCTCCTCTCCTCTCTGGTTTGCAATGTAGCAAGGGGTTGTGGTCTGTGGGAGAGCTGCTTTTGTACTTACCTATGTGGGTGTGTCCTCATGGTCTGTTGTTTTCAGGTGTGTTGTGTCTGGGGTTCTGGCCTTTGTATTTTTTGTTTGTCCGGGGGGTGTTTTCGGGATGTGTACTGTGCTTGTGTATTTGTGCGTGCCTTGCTGTGTGGACTTGTTGGCCATGTTGTGTGCTATTGGTTTTGTGAGCGGATGGTTTCTGTGCAGGTACGTGGGCGCCATGGCTTCTGCCGTGTCGATTCTCATCGGCGTTGTTTGCGCTGGCGGGCGGTATATTTGTGGTTTTCCCGCGCTCATGGCGGTGCGATCGTAATTTCACGTGCGGTGTGTCGGCCGTGAGGGCGGGCGGTTTTCTGTTGTCGTGCGTGTTTCCGTCCATGGCGGGCGGTTTGACTCCGACTCGGACGTTGGCGGGCGGTATTTTGTGTGATTTTTCCGCCGATGGCGGTTTTCGGTTTGTGTCATCGTAATGGCGTGGTCGGTGTTCAGACGGTGTGTGCGGGCGGATTTTTGCCGCTTCCATGCCTGGCGGATTCTTTTACGCCGGGTATCGTAATGGGCCCCTAGGATACAATTTACATATTAATAAAATTTATTTAAAATTAGAAATTATTTACAAAAATGAAATTTAGAAAAAAAATATAAAAAATATGTTTTCTTTTAGGAGTGGGATGTTGTGTTAATAGGGGATAAGGGTGGGTAGTGTTTTTAAAATTAGTATAACATTTATATATGAAATTAAAATTTCGAATTTTGGAAATTTAAAATATGAAATTTAAATTTAAAATTCGAAAATAATTTTGTTTTTAGAGTGGGATATTGTCTTATTAGGGGAGAAGGTTGGGGAGTGTTTTAAAATTAGTTATATGAATTTATATATTTAAATAAAAAAGTTTAAATAGCACATTTTTTAAAATTAGAAAGTGAAATTATAAAAAGGAAATATATTTTGTTTTTTAGAAGTGTGATGTGTTATTTGGGGGTGAGGAGTGTTATTTAAATATTATTCTAAAATTAATTATTAAATTCAAAAGTAAAAATTTGGAATTAATTTGAAGAAATAAAGTTAATTAAAAATTGAAACTATAGTTTTTTTTTAGTACTGGGATGTTGGGTTATTAGGGGAAAATGGTGAGGTTGTTCAAATAGTAAAATATATATATTGAGGGGCCGATTCCGGGCCGGAAATCTCTCCGACCGAGCCGGACTCGGAGAGATTTCCGACCGAATCGGACTCTGGCAGCCCGACCGAACGAGTACGATGCGCACGTATGCCATCGGACTCGAGTCGGTCGGACTCCCATTGAAGTCAATGGGAGCCGGTCGTACAACGCGTACGCGGGCTCCCATTGACTCAATGGGTGCGAGGCGGTCAAGGGCGCCCCCTACAGTGGGTACGCGTCGAAGCGGCTCTCGCCGTACACGCACAGGTAGGGGGACCCATCGGTCCCCCCTGTGTGCGACTCGCGCGGCTACGCATACAGGGGGGTCCGACACGGACCCCCAAAGTACGGCTCCGACTGCTCTTTCGAGCCGGAGTGCGCGGCTCGGTCGCACTGCTCGCGGCGCGCATCGTACTCACTCGGCCAGGGAACGTCTCCATTGCGCGGTGCGAGTCGAGTCCGAGCGAGTCGGTCGGTGCAGTTCGACCCGGGAACGAGTCGGTCGGAGCGGTTGGGACGCCCGGACGAGTCGGTTGGCGAATTTGCATCGTACTCGCTCGCCCGGATGCGCGTACAAATCGGTCAGGAAATAGGGCTCCGAATCGGATCCGGTTAAGCTGAATCCGATTCGGAGCCCTACCGGCCGAGATCGGAATCGGCCCCTAAGTGTCCTGAAGTTTCCCTGACTTAATTTGACTGGAGTGGGAATAGTAATTTTATATGTTTAATGTCCAGCATCTTCCCTGACTTAATACTGACTGGAGTGGGAATAGTAATTATTATGGGGCCGATTCCGATTCCGGCCGGAAATCTCTCTGACCGAGCCGGACCCGGAGAGATTTCCGACCGAATCTGACTCTGGCAGTCCGACCGAACGAGTACGATGCGCACGCATGCCATCGGACTCGAGTCGGTCGGACTCCCATTGAAGTCAATGGGAGCCTGTCGCACAACGCGTACGCGGGCTCCCATTGACTCAATCGGTGCGAGGCGGACAAGGCGCGCCCTACAGCGTGTACACGTCCATGCGCATCGCGGCGTACATGCACAGGTAGGGGGACCCATGGGTCCCCCTGTGTGCGACTCGTGCGCCTACGCGTACAGGGGGGTCCGACGCGGACCCCCACAGTCCGGCTCCGACAGCTTTTTCGAGCCGGACGGCGCGGGTCGGTCGGACTGCTCGCGGCGCGCATCGTACTTACCCGGCCGGGATACGTCTCCATAGTGCGGTGCGAGTCGTGTCCATGCGAGTCGGTCGGAGCGTGTTGAAGCCGCGTTCGAGTCGGTTGGAGATTTCGCGGGTGCCTGCATCGTACTCGCTCGGCCGGACCCGCGTACGATTCGGTCGGGAAACAGGGCTCCGAATCGGATCCGGTAAATCCGAATCCGATTCGGAGCACTACCGGCCGAGATCGGAATCGGCCCCTAAGTGTTTAATGTCCAGCACCTTCTCAGAACTAATATTGACTGGAGTGGGAATAGTAATTTATATATGTTTAATGTCCAGCATCTTCCCTGACTTAATTTTGAATGGAGTGGGAATAGTAATTTTATATGTTTAGTGTCCAGCATCTTTCATGACTTAATACTGACTGGAGTGGGAATAGTAATTTATATATGTTTAATGTCCAGCAACTTCCCTGACTTAATACTGACTGGAGTGGGAATAGTAATTTATATATGTTTAATGTCCAGCACCTTCCCTGACTTAATACTGACTGGAGTGGGAATAGTAATTTATATATGTTTAATGTCCAGCACCTTCCCTGACTTAATACTGACTGGAGTGGGAATAGTAATTTATATATGTTTAATGTCCAGCACCTTCCCTGACTTAGGGGCCGATTCGGATTCGGGCCAGAAATCTCCCCGACCGAGCCGGACCCGGAGAGATTCCCGACCGAATCGGACCCGTGCAGCCCGACCGAACGAGTACGATGCGTCCGTATGCTATCGTACTCGAGTCGGTCGGACTCCCATTGAAGTCAATGGGAGCCGGTCGTACAACGCGTACGCAGGCTCCCATTGCCTCAATGGGTGCGAGGCGAACAAGGGCGCCCCCTACAGCAGGTACGCGGCGAAGCGTCTCGCGCCGTACACGCACAGGTAGGGGGGACCCATGGGTGCGACTCGCGCGGCTACGCATACAGGGGGGGTCTGACACGGACCCCCGAAGTACGGCTCCGACAGCTTTTTCGAGCCGGACGGCGCGGGTCGGTCGGACTGCTCGCGGCGCGCATCGTACTTACCCGGCCGGGATACGTCTCCATAGCGCGGTGCGAGTCGTGTCCATGCGAGTCGGTCGGAGCGTGTTGAAGCCGCGTTCGAGTCGGTTGGAGATTTCGCGGGTGCCTGCATCGTACTCGCTCGGCCGGACCCGCGTACGATTCGGTCGGGAAACAGGGCTCCGAATCGGATCCGGTAAATCCGAATCCGATTCGAGCACTACCGGCCGAGATCGGAATCGGCCCCTAAGTGTTTAATGTCCAGCACCTTCTCAGAACTAATATTGACTGGAGTGGGAATAGTAATTTATATATGTTTAATGTCCAGCATCTTCCCTGACTTAATTTTGAATGGAGTGGGAATAGTAATTTTATATGTTTAGTGTCCAGCATCTTTCATGACTTAATACTGACTGGAGTGGGAATAGTAATTTATATATGTTTAATGTCCAGCAACTTCCCTGACTTAATACTGACTGGAGTGGGAATAGTAATTTATATATGTTTAATGTCCAGCACCTTCCCTGACTTAATACTGACTGGAGTGGGAATAGTAATTTATATATGTTTAATGTCCAGCACCTTCCCTGACTTAATACTGACTGGAGTGGGAATAGTAATTTATATATGTTTAATGTCCAGCACCTTCCCTGACTTAGGGGCCGATTCGGATTCGGGCCAGAAATCTCCCCGACCGAGCCGGACCCGGAGAGATTCCCGACCGATCGGACCCGTGCAGCCCGACCGAACGAGTACGATGCGTCCGTATGCTATCGTACTCGAGTCGGTCGGACTCCCATTGAAGTCAATGGGAGCCGGTCGTACAACGCGTACGCAGGCTCCCATTGCCTCAATGGGTGCGAGGCGAACAAGGGCGCCCCCTACAGCAGGTACGCGGCGAAGCGTCTCGCGCCGTACACGCACAGGTAGGGGGGACCCATGGGTGCGACTCGCGCGGCTACGCGTACAGGGGGGGTCTGACACGGACCCCCGAAGTACGGCTCCGACTGCTCTTTCGAGCCGCACGGCGCGTGTCGGTCGGACTGCTTGCGGCGCGCATCGTACTTACCCGGCCGGGGAACGTCTCCATTGCGCGGTGCGAGTCGTGTCCGAGCGAGTCGGTCGGTGCGGTTCGACCCGGGAACGAGTCGTCGGAGCGGTTGGGACGCCCGAACGAGTCAGTCGGCGATTTTGCATCGTACTCGCTCGTCCGGATGCGCGTACGGATCGGTCGGGAAATAGGGCTCCGAATCAGATCCGGTTAAGCCGAATCCGATTCGGAGCCCTACCGGCCGAGATCGGAATCGGCCCCTTAATTTTGACTGGAGTGGGAATAGTAATTTATATATGTTTAATGTCCAGCATCTTCCCTGACTTAATATTCACTGGAGTGAGAATAGTAATTGTTATATGTTTAGTGTCCAGCACCTTACCTGACTTAGGGGGTCATTACAATAGCGGGCGGATCGCCACCGCCCGTATGGTGGCGGCGATCCGCCCGCCATTTTCCACCGCCCGCCTACCATTTACCCCCGCCAAATTACGATGGCGGTGGGGACGCCAGCGGACGGAAAGTCCGTCCGCCGGTTTTCCGCCGGTCGTACAGGCGACCGTGCGGAAAACGGGTTTAATATGGTGGCGTGTCTGTGAGACACCGCCATCCATATTAGGATGTAGGCGGTGAGGAGCCTTTTCATGGCGGCATTACCGCCATGAAAAGGCATGCGGTATTCGCATTTGGGGGGTGCACATGGGGGGTACCTATAGTACCCCCCTGCATTTGCATGCACAAGGTGGCAGGCACCGCACGGTGCCTGTCACGTTGTGCATGCAATAGCACAACATGCATTTTGTACATTGCGGCGGGTGCTGCTGACAGCACCCCCCGCCGCAATGTACAAAATGCGGGATGCGCCCGCCAGTGTGGCGGGCGCATCATAATGTGCCTGGCGGGACCGCCGCGACTTCGGCGGGCGGTCCCTGGCTCCGTTGCGGTGGCGGGCAGACAAAGTACGCCCGCCATCGTAATGGACCCCTTAATTTTGACTGGAGTGGGAATAGTAATTATTATGTGTTTAATGTCCAGCACCTTCTCAGATCTAATACTGACTGGAGTGGGAATAGTAATTTATATATGTTTAATGTGCAGCACCTTCCCTGATTTAATTTTTACTGGAGTGAGAATAGTAATTGTTATATGTTTAGTGTTCAGCACCTTCCCTGAATTAATATTGACTGGAGTGGGAATAGTAATTTAAATTTGTTTAATGTAGAGCAGTTTTTATTATTTAATACATACTGTATTGGGAATAGTAAATTATATATGGTTACTGTTTAGTATTTTTTATTACTTAATTCTAAGGGGCCGATTCGGGCCGGAAATCTCTCCGACCGAGCCGGACCCGGAGAGATTTCCGACTGAATCGGACTTGGGCAGTCCGACCGAGTACGATGCGCACGCATGCCATCGGACTCGAGTCGGTCGGACTCCCATTGAAGTCAATGGGAGCCTGTCGTACAACGCGTACGCGGGCTCCCATTGACTCAATGGGTGCGAGGCAAACAAGGGTGCCCCCTACAGCAGGTACGCGGCGAAGCGATTCGCGCCGTACACGCACAGGTAGGGGGGACCCATGGGTCCCGCCTGTGTGCGACTCGCGCGCCTACGCGTACAGGGGGGTCCGACGCAGACCCCCAAAGTCCGGCTCCGACAGCTTTTTCGAGCCGGACGGCGCGAGTCGATCGGACTGCTCGCGGCGCGCATCATACTTACCCGGCCGGGAAACGTCTCCATAGCGCGGTGCGAGTCTTGTCCATGCGAGTCGGTCGGAGCGTGTTGAAGCCGCGTTCGAGTCGGTCGGAGTTTTCGCGGGTGCCTGCATCGTACTCGCTCGGCCGGACCCGCGTACGAATCGGTCGGGGAAACAGGGCTCCGAATCGGATCCGGTAAATCCGAATCCGATTCGGAGCCCTACCGGCCGAGATCGGAATCGGCCCCTAAGTGTAGTGGGAAGAGTAAATTATATATTGTTTATGTTTACCACCTTCAATGAATATTGTTTAATTGTATTTTAGAATAGTGAGTGATTATATGTTTATGTACAAATATATTTGAAAAATTATTTATAATTTATCTAAAATTTTTAGATTACATATATGTTTTTTGCTGTGTATTTATTAATTTTATATAAAGAGTTGTAGGAAAATTACAGTATGTGTTTTTATATGTGAAGAAATATAAATGTGTTTTATTATGTGCAGTGATAATGAATTTTTATTGTGTAAGTGATGTATAGTTTATAATTTACTAGTAAAAAAACCAATCTAATTATTTATAGTAAATTAAAATGGTACATTTATCAAATTAATATATTTAAGTAAAATATTCAATAATAAGATATACATATAAAAAAAAATTAGACATTGTTTATTTTCAAACAACTTTTATTTTTGTATAAGTAGGTAGAAAGAGAAAAAAAAATATTTTATTTATAGTATGGAATAGAAATTAATAAAAATACACAAAATATGTTTATTTTTATTTAAGGAACATAAATTATTTTACATACATTTATTAGTTAATTGAATTTTTTAAGGAAAAAAACATGTTATGATATAATTGTATTTTATAACAAAAGTATTCTTATTTTGATATACAAACAATATTTTGTTATTATTTTACAAGAGTTGTAACATTGTAATATATTTAACAAATAATATAACCATTTTTGGCATATATATACACACAATAAAGCATTGTATGGTTAATTATTATTTAATATTGTAACATTATAATGCTGTAGTGAATATTGTTTATCATTTTCAAATAATTATCACTTTATTACATGTTAATACATTTTTAATTAATATTATTAGTATATAAAATATTAATAATATTAATTATTACATTGTTGTGTTGCATGAAATATTTTTTTTAAACAGGTAAGTTTTATTTAAAATTTCTATATAATTAATATGTTTTTTTATAATTAATATAATTATAAAAATACATATATAATTATAATAATAAATATATTTTGTATATTAATTATTATAACTTTACAAAGTATAATAAAATATATTATAATTTTTAAATATAGAGAAAAAATTGTACAACATAAGAAAAATATATCTGACATTTATACTTTGATATAATGCATTTTTTTAACATTATTCCTTTTTTAAACATTTATTTAAGCAGCCATTTTTAGTTCACAGGGACTATTTTGTAACCGCGTACTGTTATTTTGAGTCATTGAGGACCGGAGAAGATCGTGGTTGGAAGCTGCGTCGCATCGAGCAAGGTAAGGGAAATTTTAATTCTTTTTCTAACTTAATACTTATGTTTTAGTCTAGTTAGGATATATATATTGTATTTATAGTTAGGTCGTTGCGTTTTTGGTGTGCTGTACTTGTTAGTTATATTTTAGTGAGATGTCGTGAGTTAGTGTTTGAGGCGTAGTGTAGACAGACGATAATATGACTAAATATGTGTTGTTTTGTTGATATAAATTAATGTTATTGTATTTAATGAATGTATTTTGGTGTATTTGTGTGGGTGGGTATGCTTTCAATCTTTTTGCAGGTTACTTTTAATCGACTTTACGTTGGAGAGACAGACGCGTTTTAAAAAAAAAGAACTGTGTATTAGTTTGTTAAACTAATATTATCACAGTTTCTTTTATTTTTCGGAATCTCCTGGAGCGATTTTTATATCTTTTTCGGGTTTTTGAGGGTTTCCGTTATTTGGATTTCGCAAAGATGGATTTATATAGGACCTGTTGGATTTTTGCATTTTTTGGGGGGCTTTTTTAAACTTTAACATGGATTAACAGACAGATGTAAGGATTATTACTTGTTGGAATACATCTTCTACAGCTACATAAACCGTAAGTCTATTTTTTTTAAATTAATTGGGTGGAAAATGTTGTTAAAATTAAAATTAATTGTGATATATAGTATATTTTGGTAAATATTATTTATTTGTAAATATATAGTTTTTTTTTGTTAAAACAAATATATATCACAAATAAGTAATAATTGTGAAAATATAATATTAATATATGTGTGTAAAGTGTTTGTTTTGTGAACGAAAAAATGTATAATAGCTGTGGAACTGTAGTTTATAATATGCTTTTGGCTATTAGGGATAGGTAATCTAGGCCTCTTGTTGATGGGTATAGGGTAACCTGACTTTGCAGTAGCTCAAACATTTTTTTAGTTTGTTTAGTTAATTTGGGACATATTTGAGTTACAGATTGTTCCATCCGTAATTCTTGATAGCTGTGTTCTTTTTGTATAGATTGTAGTAGTTTTTGTAGGGTAGGTTTACCTCTGCTTGTTGTTGCTTGGAAGGCATTATGCCATCCTTCAACACCATTATTTGTTTTGGCTTCTTTGTTTAAGGTACTTAGGTACACGTTCCACCAAGGAATGTGGAACTTAGGTTGCGTTCTATGCCCTGATCTATGCAGTCTTCCCACCCAGGTGTCCTCAAAGTAGTCTAGTAGTGGGCTTATTTTGTCTTTGTTCCTTCTGTAATAGGGGCTCTCTATTAGAATATTGTAGTGCTCTGCTACATCAGTTACAGGTACATATGCTAGTGCTATTAGCTTTTTAATTTGGTAGGCGAAAGTACTGTCTGTAGCATATTGTACACTAAGGGGCCAATTCCGATCTCGGCCGGTAGGGCTCCGAATCGGATTCGGCATAACCGGATCCGATTCGGAGCCCTATTTCCTGACCGATTCGTACGCACGTCCGGACGAGCGAGTACGATGCGAAATCGCCGACCGACTCGTTCGGGCGTCCCAACCGCTCCGACCGACTCGTTCCCGGGTCTAACCGCACCGACCGACTCGCTCGGACACGACTCGCACCGCGCAATGGAGAAGTTCCCCGGCCGGGTAAGTACGATGCGCGCCGCTAGCAGTCCGACCGACACGCGCCGTCCGGCTCGAAAGAGCAGTCGGAGCCGTACTTCGGGGGTCCGTGTCGGACCCCCCCCGTACGCGTAGCCGCGCGAGTCGCACACAATGTGCGTGTATGGCGCGAGTCGCTTCGCCGCGTACCCGCTGTAGGGGGAGCCCTTGTCCGCCTCGCACCCATTGAGGCAATGGGAGCCCGCGTACGCATTGTACGACCGGGTCCCATTGACTTCAATGGGAGTCCGACCGACTCGAGTACGATAGCATACAGACGCATCGTACTCGTTCGGTCGGGCTGCACAGGTCCGATTCGGTCGGAAATCTCTCCGGGTCCGGCTCGGTTGATTTTTGTAGATGTCTCCAGAGACTCTGGTTAAAATGATAATAGCAACCCTGGATTGCTGTGTGTGGATAATTTTTCAGTATAGCATTTATCATGGCTATTTCAAAATCAATAATTATTTTTGAAGGAAAATAATTATTGCTTTCTTCTTTTATTTTAGTGAGTATATCTTTGTAGGTAGTTTGCTGTTTATTTGGTAATAGGGCATAGATGAATGGAATATTTGAATGTTGGTACAATCCATGCACTGTGTACAGCTGGTAAAATGGTTTTGGACAGACTTTGAAAGTTCCATCCATCATCCAGGTGTCACATTGCTGTAATTTAACTAAATTGTTTGCAGTAGCAAACATAATTATTCTTTTATCTGGGCATTTGTTATCAAAAAATATAAATGGTTCTTTAGTGTGAGTAATGCTTAATTCTGGTGGAATAACTACTTCTGCAAATGTTTTAGGGGCAGGTATGGTACTTGTAGTTGCTTTTTTTGTCTGGCAATAGTTCTTTTTAAAGAAGCTATGGACGGTAATTGTCCTGATGCATGTTGAGGTACTTTTAATAGTTGCTCTTTTAGTATTTGGGTAGTTGGTTTATCAGTACTGGTGCTTGCTTCTTTTATACTTTCAAGAGCATCTCTAACCTCAATCTCTGTTATGTTTGGGGGTGATTATGTTCTTTTACAGAAAGAACAGTAGTTTCATGAGTAGTAGCTCTTCCATAGCATTTGTTAGAGTAGTATTTGCTACACTTCCAAAACACTTTAAGGCCAGTTTGTTTCTCCTGTGTATAGACATACCCCATATAACATAATAACATTTTATTTTTTTGTGACATTACAAATTCTGCACCTTCAGTCATGTTGTTTTGTTTTATGCTAGGGAAAATTAAAAAACAAAATTTTTAATATAATAAATACCACATATTTATTAAATACAGTTACATTTCAGTGAATATACTTACAATGTTTAGTTTGATGTAAATAAAATTGTCCAGGAAATGATTTCAAGCTTTATTTTCTATTTTCTTGATGTAATTTCTGTTGGGAAGAGAAAACAAACATTTTAATAATTTGATTATATTGTTTGTACATGATAGGGATTTTAGGGGAAAAGGGTTATTTGGGTGGGTATTTAAGGGTGTTTAATAATTGAAAATTATATACTTAGGGGCTCATTACGATGGCGGGCGGAAGCACAACCGCCGTGCTGGCGGATGCAAAAACCACCAGTTACCGCCGGCACGCAGCAGTCCACACGCCCGCCCAATTACGATGCGAAAAGTAGGCCAAACACCGCCGGCAAGCCAGCAACACCGTCCGCCATCAAAGTGCGCCCGTACACGTAGCGGCGCAGCTCAACTGACACACACCGTCCGACGAAACACGTCCCGCCCGGCGCATAAATTACGATGCCGCAAACAAACGGCTCCCACGGCCAAGAGATACCGTACGACAAACCGAAGCGGTAACACGGACGCCGAGCACGGACAACGAAGAAGCGGCTCCCCGAGCATGAATCCAGCACTGCAGGCCCTCCCCATGCTCCTGCTGATGCACCACCAAGGACGCAACGTACCACGGAGACGCAGGTAGGCACACACACAACAAGTGCACGCAAACAGCGCACACAGTGCAAGGGCGGAAAAGCGGACAACCCCCACCAGCGCGTGTACACTACACATCCACCATTGCATCCACATATGACACACAGGCCAAATCGTAACATCGCGTAACACATGTGTACACACCACCTGGGACTAGGAACCAACCACCCCGTCACGGCCCCAAAGCGCCGATGACGCCGCCACACATGCGCACAACGCAGAGGCCAACCGCAGCGCCATGCATGCGTCGCACACAGACACAGGGACACAACCAAGCAGCACACACATCAGCCCCACCCCGAACGCACATGACACGTGACAGGCCTGCCACAGACATGTCCCCAACGCCCAATTCACGGACAACACCCAACGCCACACAACCGACGCACACATGTCAGTGAAGTCACGCAACAGCAGGACACACCCCAGTGTAACAAACATGGCGTAGCACACAGCGGCGGCAACACCAACTAGGAGAAGCAGGGCCCCTTCGGGAAGAGGAACGCCAGTACCACACTGAAACACCCATACCACCCTGCACATATGAACAAGACATATAAAACGGAACACCAAAGAGCCCGGGGACCGACAACAGGTGGCCCAAGAATAACATCCACACACAAGGCCCAACGCAGAGCGGAAAGGCAGCCTGCCGCCCACACAAGGGAGAGCAGACAGCACTGAATGACCTTCCATTCCAACTCCGAAACCACAGCCCTACGACAGAAGCCGGTGAATACAGCCATTGTCCAAGAATAGACCAACACAGGCATGCCGAGGAGACCGACCACAGGGCAGATAGCGCATATCACAGAAGCACACAACGGACGGGGAAGAAAGAAGAAAACACTCCCCCATGTCGGCCACATGCAAGTTAATTGGAAGGAGTCACACATCACTGACCTTGAACTGTCTGAGAAGCATGTGGGATGAGGGCCCGTGTCCTCCAAACAAGCCAACAGAACACAAGTCCTGTCTCCCTACGACTACACAGAGCTCACAGCAACCTCGGAGCGTGCACATTGCAGACTGCACACACAGCCGGAGCACGCCACCACAACGCACCGCTGCGAAATGGCAACCGCAACACACCTACCCAACTACGCCGGACAGCTCAAGCTGTACAAAACCAACCTGATACATACATTGGGATGCGATCTCCTGTCCCTGCTGAACGTAAGTTACCGACTGACTTACCGCATCACATTGTTCAGCTGCGTCATGCCCGTCTTCTACTGTCGGAGGTGTCCCTACCAGCATCCCGTCGAGATATGCCTCTCCAACCCGGCATGTCTGAAGGCGGACCTGCTACCACTACTCCTCCCTCTGGACGCACACGACAGGGCCTGCTCTGCCTATGGGGGCATGGCGTATGTGGCCAACATCGCACCCGCACTGAAATGGGACCACTGTGCCTCCACACGACGGATCATCGAGAACAGCTACATCGAATGTCACCCAGCATGCCCCATCATGGTCCTCCAAGGGACAACTTACGAACAACACCTTGACAGCCACCATCCGCTACATTGGCTGGCAAACATGTACACCACCAATGACATGGAAGCCCTGCTGGACGGCATCGCATACCTGACAACCTGTAAATTCGTCGGACCACAACGCAGGTTCCCCGATTGACCTATGATGTCCAACCCCGCACCCATGCTTAGCTTCCGCACGGACTGGCCAGTCACCACCACAACAGCCATACCAAACGACCGGCAACTGTAACCACACCATCAACGACATCGCCATGACATCGGATATGACCGGGACATGCACACTGTTCCCCATCACATCCAGGAACACCGCATGCATCGTGGGAGGCAGTGGCATGGGGTCTGTGTATCGCACCCACATGGACGGAACTGCACGAACAACCAGGACACGACATGGATCCAGCGCCCATGGACACACACACCGCTCAGTGGACATGAATAGGTCGCCTGGAGTCTGTGGGTGCTGCACCCCTCCCACCCCCGCCCCGGGAATCCCATACCAGGACCTTTGCATGGACGACAAGTGCATACAACAACAACACGACCCCAGTGACTGTGACATGTCCAGTAACCACCACATTGCAACAACAAGTGGCACGCCGCTGCATGCACGCAAGCACATGCCCTGATGTCATCTCACATGCACGCGTGCATGAGGAACAACCGCAGCAAACCTGTCACATGGAACTGAGATGGACTGTGCCCATGATGCCAAGCGGTCTGGTAGGCTACATGTATACCGTCTGTGTCAAAGTCCGCAGCTCCGCAGCTATACGTAAATGTACATTAGCACAGCCTTGGCCAAGCAGATGTAACTCTGAAGCCCACATCCCACATGCAACAGCCAATCACATGTAACCCCACACCCTATCCCATTTGCAATCATGCTCAGTATATCCTCAACATGTATTCCGCTGCCAGTAGTGTCCACTATACTGCATCACAGAGGACAGAAGACTCAATATAATGTTTGAAACCAAAACTGTCTCCGCTGACTCATTTCACAAGTACGAATGAGAGAGGATGAGAGTATGTGAAGTACACGGCAGTCGTGACATGACCATGTAGTCCACTGGTATTGGATGTCAACGCAAATGAGTAGCACAACTGTGGAAGACACACATGTGTCGTGTGAAGTCGTATGGACGCAGTGCTCAGGTGGGTGGGTGTGACGGGTAGATGCGCACATGCCAAGTTGGAGCACGCCGTGTTGGGAGGGGTCATGAACAGTACACCACCGCTTCCCTGGGCATTGTGAGAGGACACCTGTCGGGGGGAGTGAACACGTGTGTGCACAGCAGCCGGGCACACGTACAAAGCGGTACCAGGCGCACCTCAGCCCACCCTCTGTGGACAAGCTGGATCCTGTTGTGCGCCCGCCATGCCCCTTGACAAGGCACACACAGCCCCAGTCGACCAGGTGTAACCCCAACATAGTCAATCCGCACAGGCGATACAGGGCACGGGATGGCAGTGGAGCATGGTGTGTGAGAGGTCTCCTCGCGCTCCTCCTGGTCATATCACGCAGGCAATAGAACCTCAACGTCTAGCATGGCACAAGTCAAATGGAAGTGTAGGGGGACGCACCACAGCACGAGCAGCACTGACGTCACGGGAGGTGGCTCGCACCATCCCATCCATTGCCCATCATACCAACCACGCCACATGCCATTGCGACTAAGTGCAAGCGCGTGCGCCACCACCCCGAGCCCTCCCCAGAGAGGCCAAAGAGTGAATGTGTGGGCCATCAGTCACAGACGGACGCGGCATGGCCGCAAGGGCAGCCACAGCCACTGGGTGTCGCAGGTGGCGGATCCGGAAGGCGAAGACTGTGATGCATAGTCCATGCAGGCCGGGTCTCCATTTGGGGCACCACGCAGGTGGACGGCGTCCCGCAACACATCATACCCTGAGACAGCCCACTCGTGCAACTGGACCCACACATACACTCCTTGCCCTCTCTGGTGCGAGCTTGGGGCTGCCTGTGCAAGCGCTAGCCTCGCAGGTGCACATGCATATTGGGGGAGCGAGGGGAGGACATGAGGGCTGGGGCGAAGATGACTGTATCACTGTCAGTGAGTACAAGGGATGACCCAGATGTGGAAAGGAAGAGACGTGTCCCGTGTGTACTGCAACTAGTCGCCAATCCAACTACCCCCCATGTCCGGAATGTAAGCCCGCACCTAGGCCCGCCCATCCGCCACATCGAATATACCACCAGCACGACAACCTTCCCATTCGAAACACTGACTGGGGGTGGCGACCAGTGAACAATCATGTGTAGCCTACCCACGCGTACATGTGGGCCCTCCATGATCCATGTCACCTGCGGCAAAGTCATGACATGCGCAATGAGGGAAGTGAGGAGAGCTGTCCGCCCCACGCACAGAAGGTGCATCAGCTCCACAGACCCAGCAGCGAGTCCAGCAGGGGTCACATGTGCAGGGGCAGCTGTGCCTGGTGTGAAGGCACATGCATATAGACAGCACATCGACCAATGTGTAGTCTGCCCACATCTACAGTCCATCATCATGCGGACATAGGAATTGAACACAGGGCAACACATCTTGAGTGGGTGCACCCACCGTGACCAACAATGCGCAATCATCGACGTACCCGCCCTGTGCATGGCCCCCACCCAACGGAGGCACATCCAGTGCCACCATCCCACACACACAAGCCTTCCACGGAACATGCTGTGTCCAATGCTCAGTACAGAGTCAGCGCCCATCTGGTGGATCCTGAACAGGAGACACATGCACACACATGCCAGCTCCCACTATGTACGTCTGCCACCTGGCACGTGCAATGTAACCTCTCACCTGTGACGTGTGACTGCAAGCACACAGCCGTCTTGGCATGGGGCTGTCAATGTGGACACCTGTCAATGTTTCGGGAGGTGTGATCCGTACAGTGCTGTACATAGGGTGCAGTGCTGACACCTACTACTGTCTCATATCCCCTCGTGCCACAGGTCCCACTTGTTTTGGCCGCTCAGCCTGTGCCCACATCGTCGTCGTCGTGTGCCATACTCATCCAGCCTCGGAAGCAGTTCCATGCTCAGCAGACATTCATGTTGCCGTGGCGTTGCCGCTTGACGAATATGCAGTCAGTCCCCATCAGCACGCCCCGCAAGTCATTGGGGCCTAGATCCCCATGTGCATGCACATGGCAGTGGTCTGTATCACTAGCCATTGCCATTGTTGGGAGACCTGTGTAAGTGTATTGTGGCCGTGCTGTCCCAGCTTGACAGCTGGGCTGTGGCTCATGTGCTTGCTCAGTCATGTCAGTGATGTGTATGCGAAATTGCTATGTGTTGTTTTGCTTTGACATGTGTCCACTGCCATTTTCCCTAGGCGGAGACCGAACATTGACCGCCCATACCAATTGCTGGCGGACATGGACGATACAGAGGTCATTAGGAAGTTTCGGCTGGACAGGCCAACCCTGCATCGACTGTGTGCCATGTTGGAACCCCATCTCCGTCTCCGCAGGGTGTATCCGACAGCTGTCACCCCCACGGCTAAGGTGATGGCCGCCATGCATTTCTTCGCCACTGGGTCATTCCAGCACACAGTGGGCAGTGGAGGAGGGATGTCCCAGCCCATGTTCAGCAAGGTGCTGAGGGATGTACTGGCAGCCATGATGCTGTACCAAAACAGGTACATCCGCTTCCCCAGGGCTCGTGAATTGGCGGCAGTGAAGGGTGCATTCTATGCCCTTGGCAGAATCCCACACGTCGTTGGAGCCATTGACTGCACACATGTTGGCCTTGTTCCACCACAGGCCACTGAGCACCTGTACCGCAACAGGAAGCACACGCACTCCCTGAATGTGCAAGTGGTGTGCCTTGCGGACATGGTGATCACCCACGTGTGTGCAAAGTTCCCAGGCTCGGCCCATGACGCACACATAATGCGCAACAGCATCTTGCCACGACTGATGTCCAATCTGCAACAGGATCGTGGCTGTATTGTCGGTGAGTATGTGGAGTGGTGTAGCGTGCTGGTTGTGCGATGCTGTCCCCTGTCCAGTTGGAATAGCAACGGTTCTCTGTGTCCCTCACACCCAGGTGACTCTGCGTACCCGAATGGGGCATGGCTGCTCAGTCCATTGAGGAATCCTCGCACCCCAGCAGACGATCGCTACAATGAGGCACATGGGAGGACCAGACGTGTGGTCGAGCGTACCTTTGGCCTCCTCAAGTCCAGGTTCAGGTGCCTGGACCGCACCGGGGGTGCGCTGGCGTACTCCCCACAGAAGGTGTGCCAGATAGTGGTGGCGTGCTGCATGCTGCACAATCTGGCCATTCGGAAGCAGATCCCCCTCATCGTGGATGACGGAGATCAACCAGGGCCCCAGCCCGCAGACCAGGACAGCTCGAGTGAGGAGGACAGCGGAGAGGAGGAAGCTGGTAATGTGCGGCAGCAGCTCATCGCCCACTACTTCACTTGACGGTGAGTGTCCATGTACGACGGCTGATGTGGCTGTGTCTGTGCAGGTGTGTGTGTGCTGTGTCAGGGTGGCCGTTTGTTCACTGCGTGCTGTGTGTCAACGCTCCATGGCAAGGGTAGTATGCCACTGTTGGTGGCTGTGGCATTGTGCCCTATTGCTCTGTGCGATGTGTGTACATTGCTTGTAGTTGTTGACATGTACTGTGTGATGGGTGTGTGACACACTCATTGAATGTGCTCCTGTTCTGTCTCCCACCCCTAGGTCCCTACAGGCCCTCCGGTTCCATTGCCATGCCACGCATCAGGTGCCTTTCCGCCCAAGGTGGCCGTTGTATTCCGTACAAATAAAACACAGGGCACAAACAGCAGTTTGTGTAAGAGGTGCATTTATTTCAAACTGTGACATGTGATTGTGTGTAAGGTGATGACATAAGTGGTGCGTGCAGTGACAATGAGCTGTCGGTCATGGCTGCGTGATGCTCAGGGTGTACCCACTGGTTCTATGTCCATAGTCCAACACACACATGCCATCCAGATGGCTGTGTGGAGTGGGATCGTAGTCCAAGTCAATGCAGTGGGTGGTCAAGGAAGGCTGGCTGGCTGCCTCACTTGCGTCTGGAGCGTGCGAAGTCCTCCCGGGAGATCTGTCTCCACTTCGGACGGCGCCTTCCACGTTTGCGAGGGGGTGCCTGCTTGCGACATGCTGGTGGTTGAGGTGTGCTCACTGGCTGTGGACGCAGGGGAACTGGACACTGCTGCTCGACCCTGCGCCCCGGCAGGTGGTGGCGGAGGGGAGCTGCTGTCCCTGGCTGTGACCTCACCGCCACCACCAGCTGGCCCATGAGGTCCACGAGTTGGCCCATACGGGCGTCCATGGACCTCAGCACCCCCAGCACCTCCCGCGTGTCTGAAGCAGACCTGACCCATTGTTCTTGGGCCTCTTCATAGGCCCCAAGGACTCTGGCCATTTGAGGCAGGGCATGGCTCCCAGGGGAGACTTGCGTTTCCCTGACCCTGCTCCTCCTACCAGTACTGCTGCCACCGGCCTGCCCACTAGCCACATTGCTCACCACGGTCCTCGCTGTGGCTCCCAGGGTGGATCCAGTCGGCCGGGCCACCACCTGCGCTGGGGCTGGTGCCAGCGAAGACGTGGTGGTGGTGGCGGCGGTGGTGGTCGGTGCGGCGATATGGCGGTTGCGGCAATGGTAGTGGCCGCAATGACCGTGGGTGTGGCCGCAATGACCGTGGGTGTGGCCGCAATGACCGTGGGTGTGGCCGCAACGACAGTGGCAGCAGGGGGCTGGGAATGTTCAGCAGCCCTGGATGATGGGTTGGTGGGTAGAAGGGGTCCTGGGGAGCGGCTGGGCCCTGCCACACCAGATGGGCCTGCTTGGTGGTCCGTGTCCGAAGAGGAGGACAGATCCTCCACATCCGTGTGTCCTCGTTGGGGGCTTGTAGGCTGGCTGTGCTGGCTGCTGTCTCCATCCCCAGCATCCAGCAGTTCGTCACCTGTGGAGAGAATGAGATTTGTTATTGTGTTGCACCTGGCGAAGTATGTATTTGTCGTCTGACATTAACAGTTCGTGCAATCTCATACATGGGTTTCCCGGAGGCGTGTGTGTGGCTGTAGCATTTGTAGTTGTGTGTGCTTGACAATGGGACTGTGTGCTGTGCACATGTGGCATGGGACGGATTGGCCATGCCGATGGGTGTGTTGCTGTGCCCCTACTTATTGTGACTCTGGTGTATGCGGGCTCCTGGCCCATCCTGGGTCTGGTTTGTACTTTGCTTTTGGTGTTCAGATGGGACGCTTAGGAACGCATATGGCAACATGGGGGCCATGCCCCAGATTCGCATTTGGGATGGAATATGCTTTTGGGGTACATGCTGTGAGCCATGGGTGCCGAACGTGACATGTGTTGTGGCAGCATGACAGTGCATGGTTTGAGGTGTGTGCATGCTTGACATGGCCTGCATATTTGCTGTCTGTTGTGATTACTGGACATGGCATTGGACGCATCGTTATGAGTGAGTGATGGTTGTGTGCCAGCCAACGTATTGCAGTTGTCCCATCTCCTTGGTGTGCGTGCTGCCCTGTGCCATGTGCATCACTGCAGTGCTCGGGGGGTGTGGCCCATGTTGTGTGTTGTTGCTCACAGTGTGTCGTGCGCTTCATTGACTTCTGGCACATGGTTGGTCATGGGCATGTATCTTAGCGTGACTGCTGTATGTGTGGCAGCTGTGCGGATGACATGCATTTCATGAGACTGGGGCTGACGGATGGGATGGATGGTATGTTGTATGTGCATGGTGTGTCTGTGTGTTTGATGGGTTCAGTGGTGTTCGTGTGCATTTATGTTGTTCTGCTCTGTTGCGTCTAGTGTTGTTTGTCTTACATAGGCGTAGTTGTGGGGTGTGTGGTTGACAGGCAGTAGGGGCTACATGGACAGGACTTCAATGGTGTTTCGGTTGTGTGTGATGGGTTGTACAGTGGCTGCCGTGTGGTACTATATTCAGTGTGGCTTGTGCATGCAGACGTGGCTCCTTGGGTGTTGCTGTGTTTGTGATGGGTCATGTGGGGTGTGAGTCTGTGGTTCATGTCCGTGTGCACATTGTTCACTTGTTCGTGACGGTGGGCGGTGCTGCGTGTTCGTCTGCTACGTGACATGTCCCATGTGTTGGTCGTGTTACGGTCCTCATGCCTCCAGTAATCCAGCCCTGTCCAGTTTCCCACCTGCAGGTTGTTCGTGCGTGCACTGTACTGGATGCCACATGGTTCTAAGCGGGGGTGCTCCATGTTGCAGGTCTGTGGGGGTTGGGGGGTGTTGTGGGTCATGGTGGTGGCTGGACACCCACTGACACCGATTGCTGTGGACCGTGATGTCTACCTTTCGGCTGTCGTTGTGCACTGCGGTGGCTGACACGTGGCTGTGGGGTGTGGGGGATGCTCCTCCTTGCTGTGCTGTGGGACTAGGGGCCTGGTGTGTTTTGTACTTGGGCTGTCCACCCTCCCACCCACTGCACTTTGTGTTCCTGCCACTTACCTGTTACTTGTCGGTTAGTGCAGCTATGGCGGACACATGGGTGTGGTGGGTGCTCGTTGTGGCGCTTCTGGCATATTTGGGGACCTGTTGGTGGTTACGTGGCTGGCTGAGTGTACACATGTCCCCACGCATCTTACAGTTGTTCGGTTTGGGCTGTGTGTGGTGGTGTCTGTTGCATGTGTGTGTGATGTGTTGTGTATTGTGTGCTGGACATGGGGGTGTTTGTCCCTGGGAGCTGTGGCATGGTGGTAGTGCATGTGAGTACATAGCGGTGTGCTGGTATACATTAGTTTGTACTTACCAGCCTCCACTCCCCCTGCTAATCCGGCGAGGATCTCGGGATGTATGATGACTCGCACCTTCTCCTCCCACGCTTTGAAGGTCTTGAAGAGCGCGGGATTCCCTCCGCCAGTGACGGCAGCCAGCTCTCTGTTCTTGCTCTCCTTCTTCTTGACCAGGCTCTTGACGTCATTCCACCGTTTGTTTATTTCGACTCTGTTCCTGGGCAGGGTCCCGACTGCATTGACCTGGTCTACGATCCGGTTCCACATTCTCTTTCTGGTGGCTAGTGGTGTGTGCTGGACCAGGTTCCCATAGATTTGTGGGTGCACCTTGATGATCTCGTCGACCATGACCGTCAGCTCCATGGGCGTGAACTTGGGCATTCTTTGTGGTGCCATGGTGTTTGTGGTGCTGGTGCGGTGTGTGTTGTGTAATGTGCAGGGGGTTTGTGGTGCCGGTGTTTGGTGGTGGTGGTGGTGGTGGTGGTGGTGGTTGTGATGTGTGCGTTTCTGTGGTGTGCTGCTGTCCTTGCTGTGTCACTGTGTCCTCTCCTCTCCTCTCTAGTTTGCAATGTTGCAAGGGGTTGTGGTCTGTGGGAGTGCTGCTTTTGTACTTACCTATGTGGGTGTGTCCTCATGGTCTGTTGTTTTCAGGTGTGTTGTGTCTGGGGTTCTGGCCTTTGTAGTTTTTGTTTGTCCAGGGGGTGTTTTCGGGATGTGTACTGTGCTTGTGTATTTGTGCGTGCCTTGCTGTGTGGACTTGTTGGCCATGTTGTGTGCGATTGGTTTTGTCAGCGGATGGTTTCTGTGCAGGGACGTGGGCGCCATGGCTTCTGCCGTGTCGATTCTCATCGGCGTTGTTTGCGCTGGCGGGCGGTATATTTGTAGTTTTCCGCGCTCATGGCGGTGCGATCGTAATCTCACGTGCGGTGTGTCGGGCGTGAGGGCGGGCGGTTTTGTGTTGTCGTGCGTGTTTCCGTCCGTGGCGGGCGGTTTGACTCCGACTCGGACGATGGCGGGCGGTATCTTGTGTGATTTTCCGCCGATGGCGGTTTTCGGTTTGTGTAATCGTAATGTCGTGGTCGGTGTTCAGACGGTGTGTGCGGGCGGATTTTTGCCGCTTCCATGCCTGGCGGATTTTTTTACGCCGGGTATCGTAATGGGCCCCTTACTTTTTAATTGTATTTAGTTGGTTAGTGGTTGTAGAATTATTTTGGATGCTTTTGCTGTTGGCTGCAGAGGAGATAGATAAAAAAGAAAATATATATTAGTGAATAACGTTTGAAAAATTATTTTAGGTAGCTTTGGCAAAAATATAATATACTTACATTTATTGTTCTTTTATTGGTGAGAATTTTGAAAATATTTTTCTGGCTTTGTAAGATATCTGTAGAGCTGATATAAATGTAAGGAATGAAAGAATAGTAAATTAGGTCTCAGAAATAATTATTGTTGAAGGTTAGTAGTATTGTTATATTTTAAATACAGTTTTACTTACTTAGTGCAGTTTTAAAGATTTCTTCAGTAATGAAAGTTTTCTTTTAGGAAACAGTTGGGCAGAGTTTCACCTTCTTCTTTATTGTAGGTTAGAAGTGTAAAAGAGATGTAAACATTTGATGTTTATATAGTGTTTATTTAATTGGTTGCTTTATGTTATTGGTGTATTTTAAAATGTGAGTATTTGATTCTTTGAAGTTAATTGTTTTTATTGTTTTGGCTGTTTGTTTCCATATAAGGGAAACGCTAATTAAGAAACTGTTAGTAGAAAGTAATTATTTTTTCGTTTTGCTTTTTTAAAATATTTTAAACATTGTTTTGAATGTGAAATGATGCAAGCATTATATATTTTACAAATTGTATTTTATTATTGTAATTGTTTAGAGGAAAAATTTATTTTTATATATTGATGTTTGCAAATTATTTTTTTATGTTGTTTAAGTGTTTTATATTGTTTTATAATGTGAATTTATATTTGGTGCTAAAGATATATTTAATTGAGCAGTTTTTCTATAGTCGATATTTTCAAAAAGTCGATAATATTGATGTCTATATTTTGCTATTCGATATTTTTGTTATTTTGTATGTTAATTAAATTTAAACGATATTTAATTTAACGATATTTTGTATTTCGATATTGTGGTGTACGATGTTTTTTATATACGATATTGTGTACTCGATATTTTTGTATTTTTATAAATAAGTATGGGTAGTTGATATTATTGTACTCGATATTATGACGCCGATATTTTTGTTGTCGATATTATGTCAGTGATCCGAAATAGCGGCTATCTGTATGAATCTGGATGCTGAAAAAGGCATTATTTAGGTCAATGACAGAGAAAAAGTTTGCTGAAGGGGGAATCATTGTTAAAAGTGCGGTAATGTCCGGGACCACTGGGTATTGGGGAATGACTATTTTGTTCACCTCCCGGAGGTCAATCACAAAGCTTTATACATAGGAGTGGGCATCATGGGAATCCGAGGGGGTTTTCTTAAGAGCAGGAAGAATAGGGCTATTATACATATTCGCCATAGTCTCCTCAACCACACCAGATTCAATCAAGTCCAGTATTATGTGCAACAAGGCCTTCTCACCTGCCTGGGATATCTTGTACTGGGGGACACGTGGTAATCGAGCCTCATCTTTGATCTGGATGGAAACTGGCAGTATTTGGAGCAGCCCCACATCTGTGTCTCCCGTGGCCCATAACGTACACAGCACATTTTTAAATTCAGCTGGAAGGGGGGCATCTTTCGCAAAGCACTGTTTAGTACCAACAACTGGTGGGCCAATGGTCATATAGACACCGTCTGGTGAACAGGAAATAGTCGCATGCAACTTCTTCAGCAAATCGAGTCCCAACAAATTTTCCCCACAATTTGATGTCAGTAAAAAAGGTGAATCGACCGTAAAGGGACCAATCGTCAAGGCAAGGGGCTTGGAGATGGGGCTAATGACCGGCACACCTGAAAAACCCACCGAGACATTATTGTGGCCAGACAGAGCTGTCCCCCGGACCAGTGAACGGGAAACAGAGCTATTCATAGCCCATGTATCGACCAAAAATCTCTTAGCAGCACCCTGCAAATCAGCAAGGACATAAGGTGCATCCTGATCTACGGGCACTGGAACCGGTCCCTTACTCTGTCTTCGGCTGTCCTAGCTATGAGATAACCCCGTCACTTCGTCCATGTCATAATCGTCATGATAGTACTGCCGGCCTCTGGGGTTGTCAAAATAATTCCCACTTTGCCTGTTGTGTGACGTATCTCCCAACTGCGCCGCTCCCCTTCCCCCTGCACCTCACCCACGTCCTCTGGACCCCTGACCTCTTGAGGCCCTGTCCTTCTGTAACAATTCCGGGCACTCGTTTCGCCAGTGTCCCTCCTGTTTGCAGTATGCACATTAAATGAGCCCAATTGGCGTGTTGGACGTGCCACCTCTACCAGACCACTGTTGGGTCAGACCAGAACCTCTACCTCGTCCGTTGCCCCTTGCAACCTGCTGCAGTAATACCCTTGTCTTCAAATCCTTTGACTTTTTCTCTGCCTTTTCCTTATCCTCGTTCTCCCTATGCTCATAATATTGTGCCATACTCAATATCACAGATGGGGATGATGTGGTCCAAGTACTTTCCGAGGCCTGCAAATGTGTTGCAATTTCGGGAAGTAAGTTGGTAACAAATCTATTGATGAACAAACGAACACCACCCTCCTGTGACACGTCCTGTCCACTAAAGTCCATAAATACCCCTTCAAACCTGGTAAAGAAATCTGACACACTTTCATCCTTTTGACAGCATGCAGTCAACTTGTCCCAATCCATCCTTTTTGGCGGTATAAGCGAGTGCATGTAGGTGATAATACGCCCTGGCAAAGCGAGAAGCTCCGCTTTAGGCTTGTCTCCAGGCTTGCGCTCCTTGTCCCAAGTCCTAATCTCGTCCCATGTTCCCCCCCACTCTAATGCATGATCCTGTGTATGGACCTGACTCCATATGTCCATCGGTACCAGTAGACCGAAAAACTGCTCTATGTCAGCTAGCGTCATTACGGTGGAGGAAGCCGCCTCCGTCAATTCTTTATAGTATGCGGTAGGGTTTTTCCGGGGGTCCGGAAGCTGGCTCTTTAAGGATAAGACCTCACTCTTTTTCTAAGGCGTATAAACCCATTGCTCCTGAAAGCGAGCTTCAACTCGTTGTCTAATCACATCATTAGTGGAATTGCGCTGTTCTGGTATTTCAGGGTGGTAAATGGGATGGACTTCCCTCATGGGGTGCTGTGTCCCCATTATCGGGACTTTCTGGAGCAACCTACCTCGGTAACCCACTAGTGTCGTTATATTACTTAAAACTTCATTGAGGGCCATACCTGCCGCATATACCCTATCTTGTATGTCGTATATTATTTGCGGTGCAACACTGTTAAAACACAGCTCCCATAATTCTATCAGCATCGCTGACATGTGTTTGAGTGCATGCTGTTGTATGAACGGCTCATAGTCTTTCATCACACTCCACACATCCTCCACACTATAGATCGGGTGTCGAGCCCACTGGGCTGCTTGATTTGCCACCATTTGTTTCTCCTCATCACCCACTGCAGAACACACCAACACGTTGTCCATTCGATCGCGCACTGCCGCCCAGTTCACATCATGCATTCCACGCTCAGGAGTGTCAACATTCAACTGTGCCTGGTGTGTCTCACTAACGGGGGAGGGGGCAGATGCAGAGACAGGCACCATCATGTAGGGGGAAGGGCGGTAGGGGTATACAGGGGGGTATCACCAGAGCTAGTTGACTGGGCAGGGGAGACGATAGCGCCTGCCCCAGTGACTGGTGTAGATGGAAGGGAGGCGAGAGGGGCTACAGCTGCAGCGGTAACGCTGGGAGCGGGAGGGCTAGAGTAGGCTGCACTGGGGGCCGGGGACTGGGAGGTCGGAACTGCCGGGTTTATCCGTTCGGGGGCGTAAGGAGGAGGAGGACGAGAATACAACAGCTCATCAACAAACTCATATCCTTCTTCTCTAGCCACATAACACTTATCCGTCTGTAACCGAAACTTCCTATCTGCACACTCTATACCCTTCTCTACCTTCCCTCTTTCATAGGCTACTGCCTTCTGTGTAATCGTTTGCGTCTGTTTCTTTCGTGCTTCTTTCTCTGCCCTCATACATCGCTGCTTTGCTTCCTTCTGCCATACTCTCAAAGAATCAAACATCGACTGCCTGCTCCTCCTAGCAAACAACTTGTCCTGCAAGTAATTCAATTTCTGTTCATCAAATGAGCCGGTGAGCGGCCACCGCAACTCGGCATTATCCTTCGTATATTTATGCCACAACGTACTGGACATAACAGGGCCAATATCATGTTTAACATACATATCAAAATATGGGGTACTATTCATTAGCATTGAGAAACAGCCTTGAGCAAAGAGAAGAAATAATAACGGAATACAGTATTCTGAGGCAAGCGAAAATAATAATAATGATGAGGCCTAACTCGGGCACAGTCTGAACAGTCTAATAAGGGTATCGAAAAAGAAAATGGAGTCACATTCGCTAACTAAAGCCTGCACATTACGAGGATAACTCAGTGGGTTGCATAACGCGAATGAGACTGGCATGCATTTAGCCACATAATGCTAACATAATATAATACAGAGAGTATATATGGTAGGGACGGGATTTCAAGACTAACAAGTCTAGATATGTACGACAATAGCGTATTTTGTAGAGTTATTTGGCAAGTTGTCCTAACTTCAAAGATAACATTTTTCACATGACTTCTATGTCTTTATGACTGTTCTTACTGTGGTTCCTTCTGCAGTGCTTTTAGGGTGAGCATGCATGGGTTCGGATCCCCCTTAAGGATGCAAGTATTTTTCTATTCAACTTGTTGGTTGGCTTCTACCACAGTTGGATGATTTCATTCCAATGCTTCTTTAATGTCTTGTGACTTTCCTTTTTTAACTTGTGAAGTATATTATTGCTCACCTACATTATTAAGGATGTCTGGTCTTTTTCTTGGGTTCTAGACTGGTTTTGTTTTAGTTTGTGGCTTTTAGTGGTCTCAATTCGCAGGCCCTCCTCCAGAGATGGTACGCTTTGGTTTTTGATTCTAAAGTAAGGAATCTGCCTCTAGATGTCTCTATCAGATGAACAAATACCGTACCTTCGGTAACGCCTTATCCGGTAGAGACAGAATCTAGCCGCAGATTACTTAAGCCCCTCCCATCCTCCCCACTCTGAAAACTGAGTCCACTTCAGTCTCTATACTTTAGTTATGAGACTTCACATACTGAACTATGAATTCAGTGTTTTTTGAGAATGAGTCCTTCTTCATCTCCATGTTTTCGTTATTATATTCACATGCTGAACTATATTCAGTGCCTTTTTGACACAATGGTGTCTCTCATTTTAGCACACTGTTTAAACGGGCAGGTTCTATAGGTGGCTTCACATTTTGAGCTCTGTTGTGCTATGGAAAAAGTTTCCGGATCCAGTCTTGTGCCTGGGGAAGGATTCTAAAGTAAAGCATCTGCGGCTAGATCCTGTCTCTACCAGATGAGGCATTACCGAAGGTAAGTCACTTGTTCTTTACTGCCATTACATCAGGTGTCACTATATAATGGGACATTACATCATAGGTAAGCATTATTATTTAAAAATATATGTACATTTTATACAAACCCGTTTAACAGGAAAAGATGCAATATAGAACCAAAAAATATTTCACAACCTCCTGTGAAATATGGATTTCATCATCATAAAACACAGCCCCAAAAGCAGTCTGCAGACATTTGGTGTACCAAATTACAAGGCAATGTTATCTAAATATGCTGCATACATTTAAATTTATGCTGCACATTCTCTGACAAAATTATTAGCTCCCATGCGGGCTACAAACAACATTTGTTTTTAAATTTGCAAATTATGTATATTCTGTAACGAATTATGTGGTTAATGCTATAAATCCATAATTATTTGGTAAATGCTGCAACCCATAACTCAGTCACCAATTACAATGCTAGAGGTCTTACCCTAAATGCAACTGATACCGTTAAAATATTTCTAAATAATCTTACAGATGAGTTTAAATATCTCATTAACCATACCAGTTTGAAAGAACTGACTATGAATGTAGTGTTATTTATTGGTTAGAGTATGTGTTGTTACTTAGTTACAATTCATTTCTAAGTGTTTTTTTTTTTATTGGAGTGGGCATTAGATTTGGTATGCCAGTTATGGTTTGCATGGTGCATTGTGATCTAGTCATAACTTTTGAATTTCAGTGATTTTTTTTGTTTTAATTTGTAACCATAACTTTACTTTAACAGTGGTCTTTAGGGGAATATTTTTTAATGATATGTTGAGCTTTTATTATCATAGCTACCCATAATTGAACTTTAACTTTTGCTTTTCCAACTTTTTTTATATGTAGCACACACAACATTCCCTGCCCCCAATGCCCCGCATGTGAAGAACACATGGTGTGCAGAGCCTTAGGCTGTGTGAAGCAATGTTTCACCACAGGGCCTTGCGTTTGGCATGTGGTTAATCCCTCACATAAGGCCATGCTTAGGGGATTTACCATGATCAACGTAATGGTCCTAAATTCATTTTAAATTAGCTATTTTCAGAGTTCACAAATTATGTGCCAAATTTGTGAATCCTGAGACTCCAGGTCTAGGATTCACAAATCCAGCATAGGATTTCCAAAATCCCACAATATTATTTATAATATTAATTTTAATGCTGGGGACTGACGTTAGGGTAGTACACCATGGGGCATATTCTCAAGGACTTATCACCAATTTATCGGCACTTTAGCGCCGCAAAAGTTGCAATAGATTTATCGCCCTATTCCCAAGCTGGTGCAATGATCATGCAGCCTGGAGACCCACGAGGGCCACAACACCCACTGCAACTACCCCCCGGACCCTCCCCCCCCCAGGTCATGAAGTCCAGTAGTCAACGGTAGTGGAAAAACAGAACTTTATTACAAATACATAAACAACAAGACGAAAAGCTCAGCCAACGCGTTCCATTCCCAACGGGGAACTTCACCAGGGCAACGTGTGGATCCAATAAACTGCAAATGCTGCGGGAACTCCCCAATACCATTCCATATCCCGAAATCAGTAGTCAGAAACCTGTTGGATAAATGGTGACAATTGTCAAGCGTCCTCATAGTCACAAAAGTAATCTGGTACAGTGTATTGCACTTGGACAAACCGGAATGCATACAGGTATGATGAATCCAGTCCAAATATACTGTAACAGAAGTCTGTGTGCTCGTAACCTCCGCAGGAAAGAAAAGGAAGGTTACGACCACACAAACATCTGTTACGGTCTCATTATGCAGGATTCATCATACCTGTAAACATCATGGTTTGTATCATCATGATACCCCTGCACCTTCACTTCCCCCACGCTGTGTATGAACTGCTGGAGACCATGCACGGGAATTACGCCATAGCTGCCTTACCGCACGTGTCGGGGGCAATTGACTGTACACATGTACCACTTGTGCCCCTGCCGACCCTGCACACAATTACCGCTACAGAAAGCATATGCATTCCATCAATGTGCTGGCAATAGTGGACCACCAGGGACAGTTCACCAATGTCGTCGCCAACTTCACAGGCAGTGTGCATGATACATACATCTTCCGACAGTCCATCAGCAACCAGCGCTTCCAGGATGGCATCTATGGCAATGCACTGCTCATTGGTAAGTACTAACTGAACACACCACACACCTCAACTCCACAATCACACAACTCAACTCCACAATCACACAACTCACACCTGTGGGAGAGCACACGTGACATAATCACATACAACATGCCAACCAACATGCCCAACTACCGGACACAACAACACAAGTAACCGTGGTAACAGGGGCCAGACATGTAGACAAATCATCCACGAAGGCAGAGCCCCTCTGCCACACAATTGCAGAATGTGGGGAGAGGTGGGAACCAAGAATGTGTGAAGGAGGCAAGTGACCCAGCAATAAGAAAGGACACAATGCCAAGTGTGGCGGAGATGTGCTGGACAGACTGCAGTATGCAGAGCACAGACATGTCCATGTGGACATCTGCTGCTGGTGTTTGCGGTGTAGTGGACAGTGGATGCAAACATGTTACCCCAGGCAGTGTGGAAGACCTTGGACATGTAGCCATGTGGTCCCCCCCTGTAAGCCTGAGTGGAGCGGCCTTAGCCGGCGTATGTCGCAAATGAATAGCCCGGGGCCCTGGGCCTGGTCCAGTTCTGGGATGGCCACCACAGTAACTACTGCGTGTGTCTCTGTGTCCGCCATATCGTGATCATAGGCCTACACACACGTGCCCAACCACATTCAACGGCCGTATTCACACTGGAGACGAGGTGACTACGTCCCAAGCCAACCCGCACACATCTCGTCAGCGCATGCAGGGTCGTGTCTGCCAGGGCGGCGCCCCCCACCCAGCCACGAGGCTGCCACCGTGACCGGTGGTGCCTGCGCGATCCCGTGCGCCTGCTGCACCCCAGCTCTGGTCCCCAGACTGGTCCGTCGCCCAGCGATGACTGCCCGCCCCTGCGCACCCAGGCCTCAATGCTCACCTGCCGCCACTGGCGTGTCTCCAAGAGGTCCCTCCACATGCTGGTGCAACCTTCTCAGCCGATCGCTGGATTCCATGCCACAGGCACCCAGCACACCCTGCAGCACCGCACCACGGAGTCATGTGTGTGCTGACTGCTGCCTGCGCATACACTGCGGTCCAGCAGGGCTCACAAATCAAATCGAGTCCTGATTTGGTGGACGCCGTATCGAGGCCAACGCATCATCGCAGGCTGAACACCTGCTCAGCTCTTCAGGTGGGCCTAACTCTGTGCACCGCAAGTCATCGCCACGTGGCGGTAGGCCCGTGCCGGATGCAGGCCATTGGGTGCCACTAACTCAGTGCAATGCAAGTCACGGACCCTTTATGATTGAGTTCCGTGGATGTGGATGCCATCATGTCACCTCCGGCAGTGGGGGATGTGCTGTGGTGGGCCCCTTTTTTTGGCAGGGTCACATGTCCCATGACGCCTTTGCTGGATGGATGTGGTGTGGGTGTAAGCCAGCCCTCAGGGAGTGGCTGACAACTAGACCAGTGACCAGCAGATCACTACAGGGAAGACCTGGGACATGTAGCTGTGTCGTCACCCCCTGTGAGCGTGAGCGGAGTGGGCTGGGCTGGCATATGCCAGTCCAGCGTAGGGGTGTGAACAATGAGCCCGGGGCTCTGGGCGTGGTTCAGTTCTGGCCTGGACAAGGAAGTAACCAATGCATGTGTCTCCTTTGTAGTGTCTGCGCCACCCGGACCTCAATCGGCAATGTTGCACCCTGTGACCCAAGCCCTACAACATGTGCAAAATGGACGTGAGGGGGAATCAGTACCCTACATTCATCCATACTGTCATACTTGAAGGATCATAGACATGACACATCTGTGCGAATTTGAATGTTTTATTCACATTCAATGGAGTGTTGCAGCTGGAGCAGTACAGGGCCATGCCCACCCCACTTGACATTGTTGCCCCGTGGAGGGCCAGCCAGAGTCCATTAGGGAAGGACAAATTCATCGGAAGAGGAAGAGTTCAGTGCGCAGTCTTATTGCTGTGTCATTGGTAACCAAACCAGACAGAATATGGCAGTCCATGTTGAGGTCCAAGGTGAGTGCCGCAGAGTGTATCAGGGGACAGTGGAAGGTGATGATGCAAAGGGCTGAACGAAGCTGAAACAGGCCATATGGCGGAGATGAATGCTACCGCTTCCTCATTAACACAACGGCAGTCTCATCCACATCATCATCCTCTGATGTGTGATGTGCCTCACCTGTGGGTGGTGGTGTTTTGGCTGCAGCACTGTGTGGCACTGACACATCAGGGGCCGGAGATGGATTGTCGGCCGCACTGTGGGGCACTGACACATCAGGGGGCGGAGATGTGGATGGTGTAGGAGCAGCAGCATTCATCCGCGCCAGGCCTTGTGGCAGCAATGCCATGATGAGGATCTGCAGGGCATGGAAGATCCCAGCTACATCTTACTGATGTGCAGCCGTGGCAGCCATCCTTTCCGCCTCCATCCACACCATGTCCTCCATGAGCCTCCGCATGTGTCCCAACTCCCGACTGAGATCGCTGGAGCCACTCTGACTAGACAGGTGTTGTTGTCTCCGAGTCATGACTCCAGCGATGTCAGCCATGGCTCGTTGGAGACCATGGAGCAGACTGTGGGTGTCCGTTAGGGACTGTTAGTGGTCCCTGATGGGACGTAGACACCCATGGATGACATCTAGTTTGGCTGCCATGAGTTCGAACCCCACCCGCACCTGCTCAGCAATCTCCTTCTGGCCCTCCAACACACAGCGTTGAAATGCCATGTGTTGGCTGTGGGGATCCTGGGAGAAAGCCGGGGTGGTGGGTGCTTCCTGCTGTGTGGTCTGTGCAGGGGGTGGGGTCTCCTCGATGCAGCTGGGCTGCCCTGCTCCTGGGGGTGGGGGGCGGAAGCTGTCCATGAGCTCTTGGAGGGCGTCGGTGTCGAAGGTGGGGAGGTCCTCCTCGTCATCAGTGAGGTGGTGTTCGGTCTGCTCTGCAGGAGGTGATGATTCTCCCTCTGCAATGTAAAGGGAGATGCAGTTTAACAGTGTGTTCCATGTATGTTCAGGCATTGGCCAAGTTTCCAAACAGACTGCATGACAATGTACATTGTGACTGTTTAGGAGGAGCTGCCTATTTGAAGCGGGACAGTGGAAATTTGTGCACCATCAGGGATGTGGGGTTGTACTTGTCCATTATCATGTCACAGTTTCCTGCTATGCCAAATGTGATTGGCCAGTTTCTACACACAAGCGGCAGCAGTTGTGTCCTCTGTTCTGTTGTGAATGTGTTGCAGTTTGTACCACATTGTTGTCAATGTTGATGTGCTCTGATTCTTGTGTGTGTGCTGCATTGTGGGAGAGCCACCCCTGCAGCTCAGACTTTGCTTGGCCTTCTCCCTTTCAGGCGGTGTGCCTTTGACTTCTGTGCTTATGCAGCGCTGAGATGTTGCATACTTGGGTAAATTGGGCTCTTGGTGGGAGTTGGGACTCTTGGGCATGGTTTGTCCGCAGATGTCTTGTTGCCTTCAGGGGTTGTTTGTGCACGTGGATGTGTCAGTGTGTGACCTGCTCCTTTCCAGATGTGGACCACACTCGGCCACCTCGGTGTCATGGCATGCAACATGTCATGATGAGTGACCTGCAGACATGCTCATTGTCATGCAGTGTCACTTGCATTGTCAGTGGGGCTCACGGATCCGCAGCTTTGCTGGGTTCAGCACATGTGCATGGGTTTGTTGTGAGATTGGTGATGTGTGGGGAGGGCCCCCTCTGGTCACATTGTGGACGGGGGACTACTTGCTGTTTCTATGTGTGCTTCACTATGGCAAGGAGATCAGGGACATGATCCAGAGTCATTGTGGTTGTGCAGTGTGCTATACTTAATTGTGCATGTGTGCCATTGTGCCCATCTCCCCCCGTCCCCCCAGTCCCTGGTGGTTACTCACCCTGTTGCTGTTGTGTCAGGTCATGTTGAGCAGTGTCCGGTCCCCCGACTCCTGCCACCGTCTCCACACTGATGACTGTGGACACCATTTCCTCCATCTCATCCAGCTCCTCCTGTGGCGCAGGACTCCCACCCCCACTCTGCATTGCTGCTTTACGGTTGTTTGCAAGTTTCAGCTTGGTTTTGCGCTTCACATCATTCCAGCGCCTCTTGACCTCGTCCATTGTCCTCCTCAGCACTCCGACTGCATTCACCTTGTCCACGATGGACTGCCATGTTCCATTTTTTGTTGCCAATGACACAGTGGAGGTGATGAACAGTTGTTGATGGTGTTCTACCACCTCCGTTATCAGGATCCTGTTTTCCTGCGGACTGAACCTCATCTTCCTCTTCTTCTTCTCCTTGCCCTTCCCTGACCCGAGGTCCCAGGCTGGTCCTCTGTGGGGCTTGTGGGGTTCGGGTTGTCCTCTGTACTTGCTCCGGCTACCTCCATTGTGCTTCGCACTTTTTATGTTTTTTCTTTTTGCAGCTTTTATGGTGATTTTTCCTGCCTGATGTGGGACTTGCAAGCCTGGCACTGCTTGTCGCCAATTTTTCTATCACGGTTGGGCCCATCGCAACTTTTTTCACATTCGGGTTTCCTTTTTTATCGCCATCGCGGTAGTTGTATTGCGGACATTTGAGGCGTTATCGGGAAACTATTGCATGTTACCGCCGTGTTGAGAATCCGACGTTGACATGGAGTTATTTTCCCGCGATGGACGGCGATATGAAAAATTGCGTTAGCCTATTTTGGCGATGTTTATCGCACGTTCTTGAGAATATCCCCCATGTTGTGTAACAAACTGTTTTGTGAGGGACAGCCAATCAGAGTTTCCACATCCGCAATGGATGAAGAGATAAAAAGCTCTCAAGTTCAATGGTGTTCCTTTTTTTAAATTGGATTTGCAAAAACAGAGGAACCACAGATTAATGGGCCAGATATCTCTAAAAGTTAACATCTTTAGTCCCAGAATGGAACACGTTTTAAGTGATAATTCCTCAAAAACTGCTAAATGTGTAGAACTCACTGTCATGTGAGGAGGACCTTGGAATAATGGCTGGGGCAAGAGAGCTCCATTCACCTGGAGCTGTTTTAAGGAAGCCCTAGAAAGTTATTATAGATTTCCTTCTTTCATAGTTCTGGGAGAGTTTCTTTTGACATCCCTAATGTAAGTCCATTGTGGTGGACATCCTACAGCCTTAACCTCATACCTTCAACCGTATACACTATACCTTCAACCTCTAACTCCTAAACCCACAGCCCTAACCCTTATACCTATTACTCTTAACCCTACACCTTGAACCCCTTAACCCTTAACTCCTATACCCTAAACCCTTAAGTGTTAACCCTACAGTCAAAAACATAAAACCTATTCTAGAAAGCCCTTACCTTCCTTTACCACAAACCCTTAATCCTACACCTAAGATATTTAGTCCTATAACCTTAACTCTTAACCACATAGCCTTGACTCCTGTACCTACACCCTGAAAATTATACCTTTAATCATAAGCCCTAGACCCCAAACTTTTAATCCTTAACCCTTTTACAACAAATCTTAACCTTTAAATCCAAATCCCTTAACCCTATACCTTTAACACTATATTCTTAACCCCAGACTTTTTATCCCCAAACTCGATTCCCTTAACCCATCAACCCTAATCCCTAACTCCAAAGCCATAACCTCATAACGCCTAACCACTACACCTCAAAACATTAACCCTATATCCTTAACACGTAATCTAACCCTATCCTCCATAGCTATAGAACTCTAAGGTTGCACTTTACCTCTTCTAACCAGGGTAAAGTGTTTGTGCCCTACCTTTCCAACTTGTTAAAATTGGTATACACTTGAAGGGTATGTTTAATTTTCTTATAAGTCCCTAATATATGGTGAAAGGAGGCATATGAAATGCTACTGGTGGGCTGCATCACTCATTGTGTCACCTACTAAAGTAGCACTGTAAAACATTTCTCCAGGCTGGCTACTGCAGTCTGGGTGTGCATTTCTAAATAGCCATTTTGACCTTGAGAAATAAACTTTCATTTTGGTGCTTATTTCACTCCTAAAGTAAGCTTTCAAAGCCCATAGGGCAGGGTCCATGGTTTTTAAAGTAGGGCAGGTAAAGGCAAGGACTCATTTTGATAGTAACATTGAAATCCAATGGAATGGTCAAGCCAGACTTTATATTACTATTGTGGTAATAAAACTTTTAGAAAGTTGTCATTTTCCTGCCTAAAACCAAAAGTCTTTCCTGCCAATGTCCAGCAGTCACCTGATTACTGATAGCTCCCCTGTTGTGAGATATGTACTCCTACACAGTTAACAAAGGGCTGGGTGTGGGCAGGGGTCCTCCTCCCTTGACCGCATTGCTTAGGGTGCAGTGGCCAACCCCTTCCTGAGCTTCAAAGAATGTCTACATTGTTACTCACATATGAAGCTCACACTTATGTCTTCCTCCATTTGGAGGGTGTTCAATAATGGTCGTGCCTGCTTGGATGACTCCTTATGCTATAGGGACTGGAATGATTCATCTTCCTCGCCCCAGCGCTTACATTCCTCCCACTATCTCTTCTGTCTGCCTGACTTCAATCATGGTCAGTTAGGCTGCTTTGGTAGTAGACTCAGCAAGTTTATCAATAGTGATATTCCTTTATAGGCAGACCAGGAGCAGAGAGAGTATGGGGCATATTAGCAAGAACGGCGTTAAAATTATCACCGCTTTAGCTGCAGGAAACTGCCGCTAAAGCGGCGATAATGGGCTTGATAATATGCCCTTGAGAATACCAATAGAAGCCCATGTTCTGCTGTGATCCTGGGCTTCTATTGGAATTCTCAAGGGCATATTATCAAGCCCATTATCGCCGCTTTAAAGCGGCGATAATTTTAACATTATTCTTGCTAATATGCCCCAATGTTTATTTACTAGTAGGTAGGCAGGAAAGTACTTATCTCCTGGATGTGGACACACCTCGTGAAGTAAGGATTGAGGTGAGAAAAGAAAATGAATAATGGGACTACCAGAAATTATTAAAAGCACTACTCTGTCTTCCTGAGACTAAGACATATCATTACTTTAGCCATTGAATCTGAATTTTACCTCCAAGGCAAGTGAAGTAGCAGTTTGCAATCTATTTAAGTAATTAAAGTATAGTTAGCGTTATATCTATGGTTACATTTTAATTTCAACATAGTTACATAAATACATACTCCAAATATATAATAATTTATATTAGACTTATGTATAGTGTTCCATTTTCAATAGCATTTAATTTTAATTCAATTTTCTTGATATACTTAAATAGTTACCATTACGTCTGGGCGGTGAACTCTGCTCCGCTCATGGAGTTTGCTGAGTTTTCCGCACTCCACGTTACGCGGAGCTCGGAGAGTTCCGAAAAATCCCGCTTCGCAGAGCGGAGTTTTTTTCCTCGCACGCGTTCGTCAGTGTCAAGTTGGTGAGTGCGAGCGAGGAAAATCCACCTCCCGGCTAGATTTTTCCTCATTCGCGATCGTCAACATCAAGTTGGCGGGCGTGGAAAATCAACCTCCCAGCGAGATTTCTCAACACAGGCGGTCATATTTCTCATTGCGAGTGGTCACGTGTGCTCGCGACCGCTCGTGTTGAGAAACCGTCCGTTTGCGTTGAAAAAGCTGCCGCTCAAGTAAAAATCTACGAGAGCGGCAGAAAGGAAGCAGCGCCCAATTGCGCAGTGCATGGTGCCGTTCGCGATGATTGCACAGTGCGGACAAACACCTGGCACTGAAAATTACCGCAAATGACATTTATCTAATGCACTCGGCTGCTCGCAGAGCTCCGCGTAGCACGGTGAGTTTTCTTTGCACTTCATGGAGTTCTGCATAGCGAAACTCTGCGAACTCCGCCCAGACTTTGTTAACATTTGTGAGGCTTAGATTTTGAATTATGATCAATATTAGCATACAGATCCTATGGAGTAAGTAACCGAAATGTTGACATCACTCTTATCCTGATACCTTTCAAGTGGGTTCCCAACAAAGACAAAAACATAGATAAGCTGTGATTGAAAGTGGGTACATGCCTACAATTTGGATCCCCAAAGTACCTGACACACAACGTGACCATATCCAGAGGATCCCAATCGATATAAAATTCAGAAAAGCTCCTTCTGCAAACAGCTATCTTCAAGAAATAAAGAACCTTTAATTTAGCATTTTCAGGTAGATTGCCTAAAATATGGAATTTTCCCCCCAAACAATCAGAACAAACCTCTAGTCTGAAGAGTTCGAAATGGAATTGGAAGACCTCTTGTTGTAAACATTAGGCCGAGATTTACACAGGTTTTGTGCCAGGTATGCATTACTTTTCCAGGTTGGTATTTACAAATCAACTCAAATTGCGATTTGCATTGGTTTGTAACTATAATTAACCTAATGCAGAGCAATGTGCTGCTATGCATTACTTTAAGTAAAGGGGGTGTTCCATGGGTGATGCATGGGTGACAATATGCATCCTCTAATGCATTTTGATGGAAATCAATATCTACAAAGAATTGTAAACATGGAGTTGCTCTAAAATCCTAACCATCCCTGAGGCTGACATAACGAGTATAAACATTTTTATTTCCCCTCATTTTTGCTGCATTCTGCAGCAGACATACAAAGAGAAAGTTGTCTTCAAGCATAATTTTTTGTGCACGAATGGACTCCTTCCTGTGCAAAAACTATGCTGCACACAACGCAGATGCCCTTGCACTATTGAACAAGGATGCTTGTTGTTAGAAATGGGATTTCTGGTTGGCTAAGGCTTGCGCCAAAGCCAGGCAGAAACAACTACTCTAGTCAGGGCAAGGGAGTTACACGTTGAAGATAGCCCCTGCTCACCCCCTTGGTAGCTTGGCACGAGCAGTCACGGTTATCCCAGAGGCAATGTGTAAAGCGTTCGCGCAACACACACACACAGCAGCAACACACTAGGCACGCTACAAAAGAAACTCCACACAAGGTTATATAAAAATAGCCTTTGTATTATCATAAACACATTAGGAATTTAATCACACATTTACACTGTGCCAACTGGCACTGGGCAATATCTACAGGGGATTATATACAGGACCAGGCCAATCGGGCCACGGTCAGAACCATCAGAATGCAAATATAAAACACAACCAGTAACTACTGGTACCATAATGACCTAAGCATTATCAAATTAGCATAAACCCACATTGGGCCCAAACCTCATCAGCATAAACACATTACGCAATGGGCCTCACCAGCATAAACACATTATGCCATAACCTCATAAGCATAACCACATTACGCTAATAGGTACTACCCCAAAACATCATAGCATGACATTAGGCATTAGCATAAACACATTTTGCAACACTCATGGTGCAGGAATCACATTTGGCAATAATCAGATCAGGCATAAACACATTACGCAATCCTTGTAGCGCCTTGCGCCCTACCCATCACCAAAACGGACCTCAGGCCAACTGGCCTCTCACAGGGGGCCCCAATGCCCTCTGTCCACAATGTCAGGGCTCAGCTGCCAATGCAGCAAAATCCACACGTGCGCAATTGCACTGGGGCAGAGGAGTGTATCTCACTCCTATCTCATACAAAAATGCCCCTCACAGGAATGTTGGCCTAAACGTTGCAGCTTCTGCTAATTGCCGTGCAGCTGTGATGCAAAGAAGGCCGGGTACCACTGTGCCCTCCTGTCCCACTCAGGGACACTATAACACAAATATGCCCCACACGCTGCAGCTGCCCACTGTCAGGCGGGGCAGCTGGGAAAATAATTAACAGAGGCATGGGCACCACTGGGTCCTCTGGACTTCCGCGGGGGCCCTCAAATCAAATGTGGCCACGTTGGAGGGTGGGCACCGACAATGCCCTGACGCGGCCCACCCGTCAGGGACTCTAAGAAAGAATTGCCCCCATCGTTGGAGCGGCCCTCTGTCATGCGGGGCCGCTCAGAAAATGGCCATCGACACTGTGCCTCGATCGGCACACCCGACCTAGAGCCCTCACTCACCGGCTCTTGTGGCTCTGTTTCCTCTGGGGCTCGCTGGGCTCTCTCCCACTCACGGGAGCCCCGTGCTGGCATGCGCCGACCTTCTCCTGCACGTGGGGGCTTCCCTTGCTCACGGGAGTCCCGCGCTGCCATCGGCGGCCTTGGCCGCCTCTCCTCGCTTCACCCGGGCCCCCTCCTGGGACCCGGGACTTCAATGTGGAGCCCACGAGGCTCCGGACTTCAAGCATCAAGCGGGACTTCCCTCAGCTGATGCGGAAGTCCCGCCCCTCGTCAGGCAAGGCTGCCTGGCTTCCTGGTCGCTGAGCGATCGCGGCGGCCGTTTCTCCTTCTCTCGGTGGTACCATGCAGGGTAGGCACCCGCTTTAGAGTGGAAGCATGAAGCGGGGTGGGCACCCGCCGTCAAAGGTGCCTGGGAGCAATAAGCAAAAACGCGGGGTGGGCACCCGCAAACAATTCCCAACGTGGGATGGGCTCCCGCCTCGCTACGGCATCGCGGGGGAATCCTTCACGCTGGGATTCCTTCTCAAAGGGGCTGCAGCTCAGCGCTGCGCAGCCCACACTCTTCCTCTCCTCCTCTGGGAAAAAATAATGACATAAAGCATAGCGTTCACGAGGCGCTAGAAGTCCCAACAACAGTCCTTAGGGATCAAGGGGGCCATGCTGGGCCCAGGGAGGCAGCCCTCATGGCTGTTCCTCCTGGGCCCCAGCAGCAGCCAGCCCCCCAGCACGTCAGGAACAGCACACCAGCATGGAACTGAACAATTTCATGGGGTCACAGCCCCTATACTTATACTTAGCATTCCTTTGTCTGCAGTGCAGGGCATGGGGGAACCAGATGCAACTGGTTCAGGGAGGATTTGGAGCACTTTGTTTTCCAAGCTCCTCTTCCCCTTTGTCAGGTGGGGGCTCAGTGATCAGACACACCACAGGGGGCGGAGCCAGCATTGTACAGGCTGGGCACAGTCCTATTCAGGGTCAGGGGATTACTCCTCCCACTACTCCCAGCACAGATGTCCCATTCAGCCTAGTCCTGACTCACCCTGCCCCTCCTGGAGCCACACACACCTCCCAGCCCCTGTCACTCACAAGCCAGACATGCAATTCACATCAGGCAGGCAGACACATAGCACACAGAAATGCCAACTTCTAAAAGTGGCATTTCTAAAATAGTTATAATAAATCTGCGCACACCATTGCGCAGCATTTATTATCACTATTCCAAATATACCAAACTTGACCACGCTGCGCCTCTCATATCAGGAATTACCACTGAAACACTTATCAGGGAATCCCCAATGCATTCCTATGGGAGGGCAGCCCCACAGTAGTGAGAAACCAAAATGGCTGTTTGTCACTACCAGGACATGTCACACACTTAAGGTACATGCCCTATCTTTTACCTACAATGCACCCTGCCCATAGGGCTAGCTAGGGCCTACTTTAGGGGTGACTGATATGTAGTAAAATGGGGGTCACGGACATGGCACACACTTTAGGTGCCACGTCACAGCGGCAGTAACACTGCGCGCACAGGCCCTGCAGTGGCAGAGGCCTGAGATAGGTTTGAAAGGCTACTTTGGTGGGTGGCGCAATCAGCGCTGCAAGCCCGCCAGTAGCATTTAATTTACCAGCCCTGGGTATATGGGATACCACTTTACAAGGGACTGACAGGTAAATTTAAATAGGCCAAACAGGTGTAGACCAATATTACCATATTTATCACAGAGAGCACCCCCACTTTACACTGAACAGCAGTGCTAAAGTGCCCACAGTCCTAAAACCACCAACACCATGTCAGAAAAAAGACTAGGAGAAAGGCAAAAAGTTTAGGGATGACCCTGCAAAAAGGGCCAAGTCCAACACTTGTTTTTACACATGGCCGCTGAAAGTATGCCAGCCCAGGGAAAGAACAGAACTGTATCACCTCTTTGTAGATATAGCACAGTCCTGCTCTCGCCAGTACAAGCAGTGCAACACATTAAGTTTGCTTGCTGCCCTGCATTCTGTTAACTCTTTGTACATCTGCCCATGGTCTTAAACGATCTATATAATGAATACTTCTGTTGTTGTACAATCACGTTGACCTTCACAAAGACTGATAATGTTTGATGACTCTGGATTCATTACAATAATCTGATTCAAGACATTCCCTGCCATCGAACATCTTAATTTGCACTGTTTCCCAGTCTACTCTTCCAGCCAATCTTTGCTATGTACGTAAGGCCTGTGGAAGAGATGAGGCCTAGCAGTCAGAGGTGCTGACGTTGGACCAGGGGTAACAGGTTTGAGTCTTGGCATTGGTTCAACATCCTGTGATTCTGGGCAAATCTGATTTTGTGTAATTTAGTCTGTTCATGTCAAGCACTGTAATGCCTTTGGGCCACGTTTGTGTTATAAAAAAACACAAAAAGCTTTTATCTGCCTCCTGTGTAACAAAACCTACTTGTAGCTGTGCTGGTTACCCCTCTGGCTCTAGTATGTACTATATAAAACCTCAAAAATAAATTATCTGAACAGATGTTAAGTATTGAGGGTGGGGTGGACAGAATGATGACACATTAAAATTATGCAGTTAAAGTAATTGTCATTTAGATTTTAGCTGTAGGGGGTCAAAGCAGTGGTAGTTTGAGTTGTTGGTGAGGTGAGGTTAAATAGAAGTAATGGCGGTTGATAGAAAGGCATAGAACCCTTTGATGTGATTTTCCTCTTTCGTACTGATTTGCCTGAGATGGGAGTTCGTCTTTCTTCACTTCCCTAACATTTTGTAATGCTGCATATTTCTAACAATGTGTCGGGAATGATAATATCAGACACAATTGTCTCGGTATTACTTAGAAGCAGATGAATGAAGTAATATTAAAAATGCATTCCTTAATTTTTGGTCAGTGTCTATATAGTAATCGGACACATGGGGACAGTAGTTAAGACAGGATATTTAAAGATATGTGCCATAAACATGTAGGCAATTCATAAACATGATGGCAATAATGTAGCAAAGCACAGTGGAATTGCAATATAGGAGATACCGCATTTACATTACGTTTTAAAACCAATTAATTTTCCACAAAATACAAGCGTATGTAAGCTTGCTATTTTAAATAATCCATGATCAAAAATGTGCTAGTCTGCTTCTAAAATTGCAGTGTGAATTAAACTCTATTTGTATGCACAGGTAATCTTCTGACATTAATAACATTTATGAAACCAATCTCGCAACGCAATGACACTGAAAACAGGAAAGAATCCCTTAGATTGCTATTTGCAACTTATTTGAAAACATATCTTTGATATTCTGAATGTCAAGAACTTTATAAAGCATTTCCTTACAAAGGTTGACATTTTTTTCTACGAAAGCAGAGAAAATGTCAAGAGCAGTCTTTCAAAACAACAGTTTGAAAGATAATGCTTCTGGAACCTTAAAAACCACATCATATGTGGGGAAGATTGCAAATGTATATCCCACAAATGACAGATGGATGTCCGATTGGGGATATTATCGAAACTCTCTATCCTAGTAGGCTACTCATGTCATAGTTCACAAGTATCCAAAATGTTAACATTTTATGGAATGTAACATTGTCCATGGTAATCTATAGTAGGCATATCACGTGCTATTCGGCCCCAACACTTTGCCCCCCCCCTTTTTCCCACCACAAAAGCACCATACAAGTAGCTGGTCTTCACTCCGTAGTCTTTATTAATTCTCAGATAACGCCATCCTTTATGCTGATAAACAGACATCATTAGACCAACTTTTATTACAACCCAACCAACTCACATTGATAAACATAGGGTTGTGCAGTATTCATTTTACCAATGTATTTACAACTCTGGATCTCCAGAGCCACACTTGATGCGGGTTGTACCAGCAGGCCACAATGCCACACTTGATGCAGGTTGTACCAGCAGGCCACAACCCATCTCCATTGCTTCCAATGTGAGGTAACTACCCGTCGTCTACCTCTAGCAATGGCCACCAGGGCACTGCTTTGCGCCTTTCTTGCGCACCGGTTCTCACCAATTTGCTTCCTACCAAGCACCAGCATCTCGGGTAGGGCCGGAGAGTCCAGGACCACCAGCAGGCCGGCCCCCTCTCCCGCCAGCCCGGAGCCCCATTGACTGCCTTCCCTGCTCCAGGATCAGACAGTCCCCGCCAAAAAGGAGTCCCCGCCATTTTCTTGCCCGGGACCCCACCAATTCTACCTTAAAAATTAGGGTTGGGTGGGTGGGCAACTCGTTACCGGCTGCCACATGCTGGGCACCCGAGGCGAGAGGACAAAGAGGGCTTCACCCTCGTGTCCAGTGTTTTTATCTCTTTTTCTGGAGGGGCCGGCTGGCGCATCCTAATGACGCGCTAGGTGCCTCCCTGAGTCCTCAAATTTCCTGGCAACCCCTCCTACTCCCCATGCTTGCCTCTCGCACGAAAATGCCACTAAAGGCGCCCGCCCCCTAGGCGTGGGGGGCACCTCCCATAGTAGGCATATCATGTGCTATTCGGCCCCAACACTTTGCCCCCCCTTTTTCCCACCACAAAAGCACCATACAAGTAGCTGGTCTTCACTTCGTAGTCTTTATTAATTCTCAGATAACGCCATCCTTTATGCTGATAAACAGACATCATTAGACCAACTTTTATTACAACACAACCAACTCACATTGATAAACATAGGGTTGTGCAGTATTCATTTTACCATTGTATTTACAAATCTGGATCTCCAGAGCCACACTTGATGCGGGTTGTACCAGCAGGCCACAACGCCACACTTGATGCGGGTTGTACCAGCAGGCCACAACCCATCTCCATTGCTTCCAATGTGAGGTAACTACCCATTGTCTACCTCTAGCAACGGCCACCAGGGCACTGCTTTGCGCCTTTCTTGCGCACCGGTTCTCACCAATTTGCTTCCTACCAAGCACCGGCATCTCGGGTAGGGCCGGAGAGTCCAGGACCACCAGCAGGCGGGCCCCCTCTCCCGCCAGCCCGGAGCCCCATTGACTGCCCTCCCTGCTCCAGGATCAGACAGTCCCCGCCAAAAAGGAGTCCCCGCCATTTTCTTGCCCGGGACCCCGCCACAGGGCGAGGAGCCTACTGCCGCTCTCGCCCTCCCCCCAAAAGCTGCTTCACCTCCCAAATGGAAAACCATGGCCCCCAAAAACATTTGGACGAATAACTCCAACCCTGCATTGGACAGGTGCACCCCATCTGCCAGATACCATTCCGATTTTGATACTTGTATCAAGGAATGCCTAAAGGAGCGTATGAAGAACCCGCCGACAGATTTGCCACCTCCCGATTCAGTCTTCTCACAGACTTGTTCACCGCTCTTGATGGAGCATTGTCCCCCCAAACTTGCCGCGGGATCACTTCTGACCAAAATATGGTGGTACCCGACAGAGAGCTCCTTACCCTTGAGAGTGTAGAGAGGACGGCCTCCTTTACCACCCTCCTGCCTGCCGGAATCATGTTATCGCCGCCTGCATGAATCACCAGCACGTCCGGAATGGGCATGCCCCTAACAATGGCTCCCTGTAAATGGGCCGCGAGATCCCCCAAGTGGTGCTCACAACTGCCTATCCGATGATGTTCAATTCCCTTCCTCCTTTGCATTGAGGTAGGACAGCTTATGTGGCTGAATTGATAGCATGACTATTGCTCCACAATAGCCCCCAGTATAGTCTGTATAAAGAGCTCCTGCCCTTTCTCTGACAGATGCACCCCATCCTAAATAATTCTTGGCCTCAAACCTCAGGAGCAACACCTTGCCCCGAGGCCCATCTCAGTGCCCATTGAGTAGGGAAGACCCCGTACACCCATCTCCATTTTTCCACCCAAGGAATCCATGCCTGCCCGATAAGACCCAGTGCCCAGTTGTACTTCCATTATCCTCCCTCAGGGGACTACCAATCCAGTACCTCCAACAAAGGATTGGCCCGACAAAAGATCCTCCCTTCTAAAGGATGGCCGGAAAGTCTGGGACCACCAGCAGGTCAGCCCACTCTCCCACCAGCCAGGTGCCCCACCAGCTATTTAACGGCTGATGGCAGCCAATCAGCCCCCATACCAGTGCCTCCCCGAAGCTGCATAACACACCGTCCGTACTGCCGTGGACTCTGTGCTGCCGCCCCTCGAAGACCAATTCTCAGTTGTAGATATGCCTAGTGCTTGTAGACCAACCCTTGTCTACGCGAGGCCAGCTTGCGTGTTGTGAGTGCCCAACGCACCCCTCACTTACTCCAGGGTTTCGACCCACTTCTCAGCCAACTCCTGAGACTCCTGGTAATGGACCATTGAGGCTGAAACTCCCTGCCCTGTTATTGTAGGCCACTCCCTCGTGGAATGCTAACTCGCTTTCTGTCAAGGACACAAGCAATCTTACCTGTCAGTTGCTTGTATGTTGATTTCGCAGAGACGTTATGGACCGACTTCCCAACACCCTAACTTATAACCTTTGTAAGGTACAAAACACTAAGGCTACACAGTTTGGGTTCAGGGAGGAGGGCCGGATCATGGACGCTAGTTGCTCCTAGTTGTCGACCTGCGAGGCAACAAGGAAAAGTATAACTAACTAGAGACCTAAAACCAGGTGTTAACATAAACTATTCTAAAAGAAGTCCTTCTGATTTCCTGTGTAATCTCCTACCTGCGAACTAGGAATGTACGTCGCGTCCTTGTAGTCATCGTGAAGTTTGTTCAGGTTGAGTAGTTGAGGTGTCAACGCATGTAGGAGACAGCTGCTTGCTTGTACCTGTGTTTTAAGAGTAAATGTTGAAATAAGTTACAGGTTTTCAAGTTTTTCCGTACTGTGCAAAATGATGGCTTTTTTCTATTCTTTTACTTCACTTACTCTCTATTGTCCCAACTCTCTTATTCTTCACGGCCTGTATTGGGTAAAAGAAATAACATATGCCAAACACATAGCAAAATTCTCAATATGCTCTTCACGATTATAAACTAAATACGTAAACTAAATGCGTAAAGAAATAACGTTTCAAATCTTTTGGAATTACAAAAGTTCGTTTACAATGTTCGTTTTGATGCTAATTACTGTCTTTATCCTTTCAGGCAAAGTTCTCAAAGTGTCCCAAGAAAAATCAAGGTGAGTATTTGCGCGCTTGCTTCCTGCTTTCTTGCGTAGGGCGCCTAAATTTAACTTAGAAAACGTTCACTTAGCTTATTGCTTCTTTTTTCTGTAGCTCCGGAAGTGCTGTGAATCGAAAGAACTGCAGCGGTGAAGAAAACAAATCTTCCGTGAAGCGCAGAGTCTCTTCAGCAAGGAGCAGGTAAGCGGGGATGTCTTCTCCTCAACACGGTGGAAGGCAAAGCGTTTTCTGGAAGATGGGTGTGGCAATAAATAGCCTTGCCACACCCAAGAAGACCGCTGACGTTTTGCATGTTACGTGACGTGCGCTTACCTGAAACTGCCTTGATGTGCAACACTCACCACGCTTGTTTCTTCCTCGGCCCAACCACACTGCAACTTGATTTTTCACAGTTTTTTCCTTCTTTAACAATGTACTTCCACTGTATGTACGCCTAAGGATCGACCAAAGCACACTCGGAACATCGCCAGACATGAAAGCGCATTAAGTGTTCAACACATAACCTCATGACACAAAAAGGTCCACAATGCATTACACATTCCCGTATAGTCAAATCAGTAAACATATCCTACTATGGTGTGCAGGATACACGGGACAGGGGTGGGTTTTACTCTGGGAGATTTGACGCCTTCTTAGAAGCGTGCATATTGCAGGCTCCTACAACTGTATGCACATAGGAAGGATTTAGTGGTGGTATGGAGAAGCATGACAGTACCCCCCCGTAAAATCCCCCCTAAGACCTGAGGCACAGGTTTTGGTTTGTCAGGATACCGAGAATGAAAAGCCTTAACTAAACGTGGCACATTTTGGACGTTGGCAAGAGGTTCCCAAGAGCGTTCTTCAGGTCCGTAACCCTTCCAATGAATGAAATAGAATAATTTTCCACGAATTCTTTTTGACTCCAAAATGGATTGTACTTCGAATTCAGGAGTACCATCCACGTCTACAGCTGGGGGAGCTATTGACGTTCGAGTCATGGGATTGAATGGCTTTAACAAAGAGACATGAAATACCGGATGAAACCGATATTTAGAAGGGAGAGTCAACCTGATTCTGACTGGATTTATGATTTTTTCAACGATAAACGGTCCTATGAATCGAGGACAACATTTCTTACTAGTTCTGATTTTTAGATGTTTCGTGGATAACCAAACTTTGTCTCCTACAGCATAATCAGGTTGTACAGATCGTTGAGAATCAGAGATATGTTTTTGGTTTTCTTTTGCTTGTGCCAAATGATATTGAGCCTGTGATTGAATAGACACCAAATTCTTAACATGTTCCTTTATTGATGGTATAGTAGAAGGAGACATGGATGATCGAGGAATACTTTTTGGATGAAAACCATAGGTACAAAAGAATGGAGACATACTAGTAGAAGAGTGATCCATGTTATTGTAGGCAAACTCTAGAACCCATAATACGTCTGACCATTCGAACTCACATTCAGTTAATACACAGTGTAGAAATTGTTCAATAGTTTGATTTGTACGTTCTGTAAGACCATCGGTTTGAGGATGATAACTAGAGGAGGTGCGAATATCCATGTTTAGAGATTTGCCTAAGTGTTGCCAAAAATGAGAAATAAATTGGGAGCCTTTATCGGAAATGACCACTGATGGGATTCCATGTAACCTCATAACCTCTTTCGTAAATATGTGAGTTAATTCTTTTGCTGAAGGTAACTTCCTTAGAGGAACAAAATGAGCCATGCGAGAAAAATGGTCAACTACAGTTAAAATGGTAGTGAAACCATTCTGTGTACGGGGAAGCTCTACAATAACATCTAAAGACACAGTATGCCATCTGAGAAGGTATTGGTAAGGGACATAAAAACCCACTAGGAGCTTGATGTTGTGGTTTATTTTGTATACAGGTAACACAGGTTTCAACATACTTTTGCACATCTTTAAACATGGTGGGCCACCAGAAACCTCGCTTGATTGATTGATAAGTTTTTGTCACACCTGGATGAGCTGACATAAGCGTATCATGATGTAACTGTATAACTTGTATTTGTAAGTCTGTAGTTGGTACAAATATTTGGTCATTCACAAATAATAAATCATTCTTCCATTGTAACAAAGGATATGTATTCTGCCACTCTTGTGCTTTTTTGTCTTGTAATACTTTTTTAATATCCAGAACTACATCTGTATAAATTGCTCCTACCTGAAAACATTGTGCAGGCAATATAGGTTGTATAGAGTCTGGTGTGGGGTACATATCATCTAAAATTCCTATACGAGACAGAGCATCAGCTTTTTGATTCTCTTTCCCTGGTCGATAGGTGATTATAAAATTGTAATCATTAAAAAAGAGTCCAACGAAGTTGTCGAGGTGTGAGAGCTTTGATGGAACGTAAGCTTTGTAAGTTACGATGATCAGTGTAAATTGTTACAGGATGTCAAGCACCTAACAGGTAATGGCGCCATTCTTCGAAGACAGCTTTTATCGCTAGTAACTCTCTATCCGCAATAGCATAGTTTTGTTCAGTTGGAGTACGTTTTCTGGAGTAATAGGCTATTGGATGCATTTGACCAATGTCTTTATGTCTCTGGGACAGTATTCCTCCGATAGCAAATTGAGATGCATCTGCTTCTACTATGAAAGGATTTGAAGGATCGGGGTGCATCAAAATGGGAGCAGAAGTGAATTGTTGTTTCAAGTTTTGAAAAGCAAGTTCTGCTTCTTGAGTCCAATCAAATTTTACATTTTTTCGTAAAAGTCGAGTAATTGGCGTGATGATCTGTGAGAAGTTGCAAATGAAACGCCTATAAAAATTGCCGAATCCCAAAAAACTTTGCACATGTTTCACCGAAGAGGGACTAGGCCAATTAAGGACTGCCTGTATCTTGTTGGGATCCATCTCAATTCCTTTGGGGCTAAGAACTTAACCTAAAAACTCCACTTTAGTGGTGTGAAATATGCTCTTTTCTAATTTGACGAATAGAGAGTTTTGTAATAGCTGCTGAAGAATTGCCCTTACTTGTTTTACATGTTCAGTTGTGTTTTTCGAATAAATCAAGATATCATCAATGTATACAACACAACACACATCCAAGAAATCTCTTAACACTTCATTTATAAAAAATTGAAACGCTGCCGGGGCATTGCAGAGTTTGAAAGGGATGACTTGATATTCATACAAGCCAAATTTCATACGAAATGCTGTTTTCCATTCATCACCTTTGCGGACTCTTACTAAATGATATGCTCCACGCAGATCCAATTTGGTATAAATGGTAGCATCCTTTATTTGATCTAGTAGCGTTGGAATTAAAGGAAGTGGATACCTATTCTTTATGGTAACATTGTTCAGAGCGCGATAATCGATACACGTGCGCAAATCTCCCCCCTTCTTCAAATGAAAAACAGAGGGGAAGATACAGGGGATTTAGAGTGTCGAATAAACCCATTGGCAAGGTATTCATCTAGGTACTCCCTTAAATGCTCATTTTCTTTTTCGGTAAGAGCATAGATTCTGCTGCATGGCAGAGTGGCTCCGGGCATCAAATCTATTTGACAATCAAAGTCTCTGTGTGGAGGTAGGGTATTGGCCTTTTTTTTATCAAAAACATCTGTGAGATCTGAATATTCTATGGGTACCCCTTCTAGAAGTAGAATACTCTTGGAGTTTTTTGGGAAATCATAACCTCAAACAAGATGTTCAGACACTTGATGTGATAAACAAGTAGAGTGACAATACTCTGAATTGAACAAAACTGTCTTTTGAACCCAATCAATCTTGGGGTTATGCAGTACTAACCAAGGGATGCCTAAAATGAGTCAAAATTGAGGGGCATCTATTATGTCAAATGTGATGTGTTCACTATGTTCAGTGGAACATGTCATTGTAAGATGTTCAGTGTGATGTTGTATCAGTCCTGACATCAATTCCTTACCGTCCACTGCTCTGACTACTTCTGGATGACTTTTGGGTTCAATCTTTAGGCCTAATTCTTGTAAAAAGTGAGTATCTATAAAATTGCCAGTTGCTCCTGAGTCTATCAATGCATCAACTGACCAGACCTTTTCTTTATCAGATTGGGATTGTAAAGTTACTTTAATACTAAGATGTTGATATGAGACCCCAGAAGCCATGGAGGCCAAACTAGTTAACTCTCTCGACAAACTGGCCTCTTGTCTTGTCGAGCTTTTCAGTTTTCCGACTGTTGAACAACTCCTGCGTCATTGATCTTGTTTTTTGGTTTATTTGGGCGAGTTGGACACTCCTTTACAAAATGTCCTGCTTTTCAGCAATAAAGACATTGATTTAGTTTTCTTCGTTTCTCTTTCTCGTCTTTAGAGAGGGGTCCTTTAATGGTACCTATTTGCATAGGTTCTTCTAAGTCTGACTTTGGAGTTAACTCAGGTTTAACACTAGCCCTTTCTTTGAAAGTAAACACTTTATGATCAGAACGTCCTTTTTCTCCCTTACGTTCAGATAGACGATGGTTAAATTTTACTACCAGATCTATGAATTCCTCTGTCATCTGGAGGATCCAGGATTTGTGTAACCATGTCTTTCAGCTCTTCTCATAAACCCTTATAAAAAAGAGAAACTCTCTTTTCTTCTGGCCATTCTGCCTCAATCACAAGCCTATTGAATTGTGAAATATAGTGTAATAAATCCGAAGTTCCTTGTTTTAAATGTAATAATTAATGATCTGCGGATTGCACAAAGACGTGTTTGGCAAATAATTTTTTCATTGTCTGTTTGAACCTTCTGAGATCATATAAAATCGGATCATCACGTTCTACTATCGGTACAGACCACAGGGCTGCATCTCCTCCTAAGTAGGATAATATAAATGCAATTTTAGAGGAGTCCTCAGGAAAAGCTGTAGGCTTTGCTATGAAGTGTAAATGGCATTGATTCAGAAATATAGTATACTTGTTACTATCTCCATAAACCTCTCCGGAGGTGCTAATGGAATTGTGACTGGAGTCATCACCTGGATTTTGGTGGGTGCAGAAGAGGTGCTACTATGCAGGGTTTGCATCATAGGCTGAAAGGTAGGTGGTTTTAATACAGGCTTTTGAGTGGCTGGAAAACTCCAGGTAGCTGGACCTGATGCACTAGACGCTTGCATACTAGATTGTAAAGCGGAAATGTCTCTTCGGAGGGCTGCATTTTCAGATTTTATATCCGCCAAGATAGTTGCTATCTCTTGCAATGACACTGAGGTAGTCTGATCCATAACGTCTGGGCGAAATTATAGTCGTGGGCTTTGCCTTCTGTCAAGGACACAAGCAATCTTACCTGTCAGTTGCTTGTATGTTGATTTCGCAGAGACGTTATGGACCGACTTCCCAACACCCTAACTTATAACCTTTGTAAGGTATAAAACACTAAGGCTACACAGTTGGGGTTCAGGGAGGAGGGCCGGATCATGGACGCTAGTTGCACCTAGTTGTCAACCTGCGAGGCAACAAGGAAAAGTATAACTAACTAGAGACCTAAAACCAGGTGTTAACATAAACTATTCTAAAAAGTCCTTCTGATTTCCTGTGTAATCTCCTACCTGCGAACTAGGAATGTTGTACGTCGCGTCCTTGTAGTCGTCGTGAAGTTTGTTCAGGTTGAGTAGTTGAGGTGTCAACGTATGTAGGAGACAGCTGCTTGCTTGTACCTGTGTTTTAAGAGTAAATGTTGAAATAAGTTACAGGTTTTCAAGTTTTTCCGTACTGTGCAAAATGATGGCTTTTTTCTATTCTTTTACTTCACTTACTCTCTATTGTCCCAACTCTCTTATTCTTCACGGCCTGTATTGGGTAAAAGAAATAACATATGCCAAACACACAGCAAAATTCTCAATATGCTCTTCACGATTATAAACTAAATGCGTAAACTAAATGCGTAAAGAAATAACGTTTCAAATCTTTTGGAATTACAATGTTCGTTTACAATGTTCGTTTTGATGCTAATTACTGTCTTTATCCTTTCAGGCAAAGTTCTCCAAAAGTGTCCCAAGAAAAATCAAGGTGAGTATTTGCGCGCTTGCTTCCTGCTTTCTTGCGTAGGGCGCCTAAATTTAACTTAGAAAACGTTCACTTAGCTTATTGCTTCTTTTTTCTGAAGCTCCGGAAGTGCTGTGGATCGAAAGAACTGCAGCGGTGAAGAAAACGAATCTTCCGTGAAGCACAGAGTCTCTTCAGCAAGGAGCAGGTACGTGGGGATGTCTTCTCCTCAACATGGTGGAAGGCAAAGCGTTTTCTGGAAGATGGGTGTGGCAATAAATAGCCTTGCCACACCCAAGAAGACCGCTGACGTTTTGCACGTTACGTGACGTGCGCTTACCTGAAACTGCCTTGATGTGCAACACTCACCACGCTTGTTGCTTCCTCGGCCCAACCCCACCGCAACTTGATTCTTCACTGTTTTTTCCTTCTTTAACAATGTACTTCCACTGTATGTATGCCTAAGGATCGACCAAAGCACACTCGGAACATCGCCAGACATGAAAGCGCATTAAGTGTTCAACACATAACCTCATGACACAAAAAGGTCCACAATGCATTACACATTCCCGTATAGTCAAATCAGTAAACATATCCTACTATGGTGTGCAGGATGCACGGGACAGGGGTGGGTTAATCTCTGGGAGATTTGATTAAGCCTGGGCGTAGTTCGCGTAGTCGCGCTACGCGAAGCTACGCGAAGACGTCGGAGCGCTACGCATAGCTTCGCGTGCGTGCGTAGCTGCTTGTCGCACCTGTTCGCGATGCGTTTTTCTTGCTCGGGAACGCATTGTGCGTGTTCGGGTCGCTGTTTGCGTGCTCGGGGGCGCGAACTTACCCATGCGGTCGCCTATGGGCGCGGCCATTTTGTTTTTCACTTGTCCCGCACGTTTGCGATCCCTTATTTCCTGTTCCGGGTCACGTATAGTGTGCTCGCGATGCGCATTCCTTGTTCGGGAACGCGTTGTACGTGTTTGCGACGTTTTTTGCGTGCTCGGGGACAAATATTGCGCGAACTTACCCACGCGGTCGCGATGGGCGCGGCCATCTTGTTTTACCACTCTATGCTATGGTTCTGGGCCTGCTTTTCTATCCTCCCTCAATCTTTGCAATCCTTAGTTTTTTACACTGTTTTTCAATTTTTCTTTATTTCTTATCTATCTCACTCTCTGCTTAAGTCTATATTTTGCATTTTTTTCTACTTTTTACTGTTTTTTTACTTTTCGACTGTTTTATATAACTTTCTTCTTTAAGCTCCTACTTCTTCCCCTAACTTTATTTTTCCCTTCTAACTTTTCTTTTTCACCTCCTCCCACCCCAGAACCATGGCGAAGGGTAGCAGCAGCGGCTCAAAGGGCAAGGCGCGTGCGCCCAATCGCCGCCTGCCTTGCGGCAGACTGCGCCCTGCAGGGTGCAAGCCCGCCAGCTGTTTACTGAGGTGGAGGTGGCCGCCCTTGTTTTTTTTATTCAGCGCCACCTCCCCTTGACCCTGGCAGCAGGCGGCAGGCCAGGCTCCGGGTACCCGACCCAGAAGCGTCACCGCCGGTGGGCGAAGGTGCGTCGGGCAGTGTTTCGCTGCTCCGTGGTCCGGCGCACCCATAACCAGCTGGCCCACCGGTGGTCAGACATCCTTGACCGGGAGCAGGACCTGTTGGACCTGCTAGGTGTCGAGGTCGTGGGGCTTGGTGAGTAGCCAATATATATATAGTAGTATAAGTATTGTGATTTGTGTATACATTTTTTACAAATAACAAGAATACTGCTGCTTACATTGCAGGTAAATTACGTTTCAAAATCTTCTGTGATTGTAGGACACAGGTGCTGGGCGGTACTCTTACTTTTTTGCAACTTTGCGCTCGCTTGTCATTATTATGTAAGAGTTTACTTTAGAGAACTTCAGTTAGGTAATGCTATTGCTAGAGAGACTGTAGTCCTTCCTTTGTCCTCCTGTCAAATAGTGGTGGATGCATTTGATACTAGGTTTAGTTACTATTAGTTGATAATTTTTGAGCGGTCTGCGTGACGCTATCCTCTGTGACTGAGTGCTGCTTACCCCAGTCCTTAGAACCTTTTGTAGTTTGTTTAGTGAGTGGTACTGGTAAGCTTAGCTTAGCAGTGTCAGTCAGCTGCAGAACATCAGACGCAACCAACCAACAATTTGGTGTATGCATTATGCACTTTATGCATGTGTCCTCCTTCTCATCTATGCATTTTTGATGGCAAAAAAATTGGAAATGCAGGCTTAATGAACAATTGGCCTGCCTGGAATAGGTGGGCTAGGTCAGGTGGTACTTAGGCTTAGTTAGTGTTCTCGATTGTATTTGAATCAATCAGAATGGAACACTGAATTAGTGTTCCCAAATAAGTAGACTGTCCGTGAATCCTCGCAAGCCAGTAGTCGATCGGATTAGATAGGTCAATTTTATTGCAATTTTTGTTTCCTAAAACGTTTTTTGAGCGTTTTTTTAGATAATTTATTTGTTTCACAGCAATCATTAATGTTTGTGTCTTTCTTTTCTTTATTATATCTTACATGATCACTGATGTGCAGCACCCAGGGGCAAGAAGACGGGGTCCGAGTTGGCGGGACAACCACCAGAGGACCGCTCCTCTACCGAGGGCCCTGCTGCTGGTCCCAGTAAGTCCTCCAGTGGTTAATATTAACAATTATATTGCCCTAACTTTTACTGCACCTTATTTTTTCAGAACTATTAATTCTGGCTCCACTCCCTAATTCTATTTTTTACAAAAGATTCTTTAATCTTGACTTGACTATCTGTTTCTAAATTCTGGTTATCCCTGCCTCTAAGTTCTAACTGCCTCTGCTATGAATGTCTGTACTCTGTACTACTAATATTAGTCTGTCGCTAAGCTTGCCCAGTTTGCATTGCCACTCTTTATTGTACGGTTTTGAATAAAACTCAGATTGACCAATACTAATAGCTCTAGCCACTGAGTCCAGTTCTTTCGGTTGTCCTCTTCTAGGCTTCTTAATCTTGAGGCTTTGACAATTACCACAAACAAAATGCCCAACCAGATATTTGACTATTTTTGATAGGATATAGTACATACTACTTGGATTCTGCACAGCCCCATGCAGAACTATGCACAATGAAATAGGATGTTGGTGATGCGAGTTTGGAACTTGGACGTTCCTCACACCTCAGTCAGAAGTGAACCCACAATCCCCTGAACGACTAGCTATAGTGTCTCATTAGGTCCCCGAACCCCCACCCGAAGATACCCAATGATTATGATTACACAACCCAGAACATAACACCCTTTCGCTCACTCACTCGTGTAAGTCCACCACCACCACCACACCAAATACCACAGAGTCTATGTGTAAGTTCAAAAGGTTTATTTTCAACTAAAAAGCTCTGTATGTATGTTGTTCTATAAAATTCTGTGTACTCCAGCCAGCTCCAACAGCAAAATGCATAAGATTAAAACAATAAACAGTGTTGCAACAAGTGCATGATCATTGATGATATATAAGACAAAAGATCTGTGCGAATTCTGGGCGACTCCTCACCGTAGAACGTAGAATTACTGGTTACATGCATCATTCATAAGCTCTGCAAATCTCTGGTTCGTAGAAGGGAATCCTCTGCCTGAGAAAAATGGTGCGTATTATATAGTATAATGCAAGCATTTCTCAGTCCTGCCCAAAAAGTGTAACATGTTACCTATGGCTAAGCAATACGGACTAACCGAACTCCATAACAAAGTGGCTTGTTTTTCGACCTCTTGTACGCAACGCTCAGACAGTAGCTGTATGTGCTCATGTGGGCTCAAAAAGGCGACTTACTGTTACTGCACAACAAGCTGCGAGGTAACATGCGCAAAAGACATGAAGCGAAAAATGGTTGCATGGCTCAGGCTAACTTTGCAAAGAGTAGAGTATAGTATAATAATGACCCTAGGGACCATAACACTACTAGTGTCTACTGACTGTACTCTAGTACCCGATTTGGACTATTGAATGTGATTTATAATAATATGTATGTATTAACTTTTTTTTCAATCTTGCTAGTGAAAAAGAATAAATAGGGGGAGGTGTACAGGCATCTAAAAATGTGTCATGTTTTTATCTAGGCGTACTAGCAACCACCAGTGGCGGCGGGGCCACCGGCAATTCTAGCATTCCGGAGGGGGCAGGAGAAGATGCAGCACCTGCAGGAGCTACAGGGGGGGAGCCAGCAGCAGTGGCGGGCGGTGGTAAGTTATATTCATGACTTATTGACATTGCACTAGCTGGAAGGGTGTGTGGACTTCACTCACTGTACTGTTGTTGAGACTTATTAGGTATGAAGTTGTAGTGAACATTATACAACGGTTAAAGAAGACACCCTTTACTTAGCATGAGCAATGCAGTAGCAATAGCATTACCAGCGTGTCTTGATTAACCAATGGCCTCTTATATCTGACTCCAACTCAGCTGTGAAAGTTTTATGGAGGAGACTAAAAGTCAGATCAGATGACCTTGATGGATGTGTTGAACAAAAAGGGAAAGAAGGGTTGAAGGAGGAAGGGCGGGCGAGATTTAATATGATGACTGGCAGAGAAGGATACGTTGGAAGCATGGATAGGTGGCTGATAGGAATCAGATGCATGTGTTGTTGAAGGATGGGTGGAAGGTGAAAGAAGAATGGATGCCTGCCTGGGTGGGCGACACAGTATGGGTGGATACTGTGGATAGCAAGAATCATCAGCGGTGTTTGGGTGAAACTCAAAGCCAAGGCAAGCAACGGAGTGAGTGGACGCATGCGTTGTTGTTGGTGAAACAAAGTAAGGTTTGTGGAGAGATTAAGAAGAATGATTGACATTTACTTAGAATGGATGGATGCCTGTATGTATTCATCATAGACAGCATAGGTGGAGACTGTCACGGGATGCACAGTTTTAGGGAATGTAAAAGAAACCGTGCCAGAGTAGCAAAGCCGATGTGGGGAGGGGCAGGGTGGGGGTAGTAGTAAACAATGTATTACGCGGGCAAATACAGGTAACTTTACTGTAAACATACAAATAAATAAGGCGAATTTCATTGTGCGCACTGCACCGCCAAATGAGATGCAGTGTGCGCAACAAAATTAGTTTCATTTATTTATATGTTTACTTACCTGTAATTGGCCGTAATCCATAGTTTACTACCCCCATCCTGCCCCTACCCACGTCACCGCCCGGCCGAACTCCCCGAGTCCCACCACCGACTGCTACTGACCGTATGTCGTTGTCACATATAAAAGCAACGATCATTGGATCAGATATATAATCTGCCTTTTGTAGTAGCCAAGGCACTGTGAAATTGAGCAATTGCCCTCCATGTAACAGAGAGAGTATGGCCAGTGCCACCCGTAATAGAAAAATACGAGCTTCCCCACCTGCAAACAGTAGTAAATCAAACTAACGTGAGTCTGCGTCATGACTCGTATGTTTGTCTTGGGTGCAAGCATAGATGACCGAGCTGGCAATGCCGGCTACAACCAGGTTATGTCATTTCGCTAAACTAGAGATAAGAAGAACACTGGTGTACTGTGTACTGGTTGGAGTCCATAGTGCTAGTATAATGCCTGAAACTCCCACAAATGTTAGAGGCCGAGGAAGTGGGAGGATAGATAGATTATTACCACAAATGTTATGTACTGTGCTTCTTGCTAGTGCTACTGTGCCATTATGTGTTGAATTAATTTTGTGTTACTGTTTAGCTAAGAGTACTGGTTACAACAATATTTTTTTCTTTCTTGATATAGATAGTACTCCTTCCCAAGACAAACCATTGCGGAAGGAGTTGGCAGCCAGGGCCCGGCGCCGGAAACTGGAGGCCATATGCCAGGAGTACCGGCGGCTGGTGGCTCAGGCGGAGGAGGCGGCAGCAGCAGCTGCAGCCTCGTCCGATGCCCCGGGCCCCAGCCAGGCCACAACTCCAGCGGTACGGCGCCGCGGTCTGGTAGCCGCCCACCGCCGCAATTCGCTAGCAGCCAGCACTGCTGTCCCCCATCCTGGATGCCACTGCAGGGCATTTCGCAGGAAGATTCTCCTCCGGATGTCACGGCTAGAGGAGCAAATGGAGGAGCGGGTAAAAATACTGGTGGACAAACACCTCAAAGCCCGCCGAATTTAACATCGAGGACCCTGTTGCTTTGCCCCTTTTTATTCCTTGTTTTGGTGGGTGGGAATTGGGCGTTGGGGTTTCGGGACATTCTTTGGACTTTTTTCATTTTGGACATTGGTTGGGGTTAGGGAGAAGGGTGGGTCAGGTGTGGGATAGTTTATTTTTGTTAGGGTAATAAATTATATTTATACTTAAACATACAATGTTAATGTTTTGTGGGGGTTACTGTTTTACTGAATTAACGTCACATTGGTTTCCTTGCTGCTGCAGGGCCGCAGCCAGTGTTTGATTTAAATAATCTGCCGACGATGATGTAACACAAACAGATAGATGCGGTACCCCTCACTGAGTTATTTGTCCTACTAGTACTGTCCGTCTCTCCTCCTAGTCCATTTATACCTCCCACCAAACTTATCTTACCTGTGATTGATGATGATTACGTTCGGCACAGCGATGGCTGCATGGTTTCCAGAGAGAATGTAGAAGATGCCATGACTGTGGTGGTAGTAGTAGAGTAGACACTGGCAGTAGCATTTGCTAAAAAATTAAAAAAGAGACAGTCACTTGCCTGAGAGCGACTGTGGGAGTAGTAGTAGAACGAAGTAAAATACAGTACAGAAGAAGACTGCCAAACAAACAATATTGCAGTTGCAACTGCTAAAGTCAAATTAAACATAATGGTGGCGGGGACAGCCTAGTACAAGAAGTTACAAACTGTAGTTGTGTCGAGTGAGTCACTTAACACAATCGTAATTCGTAACCTTTACTGCTGTGTGGTAGGAGTTTGATGATTCAAATCCAATCAATGACGGCAATTAATTATGATGTACACTATTAGCCGGTGACGGCTTGCACATAGACTGAGCATGGGTGGGCAAGCAGAAGAAGCTCCTTGCACTGCCTTGCAATTGAATTAGTGTTGCTTTCACCACATCTGCCCCAGCAAGCGTGTGATCAATTGGTGTACATTTTATGTAGTCACATCACACCTCAATATAAATCACAGCCCGGGGGAAGAGGGTTAGGGTTTGATGAATGGATGGGAAGGGGGTTTGGGGAAAGGTTTGAGAATGAAAAACAGTACGCATGGACAACAAAAGCAAAGCGCAATCTGGGCAGACGACCATGATCTTATACAAAAAATCTATAAAGGGAGAAAAGGGAAATGCATGCATGATGATGAAGATAACTTGATGGTTAATGAGTAGTACTTAATAACTCCTACTAGACAATTAGACAGTACAGGGCAGCAGTATATTCTATGCAATTTGCCTTGCCTGTAATATGCCCTCAGAGACCCAAATTCCATGTTGTACTGGGCTTACTTGTAAAGATAGCAAAGACAATTAAAACACAGTTGTAGGGATCAATTAGCAAACAAACAACACACAAGACACAGTCCTAATGATTGAAGAGAAAAAGGATTCAAATTAATTAAAAGATGAATGATGAATGATACTAAAGTTACTGTATTATCATGCTCAAATTGTGGAGTTGAATCTCATCCTTCCTCTTGGTCCTATCTTCCATGGACGCTCCGCACATCAATCTTGGTGGCCTTCCTGATGCCGATTGGTAAGGTAAATGTGAGTTGTGTCTCCCAGTATAGCAAGCACAGGGTAAAGGCCGGCCTGTAACGTCTAGATGGAAAAACAAAAGGGGTATTGAAAAATCAATGAATAAAAAAAAACATCAATTACGGTGGGTTCCAAGAAGAGAAGAGAGAACACTTTCAGAGTGAGGCGGCTTGGATATATCGTGTAGATTCTGTTTACAGCATTAAGCTACAACAACAACAGGACAGAACAGGCCCACCACAGCACCAGCCCGTGACCCAACCTCCATTTACCTTAATTTTTGACATAGCCAGACAAAAGGCATACACAGCAACTTAGCATTTTCCTAATTAAGTGACAAAATCAATGCGCCGCTGTCAGTCATCACTACACTCAACTACACACCACTACATGGACATGTAGGTCTGCTGTGTTTACTTTCTTGTTGAATTGTTGTGTTTATGTTTACCTTATGCCACTTCATGAAATGCAGTTATTCCTTGAATCTTCTCCGATCCAACTGAATGACTGCGTGCAAAGATAGTATGGTCATCATCATGGTGTGGTACGTGTTGTCCAACTACAACTCAGTCTGTAGTGACTCCGATTAAGTCCATATTCCATATTAAAACATTGCAACAGATATTGGCCTGCACCTGCAGTAGTAGGAGTTCAATTTGGTTATTAAACAACAAGAAGGGAAACATTGACTGTCACTGACTTGAGTCACTTTGTAGATTAACTAGTAGAGTAGAGTTCGACTTCATGCACAACATCAGCAACAAACAGCAATCGCTCAGAGTCTGCAAGCATCCAATGCATTCCACCATTACCTGTCTTGCTCTTCTCTTTGGCTGTCAGATCATCAGATGCCTAGTTCTGACAGTTGTTTTTTTTTTTTTTACGGGGCATTGGCCTCATCATTACTCCAGTCCACATTCATTTTGAGTGTTAGTCGCTGTTTCGGTTTTTGTCTTATTCTTCTGTGGCACTTTGTCACAGTTTAAGTTGCTTCCTATGGTCAGCACTGTGATGATGGGCCGCGGCCTGGGTAGCGCTCATTGATGGTCATTTGAGTTTGCACAAATGTCAGCAAGTTTCTTCGAAGAGTCTCTTGTCTTTCTCTGCCAAGTACCTTCTGTCCTGACAGTGAGGAGCTTTGGATGCCTGCTGAGGCTGTAGCCTTCGGACACTGATGAGTTTCGGCTCGAAAACAAAACGGAGGATAGCTATAGTCACGTTTCACTTCTTATGGAGGCGGGACTGGTAAAGGCAACATTTCTTGTACTAATGTCTGGCTTGATGGAAATGTACTTGTGCGAGACAGGAAGATGAAGCAGGACTCTGAAGAGTGGACAGTTAAATGCACAGACATCCAACTCCAATAGGGAAATAAAAAGAGAAGACGGTGGTGATGGATTTGTTGTGATTTGAACCAGAAAGACAGATTCACAGACACATAAAGGAAGGAAGAAAGTAACAATTTGAAAGCCTAGTTGTCAGGGAAGAGGAGCTCGTCCTCAAACTCTGGTGGTTCGGACAGAAGTAGGTCCTGTAACGCACTATTTACATCATCCAAGTCGCTCTCCTCTTCCTGCTGTGATTCACGTATTTTGTAATCCGGTGGTATAAAGTGCTGATTCATTTTGATCATGGTTAACCTCTCCACGCTTTGGGCCGAGAGACTGGTCCTTTTCGAAGTTACAATGGCACCAGCAGCACTGAAAACACGCTCAGAAGAGACACTTGCGATAGGGGAAGCCAGATACTTTATCGCCAGCCTGCTGAGCACTGTCCGTTGGCTTCTTTTCCCATACCAATACACCAATGGGTTTTGATCCATGAAGACCTCTGTTGGGTCATCCAGATAGGCCTGGACCATCCACTCAATGTTCAGGGGTGCTCCGATGTGCTCGGCCTGTTTTGCCTTTGCATCAGCACTGGACTTACCATACCCCTGCTGTAGAAACCAATCAGTTGCACATTGTGCTGTGGATGATCCTGTTCTTGATGTTATTGTTGGTGTAGGTGCCTGCTGGGAGGCAAATGCACTGCCCTCAGGCTCCGAAGTAGAACTTGACTCTGGATGCCCTGTAGTACTGGTTATGGCCTGGGGTGGGGGCCTGAAATTAACAGCCGTTCGCTTTCGAAAATAGTGGCTTCCTTAGCTATCAAAGTTTTGTAGTTGGCAACATCCACTTCCGAAAAGGAATTACTGCCTTGCTGTTCAGAAATACTTTGTACCGTGGATCCAAAATTGTGGCACTAATGTAATGTGGTTGTGACAAAATTTTATTTTTAATCCTTGTATTTTCCGATAAGCGAGCGGCTAAGGTCTCCGCCAAATGATATGCATCTTGTTTGTCATCCACACCTGCGTACGTTTCAGACACATCCTTCAGCTGTTGCTCTAGCATGTGTAACAATGGGATAGCTTGGCCCATAGTACAGTCCTCCCTGCTGACTTCACGTGTGAAGATCTCAAAAGGAAGTAGCATCTCAGTCAGGCATTTAATGAGGTCCCATTGAGCCATCTCAACGGTCATGCCTCTCACAGTAGGTTCCCTAATCTTTGCATGACATAAGCATTGAGTGGTATGTACAGTTCAAACACACGATCAAGCATGTAATAAGTTGAGTTCCAACGTGTTGGCACCTCCTGGATGAGCGCTTTGACTGGCATTTTATGCTCACGTTGAATGACCCTCAGCTGCTTCCGGGCTTTAAAAGAATGGCTGAAATGTGTGCATATTCTTCTGCAGGTGACCAGTAAGTTGCTGACTTTGGATTCATTTTTCAAAAAGTCTTGAACAACAATGTTAATGCAGTGTGCCAAACACGGGACCCTGAAATAGCCACCATTGCGCATGGCCAAAACTACATTACTGCCGTTGTCCGTGGCAACAAAACCAATCGTAAGCCCTCTTGGGCGCAGCCACTCAAAGACCTTGGTGTTAAACTCTTCCAAAATGTTTGCAGCAGTATGAGATTTCTCCATGGCAAACATGGCTACAGTTGCATGTTTGCGAGTGGCATGAAAAATCTCTGCAGTATCAACACCAGCAGATATCTGTTCTCTAACCCCGCAAAACAGATCCAGTGTGCAGTGATGCACATGTAATCTGTGGCTTGGCAAGTGGTCCACATGTCTGTAGTCAGGTGGATACTGTGAACAGCACTCTGCTTCAAGGCCTTTCCTAGCAATTCCAGCACGTCGTGATGTAGTGCTGGAACTGCAACTCTGGCAAAATAGTAGCGGCTGGGACACATGCCATTTTGGGCAGATGGTTGACACAAATTCCAGAAAACCCACCCCTTCAACAAAAGAAAAAGGGAGAAGGTCCAGTGCTAACATTTTAGCCAGCTTCGCATTGTACAAACGTGCTATTGGGTGGTTGCGTTCGTACTGCCCCTCACCCCCAAACATGCTGATAATGGTAGGCTGCATGGTTTTCCTTTCTCTTAGGCTCAACGCACTTTTTGGTAGTGCGGACCTGGTACTTCTTGGTGTCTCCGGATGACTCTTACTCTTGTGCCACTGAGATGTTGCTGAAGATGTGTGCAACGTTAAGACTGCACTGCTGGGGTCAGGGACACCTTGTGTACCACTACCAGAGAGAATGTCTCCCTGTCCTTCCTCTTCCACCGTGATCGGATCTTCTTCTTCTACTCCTTTATCCCCACCAACACCAATGGTTGCAGTTTTTTTTCTGCCGCGAAGGTGGTCCTCCCAGCTGATCAAGTGGTGTTTTTTCAGATGGGTCATTTGGCCTCCGGTACCATAGTTTGTACCAAGCTTACCACGACTAACAGAGGTATTACAAATGGAGCATATAGCAATGTTCTCCTCCTTTTCGCTAACCGTAAAGAAGTCCCAAACTGGGGAGCTTAACTTTGGCCTCCTGCTGGAGGTGCCACTTCCAATGCCGGATGATCTGTAGGGTGTGTGTTGAATTTGACTCTGTGCTGCTGTACCACTACCTACTCCTACTGAGGTGGTGGTTGTGCTGGATGTAGGTCGCTGCCGGGCCTTTGCTAATGCAAATATGGAAGCTGTAGGTCGTGTTGGTGTTACCTGTGGAGGTATGCGTGCTACATCCCTCGCAGCGATTTTGGATAGGGTAATAATGTTGGTCTCAATCTCCTCGGGGCCGGGAGTGATGTTCGTGATGACTGGCTCGTCATCATCATCATCTTGCTGTTCTACATCGACCTCCATAAGTGTAAGGCTTTCCGGAACCTTCCTTTTCCCTAGCTTGGTCTTGGAACGTGGCTCCCTCTCAGACTCAGTTTGTGGCTTCCAAGTGGCATCTAGATCATCAGAAGGGGGCTTGGCGAAGAACTTGATGGACTACCCCTCCTTTTCCTTGCTGGGGATTTGGAAGACAATGGATCTTCTGAATGAGTGGCTTCTTCTTCTACCTCTGCATGAGGCTCAATTTCCTGAACTGCCCCTACTTCAGGAGGAACAACAACTACTATTGCGGGCGGTGGTTGCGGCTGTTGTTGTTGACCACTTATCTGCTGTGTTTCCTCCTGCGTTGATTGGGTACTACTTTGAGATAGCGATAAGTTTATCTCAGGCTCAGCATCACTGCTTTCCATTAGGCTGGCTACCTCTTCCACACTCATGTGCTTGGGCCTGGGTTGGTGGGTTGGGCCCACTGATGCGGAGGTGCTGCCCCCAGCTTGCCCCCCGGACACCGCTGCTGCAGGCGCAATTTTTTTTTTCCCAAAAAAGGTATTGGCCGGCACACCAGACTTAAGTGTCACTTCCTTCTTCTGTTCAGGACCTTCAGGAGGCTACTCAAGACCTGGCTGTTCGACCAGTAGCAGCATCCCCCCTTCCCTCTCCCCAGCGCCTTGAGACCCTCGCGGGTAAGTAGTGCGCTCTACAAATTCTGTGATTGATTGATTGATTGATTGTTCCTTCTTCTTCTCAATAGCAACTTTCTTGGTACTGGAGGACCTGGTACCTGCTTTCTTTGGGCCCATCTTCTTCAGATGTCAGCAGCACTCAGTTGCAGAGATGTCTGGTCAGGTCACACGTCACGTTGTGTTGTGTGTACAGCAGCAGGATGTCTGTCTGGCAGTGCAACGGGCAATGATGAGAGACACACCTCCTCCTCAGTCTTTGTGCACCTAAAAGCAAAAAAGCCAGAACGTCAGTCAAACATAGCACAAATCAAACAAATAGAATATAGAACTTAGTGTGTGGTGGCCTCAATTATTAAATTTCAGAAACTCTGTGAACAACAACACACAGTCTAGCCATTTATGAGACGTTGACAACAAGGCCAGGGCTTTCCTGGCTACTGTGTAGTGCTAGTGTACACTCTGGAAGAATAAGAATAGTAAAGAACAAAAACTAAAATGTAGTGGAGCATGTTTGGCCTAAATTTGTGCATCACGTGGGATATAGTATAATAATGACCCTAGGGACCATAACACTACTAGTGTCTACTGACTGTACTCTAGTACCCGATTTGGACTATTGAATGTGATTTATAATAATATGTATGTATTAACTTTTTTTCAATCTTGCTAGTGAAAAAGAATAAATAGGGGGAGGTGTACAGGCATCTAAAAATGTGTCATGTTTTTATCTAGGCGTACTAGCAACCACCAGTGGCGGCGGGGCCACCGGCAATTCTAGCATTCCGGAGGGGGCAGGAGAAGATGCAGCACCTGCAGGAGCTACAGGGGGGGAGCCAGCAGCAGTGGCGGGCGGTGGTAAGTTATATTCATGACTTATTGACATTGCACTAGCTGGAAGGGTGTGTGGACTTCACTCACTGTACTGTTGTTGAGACTTATTAGGTATGAAGTTGTAGTGAACATTATACAACGGTTAAAGAAGACACCCTTTACTTAGCATGAGCAATGCAGTAGCAATAGCATTAGCAGCGTGTCTTGATTAACCAATGGCCTCTTATATCTGACTCCAACTCAGCTGTGAAAGTTTTATGGAGGAGACTAAAAGTCAGATCAGATGACCTTGATGGATGTGTTGAACAAAAAGGGAAAGAAGGGTTGAAGGAGGAAGGGCGGGCAAGATTTAATATGATGACTGGCAGAGAAGGATACGTTGGAAGCATGGATAGGTGGCTGATAGGAATCAGATGCATTTGTTGTTGAAGGATGGGTGGAAGGTGAAAGAAGAATGGATGCCTGCCTGGGTGGGCGACACAGTATGGGTGGATACTGTGGATAGCAAGAATCATCAGCGGTGTTTGGGTGAAACTCAAAGCCAAGGCAAGCAATGGAGTGAGTGGACGCATGCGTTGTTGTTGGTGAAACAAAGTAAGGTTTGTGGAGAGATTAAGAAGAATGATTGACATTTACTTAGAATGGATGGATGCCTGTATGTATTCATCATAGACAGCATAGGTGGAGACTGTCACGGGATGCACAGTTTTAGGGAATGTAAAAGAAACCGCGCCAGAGTAGCAAAGCCGATGTGGGGAGGGGCAGGGTGGGGGGTAGTAGTAAACAATGTATTACACGGGCAAATACAGGTAACTTTACTGTAAACATACAAATAAATAAGGCGAATTTCATTGTGCGCACTGCACCGCCAAATGAGATGCAGTGTGCGCAACAAAATTAGTTTCATTTATTTATATGTTTACTTACCTGTAATTGGCCGTAATCCATAGTTTACTACCCCCATCCTGCCCCTACCCACGTCACCGCCCGGCCGAACTCCCCGAGTCCCACCACCGACTGCTACTGACCGTATGTCGTTGTCACATATAAAAGCAACGATCATTGGATCAGATATATAATCTGCCTTTTTGTAGTAGGCAAGGCACTGTGAAATTGAGCAATTGCCCTCCATGTAACAGAGAGAGTATGGCCAGTGCCACCCGTAATAGAAAAATACGAGCTTCCCCACCTGCAAACAGTAGTAAATCAAACTAACGTGAGTCTGCGTCATGACTCGTATGTTTGTCTTGGGTGCAAGCATAGATGACCGAGCTGGCAATGCCGGCTACAACCAGGTTATGTCATTTCGCTAAACTAGAGATAAGAAGAACACTGGTGTACTGTGTACTGGTTGGAGTCCATAGTGCTAGTATAATGCCTGAAACTCCCACAAATGTTAGAGGCCGAGGAAGTGGGAGGATAGATAGATTATTACCACAAATGTTATGTACTGTGCTTCTTGCTAGTGCTACTGTGCCATTATGTGTTGAATTAATTTTGTGTTACTGTTTAGCTAAGAGTACTGGTTACAACAATATTTTTTTCTTTCTTGATATAGATAGTACTCCTTCCCAAGACAAACCATCGCGGAAGGAGTTGGCAGCCAGGGCCCGGCGCCGGAAACTGGAGGCCATATGCCAGGAGTACCGGCGGCTGGTGGCTCAGGCGGAGGAGGAGGAGGCGGCAGCAGCAGCTGCAGCCTCGTCCGATGCCCCGGGCCCCAGCCAGGCCACAACTCCAGCGGTACGGCACCGCGGTCTGGTAGCCGCCCGCCGCCGCAATTCGCTAGCAGCCAGCACTGCTGTCCCCCATCCTGGATGCCACTGCAGGGCATTTCGCAGGAAGATTCTCCTCCGGATGTCACGGCTAGAGGAGCAAATGGAGGAGCGGGTAAAAATACTGGTGGACAAACACCTCAAAGCCCGCCGAATTTAACATCGAGGACCCTGTTGCTTTGCCCCTTTTTATTCCTTGTTTTGGTGGGTGGGAATTGGGCGTTGGGGTTTCGGGACATTCTTTGGACTTTTTTCATTTTGGACATTGGTTGGGGTTAGGGAGAAGGGTGGGTCAGGTGTGGGATAGTTTATTTTTGTTAGGGTAATAAATTATATTTATACTTAAACATACAATGTTAATGTTTTGTGGGGGTTACTGTTTTACGAATTAACGTCACATTGGTTTCCTTGCTGCTGCAGGGCCGCAGCCAGTGTTTGATTTAAATAATCTGCCGACGATGATGTAACACAAACAGATAGATGCGGTACCCCTCACTGAGTTATTTGTCCTACTAGTACTGTCAGTCTCTCCTCCTAGTCCATTTATACCTCCCACCAAACTTATCTTACCTGTGATTGATGATGATTACGTTCGGCACAGCGATGGCTGCATGGTTTCCAGAGAGAATGTAGAAGATGCCATGACTGTGGTGGTGGTAGTAGTAGAGTAGACACTGGCAGTAGCATTTGCTAAAAAATTAAAAAAGAGACAGTCACTTGCCTGAGAGCGACTGTGGGAGGAGTAGTAGAACGAAGTAAAATACAGTACAGAAGAAGACTGCCAAACAAACAATATTGCAGTTGCAACTGCTAAAGTCAAATTAAACATAATGGTGGCGGGGACAGCCTAGTACAAGAAGTTACAAACTGTAGTTGTGTCGAGTGAGTCACTTAACACAATCGTAATTCGTAACCTTTACTGCTGTGTGGTAGGAGTTTGATGATTCAAATCCAATCAATGACGGCAATTAATTATGATGTACACTATTAGCCGGTGACGGCTTGCACATAGACTGAGCATGGGTGGGCAAGCAGAAGAAGCTCCTCGCACTGCCTTGCAATTGAATTAGTGTTGCTTTCACCACATCTGCCCCAGCAAGCGTGTGATCAATTGGTGTACATTTTATGTAGTCACATCACACCTCAATATAAATCACAGCCCGGGGAAGAGGGTTAGGGTTTGATGAATGGATGGGAAGGGGGTTTGGGGAAAGGTTTGAGAATGAAAAACAGTACGCATGGACAACAAAAGCAAAGCGCAATCTTGGCAGACGACCATGATCTTATACAAAAAATCTATAAAGGGAGAAAAGGGAAATGCATGCATGATGATGAAGATAACTTGATGGTTAATGAGTAGTACTTAATAACTCCTACTAGACAATTAGACAGTACAGGGCAGCAGTATATTCTATGCAATTTGCTTTGCCTGTAATATGCCCTCAGAGACCCAAATTCCATGTTGTACTGGGCTTACTTGTAAAGATAGCAAAGACAATTAAAACACAGTTGTAGGGATCAATTAGCAAACAAACAACACACAGTCCTAATGATTGAAGAGAAAAAAGGATTCAAATTAATTAAAAGATGAATGATGAATGATACTAAAGTTACTGTATTATCATGCTCAAATTGTGGAGTTGAATCTCGTCCTTCCTCTTGGTCCTATCTTCCATGGACGCTCCGCACATCAATCTTGGTGGCCTTCCTGATGCCGATTGGTAAGGTAAATGTGAGTTGTGTCTCCCAGTATAGCAAGCACAGGGTAAAGGCCGGCCTGTAACGTCTAGATGGAAAAACAAAAGGGGTATTGAAAAATCAATGAATAAAAAAAACATCAATTACGGTGGGTTCCAAGAAGAGAAGAGAGAACACTTTCAGAGTGAGGCGGCTTGGATATATCGTGTAGATTCTGTTTACAGCATTAAGCTACAACAACAACAGGACAGAACAGGCCCACCACAGCACCAGCCCGTGACCCAACCTCCATTTACCTTAATTTTTGACATAGCCAGACAAAAGGCATACACAGCAACTTAGCATTTTCCTAATTAAGTGACAAAATCAATGCGCCGCTGTCAGTCATCACTACACTCGACTACACACCACTACATGGACATGTAGGTCTGCTGTGTTTACTTTCTTGTTGAATTGTTGTGTTTATGTTTACCTTATGCCACTTCATGAAATGCAGTTATTCCTTGAATCTTCTCCGATCCAACTGAATGACTGCGTGCAAAGATAGTATGGTCATCATCATGGTGTGGTACGTGTTGTCCAACTACAACTCAGTCTGTAGTGACTCCGATTAAGTCCATATTCCATATTAAAACATTGCAACAGATATTGGCCTGCACCTGCAGTAGTAGGAGTACAATTTGGTTATTAAACAACAAGAAGGGAAACATTGACTGTCACTGACTTGAGTCACTTTGTAGATTAACTAGTAGAGTAGAGTTCGACTTCATGCACAACATCAGCAACAAACAACAGCAATCGCTCAGAGTCTGCAAGCATCCAATGCATTCCATCATTACCTGTCTTGCTCTTCTCTTTGGCTGTCAGATCATCAGATGCCTAGTTCTGACAGTTGTTTTTTTTTTTTTTACGGGGCAGTGGCCTCATCATTACTCCAGTCCACATTCATTTTGAGTGTTAGTCGCTGTTTCGGTTTTCGTCTTATTCTTCTGTGGCACTTTGTCACAGTTTAAGTTGATTCCTATGGTCAGCACTGTGATGATGGGCCGCGGCCTGGGTAGCGCTCATTGATGGTCATTTGAGTTTGCACAAATGTCAGCAAGTTTCTTCGAAGAGTCTCTTGTCTTTCTCTGCCAAGTACCTTCTGTCCTGACAGTGAGGACCTTTGGATGCCTGCTGAGGCTGTAGCCTTCGGACACTGATGAGTTTCGGCTCGAAAACAAAACGGAGGATAGCTATAGTCACGTTTCACTTCTTATGGAGGCGGGACTGGTAAAGGCAACATTTCTTGTACTAATGTCTGGCTTGATGGAAATGTACTTGTGCGAGACAGGAAGATGAAGCAGGACTCTGAAGAGTGGACAGTTAAATGCACAGACATCCAACTCCAATAGGGAAATAAAAAGAGAAGACGGTGGTCATAGATTTGTTGTGATTTGAACCAGAAAGACAGATACACAGACACATAAAGGAAGGAAGAAAGTAACAATTTGAAAGCCTAGTTGTCAGGGAAGAGGAGCTCGTCCTCAAACTCTGGTGGTTCGGACAGAAGTAGGTCCTGTAACGCACTATTTACATCATCCAAGTCGCTCTCCTCTTCCTGCTGTGATTCACGTATTTTGTAATCCGGTGGTATAAAGTGCTGATTCATTTTGATCATGGTTAACCTCTCCACGCTTTGGGCCGAGAGACTGGTCCTTTCGAAGTTACAATGGCACCAGCAGCACTGAAAACACGCTCAGAAGAGACACTTGCGACAGGGGAAGCCAGATACTTTATCGCCAGCTTGCTGAGCACTGTCCATTGGCTTCTTTTCCCATACCAATACACCAATGGGTTTTGATCCATGAAGACCTCTGTTGGGTCATCCAGATAGGCCTGGACCATCCACTCAATGTTCAGGGGTGCTCCGATGTGCTCGGCCTGTTTTGCCTTTGCATCAGCACTGGACTTACCATACCCCTGCTGTAGAAACCAATCAGTTGCACATTGTGCTGTGGATGATCCTGTTCTTGATGTTATTGTTGGTGTAGGTGACTGCTGGGAGGCAAATGCACTGCCCTCAGGCTCCGAAGTAGAACTTGACTCTGGATGCCCTGTAGTACTGGTTATGGCCTGGGGTGGGGGGCCTGTAATTAACAGCCGTTCGCTTTCGAAAATAGTGGCTTCCTTAGCTATCAAAGTTTTGTAGTTGGCAACATCCACTTCCGAAAAGGAATTACTGCCTTGCTGTTCAGAAATACTTTGTACCGTGGATCCAAAATTGTGGCACTAATGTAATGTGGTTGTGACAAAATTTTATTTTTAATCCTTGTATTTTCCGATAAGCGAGCGGCTAAGGTCTCCGCCAAATGATATGCATCTTGTTTGTCATCCACACCTGCGTACGTTTCAGACACATCCTTCAGCTGTTGCTCTAGCATGTGTAACAATGGGATAGCTTGGCCCATAGTACAGTCCTCCCTGCTGACTTCACGTGTGAAGATCTCAAAAGGAAGTAGCATCTCAGTCAGGCATTTAATGAGGTCCCATTGAGCCATCTCAACGGTCATGCCTCTCACAGTAGGTTCCCCTAATCTTTGCATGACATAAGCATTGAGTGGTATGTACAGTTCAAACACACGATCAAGCATGTAATAATTTGAGTTCCAACGTGTTGGCACCTCCTGGATGAGCGCTTTGACTGGCATTTTATGCTCACGTTGAATGACCCTCAGCTGCTTCCGGGCTTTAAAAGAATGGCTGAAATGTGTGCATATTCTTCTGCAGGTGACCAGTAAGTTGCTGACTTTGGATTCATTTTTCAAAAAGTCTTGAACAACAATGTTAATGCAGTGTGCCAAACACGGGACCCTGAAATAGCCACCATTGCGCATGGCCAAAACTACATTACTGCCGTTGTCCGTGGCAACAAAACCAATCGTAAGCCCTCTTGGGCGCAGCCACTCAAAGACCTTGGTGTTAAACTCTTCCAAAATGTTTGCAGCAGTATGAGATTTCTCCATGGCAAACATGGCTACAGTTGCATGTTTGCGAGTGGCATGAAAAATCTCTGCAGTATCAACACCAGCAGATATCTGTTCTCTAACCCCCGCAAAACAGATCCAGTGTGCAGTGATGCACATGTAATCTGTGGCTTGGCAAGTGGTCCACATGTCTGTAGTCAGGTGGATACTGTGAACAGCACTCTGCTTCAAGGCCTTTCCTAGCAATTCCAGCACGTCGTGATGTAGTGCTGGAACTGCAACTCTGGCAAAATAGTAGCGGCTGGGACACATGCCATTTTGGGCAGATGGTTGACACAAATTCCAGAAAACCCACCCCTTCAACAAAAGAAAAAGGGAGAAGGTCCAGTGCTAACATTTTAGCCAGCTTCGCATTGTACAAACGTGCTATTGGGTGGTTGCGTTCGTACTGCCCCTTACCCCCAAACATGCTGATAATGGTAGGCTGCATGGTTTTCCTTTCTCTTAGGCTCAACGCACTTTTTGGTAGTGCGGACCTGGTACTTCTTGGTGTCTCCGGATGACTCTTACTCTTGTGCCACTGAGATGTTGCTGAAGATGTGTGCAACGTTAAGACTGCACTGCTGGGGTCAGGGACACCTTGTGTACCACTACCAGAGAGAATGTCTCCCTGTCCTTCCTCTTCCACCGTGATCGGATCTTCTTCTTCTACTCCTTTATCCCCACCAACACCAATGGTTGCAGTTTTTTTTCTGCCGCGAAGGTGGTCCTCCCAGCTGATCAAGTGGTGTTTTTTCAGATGGGTCATTTGGCCTCCGGTACCATAGTTTGTACCAAGCTTACCACGACTAACAGAGGTATTACAAATGGAGCATATAGCAATGTTCTCCTCCTTTTCGCTAATCGTAAAGAAGTCCCAAACTGGGGAGCTTAGCTTTGGCCTCCTGCTGGAGGTGCCACTTCCAATGCCGGATGATCTGTAGGGTGTGTGTTGAATTTGACTCTGTGCTGCTGTACCACTACCTACTCCTACTGAGGTGGTGGTTGTGCTGGATGTAGGTCGCTGCCGGGCCTTTGCTAATGCAAATATGGAAGCTGTAGGTCGTGTTGGTGTTACCTGTGGAGGTATGCGTGCTACATCCCTCGCAGCGATTTTGGATAGGGTAATAATGTTGGTCTCAATCTCCTCGGGGCCGGGAGTGATGTTCGTGATGACTGGCTCGTCATCATCATCATCTTGCTGTTCTACATCGACCTCCATAAGTGTAAGGCTTTCCGGAACCTTCCTTTTCCCTAGCTTGGTCTTGGAACGTGGCTCCCTCTCAGACTCAGTTTGTGGCTTCCAAGTGGCATCTAGATCATCAGAAGGGGGCTTGGCGAAGAACTTGATGGACTACCCCTCCTTTTCCTTGCTGGGGATTTGGAAGACAATGGATCTTCTGAATGAGTGGCTTCTTCTTCTACCTCTGCATGAGGCTCAATTTCCTGAACTGCCCCTACTTCAGGAGGAACAACAACTACTATTGCGGGCGGTGGTTGCGGCTGTTGTTGTTGACCACTTATCTGCTGTGTTTCCTCCTGCGTTGATTGGGTACTACTTTGAGATAGCGATAAGTTTATCTCAGGCTCAGCATCACTGCTTTCCATTAGGCTGGCTACCTCTTCCACACTGATGTGCTTGGGCCTGGGTTGGTGGGTTGGGTCCACTGATGCGGAGGTGCTGCCCCCAGCGTGCCCCCCGGACACCGCTGCTGCAGGCGCAATTTTTTTTTTCCCAAAAAAGGTATTGGCCGGCACACCAGACTTAAGTGTCACTTCCTTCTTCTGTTCAGGACCTTCAGGAGGCTACTCAAGACCTGGCTGTTCGACCAGTAGCAGCATCCCCCCTTCCCTCTCCCCAGCGCCTTGAGACCCTCGCGGGTAAGTAGTGCGCTCTACAAATTCTGTGATTGATTGATTGATTGATTGTTCCTTCTTCTTCTCAATAGCAACTTTCTTGGTACTGGAGGACCTGGTACCTGCTTTCTTTGGGCCCATCTTCTTCAGATGTCAGCAGCACTCAGTTGCAGAGATGTCTGGTCAGGTCACACGTCACGTTGTGTTGTGTGTACAGCAGCAGGATGTCTGTCTGGCAGTGCAACGGGCAATGATGAGAGACACACCTCCTCCTCAGTCTTTGTGCACCTAAAAGCAAAAAAGCCAGAACGTCAGTCAAACATAGCACAAATCAAACAAATAGAATATAGAACTTAGTGTGTGGTGGCCTCAATTATTAAATTTCAGAAACTCTGTGAACAACAACACACAGTCTAGCCATTTATGAGACGTTGACAACAAGGCCAGGGCTTTCCTGGCTACTGTGTAGTGCTAGTGTACACTCTGGAAGAATAAGAATAGTAAAGAACAAAAACTAAAATGTAGTGGAGCATGTTTGGCCTAAATTTGTGCATCACGTGGGATGTATTATATAGCAGCTTCAGGGAGCTGCAGCTGGCAATGGGGATGGATTTGGAAGCAGTAAGACAAGAGGAACAATGGAAAGACACGCAGGCCTATGTGGCAAAAACAGCACACTAATAACTACCACAACAAAATGGCCCCCAGAAACATGGTGACTCACAGGCACAAGGCACGGCAAACAATGAACTCAAGCAGGCCTATATATGGGCAGACAAAGGGTGCCTTATAAAACACACACAGCTTTAATGCAAAAACTAAAATCCACATGGCTAAAAACACTTTTGAAAGTTAGACAACCACTACAACAACACAATTATAATTACACAGTACACACGCAAAAAAGGCATTTATTTAACACACCCAAAAAGTGAAATAGTCAGACCCTCCAAAAAAAACCACATTTCGCAATTCAATTCAATGCCATCCATGGCGTAAATGATGTCAAAATTCCACAGACTACACAGAAACAGTTTTATGCACCCCTGGTGACTACCTCTGGGCCTACTGGCATACTGGGCCGCAAGCTTGGAGGCCTATGGCAAAAGCACAGTGGCTGGCTTTACAAAATGGCTGCCACCCACATGGCCAGGCCACCCAAAATAACAAAAAAGTGAAGACAAAGGACAGGACCAGGCAGTTGGAGACTCTGGGCAACTTCCTTCCTCTTGAAAAAAATTGTAAAACAAAAGAAAGTGACTCCTTGCTCACCAAACTACATCTAAATGACAACCTGAGGAGTTTTTGTGCAAAATGAACTAAATCAACATTTTCGAGAAGGTTTTATGATGCTCAAGAGATATTCTTCGCCAGATTGTAAATTCTGCATGTTCGGCATCGCGATCGTCACAAAAAGTCGTTATCGCGCGCGAAACGTACATTGAGCGCGCGAAGAAGATAAAAAGTGTAAGTCTGCGTTGTCGCGCAGTGCGGACTTGCCCAAAGTCCGCGAGCTGAACGCCCAGGGTTACCTACTGGCTGAAAAGGCCTATTTATTTAACAAACACCCAAAAATGAAATGCACCCCAAAAACCACTTTTACCAATTCAATCCAATGCCATCCATGCATGCCCTACATGATGTTTAAACTTTAAATTCAACAGACACCACAGAAACATGCACCCATGGGTACCTCTGGCTCTAGTCCGGGCCTAATGGCTGAAATTCCAATCAAAGAAAAACAACTAGGCCCCTACCGAGACTACAGGCCACAACAATACATTTTAAAAACTATGGAAATCTCCCAAAAAAATGTAGGTACAAACAAGCCCCAATCAAACAAACAAGTACACCAATTCTCCAACTTACTTGTAAAATCTCAAATCCAAGAGTCCTCAAATCCAATCCAATGATATGACACAAAAAGTGATCCTTCCAGCTCCAAATCCAAATGAAAGTGAACAGCACATGGACAAAGCACTGGGAGGAGCCTGCTGGACAGGAACAGGAAGTTTGAGAATCAGGGGCACTTCCTTCCTCTTGGAAAAAAAGAAAAAGGACTCCTTGCTCACCAAACTACATCTCTAAATGACAACCTGAGGAGTTTTTTGTGCAAAATGAACTAATTCATTTTCGAGAAGGTTTTATGATGCTCGAGATATATTCTTCGCCAAATTGTAGTTTCTTCGTGTTTGGGATCGCGATCTTACCAACACTGCCGACGGAAGTCAGATCGCGCGTCCGAATGACGTGTTCGCGTTCGCACACTCTTGCGGGATCGTGCGGCCGGATTCCAAATCTCGTGGCGCCCGCGAACGGATAGGAAGTCGCGTCGGCGAACGCAGAATCACGGTAGGTCGTTACCGCGCGCGCGAGAACGTATATTGGACGCGCGAAGAAGAAAAACAGCTACGCTACGCCGCAAATTGCGTAGTGCACGGTAACTTCGCGTTCTACGCGAATCGCAAAGTTACCGAAACTTCGCAAATTCCGCGAGCGTAGCGTAGTTCACCGCCCAGGGTTAGATTTGATGCCTTCTTAGAAGCGTGCATATTGCAGGCTCCTACAACTGTATGCACATAGGAAGGATTTAGTGGTGGTACGGAGAAGCATGACACTTCCAAGCCATGTGCTTTTGATACCTATGCCTGTTAAAATAACTGACACCTGCCGTAGTTTACTGTCATTCGACATACTAGCTTCTAGTCTTGGCCTTACCAGGCCGAATCTTTGAAGACGATTGCTACGGCTACTGCCTCGCTCTGGGGGGGGAAGGGGAGCACCCTGGCCAGAGGGTACTACATGAGTGCACAACCATTGAAGAATCCTGGCGCCCCAGTATTGCCCCAATTCAGCAGGCTGCCCAGCAAAGTATATGCTGGACCCCTCGAATGAGTGCTAGTGGACCTCCCCTGTAAGCACTGGCCCAAATTAAGTATGACCTGTGTTTCTCCTTCTGAAGGGTGTGCCCCTCCAATTGTCCCACTCGCATGTTGGACGCTTGTGTACCCCCATGACCTTTCCAGCTATGCCATTTACATCTAAAACAGGCTACCAACCCAACCTGGAAGCCGATCAGCAGATGGCGTCCCCACTCAATCTGGGTTCTCCCTGGCCCTAGAGTTCTGTGCCTCCTTTTCTGGGGTGACCAACACCAATGAAGGCCCATCACCAGCAAATGCAGTCATTACTTATATGCCCCTTGCCCGAAGCCTCCTCACCTCCTGCGCTGGCTGTTCTGGATAAGTTAGTGGATGTTGTGGAACCCACTCACCCTTGTCATGATGCAGGAATACATGCATCCCCCAGGGGTCTGTGGGGCACTTCACCGTTGTAATGCATACCATGTAGTTCACTAGATATGGGGGCTGAAGGGAGCAGGGGCTGGACTCTAGCTAGGTCCCGGTCAGCATGACGTTTTCATGATGCTTAACTGGCTTGGCCAGAATTAACTATACCCACAGCCGCTGTGATACCAGCGTGAATAATCAATGCGCCCGATGGAGAGTCAGGATGCGCAGCATCTTGCGGAACGCCTTAGTCCCTTTCTCCTAATTATCCATTATATAGATCTTAACTAATTTGGTTCCCTTATTCCAAGACTCCAACTAATCTTTCGCAAACAGCTCACCAATGTCAGCGGCTTGCTTGCTTCCCACCATAGATGTGCCCCGCTGGCAAGGGCAACTGGCTCTTGGCCCTATGAAGCGGAGAGTTTATTTCACAAGATTTCCATTATTTTCCGTTGTCTGTCAGGGGGAGATGGAGCAAACACCTCCAAGCTGGGCTCCCAATGCAGCAGCACAATGGTTTCAAGTATCTGCACCCTGCTGTGCACTCACTGCTGCTACATGCCCACTGTGATGCTGGATTCCAATGGAGGTGCTGGTTAACGACACCTTCCATTAAGGCATACTCAAATTAAAGACAGGGCCCCTATCTTCTAAAGGCATCTATGTACACATGTCCATGTTTACGAAAGAATGTTCCCAATGATCGTAGCAACCCTTCGACATAAGGCCTGTGGTTAAGTGCCATCTTTTGCTTAACCACACGACTATTACCCGGACGTGGGTGGAACAGGATACCCGGTGCGCTACAGACCACACCAACCATCAACTTACTGCCCTGACCAAGCAGCAAAGCGGGAACACAAAACGCACTGATTGCCAGAATCCTGAGGCCATAACGCTTCTTCAAAAGCATCAAATGGCAAAGGGGGTAAATTATTTTCTGTTCCATCCAAAGACAAGCCGGGATTACACATACGGAAAATGTATCGCATCTCGGAATGATTCAGGACCGTCTCAATGTGCTGTTCTTGTGGCAAGTTACTCCTCCCTTGCAGGCTAATGTAACTCGCTGTAACGCAAAACCAAATGCTGTACTGACGTACATCGGGGTTAGGTCAATAATCACGTAACAGCTGGTATATAGGGAGACCTTGATATAGTGACCACGCTGAACATGCCTAATAAAAAGGTGCAAGTCCCGGCTCGTTAAAGACCTATAACCCTATAATTATGAGTCTGATGCCTGTTTCATGATGAAGCTCCTAAATATATTTCTGCTCCTGTCCGTGCTCTTAGAGCCACGACAGACCATGACGTGTTATGGGGCTCCCTGTTAGCCGTACACTCGCCCGCCTCTGACCTGGCTTCATTTGCCCAACACTAATGTCAGGAGCCTCTTACTACCCTCGCAACTGGTATTGTGCCCTTTATGGAGAGTCTTAAACAGTAAACGTACATGCCCGTAATCCTAGTTCAAATGGCGAGGCCAAAAAGGGGCATCAATCAATCAATCAATCAAGCATTTATAAAGCGCGCTACATACCCGTAAGGGTTCCAAGGCGCTGGGGGAGGGGGGGGCTGCAGCTAGTGGTCGAAGAGCCAGGTCTTGAGTAGTCTCCTGAAGGTCTGAGGATCTTCCGTCTGCCGAAGGTGGAGAGGGAGGGAGTTCCATGTCTTGGCGGCACGGTAGGAGAAGGACCTGCCTCCAGAGGCGGTCCTGTGGATGCGTGGGACGGCAGCCAGGGAGTGGTCGGCGGAGCGGAGTCTCCTGTTGGGTGCGTAGAATGATAGTCGGTTGTTGAGGTATGCCGGGCCGGTGTTGTGGAGTGCCTTGTGTGCGTGGGTGAGGATCTTGAAGGTGATTCTTTTGTCGACGGGGAGCCAGTGTAGGTTTCTCAGGTGGGGGGTGATGTGGTCTCGGCGGGGGATGTCGAGGATTAGGCGTGCAGAGGCGTTCTGGATTCTTTGGAGTCTGCTGAGGAGTTTGGCAGGGGCTCCGGCGTAGAGTGCGTTGCCGTAGTCGAGCCTGCTGCTGATGAGGGCGTGTGTGACGGTCTTTCGTGTGTCGGTAGGGATCCATCTGTAGATCTTGCGGAGCATGCGGAGGGTGTAGAAGCAGGTTGAGGAGAAAGCGTTGATCTGGTTGGTCATGGAGAGTTTTGAGTCGAGGATGACTCCCAGGTTGCGTGCATGGTTGGTAGGTGTAGGGGCGGCGCCCAGGGAGGTGGGCCACCAGGAGTCGTCCCAGGCTGAGGGGTTGGGTCCGAGGATGAGGATCTCTATCTTGTCTGTGTTGAGTTTGAGCTGGCTTTCTTCCATCCAGTCGGCGACCGCCTTCATGCCGTGGTGGAGGTTGGCTTTGGCGGTGCGGGGTTCGTTGGTGAGGGAGAGGATCAGCTGGGTGTCGTCAGCGTAGGAAATAATGTTGAGGTCGTGGAGTCTGGCGATGCGTGCGAGCGGGGCCATGTAGACGTTGAAGAGCGTCGGGCTGAGGGATGATCCTTGTGGGACACCGCAGATCGTCTTGGTGACTCCGGAGCGGAACGGGGGGAGGCGCACTCTTTGGGTTCTGTCAGAGAGGAAGGAGGTGATCCAGTCCAGGGCCTTGTCGCGGATCCCTGCGTCGAAGAGGCGTGTGCGCAGTGTGTGATGGCAGACGGAGGTACCTGCCTGCTGCCCCAGCAGACCACCCTTCCGCAGTCTTTAACAGTCTGAACATGCCCCTTCATGACAAGGCAATATTGTTTTTGGTACTTTGGTTCCCTCTACTGGATTTATTCATTTTCGAACTAGGTGATATTGAAATTGTACGTATTCATAAGCTTAAATGGCCGGTATAGATTTTATACCTGAGACATTTACCAAAGCATCCCTTTCCCGTTTTACTAAGCAAAGTGAAAAGATATATTTCTCATGGCCAACGGGAGCAAAACAAAACTATGAAAACACTTCCAGCTGCTGAACCCGCAGCAGAAACCCCTACGAAGTTTGAAGAAATAGCATAAACTGGTCAAGAAATGGAAAACATTCACGTTGGTTGTGCAACAGCAATGGACCATGCCTTCGCGCTGGTGCCGAGCCCCTCGAGGTTCCCCTCTTTGGCTCCGAAGCACGGCTCCTCGAGGACTCCCCCTGCCTCCCTTGGCACACTGCTCCTTCTCCCCAGGCTGTGCCCCTCTATGCAGTGAGCCAGGCCCTGCCCTGCATGCCTTCACTGGTATTGTTCCCCTCGCCTGCCCTCCGTATTGTTGCACGGGCAGATCAGCCAAACATGGTTTACCCCATAAGCTGATTACATCCGTTTCCAGTGTCAGCCCTCCAACCATTATGGAGAGCAACAATTAATGACATTAGGGACAGTCTTTAGGGACACCACTGTCCACTCCTGGGATTTCCTTTAAGGGCCTAGTGCCCTCTGGGAGCTGTAATCTCGGTTCATTTGAATGAGGCTAACTGGGGAAAACACAGTTGAAAAACTCCAGTGCTGGCCTACCTAGATGTCCTATTACGGTCGGCAAGTTTGATCCTGTTTTGTTCGCAAAGCAATGCATCAATTTTTTGACAACTTACCCAGTGCTGGCCAACCATGACGGGCCTTACCTGGTTTTCACCCGCTCTAATGAGTTGATTAAAAGGAAGGGTGGAAAACCACGGCCCGTCTTAATGACAAAGGAATGCGGACCTCACCCCAAAACCCTTTTCCACCCCGGTTGGGCTGTTCAACTCCCACCTCGGAAAATGCCGCTAAACCAGCTTCACAATCCTGCTACCATACAGGTAACCTACCGCCTGCCTATTGCGATACAAACCGCAACTGAATCCTTGATCCCGGAGCCTTCCACCATGGCAGCTGGCACCTTGATGGTGTTACGAAAGTTCTCACCCTGCTTCGCGCCACAGCTGTAGGCTGGCCAAACAGGTTGATGTCTGGATACCATGCTGCCACCCTCCGAGCGTGGTGCACCTCCCCATTATCGCCGACATGAAAGTAAAAAGAAAAAAACAGCCATGAATATATGATACCCTACGCCAGTGTATTGTAAACCCCCCAAATAAATTATTTACTGCACCATTGTTGCCTTACTGCAGCCTTGTCGCCAGCTACGTCAATGGTACTCCCCCCCCCCCCCCGGGGCATTTTTCAAAGGTATACTGGCTAGTGCGCGAGCCGCCATTACCTCCGCCAGCCACGTACGGGCACGGCCCCGCCTCTTGCAGCGGCCTCGTTATCCCGCGAATGTATTAAATTTTAATAGTATTGCCCATGCCCCTAGCATACGGGGGCAGCCTCCTAAACTGATAGAGTTCCACCTTAAATTTTTGCAAACTGTTGCGCGCCACCGGTATGGTCTAATACCGCCACTCCGAAAAAGAGGGCGCGCCCCCGCATATCGCAGCAGCCTCCATATCTATCTACTCTACCGCCGCGCCCACCGCATTTCATTACTGCAATTCTGGGCGCGATGCTAGCTCAGAAAAGCCTGCAGCGGCCTCAATGTTAATCTTATTTCTTTTTTCAGCAAGACTGCCCACTTTTTTAGCAAATGTGCGTTTACCAATATGCTTCACCATCTGTCACCTTTGATGTACGAAACCTTTGTTATGCGACGGAGCTCGCAGCGCTGTAGCGATGCGGGCCCCACCTTCTCTCTTAAGAGCGGATGCGTCGCACCTTTACCCGCTCTAAATCCCCTCTATGAAGCTGAAAGACGATAAGTAATTAGTTTAAAACGATTAAAAACCCCAAAAATTACCCATGAACTGAGCTTCCTCCACTCCAAACTACGCGTGAGGCCCCCTCACCTGGATAGCCCAGCTGCACAACTCGTTACCGGCTGCCACACGCTGGGCACCCGAGGCGAGAGGACAAAGAGGGCTTCACCCTTGTGTCCAGTGTTTTTATCTCTTTTTCTGGAGGGGCTGGCTTGCGCATCCTAATGATGCGCTAGGTGCCTCCCTGAGTCCTCAAATTTCCTGGCGACCCCTCCTACTCCCCATGCTTGCCTCTCGCACGAAAATGCCACTAAATGCGCTCGCCCCCTAGGCTTGGGGGGCACCTCATTTGATGTTGTAAAAGACAAATGACTCCATGAATGTCAAATGAGACATTTGAACTTTGGTGGATTTTTTTCAGAGCATTTTTGGGGTGAAGAGCGGAACTCGACAGTTGTCACTGGCCCTCCTACACTTCCTCTTTGACCTGGCACCTTTGGTAGCTTCAATCAAGCAGCCGAAGACACTGAAGATGTGACATCACGAGCAAGCTATCTGAAAATATTGATGTACGCTATTTGTTGACATTATCCAAACATGCAGCATTGTTTCCAAAATGAAGGGAATTGTTTGAAGTTTTCCCCAGAATCTCAGAATGCAGGGTCAAGTTGTTAAAGTTTGCATCACTCCCAGTGATGAAATTCACTGCAAGAACCCAGTAGCGGTCGGTGGTGGGAGTTCCGCCGGGCGCTGACGTGGGGCGGGGGAGGGGCAGGGTGGGTGGTAGTAAACTACAGGTAAGTAAACATATACATAAATAAAACGAAGTTCGTTACATTTGGCGATGCAGCGCGCGTAACGAACATCGTTTTATTTATTTATATGTTTACTTACCTGTAATCAGCCATAATCCGTAGTTTACTACCCCCCACCCTGCCTCTCCCCCGCCCCACGTCAGCGCCCGGCAGAACTCCCACCACCAACCGCTACTGCAAGAACATCACAGGGATAAAGTCCCTTTTTCTGGATTCCTAAAAATTAGCAATACCTGGAAATCCAGGTGAATCAAGTTGTGACGCATATAGAGAGAGACAGTCTACTCCCACTGGTTAAAAGCACTTTGGCTGATTTCCTGAATTTGTCAAAGCTACAATTCTCTTTTTCCAGTAGGTCCAGACGGTTGAACTACCACAGCCCAAGATAAAAATTGTTTTTGAGATGCCGTTTTTTTAAATATTAATATTGATGATTCTCTTTCTAAATTTGTGCTTTCGGGTGCTTGTTCGCCCCTATTAAAGATTTCTATACTCCATGCTGTGACAATGGCAAAGAGCCTACCCCTCCCTTACATGTCCCTCTAGGTCACACACCACCAGCAGGCCCTACTAGTGGAATGGATCCATAATCTGAATGAATAGCTAGCATGGTTCAAACAAAAAAAGAGTATTCTACTCACTGACGATTGCATAGGTTTTTTCTCTTGCCAAATTTCTCAAATCACTGCAGCGGACAATCCAATAATACACTCCACTGATGGCACCTAATCAAGATAGGGTCTGTGGTAGGCTGCATAATGCTGCACCACTGAGGACAAATGGCAAGCTATAGAGAGGGAATAAGGAAAAACATAGAAAAGCCTGGTCAGACAGGGACATTAATAAGCTGCAAAATGTATTAAAGGCATTCGGGGAACTTCAAGGTAAGTTCCTGCTATAAACAAATCAGAAATGGAAATACATATATATTGTTAGCACTTTCATTCTTAGGGTGGTCTTCCCACAAACGTGTTGCCTGCTTACCTCCTCTTTTTGCTGTATCTTTTTGTTGGCCTTAGGATTCTGAGTACTTTAAAACTGCTGTCAAGTGCTTAAGTGAATGTGCTTCTCTCCTAAACATCGTAACATTGGTGTATACGTAATTGGCATATTTAGTTTACTTGTAAGTCACTTGTAGAGTGGTATACCACATGCGCAGGGCCTGCAACCTAAATGCTACTAGTGGGCTTGCAGCACTGACTGTGCCACCCACACAAGTAGCCTTTCAAACTGGTCTCAAATCTGCCATTGCAGGGCCTGTGTGTGCAGTTTACTGCCACTTCGATTTGGCATTTAAAACTATTTGTCAAGCTTTAAACTCCCATTTTATTGCACAAAGTCACCCCTAAGTTAGGCCCTATGTAGCCCATAGTGCAGGGTGTTGCGTAAGTAAATGGTAAGACATGTACTGTTAAGTTTTGCATGTCCTAGTAGTGACACCCACATTTATTTTTCACTACTGTGGGGGCCTACTCCTCTCAAAGGCTAGCATTGGGAATTCCTTAAAACATTTTTAAGCTTTAATTCCTGATCAGAAATGAATAGCTGGATCCTGTTTTGTATCTTTGGAATGGTAATGATAAATCCTCTTTAATGGTAAAGTTGGATTTAACATCACTATTTTAGAAATGCCACTTTTAGAAAGTGGGCATTTCTCTGCTCTTACTGCTCTGTGTGCCTGCAACCTGTCTCCAATACATGTCTGGGGTGGCTGGCAGCTACACTTTGTGCATTCCCTTAGACAGCCACAAACACAGGAAGGGTGGATGTGACAGAGAACTCATCTGCATCCATCTGCATTCTGATAGCTCTTCCTGACCAGGAAAAGAGGGAGGAGCTGAAACTAACACCTGAATAGGCAGTGTCTTGTTTCCCACACAAAGGGGTGATTACCCCCTAGTGATAGTCTGAAGCCAGGCCTGGGAAGAAAGGACCTGTGTGCACTTCAAAGACCCTTCTTTGAAGTCGCCACCACTTCAAAGGCACAACTGAGTATAAGTACTGGGACTCTGACCCTACCAAGACAGTCCACTATTCGGCCTGTGAAGAACTCTGCCAGGAGTAAAGACTGTTGTGCTACAAGGATTGCACTCTGCTTGACTGCTGATCTCCGCCCGCCCTGCTGACGACAAGGATTGTACCCATCTTACTTGAACCCAGAGTAACTTTAACGGCTTGCTGGCTTGCTGCCTGTTCTGAAATCTCAGGGCCATCAAAGACTTCCTTCAATCCTGCAACAGCACCTGGACTCTGCCATCTGGGAGTCCTGCCCTACCAAGTGGTGCCAATCTAGTCCTGGGCCCTTGAAAGTGAGCTTCTGTAGTGCAGAACTGTCAAAATTGACGCAGTGATGACTTTACGCTGTTCCGAACTGACGCATTGCACTTCAAAGCAGGAGCTGATCGATTTGCTTCGCCGGACTGCAAGGCTCAACGACGATGGGCAGCGTGGTTCACGATGATGCATGGCTTGCATCATAAAGGGGTTTGACGACGAAGCCTTCATCGCCTGTGTGGATCAGAAATGACGCATTGAGTCTTCGACATCAATGCTTCCTCAATCCACGGTACTTTTTCAGCAGGACCTGCTAAAACTCCTGTGTTTGGCCTGCCCTCTATTGCGGTCGGCCTGAACTTTGGATCTACCCCATCCTGCATGACCTGAAGTAACCCCTAAACGCTATTTGATTCTAAGCACTACATTTTAATTTATTCTTTGCAAATACAGAACTCCAGTGCTACTTATTGGATTTTTGTTGTTTTGTTCTTATTTTACTCATAAAAATATACTGTGTGTATGTGTGTTGCACAAATATTTTACACATTGCCTCTTTAGATAAGCCTGACTGCTCTGTGCCAAGAGGGTGAGCACGGGTCATCTTTCAGTGGGTATCTAGCTCACCCTGACTAGCATGGTGGTTCCTGCCTGTGCAGGGTAAATACACTGACAACCAGAAACCCCAGTTCTAACACATATATTGCATAATTTGCACAATTTAGTATTGACAAATTATAATTTTATAGTCAGCAGTTCCTCAAAAAGAGCTAAATACATCTATGTGTTTAAAATTAATATAACCAGGCGACGCCGGGTCATACTGTATCTAGTCTACCATGCCCCAGAACCAGCTATTCATGACATGTGGCTGTGCACAGCAGGCTCTAATCATTTGAGGCATTGTGTGTGGCCACAACCTACATGCAGTTCCATTGACCACCTTTGCGGGACAAGCTCAATTAAATTATCATTTTATGTTTTGTAATACCACTCTTTGTCAAAACATTCTGAAACACATTTGAAAACTTGTAAGCTTTCTCAAATTTAGTGTGTTGATTCATATATTCCAACCTTTTGAGACATGCTCTGATCCCCCTATGTTTGAATTGTGCCTGCCATTGTGTGTAGCCACAACCTACATGCAGTTCCATTGACCACCTTTGCAGGACAAGCTCAATTAAATTATCATTTTATGTTTTGTAATACCACTCTTTGTCAAAACTTTCTGAAACACATTTGAAAACTTGTAAGCTTTCTCAAATGTAGTGTGTTGATTCATATATTCCAACCTTTTGAGACATGCTATGATTCCCCCTATGTTTGAATTGTGCCTGCGGACATTTATTTAGAATCAAAGCTTTTTTCCATGATGAAGATTCTAGGAACTCTCACTTATTGTAATGTTGTCCAGAGCAAAATGTTCAATCTGTGTTTTTATTCTGCATATAACTGCAAGCCAGGTAGGAAAATTAGTCATTCTGATTAACTATCAAATCACACCAGAGGGAACATAAAAACACCAAGTATTTTGTTTACACTTAAAAAGTCTGATCAATAAATATTTAAATATAGGAAAAATAGTTAAAAACACCATGTTCTTTTCTGTGGATATTCCCATAACCCAATTAGCATGTAAAAATTAGCTGCAGTGCAGAACACACTGTGTTAGTCCAAAAGAGGGAGTAACTTGATAAAAATTAGCAGTTTGCCAAGATCAAACATCACTTAATTCCCATTTGAAATAATATACATTCTTACTTGTAGAAATGGCCACATGTATGCACTTTCTAGGCATTTATAAGCTACATTTGGTGATCACTGACTCAAATACAGCACCTTTTTTCAAGTTCAACCCCCCAAACTCCCATCTCCCTGGACCTACTTAATTGCAGTGCTGTGCGACCCCCCATTGAGCAGGTGCCCACGCCCCAGCACCCACTAACCTGGAGTGGTTCTCTGACCAGTCTAAGCCACTGAACGCTCCTTTCTCTGCCCATTCTCTCTCTTGGGCTTCGTTTGTGCCAATTTTCCACTTTCCACACCCTCCCTCTTGGGCCGCTGTTGTGTCCGCTTTTCACTTTCTACACTCTCTCTCTCTTCGGCCTTCTTTGTGCCTGTTTTCCACTTTCCACTCTGTTTCATTGTGCCTCTGTGTGCCTGTTTTCCTTCCTTAGGTGTCTTGTGCCTCTTTGTGCCCCGTTTTTACTTTTATGTGCCTTTCTTTGCCCTGCCATTACTCCTGCACTTTCCCACCTTGCTTTGCGCTTTCCTGCCTCTTGCTTCCCCGCTCCTTACCTGCTTCTCCATTGTGCCTCTCTGTGCCTGTCTTTCCTTCTTTGTGCCTCTGGTGCCTCGTTGTACCCTGTTTTTCCTTCTTTGTGACTCTCTGTACCCAGCCCATTTCTCCCATGCTTTCCTGCCTCCTGACTCCCCCGCTCCTTACCTGCTTCTCTCTTGCTTTCCTTCTCCTGCCTCCTGCACCCCGCCCTGTCCAATCCCTGCCCTCTGCCCCCACACTTCCCCCTCCCAGGACCTACTTAATAGAAGCCGCGTCTCGACCACATAGCCCAAGGCAAGCCCGCCTGTGCTCGTCCGTGCCTGGACCGCTCCCAGTGCCACAGATGCTGGTCTGACCAAACTCAGTCACTACACAGCCTCCAGCCTGCATGCACTGAACACCAGAAGCTGCCACATCAGCTGCTTCCATGCCTCACCATGCTCTATGGTAGGTCCTTTCTCATGGTCTCATTGCCATTTCACACGCACCAACACACTCTCCCCACATGCCACAAATGCCTCACCCCATCTAGCATGCATGCTCCTCAACACCAGATCCCTCAACAAACATGCTACCAAGATCTGGACACCATTGAGATGCACTTCCTGGACAGACTCTTCCTGACAGAGATTCGGTTAAGCCCCACATTGGCACCCACCATCACCACAGCCACCCGACCAGGCTACAAGATCTCCCGCCAGGACAGAACAAACAAATTATTAGGAAGATTCTTGTTTATCCATAAGGACTACATCACCTGCACCACCTTCACCAAAGAGGATCCACCTTCATGGAACACATTGTTACAGGGCACTCACCTGCGCTCCAGATTGTTTCACCTTGATGACGACAAGTCCCCAGTCCCTCTAAAAACTGGCAGTGCGACGACCATGATTTATAACTTGTCACTCTGAAAGTCTCCAGGGGGAAAGGGGCTGGGATGACAAGAGAGACAAGAAAAGACAAAGAATCCAGAGGTCTTCGTTATGTGCAGGGTTTTGACAGGTTTGTTGTATTCTGGAAATAGGGTTCTGGTAATTCTCAGGACTTTCAATGACTCTTGAATCTTCTGCTAGGCTCCTAATATCAGAATGCATAAAACAATAAAATGTGTATAAACCTCTATTCTTATATCATAGTATTTTTCCTAAAACTAGCTAACATTCAAATCTTACCTAAGTATTTCTTAGCCTGCGCACTGAATTATTGAATGTCTTACAACCTAGATGCCAGATCAGCACTCTGAAAATCAACAATATAAACACAAATGTTAGCACTCTATTACTGCTTCATTAATTGCTGCACATCAATACTTTATGAGGAATAATACCTGAGTTTCTTTGTGGATGCGTCTAGATTCAAGATAGTGAGTCTTCTTGCTTTAAACAACAGCATTAATTGTCACTAAACAACAAATAACAAGACAAATATTACTTTAGCATTTATGCATCAATTATAATATTTTGTTAGGAATGGATAGCCCTGCTTACTCCTAGAAAGTGAATGTAGAATCCTTATTACTCTAAAGTTCAACAAAAAACAGCTGCCAAGTTGTAGGAATAAATAAAGCTTTCTGTCTTTGAGTTCGAATGTCAATATACACCAGGAAATACGGTAATTCTATCCGTAATGCATGTGAACTTGATTCTCCTCAAATTCAACTAAATAGTCACTGGTTTTCAGTTCTTGGCTTCTTGTAATTCTGAAAATATGCGTGCTTTGTATTAAAAGATTATTCAAACTTACTGGTGGTTTTGAAGTCTTTAAATACTTTGTTTTAATGGTGCACTAGCCATCTTTTTCAGGTGGTGCGGTAGCTGCCGAGGAGCCACAGGAAAAGGAAACCCAACCGAAGAGTCCTAGGAGCCAGGGAGTCCCCGAGGAGGAATCCGGAAGAGAAGGAGGCCGGTCTGGAAACAGGAGCTGGAGCCAGGTAAAGTGTCGGAGCAACGAGGCCAAGCACTCGACTGTGAATGGGAGCGGTTTAAATACCCTCTAATTCACAGTTACAAGTCCTTTGCATACACGTGTCTGCTGCTTAACGGTTGACGCGTGTTAGAGCATATTCTACCGGGCGTTCCGAATCCAACTCTTCACATGCCAACTGCCATTGAATATTCATGAGGCACATGTCTATTCTTCATTTGACTACACGCTGTTTGCACAATGAGTCTGGTGGTGCTTTTAACAATGTCCTGAATACTTTTAGCACCTTCGAAATCTGGGCACATTACAATTATTGGTACAACATACCTTTTGCCGCATAATCATAAGAAATGTTATATGCACAACAATAACTGACCATATCACCAATGGCACACAAATATTGGTGAAACATACTCTTGTCACATTAACGTGGGAAAGGCTGTGTAAGGCGGGCATGAGAGAGCATATTCACAACAGTTCCCCCCCGCAAAGACGGCCTTACAGGTCGTGGCTTCTCTGGATGTAAAGCATGAAACCGTCTCTCCAAACGATCAGCGTGTAGGTTGGAAGCTGGTTCCCATGATTGCTCAGAAGCATCGTAACCCTTCCAATCAAGAAGATAGTACAATTTTCCATGAATTCTTTTTGCATCAAGGACACGTCAAACCTCATATTCTGGGTGATTGTTCACTATAACAGGAGGAGGCGGGGTATCCTTCCGAGTCAGAGGGTTATATTGTTTCACTAATGATACGTGAAAAGTGGGATGTATTGTAAGCTCATCTGGTAATTGTAACTGTATGGTGACTGGGTTGATAACCTGTTTCACTGGGAATGGGCCGATAAATCTGCGCTGTAATTTTCTGGGACTTTCTAATTGAATATTTCGGGTAGACAACCATACTAGATCTCCTACTTTATACACGGGTTCGGGTGACCTATGTTTATCTGCTTGAATTTTGGCCTGAACTTTATGCTTAGCAAGACTTAACTTAGCTTTTTCCTGTAGAGCATGTAGCTGAGTGCGACGCTCTGTAACTGATGGTAGGGTCATCGTGGAGGGGAAAGGCAAGGTTGGAAGAGAACGAAGATGGTGACCAGTTAAAAAGTAGAATGGTGAACAACCTAGTGCAGAATGGATACTATTATTATAAGCAAACTCTGCTAAAGGGAGGGCTTCTTCCCAACTCGCAGTCAGGGTAGATGTCAAACAACGTAAGCTTTGCTCCAAATACTGATTAATTTTTTCAGTTTGTCCATCAGTTTGTGGATGGAAAGCGGAACTGAGTGCCACATCAATTCCTAATTGGGTACATAAAGTTTTCCAAAATTTTGAATTGAACTGAGGACCCCGGTCGGAAATTATTTTGCTGGGCAGACCATGCAGCCTTACAACGTGATTTAAGAAAATAGTGCTCAATTCAATAGCAGTAGGTAATTTAGGAAGTGGAATAAAATGACTAATTTTGGATAGTAAGTCTACAATTACAAAAATAGTCGTGCATTTATTAGCTTTGGGTAAATCAGTGATAAAGTCTATGCTTATAGTATGCCAGGGTACATGAGGAATAGGTAAAGGGAGTAATAGACCAGCTGGTGCTATATGTTGGGTTTTATTTCGTGCACAGGTTGGACATGCTTTGACAAATTCTCGGACATCATCCTGGATGTTTTCCCACCAGAAGTTTCTTGTGCATAAGTCTAAGGTCTTATGTGTACCAGGGTGACCAGCTAATCCCGAATCATGGTGCCACGCAATGATTTGCTGTCTTAATTCTTTTAGTGGAATAAACAACTTATTATTATGAAATAAATAGTCGTCCTTTTTGGAATTTCTGGTGTTGTGCAACCATTTTTGGGTATCAATGGTTTGAGATGCAGTCTTGATATCTTGAAAGAATGAGTCAGCCTGAGTCAGGGCAACTAACTTGCTTTCGGGTATGATACTAGGTGCGATTACAGAATGACCTCTAGTTTCTTTTTCGTCAATTCTGGACAGCGTGTCAGATAACAGTTGTAGTTTACCAGGACGGTATGTTATTATGAAGTCAAATTCGCTAAAAAATAATAACCACCGCATCTGCCTGGGGGTTAGGGCCTTTACGGATGTAAAAAACTGAAGATTGTTATGGTCTGTAAAGATGGTTATTGTGTGTTTGGCCCCTAGTAAATGGTGTCTCCATTCTGAGAAGACTGCCTTAATAGCCAACAGTTCACGCTCCGCTACCGTGTAATTTTGTTCTGCCTGTAGTAATTTTCTGGAGTAGTATGCTATTGGATGTAGATGTCCAGTGTAGGGATCTTTTTGAAAAAGAACTCCGCCCAAGGCCGTCTGAGAAGCATCCGCTTCCACAAAAAATGGATGATCTGGATCTGGGTGGCACAGGATAGGAGCTGAGGTGAATGCTTGTTTTAATTTTTTAAAAGCATTCTCTGCATCTTCTGTCCAATTAAAGGTTTTTCCTTTTTTTAACAAATTAGTTATAGGTGAGACAATTTCGGAAAATTGGGCAATAAATCGTCTATAAAAATTTGCAAAGCCTAGTACTTGTTGAATATCTTTTATTGATTTAGGGGATGGCCAATTAAGAATATCGTCAATTTTGTTTTGGGTCCATAGTAATTCCTTCTGGGGACAAAAAATAGCCTAGGAATTCTACAGTGGTGGTGTGAAATATGCACTTTTCTAATTTTGCGTATAAAGAATGTTCTTGTAATCGTTGAAGGATGGCGCGAACATGTTCAATGTGTTCTTGTTCATTCTTGGAAAAAATTAGTATATTGTCTATATAGACGATGGCACAGACATCCAGAAAGTCATGTAAAACTTCATTAATAAAATATTGGAATGCCGCCGGAGCATTACACAACCCAAATGGCATTACTGTATACTCAAAGAGTCCAAATTTTGTGCGGAAGGCGGTTTTCCATTTGTCGCCTTCCTTGATGCGAATGAGGTGGTAGGCGCCCCGCAAATCCAATTTTGTATAAATGGTAGATCCCCTAACTTGATTTAGCAACACAGGGATTAAGGACAAGGGGTAACGATTTTTAATCGTAACTTTGTTCACTGCTCGATAGTCAATACATGCGCGCAGATCTCCAGATTTTTTTGCCACGAAGAAGAGTGGAGAAGAGACAGGTGATGTTGAACGTCTAATAAAGCCTAATTGCAACAGTTCATCTACATATTGTTTTAAGTATTGCATCTCCGGATCAGTAAGGGCATATACCCTACTACAAGGCAAGACTGCCCCTGGCACTAGATCTATTCTGCAATCATACACCCAATGGGGTGGTAACTGCATGGCTTGTACTGGGTCGAATACTGCAGAGAAGTCTTGATACTGTTCTGGTAGTTTAGTAAGTTGTTCTTGTGTGGAAGCACAATATAAAGGATGAATAGGATCTTGTGTTTCCTTATAACAATGCGTTCTGCAGAACGCAGAATCCAAAGTAACTGTTCTTTGAACCCAATCAATCTTTGGATTGTGCAGTTCTAACCAAGGAATTCCTAGGATTACCCCAAAAGTAGGAGTGTCAATAAAATCAAACATGGTTTGCTCAGTGTGACCATTTTCACTAACAAGTATCAAAGGAGGAGTGTGAAAACGAATCAGGCCGGATGACAAAACTGAGCCATCAACTGCCCTTACAGGCTCCGGTTCTTCTTTTGGAATGTGAGTAATACCAAACTTTTTTGCCAGAGCTAAATCAAAAGAGTTACCCATAGCGCCTGAATCAATCAATACAGACAAACTATACCTTTGTTGGTCAGAGATTATTAAAGTAATTCGTATGGTCATGTGGCGGGGAACACGGTTGATAGTGTTAGTGGCATACTGAGAGATCTTGATGTCAGGAATTCCCAAAGGAGCGATCTCTTCATCCTTTGAGACATTTAGTTTTCCGACTCAGTAGAATGTGAAGTTATACTAGCTATTGCCTTTTTCTTTTTGGGTTTAATGGGACAATCTTGAGCGAAGTGACCGTCTTTACCACAATAAAGACAAAGATTTCCTTTTCTTCGTCTATCTTTTTCTTCAACTGTCAACGGGCCTTTAAGTCCTCCTATTTGCATTGGTTCTGATTTATCTTCATTATCTTTTTTCTCTGACTTAATGTAAATAAGCCTTGTGTCAAATCTGGATTTGTCATGCTTCCTTTCTCCAAGTCTGTGGTCCAGTTTCACAACCAAATCCAAGAATTCGGAGTAGTCATCAGGTAATTCAACAATGTGAGCTAAAGAATCTTTTAGGTCGTCCCTCAAACCTCTGTAAAAAAGAGAAATGCGCTTCTCTTCTGGCCAATGAGTTGCGGACAAAAGACGGTTAAAGGTGGTCATATAAGTTAAAAGGTCATTGGAACCCTGTAGTAAATTTAGGAGTTCGTTATCACTAGCTTGAATGAACATGTGACATGCAAAGAGACGAGACATAGCATTTTTAAAACAAGTGTAATTATGTAGAAGAGGGTCGTCATTTTCTATTAAGGGAATTGTCCAATTAGCGGCTACTCCTGCTAGGTATGAAATAATAAAGGCAATTTTTTCAGTATCAGAAGGGAAGACCTGTGGTTTGCATAAAAAATGCAACTGACACGGACTCATGAAAGACGCAAACCGGGAACTGTCACCTAAACAGCGTTCAGGGTTAGCTAGAGGGACTTGACTTGGATTAACCACTGTTACCTGTAAATTTTGATCAGTACGTTGAGGACTAGGACTAAAAGCTGCAAAAGGACTTTGACCAAATTTTGGTGGAGCTATTATAGGACGAGGGTCTGAATCTTTGGGTTCTCTCCAATGCGTGAATTCGGACCTATTTTTTAATAACTCCTCTCTTAATGCATGATTCTCCTGCTTGATTTGCTGCATTTCAACTTGTAGGTTCTTAATGATGTCTGTTAACTGTGAAGTCTGATCAGAGACATCCATGCTAAGGCCGTTATCAAGGTGAAACAAGTGTGGGCTTGGTCTTCTGTTACAGGGCACTCATCTGCGCTCCAGATTGTTTCACCTTGATGACGACAAGTCCCTAGTCCCTCTAAAACCTGGCAGTGCGACGACCAAGATTTATAACTTGTCACTCTGAAAGTCTCCAGGGGGGAAAGGGGTTGGGATGACAAGAGAGACAAGAAAAGACGAAGAATCCAGAGGTCTTCGTTATGTGCAGGGTTTTGACAGGTTTGTTGTATTCTGGAAATAGGGTTCTGGTAATTCTCAGGACTTTCAATGACTCTTGAATCTTCTGCTAGGCTACTAATATCAGAATGCATAAAACAATAAAATGTGTATAAACCTCTATTCTTATATCATAGTATTTTTCCTAACACTAGCTAACATTCAAATCTTACCTAAGTATTTCTTAGCCTGCGCACTGAATTATTGAATGTCTTACAACCTAGATGCCAGATCAGCACTCTGAAAATCAACAATATAAACACAAATGTTAGCACTCTATTACTGCTTCATTAATTGCTGCACATCAATACTTTATGAGGAATAATACCTGAGTTTCTTTGTGGATGCGTCTAGATTCAAGATAGTGAGTCTTCTTGCTTTAAACAACAGCATTAATTGTCACTAAACAACAAATAACAAGACAAATATTACTTTAACATTTATGCATCAATTATAATCTTTTGTTAGGAATGGATAACTGTGCTTACTCCTAGAAAGTGAATGTAGAATCCTTATTACTCTAAAGTTAAAAAAAAACGGCTGCCAAGTTATAGGAATAAATAAAGCTTTCTGTCTTTGAGTTCGAATGTTAATATACACCAGGAAATACGGTAATTCTATCCGTAATGCATGTGAACTTGATTCTCCTCAAATTCAACTAAATAGTCACTGGTTTTCAGTTCTTGGCTTCTTGTAATTCTGAAAATATGCGTGCTTTGTATTAAAAGATTATTCAAACTCACCAGTGGTTTTGAAGTCTTTAAATACTTTGTTTTAATGGTGCACTATCCGTCTTTTTCAGGTGGTGCGGTAGCTGCCGAGGAGCCACAGGAAAAGGAAACCCAACCGAAGATGTCCGAAGAGTCCTAGCAGCCAGGGAGTCCCTGAGGAGGAATCCGGAAGAGAAGGAGGCCGGTCTGGAAACAGGAGCTGGAGCCAGGTAAGTGTCGGAGCAAGAGGCCAAGCACTCGAGTGTGAATGGGAGCAGTTTAAATACCCTCTCATTCACAGTTACAAGTCCTTTGCATACACGTGTCTGCTGCTTTTCGGTTGACACGTGTTAGAGCATATTCTACCGGGCGTTCCAAATCCAACTCTTCACATGCTGTGGAAGCTAGCAGAAATCTCTGTTAGCATGAGCTGAAGCCATTTTGTTTGTGGCAGCCATTTTAGTTAGCCATGTGCTGGCCATGTGCTTCTTGTCTCTTCACTGTTGCCTGCTTCTCTATTACGCCTGAGTCATCATCTATAGTTAACTCCTTCAGCACTGAGCCAGAGCACTGCGCATGCTCAGAAAGGCCTGTAGCTGCTAGAATGAACCTGTCTTAGGGTGCAACTGTCGGGCTATTCCAACTGATGTAAGGGTTTTTGTTACTCCTCCTACTTTGTTGACTAGGTATATTCTGTTAGTCCTTATATGTGAATAACTATTCTTGTGTATACTTGTACCGCCTCTTTTTGAGCCTTCACGCTTACTCAGCTATAAACTGGGCATAAAAGACCCATGGTTTCTGTGCTCCATGTACTACCTCATACATTGCCTGAGGGCTCTGGGTCGATGTAGTACCACTCATGAGTGATAATAAATACTTTCTTGATTCGTGCCAATCTCTATTTGATTCGTGCCAATCTCTATTTGTTAGTCCAAGGACTTGAGTACGCAGAAGGGTGAACCCCTGTACTGGTGGGCTTCTAAAGAGTCTCACTCCCACAAATTGGCACCCGTCACGTGGGGCACATCAGGAGACGCGGTCGCCCAAAAGAGTGGTCTCGACGGAGGATTGGAATCTCGCTGAGGATGTACACTGCACGATGAGACCCTTGTCTTTCCAGACCAAAGTGCTTTTCCGATTTTCCTGATTTGACCCTCCAGGTGGTGACTGGTCCCTGACTGAGATCCCTTTGGCGTTCGTCTCACAATGACCATTAGGTCGATTCAGAACTTGGCAGTTGGAAGCTGGAGACTTTTGTTTGGTAAGGTTGCGATGCGACACTCTTGTTTTGGAATAGCTTGGCCAAGATTCTGGTTTGTTTGTTTGTTTGCTGCAGCAAATAAAGGCAGGTAATGAGGAGATTTTTCTCTACTTTTGGATAATTCTCAGGATAAATACGTTTTGATTATAATATTATATCGCATTGTAATATTTTTGGCATGCCTGCTCCTAGCGCACTTCGTAGAATGTGTTGCTGTCTTGGTGGTACCAATATGGATTTAGAAAGCACTCAGCTGGCTCCCCTAGAGGGGATACCTAATAGGTTTATGTACATTAAATATGGTATTTCTTCCATAATGTATAGTACACTGTGGAACAAATACACCAAAGAGGATCCTGATCTACGCGCTTAGTAAAATTCGTAAATGGTGATACGGAGCGCTTTTGAGTGTTCCGCCAGCTCCATTGGTAATTTGGTGTATTTTAGAAAAGGTCTGGGGTTAGAACCTGTCAGTCTCTGTACTATTTTTGAGAGCTCTTTTTGTAAATATGATTTACAATTGGTATTTACAATTGGTTTGGTTTGAGTACACTCTGTGGGCTACCTCTTGCTCTTGTCCTAAATGATGATTTGTGGGTTGATTATGTGTTTGAGTGTCTAAGTGGTTTGTGGACTGACACCGGTGGTGATGTGTGTGAAGTACTTGTTTGAGTGAGTAGCGACTGTGTTTTTGTGTAAGAATGGCTTGCCTTAGCAAGCAGTGTTGTGTGTTTTGAGTATGTGGCCCCCTTCTTGAAAATGTCTGGAATGAGCTCAATTTGGTTTGTTTTCATTATTGTGTTCTGCAGATGAAATTTGGAAGAATTACACTGTAAAATACAAAGAATAAATTGTATAGCATATGCTAAATTGCTGCACGCTACTATTTAAAGTAAAGCAGTAACAAAGTATAGATGTGTGAATATTGCCACAATGGTAAAAATAGAATTAACACTCAATAGGAAAAAAATAGGCCTCACAGAAAGAAAAAAAAAAAACGAATTTGTGTGCTTTACATCACTAGGACTCAATACAATATGTTACAGCATTATCCTTGGATACATTATATTAAATATTAAAAGGCATTCACATTATCTGAGTAATTAGTTGCTGCTAAAATAAAAGGGCCTCTTTTACCACATTGCAAAACGATAGATTTTGACTGGCTGGTAATGCCTGGGTTTTAAATAGACTGAACTGTGCTCAATTCCCGGCGCCAGAAAGAGACCTTTTAGCAGCTTTTCAAAGCTGTCTGTCTGAAGGAAGCTGTCTGTCAGAACAGACGGAGGTAATGAATGGTTTACAAACTTTTTGAGGACATTAGAATACAGCAAAGGGTTTTTCTCCTGAAAAAGCGTAAAAGTTTACGCCTACTGGTTGTGAAACACAGCTGAGTAAATAACACATGGCTCACAAGCTACAGATCAAGCTGTGGGAACTAGGGGGCATATTACCAAGGAGTTGCGATAATTATCGCAAAGCGCGCTTAGCGCTGTTTTTTTTAGCGCCGGCTATCGCTGGATTTCATCACAGAGATAACGCGTTATTATCAACGCTTATCTCCAAGGCGATAAAATATCCAGCGATAGCGGCGAAACCCAGCAATAGCGCGAGAAATCCAGCGATAAATTCACTGCGCTAATGAAAAGCTTGCTAATAGGCAGGTGAGGACTTCACTTTACAATCCACCTCCCATTGACAAGATGGTTAAGTCAAGTTTTTATCAGGTGTTAAATTCCAGCGATAATCGCGGTTAGCGTGACTTTTTTTAACGCTTCGCGGGCATTGGTAATAGGGGGAAGTTGTGTTTGCGACTGTTTGCAGTTGCTTTTAGTTGGGAACGCCTACTTTGCATGTCATTAGCGATAATTATCGCTGACATGCAAAGCGGCAACAAAACGGCCGCTTTCTCCATTAAGCTGTCACTAACAGCTGTTAGCGACAGCTTGCTAATAGGGCGATAAAAATATCGCCCCTTTATCGGCAAAAAGTGCCGCTAAAGTGGCGATACTGCCCTTGGTAATATGCCCCTAGGTTTTAAATTAGTACAGCATGGTATGAAGGCACGTGCTTTAAAGACCACTAATTTTGCAAAGTTAGAAATACAGCTTCATTATTTTGGATAGAAGAGAAAGGATTAAAAGTAAGGACTTTGGGGCATATTACCAAGGAGTTGCGATAATTATCGCAAAGCGCGCTTAGCGCTGTTTTTTTTATCGCCGGCTATCGCTGGATTTCATCGCGGAGATAACGCGTTATTATCAACGCTTATCTCCAAGGCGATAAAAAATACAGCAATAGCGGCGAAACCCAGCAATAGCGCGAGAAATCCAGCGATAAATTCACTGCGCTAATGAAAAGCTTGCTAATAGGCAGGTGAGGACTTAACCTTACAATCCACCTCCCATTGACAAGATGGTTAAGTCAAGTTTTTATCAGGTGTTAAATTCCAGCAATAATCGCGGTTAGCGCAACTTTTTTTATCGCTTCGCGGGCATTGGTAATAGGGGGAAGTTGTGTTTCCGACTGTTTGCAGTTGCTTTTAGTTGGGAACGCCTACTTTGCATGTCATTGGCGATAATTATCGCTGCCATGCAAAGCGGCAACAAAGCGTCCGCTTTCGCCATTAAGCTGTCGCTAACAGCTGTTAGCGACAGCTTGCTAATAGGGCGATAAAAATATCTCCGCTTTATCGGCAAAAAGTGCCGCTAAAGTGGCGATACTGCCCTTGGTAATATGCCCCCAACTTTCTTGTTGCTTTCCTAATAAAGCACATCTGTGGATCTGATGGTAAATAATTACTGCCCTCTAAAAAGTGATACAAACTTTTTATGTTTCAGTAAAGCTTCTGTGCTTAGTGTTATAAATAAATGCATTTAAAGGCAAAAGGAAAGGAATAAGGCTTGATTTTCATATGTGGAAACATCAAAAGGGTTAGTGATCATTATTTTAAAAAAAAATGAATACATGAAAAAAATTGTTAAAAGTCATTGTATTAAAATCGTTTTTGCACTATTAGGATTTTCATAATGTCTAATACCACTATTGTGAAAATTCAATAATATTTAGCACTACAGAAAATTACCCTGTGCAAAGTGTGTGTCAAGATTTCAATGTCTAAATGGTTAAAATATACTGTGCATCAAAATTAAAAAGGTGAATATTAGTTTCTCTAGCAATGACCATATTACTGAATCTTAGGGACAAACTTAAAATATGATTCCTAGTATGGCCTACTGGCTGCAGTCTGAAATGCACTTACAAAGTTATGCAACGAGTAGCTGTACAGACATGAGAATTACATTGCGCGCCTTAATGCACAATAGTTCTGAGCGAATTATGGCATTCTGAAAACTGAAATTTTGAGCCAAGTTCTTTAGGTGCTAGAATGCACATTTCACATGAATAAAAGCAGAAATAAGACAGCAAAAGTTGCATCCTACCTTTAAAAATATCAGCACGGAGCAGGGATGCCCTTCAACTGTGCTTCTTGAGAGTTACTTTGAATTGTGAAGACCGCATGGGAATAGCCTTTCTCAGACAGGGGACAACAGGTTTAAGGGTCAGAGGCCAAGTTCTGTATTTAGAATTGACCAGCACTACTGAACGTAAAATGTCCACGCAGGGAGACACTGTGATAGTATGTGATTTCTACATTACACTATGAAAGCTTGTAATGTTGAAGAGTAGTTTAATGAACTAATTTCTTTCTATTAATTAAATTTCCTGATTCTAACATTGTAGGGTAAAACACTACAGGTAATGTAAATGTTGCTCTAATGATGTCTGAGGCTATAATGTGCCTAGGAAAATTAGGGTCAAAATTAATTCTCAATTCATGTTAATAATATTTTGGATATCGTCATTAGTAATTTAACTACATTTAAGAAATGGAAGAATTTACTTAGTTGTTTCCATAAACTTATGGCCTTGATTAAGCCTTCCTGGAACAAGATTGGACACCACAGATCTGTTTTAGGTAACATTAGCTAAAGGAAATATGCATATTCTGTTAGGAGCAGATGGGGATATCACTGTTTTCTTGAGAAATAATACAAGTGTAGGAGATATGCAGGTGGGGTTTATCCTATTGAATAACATTATCAAGGGGTAGCAGCGTCTGTAGGCCATGTGTAGAGAACAGCTCTGCCATGCATATATAAATAATGCTTTTAGTTTAAAGATTACTGTGCAAGGGCTAAAATAAGGAGGCAATGAAATTCAGTTTGCATTCATGCGCCCTCATGTTAAACTAGTATAATTGCTAATGGAATTGGTAGTTGGTTATTAATGTTTTCTAGTTAGCTCAATGTGCTATTTACCTCCTACAAGTCTTTTTGGGCTCAGCTGCCAAAAAAGGGGGTAAATATTGTCGACAGGAGGTCACCTGTTTAGGTTACCTACTGTCAAAAGTGGGGAAAGGAGATTAGCTCCTGGGCAAATTAAGGGTAAGCAAAATTGTCCTTTTTCTTGATTTATGTGCTCTCTCTCTCTCTCTCTCTTTTTCTCACTCTCTCTTGAGCCTGTTTAAGCTGTCTAGGAACGGCCATGAGACAATTGGTTGGGCTCGCTTTACTCATTCATTCCACAGGATGCTGTGAATATGTTGAATCAATAGAGACAAAGCACCTCACCAGTGCACGTCTAATTGGCTATCCAGTCTGATGAAATTATGAAAAGATGGGTAGAATAGACTGATGTTCCCTTATTTGACCTTTAAGGGGAACTATATGTGGGTAGTTTTTGTTTACAAATCTCAGGTGATAGCACCATTATTGTTTATGTTATTCTCATGCTATATACAGTTTTGCAAAGGCATCACTAGTCTCTTATTAGTTAGTCTGTGTAATTGAGCTGACAGCCCTTATTAGAGCTGGTGAATAGGGTTTTTTTTTCTCTGAAAATGTTACATAGTCCACATCGTGAAAAGAAGAATGCAAAAGGGTTCACAATGTTAGGAAAGACGCCCGTGTGATCCTAAGCAAACATTTTGAAGAAAAATATTGCTTTATAGGAGTTTGTTTGCCACAACAGGTTCTGCTGGAGAAATTCATGTACCCACTATGTTGAGGTTTTGTTAGTTATTTATGTAGTAAGGATCCCTGTTAATTTAGCAGTTTTTAGATTTTCCCGCCGCGCGTTGAGGTTCTTCAGATGAATAATATAGGAATACACAAATGTAAGAATTCAGAGTATGTCCGTATTGTTTTTCTTTTTCCCTCAGAATTTAGTAAATAAACATAGACTTCCTTGGCTGCTTGGCATTGGGAGAAACAAATCAAATCGTGTAACGTTTACTCTTGTCAGTTCACCAAAAGTTCCTTTTATACTCGCTAATAGGTCCAGGGTGTTTTTACTCTCAGATAGATGAAGTGGTTCTTGGGTGCCCTGCTAATGTATGGGGCGCCCAGAGACTAAAGAAGTTTTCTGAAATAGAGTATCCTCTCTGTTGATAGATTATTTGTATTCCTTGTCTAAAGATCTTTTGTTCTGACCACCAATAGATATCTGCTGCCCTACAACCATTGCCAGAGGGGCCCGGACATCAGATCCAGCCTGGGGAGTCAGCGCCGATCCAGCTTGGAGCCGAGGTAAAGGGAACCAGCACAGGCATTGCTGGCAACTAGGACCGCAGTGAAGGTAGAAGGCCGGCAACACTGGGCCCATTAAAGTGACGTGAAGTGTGTACCCCTGCCACTGTCTTGGACGAAAGACGGGGTCACAAATCAGGACGGAAAATTCTTTGCGTTGGTCCAGTTTTTGGATGCCCAGCTGAGAGAGTCACAGACAGACCAGGACGGCAAGGAGGCTTTGCTTGAGGTGACCCCCTTTGAAACAAGGGTTGCTTCAGATACTCCAGCATCAGGCCTCTGAGTCCTGGCCCCCAAGTGACTGCAAGTATGCACCTCTGTTTGTTGATCAAGAGGTGCCTGGGCATACTGGGTACAATCTGTGGCCCCGACAAAAGGGCAGTGCGCCAGCGGAGCAACACAGGAGTTAGGGAAGGACTTGAGTTCAGGGTACAGGTGCTGTGCCTTTGGTGCCTGTTAGATTAAAGGGAAGAAAACTGGTGCACTGCCTGAGACACTGGACAGGATCGTTGAGGGTGTTTGCCCTGGAAGGTGATTGCCCTATCCTGAAAGAAAGACTTTTTTCCTCAATCTGGGCCGTTATTGTTTTCCTGGGTTGCAAGTTGTGGAGCTCTACCGTGGGAGAAGTGAACAATAAGAGCCTGCCTGTGAGGCTCAGACGGACACAGGGAGAAGACTCCCCTCTGGCTGGTTGTACAGCGGCTTCTATTCTTCAAGTACTTTTTAGCAATGTACCCCTTTGGTCGTCCCATTTTTGAAGAGGAGCAGTCCTTTGCGGCTCCTTGTCCTAATTCCCATGGCCCCGTTTGGTCCTCCTGGTCCCCTGAAGCGAAAATTGTTTTTGTGATAATCTGTATACTCTCTTTTATACTAGTATTTGGAGTGATGTTCATTCTGCAAGAGAAACGTTTTGTGCACACTTTGATAAATATTACTCTGCCCTCCTCCTGAACATATCATTGGTATCCTAGCACTCATAAAGAAGAACACTGGAAGGTTTATTAAAAATGTTTTTATGTAGACATTGCATCCAACACGTGCTGTTGGCTATTTCCAATCTGCCTAAAACAACCACTGAAATTCATCCCGATATAGGAACTTGGACTTTAATTGGCTAGTTAGGGACATTGTTTGTTACTTGGGGCTGGAAACTGTTGACAATTCTATGTATATTCTTTGCGATCCTACTGTCATGCTGTCTATGCATACAATGTGGCCCGATGCTTTGTTCCCTTTCTGTCTCTACTTGTATACCTACCAAGCGCAATGTTAAGAATGTGAACGCCCAATATGTATTAGACCAAGAAGTTACCAATATGATGAGAATAGGTGTGTAAGATATTTTCTATATTCCTTCTAGATCATAGGGATGTCTTCAGCTAATGCTAAAAGGGTCATCTGTGGAAACTAGCAGAAATCGCTGTTAGCATGAGCTGAAGCCATTTTGTTTGTGGCAGCCATTTTAGTTAGCCATGTGCTGGCCATGTGCTTCTTGTCTCTTCACTGTTGCCTACTTCTCTATTACGCCTGAGTCATCATCTATAGTTAACTCCTTCAGCACTCAGCCAGAGCACTGCGCATGCTCAGAAAGGCCTGTAGCTGCTAGAATGCACCTGTCTTAGGGTGCAACTGTCAGGCTATTCCAACTGATGTAAGGGTTTTTGTTACTCCTCCTACTTTGTTGACTAAGTATTTTCTGTTAGTCCTTATATGTGAATAACTATTCTTGTGTATACTTGTACCGCCTCCTTTTGAGCCTTCACGCTTACTCAGCTATAAACTGGGCATAAAAGACCCATGGTTTCTGTGCTCCATGTACTACCTCATACATTGCCTGAGGGCTCTGTGTCGATGTAGTACCACTCATGAGTGATAATAAAATACTTTCTTGATATTACAGATTCCGTGCCAATCTCTATTTGTTAGTCCAAGGACTTGAGTACGCAGAAGGGCGAACCCCTGTACTGGTGGGCTTCTAGAGAGTCTCACTCCCACAATGCCAACTGCCATTGAATATTCATGAGGCACATGTCTATTCTTCATTTGACTACACGCTGTTTGCACAATGAGTCTGGTGGTGCTTTTAACAATGTCCTGAATACTTTTAGCACCTTCAAAATCTGGGCACATTACAATTATTGGTACAACATACCTTTTACCGCATAATCATAAGAAATGTTATATGCACAACAATAACTGACCATATCACCAATGGCTCACAAATATTGGTGAAACATACTCTTGTCACATTAACGTGGGAAAGGCTGTGTAAGGCGGGCATGAGAGAGCATATTCACAACACACATGCACTTCCGACTAGCAACCACACATCCATCAAAGGCACCCGAGAATACCAACTACCTGGACTACGGGCCACCTTCGGTAATCTGCTCACAGACTTCTTCGTCCCCCTGGCCATTAGCCTGAATGTCATCAGCTTTCATTTTGATTACTGTAAAGATCTCCACTCTATGGAACTACTCAATATTGTCCAGGGACCCACCCATCATGTGGGGCACACCCTCAACCCCATTTTCACAGCCAGCAAGCAACAAGGTCAAGTTCAGTCGCTTCACTCCACTTACCTGGACAGACCACTCCATCATCCACTTATTCATTGATGCAACCCAACCCACCTCAGCCAAGACCACCAACAACCTCAGACGCAGCTGGAACAAGATAAAGGACACAGATTGGACCAACACCCTCACTGCTCACCAACCAAACCTCATCGGCGACCTGCATGCCTACATCAAAGCCTTAAACAACTGGATTGCTAGCAGCACCAACACCCTAGCCCCTCAGAAAACATCAAACACTCAAGAACCAACACAAAAGCCAGCTGGTACACCGAAGACCTTAGAAACTCCAAACAACTCTGCAAACAGATGGAGAGACAATGGAAAACCAGTCGGGATACCACCTCATCAACCAGCTGCCCACCACAACCAATTCAGACCACAAGATCACAAACTGGAACCCTTTCACACCAGAGGGCACCACTGGAATCATGAGAAGGATCCACTCCAGGGCCTCCACCAACCCCTGCCTCCACCATATCTTCAACCTCAAAGGAATTCTGACAAGCTCCCACTTTACCACTGTCATCAACACTTCCATCCACAGTGGAACCTTCCCGGACAACTGGAAACATGCAGAAATCACAGCTCTCCTGAAAAACCTCACTGCAGACTCAAAGGAGCGCAGCAATTACAGAGCCATCTCACTCCTGCCTTTCTCTTCGAAAGCCGTGGAGAAAGCTGTCAAAAAAAGATGCTCCAACAATCTCAAACAACACCATCTACTAGACGTCTCGCAGTCTGAATTCTGCAATAACCACAGCACGGAATCTTAGCTCATTACAGCAACTGACGGTATCCGGACCTTCAGGGACAAAGGAGAAACACCACACTCTTACTACTCAACCACTCAGCAGCCTTCAACACAATCTACGACACCACCTTTATTACAAGACTCCAGAATACATGGTCCTACCCTGAGCTGGCTGTCCTCCTTTTTCTCTGACTGGACCTAGCGAGTCAGGCTCCTGACATGCACCTCTGAACCAAAGAACCTAATCTGCAGAGTTTGCCAGGGATCATCACTGAGCCCACCCTCTTCAGCATCTAAATAGCATCACTCGTCCATGTCATAAGATCACAACGAATCAACATTTTATCCTTCGCAGATGACACCCAGCTCATCCTTTCCCTGACAGACAACAACAGTGCAACCAGAACCAACTTTGCCATCTGCATGCCCAACGTAGCTAGCTGGATTAAACAGAACTGCCTAAAGCTCAACACAGATAAAACTGAAGTCCTGAACTTCAGCAACAAGAGCTTTCCATGGGACTCCTCGTGGTGGCCAACAGACCTGAGACCCACACCAATGCCCACCAACCACACCATACCTCAGTATCATGGTAGACTACAAACTCAGAATTGCCAAAGAAGTGAATGCTGTCACCTCCTCCAGCTTCTTTATCCAATGCATGCTCTGCAAAATATTCTGCTGGCTCCCCACCTACACCAGACACACAGTCTCCCAGACCCTCATCACAAGTAGACTAGACTACAGCGATGCATTTTACTGTGGCATCATTAAACAACTCTTACAAAGACTCCAGCACACACAGAATGTCACCACCAGACTCCTCCTTAACATCACCCGCAAAACACACATCACGCCTCACCTCAGATAGCTACACTGGCTACCAGTCCAGAAGTGATGACAATTCAAATGGCTCACCCATGCATATAAAGCTCTCCACAACGTCAGACCTGCCTACCTCAACCACTGTCTCAACTTCCACCAACCCATCAGACATGTGCGTTCTACCTTACTTCTCCTCGTGCAAATACCCCGCATCCAAAGGAGCAAGTCTGGAGGATTTTCCTTTCCCTACGTGGCTGCCAAATCCTGGAAAGACATTTCACACCACATCAGAAACTTCCCCATCCCTTCTCAAATTCCACAAGAATATGAAAACATGGCTATTTGACTAGGAGCCAAATCGTCCTACTCACCTAGTGCAGCACATGAATACCCCTAGTGTGATAAGCGCACTTTGAAAATTCCTATAACATAACAATTGGAGAAATTAGGTTTGTGTAGGAACCAGAGTACCATAAGCAAAAGAACGCCACATGCATCATATTCTTAGGCAAATAGAAATATACCAGGATGGAGTTTCCAGTAGTGGAAGTATATTAAGTCATGCCTTGGTTATCAGTACTTTATGATACAGAAACAGATAATTGTTTACTGCTCTACAACACAGGATTGCCAAGCACTATCATGCCAACCTTGCATCCAGTCCCAATTCGAGACTCTATTTCCATTGATCAAAATAGTCTCTTGCATCTGCTTCATAATGTAAAATTAAGTATTGATATTTGAAATACTGAGATATAGAAATATTGAAGCTAAAATATTGATACCCAATATATTGTTAACCTTATAATTAAAATAACCAAAATATCAAATCCAAAATATTGTTATATAAAAATATTTACGGATTAAAAAAATTAAAAGCCAAAATATACATAACAATAATATAACTTTTTAAATTAACATTAAAAATAACCAAAATATTGAAAATTAGAATAGAGGCTTACAAAAGTAAACTTCCCCCCAGGATCAACTCAATAGTTGTCCCCATTTTTAAAAATGGGTACAGGGTGAAAGTCTCATGCCAACATCCCATATCGCTGCTCGACTCATTGGTAAAGATTTTGGGCCTGATGGTTCTGGCCCACTTGGAAGGCTGGGCAGAACAAAAGGGGATCTTTCGGATCTTCAGTATGGTTTCCGCCGAGGTGTGGGTACGGAAGACCAGTGCCTCAACCTGGCGCTACTTATCGCTAAATACCCAGTACTAAGGGTGGACAGTTGTATCTGGGTTTTATAGATCTGCCTAGCACCTTCGATTGTGTCTCCCATAAGAGGTTATGGGAGATCTGGAAGAGCAAGGCATGGACAAATCCCTGATTCATCTCTTAAAGGATATCTACAGAGATTCCTCTGCATCTGTTGTGTTTGGGGCTGGAGGACAACACTCTAGTGCCTTAAGGATCAGGGGAGGCATAAGAGAGGAATGTCTTGCTCCTTTTCTTTGTACCCATTATGCTAACCATCTAAAAGGGCTACTGGTTGCAGGAAAATACCTCAGATTGGTCATTATGCAATATCTGTGTTATTATACACTGATGACACTATCCTGATGGGCCACACCTCGAGGGTTTTACAGGGCCTTCTGGACAATTATGTAGCATTCATGGCTGCCCTTAATCTGTGTGTTAACAGGGCTAAGACTTACGTCATGGTTTGTGGCAGCAAGAGAGGTAGACCCCCTAGTGTTTTAATTAATTATGAGAGAATTAACATCTGCTGCAATTTTTTTCATCTTGGTGAGCAAATGGAAACCCCAAATAACACTGAAGCAGGACTTGGAATTCAGATCTGTTTTGCTGCGTAACTTGGGCAAAAACCCATCAACCATATGATCTCCATCTATAGGGCTAAATGCGTCTCTGCTGCCGTGTACGGAGTGGGCATATGCGGTTATGAGAGCTTGGAGTCACTTCAGGTCGTTGACAATTCATTCTTGATAAGTCTTCTGGCATTACCCCGAGCCCTTCCGGCATACATTTGCCAGACTGAAACAGGGCTATGCTATTTAGAAGGTATATCATCTACACGTCTACTCAAGTTATGGCAAAGGGTATGGACTACAGAGACTCTGACCTCAGATAGAGACCTAGTTAAGGACTGCTTGGCCTTGTCTCAAGTGACCAAAATCCTGTGGATTAAGGACATTAAGTATATTGCCCATAGATTTACTAGGGGGGAATTTTATGAGGTCCCGAGTAGCATGGAAGTGCTGGGCAATGGCCAGTTTAGAGATGTTTTAATTGCTCAGCTCGACAAGAAGAGGTAACTAGGGACGCAGTCCCTTTCCTCAGTTTTGGTGTACATGAGACTTAAATCCATTCCCTTTCTGCAGATGGTGATGGACCATCACACAAGATTCCTCCTTGTGAGGTTTCGTTTACACCTATTCACTCGTATTGTCTCATTTCTGAGACGGAACGACTGGGCTAGTACTCTATGCCCTTGCCCTTGTGATGCCATTACTACCCAGATTACTTTACATTTCATATTCTTCTGCCCTTCTTATGCATTTGGAAGGACCCAATTTATCAAGCCTACTCTGCAAAAACATAGTTTTAGGCACTGCGCAGAAGCTTTTCTATTTTTACATATGCTTGAAAGTGAAGGCCTTATCTTTTTGGTTCCACTTTTTTAAAATGGGTGGTGACGGTCAGGCTGCAATTTTAATCCTTGTCCGGGGTAACAAAGTACAAATGTATTCTGGAAGTTTTTACTTCTGTAGGCTTGTTACCCTGTTAAGCTGAAATAGTGCGCCTTTTGTGCATGTCACTCTAAAACATTTCAGTAAATAGGTTTGACAGTTGCTTCGGAATATACAGAACCTTCAAAGTTTTTGTTCCAGAGTTTGTTGAGCAATAATGAGCACAAGTGCCTAGGGTGTTTTCATTGTTGCCTTTCCTACAAAGCTATTGTAATCTTTTTCTACTATTTTAATATAATTTGTTGTGCTTTACCTTCTTTTGTTCAATCCGAAGCTTTTTTTAGCTTGGACACATTGGCTACTGTTTGCTGTAGTTGGCTTTTATGTGCCACTAGCATATTATTACTGTATCAGTTGTCAATTGTTTCTTTGTTTTGTTTATTTATGTGTTCATGGCTGTTTGTTTACACGCTTACAAATATAGGCTTACAAAATGACAATTGTTTAAAATATTAAATAGATTCAATCATAGTTAATTTCAAACTTTAAACATTTGCAAATGTGCAAACATAATATTTTTAAATTTTGGGACTCTGCTAACCAGTCACCAGTACATGTGCTCCTGCCCCTAAAACTATGTTGAACTGGTATCCACTTAACTGGCATATTCAACTTAAATATAAGGCCCTAGCATATGTTGCAAATTGTACCTAGGGTCTATAAATTAAATATCCCTTGTGGACTACAGCACATATTGAGCTACCATAAAAATGACAATGCAAAACATGACTGCAGGCCTGACACCAGTAACCTGGCTGTGAAGGTTTAAACTGCAAATTCATCTAATCAAGATAACCCCTTTTGACAGGCCTCAACCCTGCTTTTAAATATTAATGAAGCCCCTTAGTTAAGCTTAAGTGCACAAAAGGCAGGTGCATGGTATTTAAAAGCAGGGCATATAAACATGTCCTTACAGTGAAAAGGCCTGAAAATCTATTTTCACTCTAGCAGGGTTAGCTGTTCCACAGGAAAGCATTGGGAGTTAGAAATAAAATAAATAATATTATCGCCGATGGATTTGTAACAAATATTTTACAAACACGTAGTTTTAAAAAGTAATTTACCTACCTAAAGCCTCTGGAAGTCCATTTGTATGAGCACCAACTATCACCCAGGAGCTGAATAGCTCCTTGATTTGGTGTGATTTGAATTGGGTCTCAGTGCTGAGACAAAAGGCTTAGGTGTGGGGAGATGTACTGTTCTTCTGGCAAGATGACCATCCGGGCAGTGCCCAGGAACTAAATTATTTTCAAATGGATCTGCCCTGTTAGTGGCAGATGTAACTCACACTTGCGCCTGTCCCCTTTGTTGTCCTTCTAGTCAGCCGGGCACCAATCCCAGTGGGAGTAAAGCTGCCCACAGAACTGGTTGTCAGTGTCCTCATTTTCCTGTCCATTACTCTAGAATGGTCACCTGCTCTAGAATGGTCACAGCCCCTCTACACAAGGGAGGAAAGGTTCTGCCATGTTGGATTTAGGTTGAGAGGGACACTGTGGGCGTTGTTTACAATAGTGCACACAGAACCTACTGCAAAAGTGGGTAGGGTTACCCCTGGGAATTGTTTTCTTATGGGTGACGGAGGGGCCAGGAGCCACCCCACCCACAGTCTTCTGCCAAGCATAAATGTGGTACCCCGGAGTACCATCTTCGGCACACTAATGGTCCTGCAGAAGACAGAAGAAGGGCTGCACCAGCTATTGAGACCCTGAGGTGAACCTAAGGGCTGGACCATCTCTATCTTGTCCACAGGACAAGGAAGTGGACTTCCAGGGTCAGCTGCTGACCTCCTGTTAAGTTACAATGACAAAACAAATGCAAGAAGTTCCACTTTCCTGAATGAGCCCAGTTGACCAGTTTTAACTGGACCTGCACTGGACCCTGCTGGTGGCTTCTGTGGAGTGGCTTCTAATCTCCAGGTGCTGTTTCTGAGATCCTGGAACCCTTGGCTGATGTCAGAGTGCACTCCTCCTGCATAAGAATTACAGTAATAAATTCAAAATAATTAATTCAACTAAGGAAAAATGAAAAGTCTAAATAGTTTCTTATAAAAAATACAGTTTAATATAGAACCAACCCAAAACCCCTATAAAACACAAAATCCTATCCAATATATAACATAATTTCATTTTTATTTGTAAAAAATATCAAAAATAAATATCACATTAAAAAAATTAATTAAATAAACTACCCACCAAACCCTAAAATATCTTCAATCCAAATAGTAAATACCAAAAATAAATATTAAACAATTAACCACTTCCCCGCGATTGGAATTCCGCCCAGGTGCTGGACATTCCGATCGCGGGCGTGGTCGTGACGAGCTCAGCTCGTCATGCGCACACGCCCACCGCGCAGCATGATGAGCTGAGCTCGTCATGAGCATAGAAGGGGTTAATGCAACTAAACAAATTCAAATGTTTAAAAAATACAAATAAAAAAATTATTTTATAAAATACACCACCCAACCTAATACAACACTAAACACCATGAAATCAAAGATAGCATATATTTAAAAAAATTAATAATCTATATAAAAAACTACACATATACATATTTAAAAATACATGAACACAGTTGACATTCAAATAAAACATATAAAACATATGCATAAATAATGTTAAAAACTCTTTAAAATGATAATGATATACAATATTTAATTGTTAGATACTTATTTTTTTTTAACCATCTGTTTATTGTTTTTTTTGTGATTTAAGTACAGCTACATACACAAAACATGATGCAAAAGAAAATAGCGTATGCAAAATTTTTCTGATGACAATTCTGACCAGGTATAAGTCACACGTTTACAATAAGCATGACTACACAATTTGACAACTAACCATATAATGTTTTGCTATGCCAGGACCATCATTCAGTGTTTGATACCTATAGCTTCGATTTTATTGTATGCAATAGAAAAAGAGTATACTTATCAACAATACTTTCCTCGAGATAATTATATTCACGATATTCTAGCTTTGATATTTAGTGCCAATCATATTCTGACTTTTTTTTTTTTTTTACCGAGTTTTATATAGCGCGAACTTGACCCGAATCGGGTATCAGAGCGCTTTACATAGCACTAGTTGCATTACATGAAGACACATTCATTTTTGTTAGGCACAGGGAGATTAAGTGATTTGCCCAGAATCACAGGATGTTTAGCGTCATTGCCGAGACTCACACCCAGTTCCCCAGATTCGAGGTCGACCGCCCTAGACGTTAGGCCAACTCCTCTCCCCATATCGATATTAAGGGTGCATACTCTGCTTCGGTATCTCCCTTAATAAACAAGAATAGGAGTGAGAGACTTTGCATTCTTAGTTAATTTAATATAGCAATACTATCTTCTAGTTTGGTAATGATTCCACTTGCAGCATAGATCCTGGAAAATGTAAACATTTTGCCTAGAGAAGCTGTGTTTTCTATAAAAGCTTTCTTTTGTTGGCATGGAACTAGACTGACAGAGGTCTATTGGTGCAGGGCTTAGCCTCAAGCACTGTGAAAGCCACTGCCCCTTCTTACCTGTTCACAGAGGGTTCTGGGTGCAGGATCTGTTATGCAGTTAGTCTCTGTTCCAAACCCTATTCCATGGAGCTGACTTTGCATGACCTTCAGTTTACACAGTGGGTTCTGGTAGTTTAAAGGATGGTAAGTAAGGTAACCTTTGCGTAAAAGAAATTAATGTTTGTTAATAGAGGCCTAAGATGTTCCCAGAAAAAACCACAAATAAGGTGACCTAATGTTTCTACTATTGTATTTATTAAAGATGACTTAAAATCATTAAAACAAAACAGCTTCTTCAAGTTCAAATTTAAATACACTGATGACACTATTCATTACAAAAGCTGAAAGCCAGCAGTGGTAAATTAATATGCAAATACAGGGTTTAGCATATGAAGTCACTCAGTCTATAAGGTAATCAGACCAGTGGTCTGAGATCTTATAATTACAAGGATGATCTATGTAACTCCAGATGGCCTTTTACTGAGACCTTCTGACTCAAAAACAATAATTAAAAAATGTGCCATAGTGTCTAGAAATTTTACGTGCAAGCCAAATTCCAACCTAATTTGACACTCTGTGTAGATGGTGGTAGAAAACATAAAGACCTAAACAAGCAACATTGCATAATACTTAGCTGTTTTACAAAACTGCTCAGGAATCCCTCAAAGGCATAAGGGAGGACAGGAATACATTAAGACGACATTATATTTATAATGCAAATTCTTAAAAGGCACTGAAGTTTGTCAACTATGGTAAGTTGTGCACACCGCATCCCTCTGCCCGAGATGCACTGCATAGTTCTTTAATTATCACATTAGTGATGACATCTTAAATAAAGTTTTAAAAGACATCAGTGATAATGTGTCATTTGTTAAGGATGACACCACTTATGACATCAACAGTAATGTAATGAGCACCAACTAGACGTGGGCTTGACCCATTTCCCTTGCTCTAGTCTTTCTATGCCACCCCTAAGTCACACTAAGAATAGATTTTTCCAGTTCATAGTGGATACTACACTCAAATTGTGGTTTGTTGTGAAACATTATGCTTACATTTGCATTAGCAATACACACTGACCATGGCCTTAAAAGCATGTACGGAGGCTTAGACAGTTAAGTGCATAACATACTTTAGAAACTTTTACAAACCAGAACATGCTCACATTTAATAGTAAGTAAATACAAGGTCAAAGGATGAAAGATTCAAGAAATACCTAAGAATCATGTCCCGTACACTGCCTCACACCCCCAGAACGGTGGGAAAATAACTTACACTAACGAGGAGGTAATACACATCAATTACAAACACATCCTAAGCATGTTCACCACTCAGTGTGCATTTGCACATGGTGTACTATATTTAACAAGTATACCCTTCTCCCACACACCTATATCTCACCCCTTCTCTTCTGTATTAACTGTACAGTGCTTTTGCTTATGTTAGCTAGTTTGGAAGAATACATCATTGCCGCTTTTTCTCATGCCAATAGTCTTAATCACTCTTAGAGCACACTCTTTCACAAATATTAACATTGATGTTATTGGTGTCATGTGTTCTCATTTGTAATGTCATCAACAATGTTGTTTAAGATGTCATTGGTGAAGTTTTGATGTCATTTAAGACGTCTTCCTTGATCCGAATTTGGTTATGAACAGGGCATAGCTGGGGTGTGAGTAATTAGCGTATTTCATTATTTGTAAGATTTACATCGAAATTGTAACATCACTGTAACGTTGGTCTTTTTCAGAGAACGTCTGAGGCTATTATAAACAAAAGTTAATTTAATTGCAGTAATGATAACCATAACTTACAGTTACCAAAGGTTTTAAGGATTATTTTCTATATTTCACTCCCTATGGTGCGCAACATTCAACCATGTGCAGAGAGGTCGACCATGGGTCCTGGTCAAGGTTAATATTGGTACCAGTCCTCATATGTCATTGGTCCCTGAGCATGGCCTGTGGTAATTTATATGAGGGTTTAGCTGCAAGGTCAAGACTGCTCAGTGATGAACCTTTGTGCCCTATACATAGGGCAAAGAAGAAAGGCGAGAGCAGGTATCCCTGTTTGAGGCCTTGCTCTAGCATGAACGAATCTAAAAGGGCCCCATTAACTTTCACCTCCACTGTTGGTCACTCATAAAGCAAGGTTACCCACCTGCAAACGTAAGGCACAGACACTTCTGGGCTTGCCTTTTTTTATGCACCACTGAGATCACTGAGGTCTGGTGGCACTTCCCCTTTCTCAAGGTTGACATTTTTTTTTTTATAATTCCACTGGTTCTTCATTAGATTCCGGTGTATTTCCATGTAGGGTTTCATTCAGGGAGAGGTCCTTCTCCAAAGACCCTCTATCTTCTTCCCCCTAGGGTAGGCACATCCAGCTCACACAGGAGCATGCCAATGTCATCATCACTGCACATTCAGCTGACCTGATGTAATATCTGAAAATACGGAGCACATTTTTGTGCAATCTCTCGATTTGTTGTGGCTGTGTTTCCATTTACTTGTAGTATTTTTCCTACCTATCTGGAGTCTTCCTCTCTCTCTCTCTTTCCACCACCTCATATAACTTTCTCTGCAAGGAGAAGTATGTTGCCCAGCCGCGTTGTGAGTTACATTATGGTATTCTTTCCTTAGGGCCTCTAAGTGTCTTAAAATTTCCTGATAGTCTGTCTCTACAAATTGTTTTTCAAGCTTCAGTATTTCTTCCTCTAGGGCCACAACTTGCCTTGTCCTTTTGTTTCTTCTTTTGCACTATTATATTGTATGCCCTATCTCTAAGGACAGCTTTCTAAGCTTCCTAGAGCATTATTGGTTATTCCTTTGAGCCAGTGTTTTCCTCAAAAGATGAAGGGAAGTCTGCCTGAACCCTAGCTACTATCTAGCATCCAGCCTTCTGCTGTGTCATGTGTGGCTACCCCTCTCTTCCAATAAGAGTGGTCAGAAATACCTCTTGCCAAATATTCTGCCTCCTGTATGAATTTATTCTCTTTTGTTGGAATGAATATGTAGTTTAAACTGGAAAGATTTTTGTTGGCTCCTGATAGAAATGAATGTTGCTTGTCTGATGGGTGCTTATGTCTCCACACTTGGGATGGACCCAGTGTGAAAACAAATGGTTCCACTTGTGTGGGTGTGTGCAGTGTCTGTGCAGGACACATAGTCCTATCCAGGTTGCGATTCACCACATGGTTGAAGTCCCACCCTACTATGTGTATCATAATATCTGCTTCTAATAGTATGTATGCTATTTTATCAAGGATCATCTACTGGAGTTTATGTGGCACACGTACATTTAAGATCATCACAGACCATCTCGCTCATGTGCCCTGCACTCCTACATAGCACCTGCTGGGATCGGACCTTCTTTAGGTAATAGTAAAGAAAGGGAGGGTTTACCTTAACAAAGATAATCACCCCCTCGGTCCCGTTGTGAACCCTGAATGTATCAGTGATATATTGGACCCTGTTCAGCCATTTACAATGATTTCTCAATAAATGGGTCTTTTGAAGGATCACTAGGTCTGCAGCATGCTTACAGATGGTGTCCACCCTGAATATCGACTCCAGAATACTGAGGTAGGCAAATATCGAGAACAAATTATCAGATTCAAAATATCAAAAGGTAAGGATAGATTTTCTATACCTAACCCATCATATATGCACCTTGACAATACACATACACACACACACATATATATATATATTTTTCTCCAAGTTATGTTGCTTTATCCATGATATTCTTGTACCACGATATTTATCGCCTCAATATCCAGTAGTACAATCCTTCAGCTATACTGCACCACTGTACCTTTTTTAATCTTATTAGAGGGAGCATTAGCTTAGTTCCTCTGTTGTATGGTAATTGCTCATTAGGTGTTTTTAAATCTATGTGCAGATTCTGGCCTGCCTAGTGGAAGGAACCTTAAGCTTCCACTGCACACTTCTGTTTGGCCCAATGCGTTGTGTATGCAATCAAATCAAACCTTCTGAAACAACCTTTTTCTCTCACACCCAACCCCACTTTTCCTTTATATAGGCTTACAACTACCTGCTTCCCAAAATTTTGGAAAGGTCTGTTGCCCCCCTCACTACCCAAATCCTACCTACTTTGTCCCCAGAGAGGGCAGCCCCTTTATCACATGTTGTGTACCACATCGGTTTCAGCCAGGAACTTGTTGCAGCATCCTCATCGGTTAGTGTTCATATATTTTAATTTTCCATTTTCCTTTTGTGCTTGTGTCTTATCAGTGTGTTTATTCTTTGCCTTCCATCGAGGATTCATTAGTGGCTGGAGTCTCTGGTTCTGTTCCATTGGTATCTGTAGCATTCATTTATCTTGGCAAAAGTTGCCTAACCTGTGTCGATGTTGTGGACTGGGTAACCAAATTCACTCTCTGTTGTTGCTACTGGTGCGGGGCTTTCCAATCATAGATTGGATTTCGCTTCTCCCTCCCCTATGTACAGTTTTGTGTGTGTGTGTGTATATATATATATATATATATATATATATGTCCTTTTTCCAAATCCACTAGCCGTCGCACCACACGCCACGGGTGCCGCTCTCCGTAAGGTGGGTTATGGCTACTATTCGGAACACAGGTGTTACGTTTTCGCCGCTAGACCAATAGAGCGCACTCCAAAGCAAATTCAATTAAATTAATTTGTTTGTGATACATATATATATTTTTATATATATGTGTATATATATATATACATATAAACGTACATATATACATGTACAAACATATGCATACTTAAAATATACTTACTTTAAGTGATGGGAAGTAAAGACACTTCGGATGCAAACACTCCTGATATAAAGTTACTCCCGACCAACTCACTATTATAAATCAAATTAGGAGTCTATATTCGAAGTACCTCTTCCTCTTTAATGGGGTTGACTGCCTCGGGAAAGGTGTAACAGGTCTCACGGTTTCTGTCAATCAGCAAAGTAAGGCAGTCCAAGGAGATGAAAGCAGCAACTAGGGTGTGGGCTGTATTTATAGGTTTTCAGTTCTGAGTATCCCGCAGCAGAGGCAGACATCTCTGCCTACGCTGCTGTATCATCCACCCATAGGAACAATTAAAAAAAATGGTTGTACAATTACTAGAAGTAGGTTTACAGTCATAAATGCATTTGTAAGAGTCTGCACTTTCTTGTGTAAAGGGGAGTAGACTTGTGAGTTCTATCTGGGCTGAGATTGCTGTCCAGGTGTGGGCAGAAGTCAACATGTGCTCAAATCTGTGCACATTGCTTGTGATTTGGGCCCATAGTTTACTCAACACCGTTCTGAACGTCACACCCTCCACCTTTTGCTGCTATACAAGTAAAGCGATTGTCCAAACTCACTCCCCACTGCTTGTACCATGCTGCTCATTGTCAGTGCTCTCATGGCCTTCTTTTTGGGCCACTTCTCTGCACTTCAGCCATAAAAGAGGGAAAACAGGCAGGCTTCTGGGGGGTTCATGGATCATGCATTGACATCTGCACAAGTGCCCCTGGGCCTTCTTCCTTTAGCGCAGCAGCCACCCAAATTACTAGGCGTTCCACTTTACTGGGTGGGTGGTTTTGCACTGCAGTAGTGTGTGTCGACCACACTCCCGTGTAGTACAACACACACATCTTCGTGCAACAAAGAATTGGATAAATATGATCAGTATATTCACATATCTTTGTAATAATTCTATACTCATGATGCAGAGAAAAGGAAACCATGCATTTGCAGTTGATATTTCCTTATTGAATTAGATAATATGCATTCATTGCATATTTAGGGACATGGACAATAAAGGAACATATGGGCCTAAGTTTGCTGAACTGTAGTGTAGGAGCTCCTTCAAAGTAAAGATGCTCATTGTGATGCAAAGAGGCATAAACAACAGCGCCAATCAACATTTTAAGTCTAAAAGGATTTTCGCCTCGATATTTGACACAAGTACAACGCTGAAACAGCTTATTATTGTGTACCCTGAAATATGTGATAAACTATGCAAAATTGGCCCGATTGAACCGATGCAGTGCAAACAAAGCTAGGATTCCAGTAAAAGTAAGGCCAATTACAGTCAAACAAAGAGCGTAACCTGGCAGGGCATAGAATCCTGGACTCAAATGGAGATATGCACAATCAGTTGGCAAAATGTTAATTGTATTATATTTACATATTCAATATATGTATTTTCTGCACAAGTACACATTTAGCTTGAGTGATCATTTAGAAGCTATCTGTGCTCAGAGATTTGTAAAGAATAGTGTGTCCTGAGGAGGAATATCCTATAAGAATGCCGTCGCTCGACTCTCAGCAGTAGCTTAATGTTAAATTATGTTGATTTAATGGGTGGAGAATAAATAGTAAATATGTAGCTGCACAAGTTTGTTTCCATTTGTGCCATGCTGACATCGGATGCATAATAATTATGCAGCTGCATATTTTTTTCAGTTCTTCGAATGCACACTGGCCATGCTCTCTTTAGAGGGAAGGTGTGAGATGTTTAAAATATTCATGCACAATCAAACCAATTTTAATGTCCCCAGCATGTGTGCTAGTTCAACCTAATGAGAAAATAAAGGACAAGCAACTAGATGTAAGATTTACTTGTCTTAAAATACTGGCCGCCATTTCGTTCAGTATTTTTGCAACGAGTAAAATAATTTGCAAACCAACCTATATACCGTTAGGTCAGTTCGTAAAAAACAGAATTGGATTGAGTTGCAATTCAACCTACTTAATTTGTATTCATTAGATAGGTCACAAATTGCGGATCATTCCGAATGACCACAAACACATGGATGGTGGTATTAATGAGACTGCCTGTCCATGATTGTTTTTTTTTTTATACTTTTTTTTTTTTAAATGCAGCCTATTTATATTCGAAGGAAATGGAAATGTGACTACATAAAAAAATTTAAATTTTTTTAAAAAATATTTGTGAATTCGCAGAACTTCATTTCGTTCCTAAACCATTGATACATATGGATAGTAGTCACTATGTGCAACAGCTGCAACATACCTTTCCAAATATGAATTCCTTAACCCTTTCTAAAATCATTTTAGAAATGAGGGAAAAGTTACCAACTCCTAAAGTGAAGTTAGGACATTGCAAAAACTATTTTTGTTGTCACAAACTCCGAATCGGAGTGCTTGAGACCATAAAAATGCTTTGTAAATATTCATTGATATAACTTAATTCCCTCTAATATTCTCTAATTACATACATCAAATGTACAGGACCACATATTTGCTGTAGAAGAAATGCTTTATTCAATTTATAGCTCATAGTGTACTCGCTTTTTTCCACCCAGGTATAAACATGTGATTCACATTTGACCATCACAGCAGGAGCATGGAAGAATCACCCTATTCCTAAGTGGAGTCTTGTGCCTGCAGCCAAAAAGGAAAATGCTTTCCTCGTAATTGAAAATTTTAAGCTTTAATTGACACATTCAAAAATGATAATGTGAGGAAATCGGGGGCAAGCTCAGGAGTTAAGCTGATTTAGCAAATTACTTCTAGGCAAATCATATTACTGGCAAATGGGTGCATGGGTTCATAAAAAATATGTGACAAATAATTAATTATATGTTCTTCAATAAAAAAAAGTGCTGACCTACACAAATTCAATGGAAACTAAAAGACCATGCCTGCTTGTGTCTTCTTTTAACTCATTCGGTGTGTGCCTTCCATGCTATGTAGATAGATAAAATAAGAATTGTTTGAGCCCTTGATTTTTTTAATACAAGAAATAGAACTAATTATTATGTCTTGAAATGCTTCCCAACTATCCCTCCACCAAAGAGTCTCCAAGACCCGTCTATTAAACTGATAAGAAATATTGTCACAACGATGGCCCCTCTTCTGCAATTAAACACTTTTTGCAAATCTTTTAAACGTTCACAAAAAACAATTTTCAAAGTAATTCCAACTCCACTCCCATGTGGTAGACACTGTCAATGCCAAGAATGACACAAAGTTTGTATCTCATCATTGGTACACAATAATGTCATTGTTGTGATAAGACCATAGTCCTAAACTGATAATGTTTAATGAAGAATATACGTTTTGATCGTCATGGGACATGCAATGAATGGTCGCATATATGCCTTTTAGGTTGGTAAAACAACTGTCATTGAGATTAATAATATGGGGAAGTTTACGCCAATCTATTATTTTTTATTTTGCACATGGGTTCGGCTTTGCTAGGCAAGACATCAATCTGTGTGGGTAGTGGTAGGAGAAATATATTGTGGGGTCAGATAGGACTTTATTTTACAGAGATGGCGCTGCTGTTGCAAAGAGGGCAAAGTGCCCAGGAAAGAGACTTTGTGGCTGTGCATCAGAAGATTGAGGGAGAACAGGTATTGTAGAAGCAGCATTTGAAGTGTGTGGATTTGTCATATTCTTTTGTTAAAATAAACTTATCCTCTTCTTATGCTGTCATGCTTGTTATCAAGTGCTAATTGTGTTTCCCTTCTATCAGAAAAAAGCCAACAGGAGGAGCACCTGAGAGCTGAAGATTGAGTGCCAGGGCCTGATACAGTGAGAGAGATTGATGCACAGGCCAAGCTAGAAGCAATGTCTGTGTGGATGCCGATCCCCTACCAGAGCCTGTTCAGTTAGGACCATCAGTGTCGCTGAAAGCAGCAGCACTATCTATAGCCACAGCCTAAAGCCTAGAGCCCAGGGATGTCCATGCTCAGCTGAAGATGTTACGTCCTCACCGGTCCCTACTAGAGGAGTAACACTGCCTGTTTCATGCTTTAAAGGTAAATTTAGACTAGGAAAAGGCTGCCAGCAGAGCATCTTGTCTCGGTCCAGTAGCTCCTGGGACACCAAGAGGTCCATATGAGGTTAATTCCAGGTGCCACTTTGGGGTGCTACTTGTTTTGAAGGCTGTTTCTGAAGTTCTGCAGCATGCATCAAGAGAGCATTTCCTCAACACAAATGAATAAGAACTAGAAAGTCTGCAGGGAAGTAAGCCTCTAAATATGGCAGTTGATGTGATGGTGCAAATACTGATTGTTGAGGGGGCATGGCCATCCAGTTAAACTGTCCAATGCATCTCCTCCTTAGCGTACCAGCTGTAGACTCTGCAATCCGACACAATACTACATAATTTGTGCTTACATTTATGCCAAATATACAAAAATAAACCTTTTTTGTCCCAGCTGCTGGTGGTAAGACCGAGGCACCAGACACAGACTGCTGTTGGAGCCAATTGAGCCCTAGTGGCTGCAAAGAGCAAGAAGGGAGACCACCCCCTACCCCCTAAGTGAAGTGAAGGCAGCGGAAAACTCCTGAGGGGAATCAGAGGAAACAAGACAAGCTGGGCCCAAACACAGAAGGAGAAGTCGGAACGCAGAGTGCCAACACATGCTGCATGGAAGGTGCAGCCCGAGGGTCTGCAGAGAGAATATGATTGTGGCGCACTGCTTTAGAAATCCCAATAGGAGAAGTTGGTATCAATGTCACACTCTTGAGAAAAGACTTAAATAATGTAATTGGAGCAGAGTTTCTGAATTAGAAGAGAACTCCAAACAGTCACGTATATCCTTATGGCGCATGGCGTCGACAAGTAGCTTACTCAAGGCACGGGTAGAGGACACTGAGGGGAGAGCCAGATGAAATAACTTGTGCAGATTTGGGATACCTGAACGGAAAGAAGGGCAATCACTCAGAAAAGTTCCTGGGGGAATAGTTGCATACCTTGATATAGTTATAGACCCTTAGGGCCAGATGTATAAAGATAGCATTTTGCGATTCCCTAATTGTGAATCACAAGGATTCGCAATTAGGGAATCGCAAAATGCAATGTACGAAGGTGTATAGTACACCTTTTGCGATTCCTAGGGGGTCGCAAATGACCTACCTTATGAATATTAATGAGGTTGGTCGCAATTTGTGACCCCCTAGGAATTGCAAAAATCACAGGGTTGGTGGCCTGCTGAGATCAGCAGACCACCATGTCCATGATTGCTTTTAAATAAAGCAATATTTTTTTGTTGTAAAGCAGCCCGTTTTCCTTAAAGGAAAACAAGATGCTTTACAAAACGAAAAATTAAAAGTTTTCTTTTCATTTTTTAAGAGCAGGCAGTGTCACGGACCACTGCCTGCTCTTAAAGATGGTTTTACAAACATTCACAAAGGGGAAGGGGTCCCTTGGGGACCCCTTCCATTTGCGAATGGGTTACCACCTATTTGAAGTAGGTGGTAAAATGCGAATGTTTTGCGACCGCAAATGCAGTCACAAAACATTCATACATACCGATGCGATTCAGTATTAGGAAGGGACGCCCGAAACACGCCCCTTCCTAATACCGAATAGCAAACCCATTTTGAGATTCGGTAACAGGTTACCGAATCGCAAACTTAGGTTTGCTACATCGGAGAAGCAATTTTTGCTTTCGCAAATGGGCAGATTCTGCAAATCTGCCCTCTTGCGAACGCAAAAAGGCATGATACATCTGGCCGTAACATCTTTATCATAAAAAGAGCATTGGCCCTGAGGCCGCCGCGGGGGCCCAACCTCACCCACTCATTGCCAGATTATTCAACTAACATGACAGGAATGCAATTCCGAAAATGGCTAGAGAATTAAAAGGGATTGTCATTGGTGGATTGAGGACTGTGTTCTTCCCTGACAAATCAAAAGCACCACAGTAATAGAGGTGTTATTTTAAGGAAGTAAAAAGAAAGAGGCAGTCGATAAGAATCAAGTTCATGCTCCTCTTCCCAGCCCGCTCAAAGTAATTTTTAGCTCGAAACCCCTGTTCTTTGTTACACAGGGCAAAGCATGTTTAAAAAAGATTATGTCTGTAATGCAATTCTAAGAAGCAGTGTATTTTATATATAATAATATATTTATAATAATGTTAATTATGAATAAAATTTTACTACTATTGTTAACAATTATTAAAAAATAACAAATTAGAATAATAAAAATGATAATGTAATCAGTAATAAAAACAACAATAATGTTTAACTTTACTTTTTTCAAATAAGTTTTTATTTAATAATTTCACCCATCCCATTAAGCCATACCAAAAAATAACCCTGCATTCGTATAGATTTTTGATTGCTCTAAAATGTTGGCGATTAAGCCCTAACATCATATATGCTATAAAGCATATTTTAATAGAAAATGCCTGACTTGTCGTTGTACCCATGACAACTTAACTGGGCACTTCTCACATGCACACATCAGAGGGCGGCATGTTCAGAATATTAATCTTCTCTTGCAATTCTGTGTCATATTGTTTAGCAAACAGCAGCAATTATTTTCCAGTTACCAAAAGCAATTTCTACTCCCACTGAGTGTTTTCAGATAAGTGTTTGAGACATTGTTACAGGATCCTACTATAAAATATGGAAATTCATTTTCTTAAATTATTTGCAATAAATCTATTTATTCACATTTTCTCTTTATGAGTGCCTATAGAATGTGACAAATATTTGCAAATTATATTTCCAGCGTCAGATATAAGGTTCCATCTCCTGTGTCAGCAGTTGCATGTCATGATTATTACTGTATGGTTATAATGTAGTACACCTTAAAATCGCAAATTGAAAATAATGCAACAGCTACAAGTCTATACTTTGAAAATTCTTTAGGGCTGGCAAGACACCTCGCCATCTGCTTCGCAGAGCTCACATAATTTATTCAGGGAGGACACTGAGGTCCACCAGGGAAGTCATTGCATGTTGTATCAGTCATCAATCATTGCCTCAGCCTTTGGCTGAGTGTAACTTTAATACATAACTTCTGGAGTCTTGCCATTAAATCATCAGTAGTGAGATGAGTCAATGTAAGGAGAGACATCACTCTAGCATTTTCTTGTTGTGCCCACATTATTGCACTTGCCGTTTTCACTAACAGTGTGCATTTAAGGCAGGTTGCTCATCTAGAATGGATTAATTCATCCATAGCTTCTTAGGGTGTGCTCTCCAGCTCGTATTGTCATGGAGCACTTCACGTGTAGGTGCATTGACTGCTAATTGATAAATGGGTGAACATCACTGACTACATTACAAAACAATACATTATTCGCACAACAGACATGCAGACCCTTACTTACTAATGTGACAGATACAATTACAGGCGTCACGAATCATGTTACAGATCAGATTACATGATCAGATTGCATATCATATTACCCTCAACACCATGAAAAAGACAACGTTTTATGAAATATTTTTTAATTGTTTTGAGAAAGTATTGTTGTTTAATTATGTTGACCTTTTAGGTGTAGCTACTTTTTGGGATACATATTTTGCAGTCAAAAGCATTGCATTTGGTGTGCAAGGTAGTTTTGCTTCTCTATTGTGTGAGTTATAGACTGGATTCCTAACCGAAATTGACAATTTCAGTGGTTATTCAGTTTTAATTCACAACCTTAACCTCAATTTAACTGTATTTTTCGGTGAATTTTTAAGTTTTTTAAACATATATTTTTGTATTATAAATAAGCAAACCATAACTTCACATTAATCTTCGCTTTTTAGTGATTTTCTTTTTATCATATAGCACATGCAAATGTTCTGTGCGCCCAACCAACTATGGGCAGCTAGTGCATGCTGTGTACAGCCTCTGGCTGTGAAGATTTGGAGTTGGCCATATGAACTGGTCAGCTGTCAGATCTGGTGCACAACACTCCTCGGGAAACAAAGCCCCTCTGCATATGGACTTTATCTGTGATAAGCAAGGGTTGGCCACAGGCGGCTAGGCTATTATCTCAACCCTCCGTCTCTGGCCAACCCCTAATGTGCAAGGCCATCAACTGTGTTCAATAGGGGCTTGCCGCTGGGCCACATCCCATTGCAAGTGACAGACCGCTGCTGCCTATGGCCTTCTGCTATGTTTACGGTGGTGTGGCATAAAAGACTTGACTGTGGCCATGCCCTGCTCCCAACCCACTATGCAGGAAAAATTCAAGCTGAGTCATAGTGCCTTGAATACTTTATATCCCCTTTTTGTGTTAGGATTTCTGAATACTCTCAGATTCACAAATCCAATAGCCTCACGAGAGTCCACAGGACCCAGGCAGGCTCTCGATCAGTAAATATGAAATAGAAATCACAAATCCCAAGATAAGACTCATTTTTGTAAATGTATGTTATTGTCATGGGGTTTTCTATGGTGCCCCACATGTGGGTCTGCGGGTCAGGCAGGGTCTGACAGGTTCATCTTGGCCCTTATGCCCTTTTTTTTATTTTATTTTCCAACATTGTGCTCAGTGCATCATGTGGGCTAATAGAAGATGCAAATTAATGTTTTCTGTGATGGGCAGCTACTCAGAACACAGTAGATTCTTAAATATACAGTTTGATTCGCAAATGGGAGAAATAGCTCCTTAGTCCACTGGTGTGCCTTTATTTCTTTCTATGTAATGGAACAGCAAATTCTATGGGCTTTGTTAGGCCCTGCTTGAAGGTTCTGCACTTAGCATGTGCACCAATTATGGAGGTACTTCTTTTGGAATGTTTTGTTCTGATTAGTCAAATGGTGTCAAAGTTACTAAGAAAACTAAAAGATGCCTTTTCAATTGAAACTCTATCCTAACCTTGACTACGGAGTCGCTTTCACCACCACAATATATATATATATTCACTGAAAAAACTAAAGGTTACAGGGGCGTTATAGTTAGGAAATAGAATTAAAAAAAACCTTACAAATTCACTGAAAAAAACAAAGGTTACAGGGACGTTATAGTTAGGAAATAGAATTTAAAAAACCTTAGAAATTCACTGAAAGTGAGAAAGTGTCTGAGTGGGTTTGCGAGTGCCCCCATAAGCGTGTCAGTCAGTCTGTGAGTGGGTGCATGAGTCTTTGAGTACATCAGTGAGAAAACAGAAGAATAAGAATCTATCATTTAAATACACATCAAAATACATCTTATGATTGGGGCATAAGCATTATGGAGGGATTGGACAAAGTATGTGTTTGTACGATAAAATATACTTCTTGGTTGCTGTCGCTTATAATGACAAATGTGGTATCATGTGTGATAACACTGGTGGGTCATTGAAGGTAGCGTCGGTGATGTAATTGTCAATTCTCTTCTTGATTTCGCTTGAGATGTCATGAGTTTTGTGACCATTAAAGAATACATGGGCATATATTCAAAAGTGTAATGCCATTGTTAAATTTAGAAACAAACTGTAATCGTGGAGGCAAATACAATGAGAATCCAACTATTAAACAATCACAAAAAACCTCATTATGTCACTATTACTTAGCTAACATTACTACTGCATTAATATACTGGGGACAATGCAATAGTTCTTTCCACTACTGGACAAGGTCATTAACTTTGTCACCAGAACTTTGTTCAATCTACCTAGGGACACTATCATCTCATTATACTGGCACCAAGTTGAATGGTTCTCATCTAAAAGCAGGGCTTTATATAAGCTATTTACACTTGTTTTCAATACAATAAATGTCATGGCCTATAGCCCATACCTATTTATGCAACACTCTCTTTCAGTACACACCCACTTAAACCCCAAGATCAGCTTACCAGAACATTCAATCCACTCTAAAACCACCCTAGGCTACTTTGAAATGTGAAACATCCACCTTTCAGGCCCACTTTACTCAAACTCCCTACTACCAAGCTTTCAAGCGAGCCTTTCTCTCCAGGAATTCAAAACTGCAACAAAATGACATATTTAAAACTTAAAGAATGCAAATGATATCCTCCCTACATCTAAAGTAAATGTGTATATAGGTATAACTTATATTTTTGTTCAATTAAACGTAGACATGTAGTTATCCTAAATGAGTGTATGTATGAAAATGTGATCCACACTATGGATCAATTTTCTACAATGAGCTGTTGCCCTTCAAGGTTTAGCTTGTTGAGCTATACCTTTAGCTAGAAGGCCCTACTCTCCCTCAACAATGTGTTCACTTCGAATTTTGTGACCTATAGTATTTGTGTGTCCTCAGCGAATGTGTTCCTTCCAAGTGTAACTATAAAATATTTGGAAGCAACTATGCAAATATTGCCAAACAGAACTTTATCTAATTAGCCAGGCTGTGGCAGTTTACACTGAATATATAAATATATATATATATTCACTGAAAAAAACATCGCTTTCAGGGACGTTATAGTTAGAAATTAGCATTTAAAAAACCTTAGAAATTCACTGAAAAAACCACAGGTTTCAGGGACGTTATAGTTAGTTGGACATTTCAGTCATACAAAACCAGAGAAATTCTGCCATTATAGTTAGTTGAGGTAACTATAACTCATGCCCCTGCAATGCACTGTTGATGACGTCACATATTACATCACACATGACATGGTCAGTGACATCACTGATGACATCTCAAATGACATCACTGATGACATCACTGATGACATCATCCAGTGACTGAGTGTTTCTAAAAAGTTTAAATATGTTTTATATATACATGCCAAGGTGTATTGAAGAATGAGTGTCTGTATGGATGATTTAGTAGGTGCGTGACTGACTGTATAAGTGAGTGATTAAATGTGTCTTACTGAATGCATGGGTTAGTGATTAAACTGTATGAATGTCTGTATTAGTCTGTCAGTTGGTGTGTAAGCGGCTGCATGGGTTGGTGAGTAGCTACATGAGTGTCTATATGGGTTACTGATTGATTGTCTGAATATCTGTATGGGTGCCTGAGTGTCTGTGTGGGTGGGTGGGGTTTGTGTGACTTTGTGCATAGATGTGTGAGTGGGTGATTCACTGGGTGTATGGGTTCAAGAGTGCATCTGTGAAGGCTTGTATGGGTGGGTGAGTGTGTATGGGTATGTTGGTGAGTGTTTAGATGTCTCAGTGGTACATGTGTGACTACCTACATATGTGAAAGGCAGTATATGTGAGTGTTGGACTATATAAATGACTATATGTGAGAGTTAGTGATTGTGAGAGTGGCTGTATGGATGAGTGTGTGCTTGTGTCAGTGATTGTATAAGAGAGTAAGTAGGTGTTAGTATCTGTATGAATAAGTGAGGTGGTGTGTGAATAATTTTGTATGTGAGTAAATGGGAGTGTGATTGATTCTTTGCATGACTGACTATGTGTGTGAGTAACTCTATAGGTGAGAGGCAGTGTGTGAGTATCTGTATAGGTGTATGAGTGCATATGATAGTACTGTATTGATGAGTGACTGCATGTATGAGTAACTGTATGGGTGAATGAGTAGATGTGTGTGTAGACCTAGGAATCAGTGAGTGAGTATGTAGTAACTGGTATAGGTTTGTCTTTGGTTTCGAAAATGGTAGTCTGTATTTTAGAGTGGGTGTATCAAAGGTTATATTAGGGTGTGAGGAGGTGCATCAGATTATCACATGGATGATGTCATCAGTGATGTCATTTGAGATGTCATCAGTGATGTCACTGACCATGTCATGAGTGATGTAATTTATGACGTCATCAGCAGTGCATTGCGGGGGCGCGAGTTATAGTTTCCTCAACTAACTATAACGGACGAATTTCTCTAGTTTTGTACGACTGAAATGTCCAACTAACTATAACGTCCCTCAAACCTGTGGTTTTTTCAGTGAATTTCAAAGGTTTTTAAAATGCTAATTTTTAACTATAACGTCCCTGAAACCTATGGTTATTTTCAGTGAATTTCAAAGGTTTTCAAAATGCTAATTTCTAACTATAACGTCCCTGAAACCTGTGGTTTTTTTCAGTGAAGTTCAAAGGTTATTTAAATGCTAATTTCTAACTATATCTACATAGGTAGGACATATGCAGAAAGAGGAAGAAAGGCGCAGAAAGAAGCAAGAGAAATGCAGAAAGAGGCAACAGAAGTCCAGAAAGACGAAGAAAGGTGCAGAAAGAAGCAAGAGATATGCAGATAGTACCAACAGAGGTACACAAAGAGGCCTTGTTGCAAAGTCATCCTGTGCCCCCAACTTTTTGCTGACTGGTAATGGTGGTAACTGACTCTGACTAACCAGGCCAGGAGCCAGTGCTATGCTAAAAGACACTTAGAATACAGTGAAAACACCAACATATACTAGGTTACACTATGGGTTGGGATACCACTGTGATTGGGATGACCTTCCCTATAAGGTCCTAGTGCATAATAGGGCAGGGGGATTAAAACTACCTCTAAGTCAGAGGTGCAGAAAGAAGCAAGAGAAGTGCAGAAAGAACCAACAGAGGTGCAGAAAGAGGCAAGAGGGGTACAGAAAGAGGTAAGAAAATTGTAGAAAGAAGCAAAAGAGGTGCAGAAAGAGGCAAGAGAACTACAGAAAACAGCAAGAGAGGTGCAGGAAGAGGCAGGAGAGGTGCAAAAAGAGGCAAAAGGGGTACAGAAATAGGCAATAGGGGTGCAGAAAGAAGCAAGAGAAGTGCAGAAAGAAGCAACAGAGGTGCCTAAAGAGGCAAGAGGGGTGCAGAAAGAGCAAGAGAAATGTAGGAAAAAGCAACAGAGACACAGAAACAGGCTAGAGAGGTGCAGAAACAGGCAGCAAAGGTGCAGAAAGAGGAAACAAGGGTGCAAAAAGAGGCTAGAGAGGTGCAGAAAGAGGCAAGAGGGGTGCAGAAAGAAACAAGTGAGGTGCAGAAAGAGGCAACAGAGGTGCAGAAAGATGCAAGAGAAGTGCAGAAACAAGCAAGAGAAGTGCAGAAATAGGCAAGAGAATTGCTGAAAGAAGCAACAGAGGTGTAGAAAGAAGCAAGAGAAGTGCAGAAAGAGGCAAGTGAGGTGCAGAAAGAAGCAAGAGCAGTGCAGAAAGAACCAACAGAGGTGAAAAAAGAGGCAAGAGGGTTGCAGAAAGAGGTAGGAGAGCTGCACAAAGAGGCAAGAAAGGTACAGAAAGAGGCAGGAGGGGTACAGAAAGAAAGAAGAGAAGTGCAGAAAGAGGCAAGAGGGGTACAGAAAGAGGCAAGAGGGGTGGAGAAAGAAGGAAGAGAAGTACAGAAAGAATCAACAGAGGTGCTGAAAGAGACAAGAAAGGTGCAAAAAGAGGCAAGAGAGATGCAGAAATAAGCAAGTGAGGTGCAGAAAGAGACAAGAGAGGTGCAGAAAGAAGAGAGTGAGGTTCTGAAAGAGGCAAGAGAAGAGCAGAAAGTGTCAAGTGAGGTGCAGAAAGAGGCATGAGAGGTATAGAAAGAGGCAAGATAAGTGTAGAAAGAGGCAAGAGAAGTGCAGAAAGAGGCACTTGAGGTGCAGAAAGAGGCAAGAGAGGTACAGAAAGAGGCTCAAGAAGTGCAGAAAGAGGCAAGAGAAGTACAGAAAGAGGCAAGAGAGGTGCAGAAGGAAGAGAGTGAGGTGCAGAAAGAGGCAAGTGAGGTGCAGAAAGAGGCAAGAGAGGTTCAGAAAGAGGCAAGGGAACTGCAGAAACAGGCAAGAAAAATGCACAAAGAGGCAAGAGAGGAGCAGAAAGAGGCAAGAGAGGTGTAGAAAGAAGCAAGAGAAGTGCAGAAAGAGGCAAGTGAGGTGCTGAAAGAGGCAAGAGAGGTGCAGAAAGAAGCCAGAGAGGTGCAGAAAGAGGCAAGAGATCTGCAGAAAAAAGCAACAGAGGTGCTGAAAGAGGCAAGTGAGGTGCAGAAAGGGGCAAGGGAAGTGCAGAAAGAGACAAGTGAAGTGCAGAAAGAAGACAGTGAGGTGCAAAAAGAGGAAGAAAGGAGCAGAGAGAAGCAAGAGAAATGCAGAAAGAGGCAAGAGAGGCACAGAAAGAAGAGAGGTTTGTGCACCATTCGTACCAGTTTAACACCCACATTTTGCAATAAGTAACACGTGACCATTCCAGCTTTGCAAAGGGCCTTCCACCACGCTGTAACACGTGATGCTGCATTTTTGGGAACATTTGAGCCGTTTGAGCTAGAAACAAGGCTTTTTTTGTTCAAATCTGCAGATTAGGCAGCAGATGATGGAATATTTGGCAAATGCAAAAAAAAATTAATTATGTGAAAAGTGGTGCAGCCGAACAGTCACATAATTCTAGTGGCCCTGCTCATACCTCCGACTAGGCCCAGAAGTGCTCCTCAGTGGTTCCTTCTTTTTTTGTGTCTCATTGATTTTATAGTTTAGCTTCTATGGAAACGAGGAAGACTAAACCTGAGGTTACCACTCCACAACACAGACTACAATACCACATAATTACTCTCCAAAACACATAATCCCACTCCACATAATTCCTATACACTAAATACCACATACTTTCTATTCACATAATTTCACTGCACAACATACCACATAATTCCACTACACACAACGTACATCCACTCTACACCAAAAAACATTAGTAAAAAACTTTTACATTTACAACGCCAATAGCTCTAACTCTCGGAAATGCGAAACCTATTACATTGCAAATGCTTCTTTAACTAGTAGTCGCGTTTGCAGAGTGGTGGAGAAAGGGTGCTGGGCCTCCGACCAGCGCTCAGGAATTCCGCTGCAGAGGACTTACAGGAGAATCCAGGAGGGCTTCTTGGCCCCCAGAGTCCCCCAGGAGTAAAGTGGACTTCATCCCCCATCCCATAGTCTGCCAGGAGGCGCGTTTGCAGAGTGGTGGAGAAAGGGGGCTTGACCTCCGAAGATGTCTTAGCAATCCCACTATGTGGGACTTACTGGAGGTAACAAGAAGGATAGTTGGCCCCCAAGGACATGCTTGGGGGCCAACTACCCCTCCTATTACCTCCAGTAAGTCCTACACAGCAGGATTGCTCAGTTCTCATAGCAGGCCACGCCCCCTTTGCCCACCACTCTGCAATTGCGCTCCCTGGTGCGCTCTTGGTTGGAGATTGAAGTCACCTTCTCTGCTGGGGGTCCTTTGGGGCCAACTAGCCTACCTCTTACCTCCAGTAAGCCCCACACACAGTGGGATTGCTGAGAGGTGGACACAGTCCATGCCCCCTTTCTCCACCAGTCTGCAAACGCTCCTCCTGGTGCGCTCTTTGTTGGGGGATAAAGTCCCCTTGCCTCATGAGGGTCCCTGGGGCCAACTAGCCCACCAGGTACCTCCAATAAGCCCCACAAAGCTGTATTGCTGAGAGTGGTCCGAGGCCTCGACCCCTTTTTACACCACTCTGCAAACGCGCCACCTGGTTCACTGCTGCTCGGGGAATGAAGTCCACTTTTGTCCTGAGGTCCTCAGGACACAAGAGGACCTCATTGCCCCACCAGCAGTGCGCCAAGAGGCGTGTTTGCGGAGTGGTGCAAAAAGGGGCGTGGCCTCGGACCACCTCTCAGCAATCCTGCTGTGTGGGGCGTACTAGAGGTACCTGGTGGGCTAGTTGGCCCCTAACGACCCTTAAGATGTGAGGGGACTCAATCCCCCATCCCAAAACGCGCCAAGAGGCGCGTTTGCACAGTGGTAGAGGGAGGGGGCGGGGCCCTCAGCCAGATGCCAGTTTTTCTTTACTTTTCATATTTTTAGAAGGGGCGCTGTGTGGCCCCCCTTCTCTTACTATTTTTTGGGCCCTGGGGACCCCATCCCCCAGGGCGTTAGCCATTTTTTTTACTTAAAAAAAAAACAGGAAGGGGGCCGCGTGGTCCCCCTTCCCTGGACCTCTTTTGGCCTCGGGGACCCCATCCCCGAGGCCTGCCCTTGTTTTTTTAATCATTATTATTGGAAGGGGGCTGCGTGGCCCCCCTCCTGTGGCCAATTTTGGCCCCGGGACCCAATCCCCTGGGGCCCAGCCCTATTTTAAAAAAATATATATATATTCATATTCGGAAGGGGGGCCGCATGGCCTCTCTGACCTGGGTCACTTTTGGCCCCAGGGACCCCATCCCCTGGGGCATGGCCAATGCTTTATTTATTTTTTTTAAAGGAAGGGGGGCCGAGTCCCTGGACCACTATTGGCCCCGGGGACTCCATCCCCCGGGGCTTGGCCAATGCATTTTTTTTAATTAGCTCCCCTGGGCATTTCTGGCCCCGGGGACCCCATCTCCTGGGGCCGTCCCTCAAGTTGGGGACCGTGGGGGGAGCCCCAATGCCCCCACGGTCCCTGCCAGCTCCCCGCCTCCTGCGGGAGCCGGCATTGCTTTTGGGCAAGTGGAGCTGCTAACATGCAGCTCCCCTTGCCCAAAAGCAATTCTGCTTTGCTTCGTTGAAGCGAGAGCAGGTTTCCTGCAAAGCAGTGTTTGTCCCCAGGGCCATCGAGGGCTCAGGAGGGGGGCCATGCGGCCCCCACCCAACTCTTTAAAGCCCCGGGGAGGTGGTGGTCCCCGGGACCCAGGGGTCCGCAACAACCCCCACACTTCAATTATGTATGACCCGGGAGGTGGCGGTCCCTGGGGCTGTGGGGAGGTGCCCCCGTGTTTAATTATCAAAGCCCCGGGGAGGTGGCGGTCCCCGGGGCAGCGTGGGGGAGACAGAAGCCCTCCCCCATGCATTTTTTTTATAAATAAGCCCCGGGGAGGTAGCGGTCCCCAGGGCTGCAGGGGGGCTGCGAGCCCCCCGTATTTCAATAAGGATTTCCCCAGGGAGGTGGCAGTCCCCGGGGCTGTGGGGGCCCCATGGGCCCCCACACCATTATCAAATATTGCCCCCGGGACCTGGCCCACCCGGGGGCTTTAAGAAAACAAAGTGCGGGAGACCGCACTTCGTTTTTTTTTTAAATTTCTTCCGGATTCGTGCACCCAGCGCAACTCCGGCCAAAATCATTTTTAAAAAAATGCTTTTTTTGGGCCTGGGGGCCCTGTGGGACCCCCTGAGCAGGCCTAGGGGGTCAGGATGTTTCTACCCTGCCACCTTTTCTTCATGTTTCACTTTTGTTTCCTTTTTCTTGTGACTCGGTTACCGAGTCACAAGATGGCTGCCAACACTTCCTGGTTTGGAGTGTTGGCAGCCAATCAGAATTAAGCTCGTGCTCGGGAGGATTCGCAGCCCCTCCTCGGTGCTCAGATATCAATATTTTTATTTTTAAAATTTCTCAGGAACTACTGAACGGATTTACACCATTTAAAAAAAAGGTCGCTTTCTGAACCAAGTGATACCTGTTTGCCAAATTTGGTGTAATTCCATTCAGCAGTTCGGGCTGTAGCCTGTTCCAAAATTTCATATGGAAATTAGCATGGGGAAAATGTGTTTTGGGACCCCCCTTTTTTCTCGGCCCCCGCTTGACAATGTCATGAGTGATGTAATATGTGACGTCATCAGCAGTGCATTGCGGGGGCGCGAGTTATAGTTAGCTGAACTAACTATAACGGGGGAATTTCACGGGTTTTGTACGAGTGCAATGTCCAACTAACTATAACTGTCCCTAAAACCTATGGTTTTTTCAGTGAATTTGTAAGGTTTTTAAATGCAAATTTCTAACTATAACGTGTCTGAAACCTATGGTTTTTCAGTGAATTTCAAAGGTTTTTTAAATGCTAATTTCTAACTATAACGTGTCTGAAACCTATGGTTTTTTCAGTGAATTTCAAAGTTTTTTTAAATGCTAATTTCTAACTATAACGTGCCTGAAACCTATGGTTTTTTCAGTGAATTTCAAAGGTTTTTTAATTGCTAATTTCTAACTATAACGTGCCTGAAACCTATGGTTTTTTCAGTGAATTTCAAAGGTTTTTAAATGCTAATTCCTAACTATATCATGTCTGAAACCTATGTTTTTTTCAGTGAATTTCAAAGGTTTTGTAAATGACAATTTTTAAATGTATTAATTGTTATATTTATTTTTTGATACTGATTTACTACATTTTTTTAAACTATTTATTTTTAGATATTTTATTTTTAAATTACATTGTAATTACATTATACATTACATTACAAAATATACTTTCTCAGAATGAATTACTTTAGTTTAAATACTTTGCAAATAGGCAATAGACTTTTAAGTACAGTAGTTACAGTTGTTGCAATGGGCAACACAATTTCAAACACAATGCAACATTGAGCTCAATGTGAATTTCTAGTTAAATGCAATTAGTTACTTTATGGATTACTTTTCTAACCACAGGACTGGATCCTAGATTCAGTCCTGGGACATCTCCTGTAAACAGTTGAGTAAAAGCGTTTTGGTTACAGTAGTGATTTTTAAGGAATATTATTGTATTTTAAAACTTGACACTTCGAAACTTTTTCACATAGAATCACCAATGTTATCCTATGGGAGGAAATTCACTTAGCAGGTAAGTAATGTTATCGTTACTTTTTCTTACTCAGTGGTGGATCCTGGATCCAGCACTGGTGCATCTCCTGTAACAGTTGAAAGAATGCGTTTAAGTCATACAGGCGATTTTTAAGGAATACTTGTAGTTTGTGAAAAACGACACTTTGAAACTTTTCTGCGGAAAACCAGACAATGGATTCCAATGGAAGGAAATACAAGTTACTGGTAAGTACGGTTAGAATTACTTATCAGGGTCAGTGCTGGGCTAAAAGATGCAGCACTGGGTTCTCTCCTGATAACAGGTGAGTAAATCGGAATTCGTAGTTCGGCTGATATTAGAGGAATATTATAAAGTTCCAAAACTCCACACTTAGAAGAATTTTCAAGTGAAACCAGTCAATGTTAGCCTATGGAAGGAAATTCAAGTTACTGGTAAGTACGGTTAAAATTACTTTTCAGGATCAGTACTGGGCTCAAAGATGCAGCACTGAGGTCTCTCCTGATAACAGGTGAGTAAATTGGAATTCGTAGTTCAGCTGATTTTAGAGGAATATTATAAAGTTCCAAAACTCAAAATTTAGAAGAATTTCCAAGTGAAACCAGTCAATGTTAGCCTATGGAAGGAAATTCAAGTTACTGGTAAGTACGGTTAAAATTACTTTTCAGGATTAGTACTGGGCTCAAAGATGCAGCACTGTGGTCTCTCCTGATAACAGGTGAGTAAATCGGAATTCGTAGTTCGGCTGATTTTAGAGGAATATTATAAAGTTCCAAAACTCCACACTTAGAAGAATTTTCAAGTGAAACCAGTCAATGTTAGCCTATGGAAGGAAATTCAAGTTACTGGTAAGTACGGTTAAAATTACTTTTCAGGATCAGTACTGGGCTCAAAGATGCAGCACTGAGGTCTCTCCTGATAACAGGTGAGTAAATCGGAATTCGTAGTTCGGCTGATTTTAGAGGAATATTATAAAGTTCCAAAACTCAAAACTTAGAAGAATTTCCAAGTGAAACCAGTCAATGTTAGCCTATGGAAGGAAATTCAAGTTACTGGTAAGTACGGTTAAAATTACTTTTCAGGATTAGTACTGGGCTCAAAGATGCAGCACTGTGGTCTCTCCTGATAACAGGTGAGTAAATCGGAATTCGTAGTTCGGCTGATTTTAGAGGAATATTATAAAGTTCCAAAACTCCACACTTAGAAGAATTTTCAAGTGAAACCAGTCAATGTTAGCCTATGGAAGGAAATTCAAGTTACTGGTAAGTACGGTTAAAATTACTTTTCAGGATCAGTACTGGGCTCAAAGATGCAGCACTGAGGTCTCTCCTGATAACAGGTGAGTAAATCGGAATTCGTAGTTCGGCTGATTTTAGAGGAATATTATAAAGTTCCAAAACTCCACACTTAGAAGAATTTTCAAGTGAAACCAGTCAATGTTAGCCTATGGAAGGAAATTCAAGTTACTGGTAAGTACGGTTAAAATTACTTTTCAGGATCAGTACTGGGCTCAAAGATGCAGCACTGAGGTCTCTCCTGATAACAGGTGAGTAAATCGGAATTCGTAGTTCGGCTGATTTTAGAGGAATATTATAAAGTTCCAAAACTCCACACTTAGAAACTTTTTCAGCAAAAAGCAGGCAATGATATCCTATGGAAGGAAATTCAAGTTACTGGTAAGTACGGTTAAAATTACTTTTCAGGATCAGTACTGGGCTCAAAGATGCAGCACTGAGGTCTCTCCTGATAACAGGTGAGTAAATCGGAATTCGTAGTTCGGCTGATTTTAGAGGAATATTTGGACAATGGTGAAGGAAGGGGGTGGGGCCTGAGGTGACATGTCTGCAAACACGCCCTGTTGCGCGTTTTAAGTTGGAGAATTAATTCCTCCTCAATACTGAGGGTCCCTAGGGGCCAACTGGCCCACCAGATATCTCCAGTATGCGCCAGAGAGCTGCATTGCAGAGAGGTGTTCAGAGGCCATGCCCCTTTTTACAACACTCTGCAACGCAGCTCCGTGGCGCTTACTGGAGGTACCTGGTGGGCTAGTTGGCCCCCAGGGACCCTCAGGATTGAAGGGGATTTAATCCCCCATCTTAAAACGCGCCACGGGGCCTGTTTGCAAACATGTCACCTGAAGCCCCGCCCCCTCCCTTCACCACTGTGCAAACGCGCCCGTGGCGTGTTTTAAGTTGGGGGATTAAGTCCCCTTGAATACTGAGGGTCCCTGGGGTCCAACTATCCCACCAGGTACCTCCAGTAAGCGCCACAGAGCTGCGTTGCAGAGAGGTGTAAAAGGGGCGTGGCCTCTGTACACCTCTCTGCAACGCAGCCCCTGTCGCATACTGGAGGTTCCTGGTGGGCTAGTTGGCCCCAGGGACCCCCAGTATTCAAGGGGAATTCGTTCCCCCTCTGCAAACACGCCAGGGGGCGCGTTTGCAGAGTGGTAAAGGAAGGGGGCGGGGCCTGCAGCACAATCGTTTTTTGTTTTTTTCCCGAAGGGGGCTGTGTGGCCCCCTTACTTTTTCCTTTTGGGCCCTGGGGACCCCATCCCCCAGGGCCTTACCCCTTTTTTCATTTTTTTTAAAAAAACGGGAAGCGGGCCGCGTGGCCCCCCTCCCGTGGCCGATTCTGGCCCCGGGGACCCCATCCCCCGGGGCATGGCCACTCTTTTTATTATTTTTTTAAGGAGGGGGGCCGCGTGGCCCCCCTCCCGGGCCACTACTTGCCCCAGGGACCCCATCCCCCGGGGCTGGCCCTCTCCGTTGGGGACCGTGGGGGGGTCCCCAATGCCCCCATGGTCCCAGCCTCAGGAGCCGGCATTGCTTTTCCTCATGGGGAGCTGCTGACATGCAGCTCCCCATGTGGAAAGCAATCTGCTTGCTTCATTGAAGCGAGAGCAGGTTTCCTGCTCTCGCTTCAATGAAGCAAAGCAGTTTGCAATGGCAGGACGGGAGCCGCGAGGCTCCCGTCCTGTCATTGCAAACTACAGTGTCCCGGGGGTAGGCACCCTGGGACACTGCAGGAGCTGGCCCTGGTGGGTGGCGGTCCCCAGGGCCATCAATGGCTCCAGGAGGGGGGCCGCGCGGCCCCCCTCCCATCCAGGTGGTGGTCCCCGGGGCTCGGGGGTCCTTAACGGACCCCCTAATTTACATGTTAGTGCCCCGGGGAGGTGGCGGTCCCCGGGCCGTGTGGGGGGGCTCGAGCCCCCCCACACAGGTTATTTCAATTTTTAAAAAAGAATCCCCAGGGGGTGGCGGTCCCCGAGGCTGCGGGAGGGCGGTGAGCCCTCCCGCACCATTTTTTTTTAAAGCCCCAGGTGGTGGCGGTCCCCGGTGCTTGGGGGTCTTAGAGGCCCCCCACATAAAACATAAACCCACCCCCGCATGTCCCCGGGATTTGGCCCACCCGGGGGCAAAATAGCATCGAACCGCGGGAGACCGCGCTTCGATTTTTTTTTTAATCGGCTGGATCCGTGCACCCAGCGCGTTTTTGCCGATTTTTTTTAAAAAAAAACATATTTTTTGGGCCTTGGGGGTCCTTGTGGGACCCCCTGAGCAGGCCTAGGGGGTCAGGGTGTTTCTACCCGGCCCCATTTTTGCGTTTTTCGCGTTTTTCTCACTGCTTTCTTGTGCCTCGGTTCTACCGAGGGACAAGATGGCTGCCAACACTTCCTGGTTTGGAGTGTTGACAGCCAATTAGGATGCAGCTCGTGATCGGGAGGGTGCGCGGATCCACCGCGGCCATAGATATCGAAACATTTATTTTGGATTTTCTCAGCAACTACTGAACGGATTTACACCATTTTTAAAAAGGGTGCTTTCTGAACCAAGCACTACCTTTTTGCCAAATTTGGTGTAATTCCGTTCAGCAGTTTTTGCTGTAGCCTTGCATAAAGTTTCCTATGGTAAATTGATTTTTCACTCTTATTTTTGAATTTCTCCGCAACTACTGAACGGATTTACACCATTTAAAAAAAGGTCGCTTTCTGAACCAAGCGCTACCTTTTTGCAAAATGTGGTGTAATTCCGTTCAGCAGTTCGAGCTGTAGCCGTGGCTAAAATTTCCTATGGGAATTAACATGGAGAAAACACGTTTTGGGACCCCCTTTTTCTCGGCCCCGCTTGATGAATCACCCTGAAACATTCAAGACAGGAGCGGACCGGAGCGCCCCACTAGTTTTGAAAATTTTGCGATGATTCGTCAAACGACGCCAAACTTATTGGGAATAGAATGTTGCGGATTTCCTATGGATAATAGGTCCTAACTATAACTATCTACTGGCGACCGCCAGTAGATAATATATATATATATATTACCTACTGGCACCAGTAGGTAGTTATAGTTAAGACCTAGTTTCCATTAGAAAAGCATTTTTTCTTTTGCCAATATCCTTGCTCGCCGTTTGATGAATCTTCGCGAAATTTTCAAAACTAATGGGGCGCTCAGCGCGGCTCCTATCTTGAAAGTTTCGGGTGATTCGTGCAGTGGGGGCTGTGAAAAAAGGGGGGTCCCAAAACGCTTTTTCTCCATGTTAATTTCTGTAGGAAAATGTTGACGCAGCTACAGCCCGAACTGCTGAACGGAATTACACCAAATTTGGCAGAAAGGTAGCTCTTGGACCAGAGTGCACTGTTTTTGTTAAATGGTGTAAATCCGTTCAGTAGTTGCTGAGAAATTTAAAGAAATTTCAAATTGTATATCTAGGGACGCGAAGGATCCGCGAACCCTCCCAATCATGTGCCTGCAATCTGATTGGTTGCCAACACTTCAAACCAGGAAGTGTTGACAGCCATCTTGTGACTCGGTTGAACCGAGTCACAATAAAAAAGGTGACAAAATGTGAAAAGGGGGCAGGGTAGAAACACCCTGACCCCCTAGGCCTGCTCAGGGGTCTCACAGGGACCTTGAGGGGCAAAAAAAGCTATTTTTTTAAAAACAATCAGCAGGATTCACGATGGGTGCGTGAATCCTGCTGAAATTGTTTTTAAAAACGAAGCGCGGGCTCCCGCGCTTTGTTTCTTTTAGCCCCTGGGTGGGCCAAGTCCCGGGGGCAATGCTTAATTATGATGCCAGTCCGCGGGGGCCCCTGCTGCCCCGGGGACCGCCACCTCCCTGGGGCTTTATTGATTTTAAAGAATGGCATGGGAGGGCTCCTGCCCCCATGGAGCCACGGGGACCACCACCTCCCCGGGGCTTATTTTATTAAATGTGGGGGGCCACATTCTCCCCCAGCTCCAGGGACCATCACCTCCCCAGGGCTTTGCTCATTAAAACAGAGGGTCTACGCGGTCCCCCCACAGCTCCCGGGACCGCCACCTACCTGGGGCTAACATTAAAAATATAGTGTGGGGGGCTCGAGCCCCCCCACACTGCCCGGGAACCACCACCTCCCTGGGGCTTTAAAGCTGTTGGAGAGGGGCCACATGGCCCCCCTCGTGGAGCACTCCATGGCCCTGGGGACTGCCACCCCCCAGGGCTGGCTCCAGCAATATCTCAGGGTGCCCACCCCCAGGGCATTGCAGTTTGCCATCCCATAGCAAACTAGTGCTCCACTGTGAACAAGTGAGAGCATTGTTCACAGTAGAGCACTTTGCTTTTTACCTTCAGGGAGCTGCATTTCAGCATCTCCCTGGGGGTAAAAGCAATGCCGGCTCCCGCAGGAGGCAGAAGCCGGTCGGGACAGCAGTCCCTAAAGAGATGGCCATGACCCGGGGAATGGGGTCACTGGGGCAGAAAATGGCCTGGAGGGGGGCCACTCAGCCCTCCTCCTTTCTTTTAAAAAAAGAAAAAGGAATGGTTAAGTCACTGGGTATGGGTTTCCCAGGGCCGTAATCAGCCTATGGAGGGGGGCTGCAGGGTAAATGTAAATAATGAATATAATGGTGTGGCCTTGGGGGTTGGTGTCTCGAAATGGCCCTATGGAAATGGGGGACATTAATTATTTTTTTTCCTTTGTGGTAGGAGTCGCAGAGGAATCGCGGCTCTCAGTGTGGCCCTCCCCAGTGTAACATCGCTGTGGAATCACGGATCCATCTTAAATAAGTAACTAAATACTATCTAATTCAGAAGGCAGTGTGATAGTTGTGAAATGTTTTATAGAGTTAGTGATATTGAACTTTATAAACACATTAAAATTGTCAGAGCTTGATATATGTAGGAAAGTAGGATCTGCTTCTTATGGTTACCCCCAATTTTTCCTAAATGTGATACTGTTTTTGACTAGTCTGACTGGGATCCTGCTAATCAGGACCCCAGTCTATCTGCTTTCTCCTTAAACTGTTATGTTATGTACTTAGGTACACTCCAGATTGGATACTGGGGTACCCTTGTCAGTCCCTAGTATATGGTACCCATGTACCCAGGACATAGGTACCCCAGAGGCCTCCTTTGGGCTGAAGCATGTATTATGCTACCCACTAGAGGCCATGTAAAATGGAACCTACAGGCCTGCCATCGCAGCCTGTGTAAGTTGGTGCATGCACCACTTACTTATGATATAGGTTTACTATTAACCCCGGGCAGGTAACTCCGCTCCACCAGCGGAGTTTGTGGATTTTTGCTTACTCTGCACTCCGTTGTGAACGTGGAGTTTAGGCAAAACTTCCCTCCGTGGCGGAGCGCAGTTAGCCAGCCCCTCCACCCTCCCAAATTAATTAAAAATTAAATAAGAAGGTACTTACCTGCGTGGCTGCCTCCTCCTCTGCCTGGCTGCTCTCCTTCCTGCTCCTCACCATCCTTCTTCTATAAAAAAAACCCTACATTGTACGTCTTGCATATGCTCCTACCCCCATTGCCCCTAAGGCAACTGGGCCCCCTAGCACAAGTACAAGTGGTGGTACAGGGAACAAGGGATTAGTAGGGTTAACCTTGGGCTATGAGATGGGTTCTGGCCTAGTCAGAACTCCAGCTCAGGCTGTGCTTGTCTGTGATGGTGGCATGGATATTGCCACCCTATTTGTCAGTCCCAGTAATCTGGGCAAATACAGACAACAGCCTGTAATTAATGGTAAGGAGGCCATGGCATACAGGGGCACAGGTGAACGTGTCACTATGGTGACAGAGGATCTTGTGGCCCCTGACCAAATCATACTTGGAGAAATGTACCAGGTGACCAATGCTAACAATGTCAGGACTGTCCATTCCTTGGCAGCTGTTAATTTCAGCTGGGGAGGGGTAACTGGACCTAAGAAAGTTGTGGTTAGCTCAGACCTACAAGTAGAATGTTTGTTGGGCAATGATTTGGAGACTTCAGCCTGGGCTGAGGTAGAACTTAGGACTCATGCAGCAATGCTGGGCATCTCTGCAGATGTGTTTGCTGTGACCAGGTCACAGGCCAAACTGGCAAACACTGAACAGGCCCTGGATCCTGGAACAATGGACCAGGGGCCTTCCAAGAGAAGGAGCAGGAGGGGTAAGGCTGTGTCTTCCCCCCAGACTCACAGTGAGGATCAGTCTCTTGAGGGAGATGATCCCAGTCCCTGTGAAGGAACTGTCTCAGATAAACTTGGTTGAGTTCTTGGGGACAGGTGGGCCTTCCAGGGCAGACTTGAGTTTGGAGCAGCAAACCTGCCCTTCTCTTAAACCCCTCAGACAGCAAGCTGCTGCTGAGGCGGCTGGGGGTGTCAGTGGATCCCACAGGATCTATTGGGATGAGGGACTCCTTTACTCAGAGGGTAGAGACCCCAAGCCTGATGCCACCAGGAGGTTGGTCATACCTCTGAAGTTTAGGGGCTTACTACTCACCTTGGCACATGATATTCCCTTAGCAGGACACCTAGGCCAAAGTATGACTTGGGACAGACTTGTTCCTCACTTTCACTGGCCTCACATGTCTGAGGACACCAAGGAGTTTTGTCACTCCTGTACTATCTGCCAAGCCAGTGGTAAGTCAGGTGGTACCACAAAGGGCCACCTCATAGCACTACCAGTGGTGGGGGTTCTCTTTGAGAGGGTTGAGGTTGATATCATTGGTCCCATGAACCCTCCTACAGCATCTGGACACAGTTGCATACTAGTGGTGGTAACCCATGCCACTAGGTATCCAGAAGCAATACCCCTTAGAACCACCACAGCCCCTCTGGTGTGGGTTTCCCTAAGGAGGTCTTAACTGACAGAGGTACAAACTTCATGTCAAGTTATATAACTGCAATGTGGAAGGAGTGTGGAGTGAACTGCAAGTTCACCACACCCTATCACCCACAATGCAATGGGTTAGTTGAAAGATTCAACAAAACCCTCAAGGGCATGATCATGGGCCTCCCAGAAAAGCTTAGGTGAAAATGGGATGTTCTGTTGCCCTGCCTTCTCTTTTCTTACAGAGAGGTCCTACAGAAGGGGGTTGGCTGCAGCCTTTTGAACTTCTGTTTGGGCATCAAGTTTGTGGTCCCCTGTGTTTGGTGAAGGAGGGATGGGAGTTTCCTCTCAAACTACCTAAACAAGACATTGTGGACTATGTACTTGGTCTCCGCTCCAGGGTGGCTGAGTACATGTAGAAGGCCAGCAAAAACCTTGAGGCAAGTCAAGAATTACAGAAAGCTTGGCATGACCAAAAGGCTGTTCTGACTGTTTATCAGCCAGGGCAGAAGGTATGGGTGTTAGAGCCTGTGGCCCCTGCAGCTCTCCAAGACAAGTGGAGTGGACCCCATACTATAATGGAGCAGAAAGGTGAGGTCACCTACTTGATGGACATTGGCACTCCTAGGAGACCCTACAGGGTGCTCCATGTGAACAGGCTCAAACCTTTTGTAGGCAGGGCTGACATGGGCTTGCTCATGGCAACTGATGAGGGACAGGAAGAAGGGAGTGACCCTCTTCCTGATCTCCTCTCTCAGAACCCTGATGATGGGTCAGTTGATGGTAGCCTTGGCAGGAAGCCTCACTGCCCAACAGCAGATTGATTGCAGGAAGGTCCTCAATTAATATAGGTACATGTTTAGGGGTGGGCGGAATTTGCGTAGTCGCGTTACGCAAATCTCCGCGAAATTGTAAAAAATCTCCGCGAGCACGCAGAAATTCCGCGAAGATGCGGAATTGCTTGTCCCGCCCGTTCGCGATGTGTTTTTGCGTGCTCGCGGGGAAATATATTGGTAACTTGCCCATGCGGTCGCTAATGGGTGCGGCCATCTTATTTTTCACTTGTCCCGCCCGCTCGCGATGGTTATTTCCTGTTCCGGGTCGCGTATTGCATGCTCCCGCCCGCTCGCGATAAGTATTTCCTGTTCGGGAACGCGTATTACGTGTTAACAACGCTTATGGCGTGCTCAGGGGGGAAATATCACGCGAACTTGCCCATGCGGTTGCAATGGGCGCGGCCATCTTGTTTTTCACTCTATTGCTATGGTTCTGGGCCTGCTTTTCAATCCTCCCTCTATCTTTTCAATCCTTTGTTTCTGGAAACTTTTTTTTGATCTTTTTTATTTATTATCTATCTCTCTATTTTCCTGATTCTATATTTTGAGTTTTTTTCATACTTTTTGTGTGTTTTTCACTACTTTTTCACTCTTTTTCTATTACCTGCTTTTTCATTTCTTTTACTTACTTTTTTAATTCCTACCTTTTCTTTTCCGCCCCCGCCTACCCAGAACCATGGCAAAGGGCCACAGGGCTCGTAGCCGTAGCCAGAGCCGCAACCGCCTTCCTTGCGGAAGGCGGCACCAAAAAGGGGTGCAGGCACGGGCCTTATTTGGTGAGGCGGAGGTGGCCGCATTGGTTTTTTTTGTGCAGCGCCACCTCCCCTTAACCCTGGCAGCAGGCGGCAGGCCTGGGTCCGGGTACGAGCTCCGGGAGCGTCGGCAGCGGTGGGGCAAGGTGTGTCGGGCAGTGTTTCGCTGCTCTGATGTCCGGCGCACCAATAACCAGCTGACGCACCGGTGGTCCGATATTCTGGACCGGGAGCAGGACCTGCTGGACCTGCTAGGAGTGGAGGTCCCGGGGCTTGGTGAGTAGCTATTTAATATTACTACTTTGTGTTCTTCTGCTCTGTGTTATATATTGTAAATATTTTTTTTTCCGACCAGCAAGAATGCTGCTGCTTACTTTGCAGGTAAATTACATTTAAAAATCTTCTGTGATTGTTATGACACAGGTGCTCTGCGCTACTAATCTTACTTGTTTGCAACTTTGCGCTCGCTTGGCCTGATTATGTAAGAGTTTACTTTAGAGAACTTAAGTTAGGTAATGCTAGAGAGACTCTAGTCCTTCCTTTGTCCTCCTGCCACTAAGAAGAGATAGTGGTGGATCGATAGGTTTAGTTACTTATTAGTATTAGTTGGTAATTTTTAAGTGTTGTGCGCGACGCATCCTCTGTCACGTCACGTGCTGCTGAGTGCTGCTTACCCCAGTCCTTAGAAGAACCTTTTGTAGTTTGTTTAGTGAGTGTTAATAGGCTTATATCATCACTAGCAGAACATCAGCAGCAACCAAGCAACAATTTGGTGTATGCAAAAATGTATGCATGTGTCCTCCATCTATGCATTTTTGAGGACTAAAATAAATGGAAATGCAGACTTAGTGAACAATTGGCCTGTCTGGAATAGGTGGGCTAGGTCAGGTGGTACTTAAGCTTACTAGACGGTCCGTGAATCTCGCAATACTACTAGTCGATCAGATTAGATAGGTCAATTTTATTGCAATTGTTGTTCACAAAAATGTTTTTGGAGCGTATTTTAAAATATTTTATTTGTTTCACACCAAACTTTAGTCTCTTTCTTTATGAAATCTTACATGATCAGCAGCCAGGGGCAAGAAGACGGGGTCTGAGTTGGCGGAACCAGAAGAACAACATGCCTCCCAGGGCAAGGACCACTCATCTACCGAGGGCTCTGCTGCTGGCCCCAGTAAGTCCTCCAGTGGTTAATATTAATAATTATATTTCCCTAACTTTTCCTGCACCTTATTTTTTCCGAACTATTATTTTGGTTTCCTAATTCTATTTTTTACAAATTCTTCTTCGATCTAGACTATCTGTTTCTAAATTCTTGTTATCCCTGCCTCTAACTGCGTCTGCTATGACTCTCTGTACTACTACTATTAGTCTGTCTGTAGCTAAGCTTGCCCAGTTGGCCACTCTTTATTTAAAATGTTTAAATAAAACTCAGATTCACCAATAGCTCTAGCCATTGAGTCCAGTCCTTTGGGTTGTCCTCTTCTACTACTTCTAGTCTTCTTAATCTTGAGGCTTTTCGACAATTCCCACCAACAAAATGCCCAACCAGATTTTACTATTTTTGATAGGATAGGACATACTACTACTGTTGTAGGGATTCTGCACATACAGAACTTTGCACAAGAAAATAGTACGTTGGTGATGGGAGGTTGGACCTTCCTCACACCTCAATCAGAAGCCACCACAATCCCCTGACCGACTAGTTATAGTGTCTCATTAGCTCTCCGAACCCCCCCAAGATACCCAATGAGTAGACAACCCAGAACATAACACTCCCGACCTCTCAGTCGCGGAAGCAATGCACACCCTTTCGCTCACTCACTCGTGTAAGTCCACACCAAATACCACCGAGTCTATGTAAGTTCAAAAGGTTTATTTTCAACTGACAAGCTCTGTACGTTGTTCTATAATGCAGCAGCAACAGCAAAATGCATAAGATTAAAACACTAAACATTGTTACACTTAGTTACACTTACAACTACAAGTCCATAGAAGACAAAAGGCGAAATCATGATAACTGAACAGTGGTGGAAGAACCACCCCCCCTTGGTAGGAATATAGTTTATATAAAATTATAAATGAATATCTCTGAGCGAATTCTGGGGACCCCTCACCTTAGAAGAACCTACTACTGGTTACATCATAAACTCTGCAAAGCTCTGGTTCATAGAAGGGAATCTTCCGTCTGTTATGAAAAAAATGGTGCGCTTTAGTATACTGCAAGCATTTCTCAGTCGTGCCAAAAAGTGTAGCATTTTTATGTATAAGCAATATGGACTAACACCAGAACTCCATAACAAAGTGGCTTGTTTTTCGACCTTGTACGCAGCGCTCAGACAGTAGCAGTATGAGCTCATGTGGGCTCAAAGGCGTCTTACACAACAAGCTGCGAGGTAACTTGCGCAAAAATAAAAGACACAAAGCTAAAATGGTTGCATGGCTCGGGGTAACTTAGCAAAGACTAGAATGACCTTAGGGACCATATAACACTACTAGTGTCTACTCTACTACCTGATTTGTACTAGTGATGTATGTTGTATATATATTATGTATGTATTACCTTTTTTTTTAATCTTGCTAGTGAAAAATAGGGGGAGGTGTATATGGCATCTAAAAAATGTGTAATGTTTTTTCTAGGCGTACTACCGACCACCAGTACCGGGGCCAGCGGCGAAGGTGACGCGGCCGCTGAGGGTGCAGGAGGAGATGCGGCAGTTGCAGGAGGGCCTGCAGGGGGTGAGCCAGCAGCAGTGGTGGGCGGTGGTAAGTTATATTCCTAATCCTTACTTATTGACATTACACTCACTGCAACGGTGTACTGTATACTGTACTGTTGAGACTTATTAAGTAAGAAGTTGTTGTGAACAGTTGAAGAAGACACCCTTTATTTAGCATTAGCAATAGCATTAGCGGCGGGAGTGTACTGTTGAGTAACCAATGGCCTCTTCTATCTGACTTCAACTCAGCTGTGAAAGTTTTATGGAGAGGACTAAAAGTCAGATCAGATGACCTTGATGGATGGGTTGAACGAAAAGGGAAAGAAGGGTGGAAGGAGGAAGGACGGGCGAGATTTAATATTTATGACTGGCAGAGAAGGATACGTGGGATGCATGCATAGGTGGCTGATAGGAATCAGATGCTTGGGTGGTGGAATGCCTGAAACTCCCACAAATGTTAGAGGCCAAGGTAGTGGGAGGATAGATACATACCACAAATGTTATGTACTGTGCTTGCTAGTGCTACTGTGCCGCTATGTGTAGAATTAATTTGTCTTACTGCTTTGCTAAGAGTATATTTTACAATAGTCTTGTTTTTTTTTCTTGATATAGCTACTCCTTCCAAAGGGAAAGCAGACAGGAAGGAGTTGGCAGCCAAGGCCCGGCGCCGGAAGCTGGAGGCCATACAAATGGAATACCAGCGGCTGGTGGTTCTGGCGGAGGAGGAGGAGGAGGCGGCAGCAGCTGCAGCCTCCTCCAATGCCCCAGGCCCCAGCCACCCCCCTCCAGTGTTACGGTGCCACCGTCTGGCAGCCGCCCGCCGCCGCACCTCATTTAATAGCACTGCTGCCCCCCCCGTGGATACAATTGCCGCGCATTGAAGCGCCGCGTGGCCCGCCTAGAGGAGCGTATTTGTGTCCTGGAGAGGCGAGCCTGCCGATGAACAGACCCTGTTGATTGCCCCTTTTTATTGCTTATTTTGGTGGGTGGGAATCGGGCGTTGGGGTTTTCACTTTTGGACAATTGGACATTTAATTTGTTGGACTTTTTCGTTCCGGACAATGGACATTGGTTGGGGTTAGGGAGAGGGGTGGGTCAGGTGTTGTTGTGGGATTTTTTACATAGTTTATTTTTGTTAGGGGATTAAATTATATATTTATACTTTGCATACGATGTTGTTAATGTTTTGTGGGTGGGGTTACTGTTTTACGTCACACTGTTTCCTTGCTGGTGCAGAGCCACAGCCAGTGTTTGATTTAAATAATTGGCTGACTTTGTAAGAAACAAACAGATAGATGCGGTACCCCTCACTGAGGGACTTGTCCTACTAGTACTGTCAGTCTCTCCTCCTAGTCTATGCATTCTGCAACTGGACTCAAAGGGGTGTGTGAAATAGAATTAATGAAAACATTTCCATTATTAATTATGCCTCCCCCAAACTTCTTCTCTTACCTGTGCTTGATGTTTAACTTAGGCACGGCGATGGCTGCATGGTGATGATGGTTTTCTTTCCCAACATGCCATGGTTGTGGTGGTAGTAGTAGTAGACACTGGCAGTAGCATTTGCAAAAAAAAGAAGATGAGACAGTCAGTCACCTGAGAGAGACTGTGGGAGGAGTAGTAGAACGAAGTACAGTACAGAACTTACTGCCAAACAATAATATGCCAGAATACAATAAAACATAATGGTGGCGGGGATAGCCTAGTACATAGAGTTACAAACTCTAGCTGTGTCGAGTCACTCGACTAGGCCTACAGTACACTCGACACAAGCGTAACCGTTAGTGCTGTGTAAGAGGATGACAACAAATCCAATCGATGCCAGCAATTAATGCTGATGGATTAGGTTCCTTTGGTAAAAAAATTATCTCGCAAATATACTGCTCATGGGTGGGCAAGCAGAAGAAGATCCTCGCCCTGCCTTGAAATTGAATTAGTGTTGCTTTTGCCACATCCGCCCCAGCAAGCGTGTGATAAATTATTGGTGTACATTTAATTTAGTCACACCTCAATAAGTCACATAGCCCGGGGAAGAGGGTTAGGGTTTGATGAATGGTTGGGAAGGGGGTTTGGGGAAAGGTTTGACAAAGAAAAACAGTACGCATGGACAACAACAAAACACAATCTTGGCAGACGACCATATCCATAAATCTGTTAAGGGGAAAAAGGAAATGCATGCATGATGATGATAACTTGATGGTTAATGATAAGTAGTACTTACTAACTACTACCAGACAATTAGACAGTACAGGGCAGCAGTATATTATGCAATTTGCCTTGCCTGTCTGCCCTCTGAGAGACCTGAATTACATACAGTTTCTGTTCTGTTGTACCGGCCCGGGCTTACTATTAAAGATAGCAAAGAAAATTCAAAAATAGCTGTAGGGATGAATTGAATTATAAGCAGAGAGCAAACATAATAATAACAACAACACACAGTAGTAATGATTGAAGACAACAAATGAATCAAATTATTTAAAAGATGATGAAAGTTGATACTGTTACTGTATGTTATCCTGGACAAAAAAGGGGAGTTGCATCTCAGCATTCCTCTTGGTCCTCCCTTCCATGGACGCTCCGGCCATCAATCTTGGGTGACGCCACTGCCTGCCTGGCAGATGTAGATTCATTGGTAAAGTAAGTGTGAGTTGTTTTTCCCGGTATAGCACAGGGTAAGGGCCGGCCTGTAATTGTAGATGGAAAAACAAAAAGGGATACTGAAAAATCAAGTAGAAAAAAAATGCATAAATTACGGTGGAGTGCAACAAGAACACTTTCAGAGGCGGCATGGATACATCATGTCTACTCTAGTCTGTTTCCAGCATTAACCTCCAACAACAACAGGACACAGCAGGCCCACGGCACCCGTGACCCATCCTCCATTTAGCATACATTTTTTGACAGAGGCAGACAAAGCAGATATACAGCAGCATAGCATTTTACAAATTAAGTGACTACATCAATGCACCTCTGTCAGTCATACCACCACACTCGACTCCACCACTACACAGACATGTAGGTCTGCAGTGGTTGTTGTTGACTTGTTTACCTTTTATGCCACTCATGAAATGCCCTGAGTTATTCCATCAATCATCTCGGATCCTACTGAGTGACTGCGAAGATATTATGTCACTGTGGTCATCATCATGGTTTGTTGTCCAACTCAGTGTGCAGTGCACAGATTGAGTCCCCTTTCCATATTCAAAATGCAATGGATCGGCCTGCAGTAGAAGTACAAATTTGTTATTAAAAAACAAGAATGGAAACAAACATTGCATTGAGTTACTTTTAGTGTGTAGATTAGATAATAGTACACAATGAATTAACTTCATGCACTACAAACAACAACAACACAAATCACTCAGTCAGCGTCCAATGCATGTCATCATTCATTACCTGTTCCTTCTCATCTTCAGTTAATGGGCAGTCTCTCTCGGCTCGGAAAGGAGGATAGCTATAGTAGTCATCATCATGTTCCACTTCTTTTGGAGAGACTCAACGAGGCAAGATTTTCTTTTTTCTTCTATTATGCTACATCCAATCATCATCTGGCTTGAGGGCAATAGATTTAGGGCGATTCAGGAGGATGGAGGAGCAGGAATCGGAGGAGTGGACTGAAATGCAGACAGCTGATACTCATATATGGCAATAAAAGACTAGAAGACGGTGGTGATGGATTTGTTGTGATTTGAAGTTTCCAACCAGAAAGACAGACACACAAATAAAAGTAAATAAGGGAGGACGGCAGTAAGAAGTGGAAGCCTAGATGTCAGGGAAGTATAGCTCGTCCTCAAACTCTGGGGGTTCAACCAGAAGTAGGTAATCAGCATCTAACACGCTACTTCCATCACCTGAGCCGCTGTCCTCATCTTCCTGCGTTGATTCATGTATTGTGTAATTCGGTGGTATAAATTGCTGATTCATTTTGATCATGGTTAACCTCTCCACGTTTTTGGGTGAGAGACTGGTCCTTTTCACTGTTACAATGGAACCAGCAGCACTGAAAACACGTTCAGAAGAGACACTTGCGACAGGACAAGCCAGATAGTTTATCGCCAGCCTGCTGAGCACTGGCCATTGGCCCCTTTTGCCATACCAATACCGCAATGGGTTTTGATCAATGTAGACCTCTGTTGTGTCATCCAGGTAGGCCTGGACCATCCGGTCAATGTTCAGGGGTGCTAAACTTTGTTCAGCCTCTTTTGTCTTTGCATCAGCACTGGACCTAGCAAGTCCTTGCTGTAAATACCAATCCTGTGCTGTTTTTACTGGGCCTGATGATCCGGTTCTTGCTGTTGTCGATAGTGTTGGTGTTGGTGACAGCTGTGAACCAAACGCACTGCCCTCAGGCTCTGAAGTTGAACTTGATGCCGGATGCCCTGCTGCAGTACTTGTTGTGGGTTTGAGTAGCGGGCCTTTAATTACCAGCCGTTCATTTTCCAATTTACTGGCTGCCTCAGCTATCCAAGTTTTGTACCGGGCAACATCCACTTCTGAAAAAGGGAGTAATGTCTTACTGTTCAGTGCCGATTTGTACCGTGGATCCGGAATTGTGGCACAAATGTAATGTTCTTGTGACAAAATCTTAGTTTGCACCCTTGCATTTTCAGTTAAGCGACATGATAAGCTCTCCACCAACTCATATGCTTCTTTATTTCCTCCACACCTATGTACGCTTCAGACACCTCCTTCAGCTGTTGCTCTAGCATGTGCAACAATGGGATAGCTTGGCCCATAGTACAGTCCTCCTTGCTGACTTCACGTGTGAAGACCTCGAAAGGAAGAAGCATCTCTGTCAGGCATTTAACTAGGCACCATTGGTCCATCTGAAGGGTCATGCCTTTCACAGTAGCATCCGCCCTTCGCATTACATATTCATTGTTTGGTCTGTACTGCTCAAACAGACGGTCAAGCATGTAATACGTTGAGTTCCAACGTGTTGCCACCTCCTGGATGAGTGCTTTGACTGGCATTCTATCATCACGTTGAATGATCCTCAGCTGCTTCCAGGCTTTAAAAGAATGGCTGAAATGAGTGCATATTCTGCGGCAGGTGGTCAGTAAGTTGCTGACTATGGGTTCTTTTTTCAGAAAGTCTTGAACTATAATGTTAATGCAGTGCGCCAAACACGGGACCCTGAAATAGGCACCAACCTCCATGGCCTTAAGTACATTACTGCCATTATCCGTGGCAACAAAACCAATGTTAAGCCCTCTTGGGCGCAGCCATTCAAAGACCTTGCTGTTAAACTCTTCCAAAATGTTTGCAGCAGTATGAGATTTCTCCATGGCGAACATGGCTACAGTTGCATGTTTCCGAGTAGCATTAGAAATCTCAGCTGTGTCAACAGCACCTACTTCAGATAGCTTTTCTCTAACCCCCACAAAAGAGACCCAGTGTGCAGTGATGCACATGTAATCAGTGGCTTGGCAACTGGTCCACATGTCTGTTGTCAGGTGGATATTGTGAACAGCACTCTGCTGCAAAGCTTGTCCAACCACTTCCAGCAGATCGTGATGTAGTGCTGGAACAGCAACTCTGGTGAAATAGGACCGGCTGGGAACCTTCCATTTAGGGCAGATGGCTGACACAAATTCAAGGAAACCCACCCCTTCCACAAATGAAAAAGGGAGAAGGTCCAGCGCTAACATTTTAGCCAGCTTCGCATTGTACAACTGTGCCGTTGGGTGGTTGCGTTGGTACTGCCCCTCCGACCTAAGCATGCTGTCAATGGTAGGCTGGAATATTTCCCTTTGTGGTGCAGCTGTCTTTTTGAACCCAGTTAGGCTCAACGACGACGCACTTTTTCTCATTGCAGTACTCAGTTGCCTTGGTGTCTCAGGCTGACTCTTACTACGGTGCCACTGAGATATTGCTGAGGATGTGGGCGGTACCACTACACTGCTGGGGATAGGGCTAGAAATGTCTCCCTCTTGACCTTCCACTGCGATCATATCTTCCCCTACTTCTTCATCCCCAACAACAGCAATGGGTCCAGTTTTACTTTTTTCTAAGTGAAGTAGGTGAGCCTCCCACTTGATACTGTGGTGTTTTTTGAGATGGCTTGTTTGGCCTCCGGTACCATAGTTTGTACCAAGCTTACCCCGCCAAACAGCCTGTCGACAAATTGAGCATATAGCAATGTTCTCCTCCTTACTGCTAACCGAAAAGAAGTCCCAAACTGGGGAGGAGAACTTTCTGGCGCTGCTGGAGGTGCCACTTTCAATACCAGAAGAACTGGAGGGTGTGCGTGGAATTTGACTCTGTGCAGTTACACTACCACTACCTACTGAGGTGGTGGTTGAGCTGGATGTAGGTCCCTGCCGGGCCTTTGCAAAGGCAAATATGGAAGCTGGAGGTCATGTTGGTGTTACCTGTGTTGGTGGTATCCGTGCTACATCCCTCGCAGTGATTTTGGATAGTCTAATAATGTTGGTCTCCATCTCCTCTGGCCCGGGAGTGATGTTCATGATAACTGGCTCTTCATCATCATCACCCCCCTCATCTACATCTACCTCCATAACTCTAAGGCTTTCTGGAACCTTCCTTTTCACTAGCCTTGTCTTGTGGCGTGCATCACTCTCAGACTGAGCTGGTGGCTTCCAAGTGACATCTAGATCATCAGAAGCGGGGCTTGAAGAAGAAGTTGATGGACTAACCCTCCTTTTCCTTGCTGGGGGTCTGGAAGACAATGGATTTTCTGAAACAGTGGCTTGCTCCTCTTCGTCTGCAAAAAGCTTGATTTCCTGAACTGCCCCTACTTCAGGTGGAACAACTACTATTGTGGGCTGTGGTTGCGGCTGTGGTTGCGGCTGCGGTTGCGGCTGCGGTTGCGGCTGTGGTTGCGGCTGCGGTTGTGGCTGCGGCTGTGGTTGCGGCTGTGGCTGTGGTTGCGGCTGTGGTTGCGGCTGTAGTTGCGGCTGCAGTTGCGGCTGTTTTTGGGGCTGTGGTTGCGGTTGCGGCTGTGGTTGGGGCTGTGGTTGCGGCTGTGGTTGCGGCTGCGGTTGCGGCTGTGGTTGCGGCTGTGGTTGTGGCTGTGGTTGCCCACTTATCTGCTGAGTTTCCGCCTGCGAGTGCGTGGATTGGGTACTACTTTGCGATAATGACATTTCAACATCACTGCTCGTTAGTAGACTGGCTACCTCTGCCACACTCATGGGCTTGGGCCTAGGTTGGTGGGGTGGGCCCGCTGATGCGGAGGTGCTGCTCCCAGCTTGGTCCCCGCCGGACATCGCTGCTGCAGGTGTAAGTTTTTTTCCCCCCAAAAACACATTGGGCGGCACACCAGTCTTGGCAAGTGCCACTTCCTTCTTCTGTTCCTTCTTCTTCTCACTGGCAACTTTCTTGGTACTGGAGGACCTGGTACTTTTCTTTGGGGCCATCTTCTTCAGATGTCAGCAGATCACAGGTACACAAGTTGCAGAGATGTCTGTGGTCACACGTGGACGTGGTGCGCAGCAGGACTTCTGTCTGGCAGTACAACGGGTGATGATGATGACACCTCCTCCTCTGTCTTTTTGTGCACCTAAAAGCAAAGAAGCCAGGAGAAGAACATCAGTGAAATGTCGCATTTGTTGTTGTGGTTCAATTACTACTAGTACAAACAGACAAATAAAATATATAACTTAGTGTAGCCATTTGTGAGACTTTGTCAACAAGGGCTTTCATGGTATACTGTGTACACTCTCAGGAAGGATAGAAAAGAAGAGGAACAACAACAAAAATACAAATGTAATGGAAGTGGACCCTGTTTGGCATTAAATTATTTGCTCATCACATCATTCAGGGAGCTGCAGCTGGCAAAGGGGATGGATGGAAGCAGTAAGCCAAGAGGAAAACCATGCAGGCCTAAATGGCAAAAGCAGCACACTTATAACTCCCACCAGAAATGGCCTCCAGCCACATGGACACTCACAAATCACAAGCAACAAGCAGGAGGCCTGGAAAACAATGTACTGAAAACAGGCCTATAATAGCCAGGCAAAGGCTGCATGCTAAACCACACTGCTTTGCCTGTAATGCAATAAAATGCAAAAAGGAAAATCCACAGTGCTAAACAAGGCCTGCAAGGTACACAACACACCGCACACACAACAAACACTGAAATACACCCAAAAATACACATTTTGCAATTCAATCCAATGCCATCCATGCCCTAAATGATGTTTAAATTCAACAGAACACACAGAAATAGTTATTTAATGCACCCCTGACTACCTCTGAGCCTACTGGATGAAAGGCCTGTTGGCAGACTAGGCCACAAGCTTGCAGGCCTATGGATAAAAGCAAACTACCGGGCTTCATAATGGCCACCAGCCACATGGCCAGGCCCACAACAACAAGAAACTGAAGACAGACAATGCAGGCCTATGGCAAAAAGCACACTGCCTGGCTTCAAAATGGCCTCCAGCCTCATGGCCAGGCCCACCACAACAAGAACCTGAAGACAGACAATGCAGGCCTATGGCAAAAAGCACACTGCCTGGCTTCAAAATGGCCTCCAGCCTCATGGCCAGGCCCACAACAACAAGAAGCCAAGGCCACAAAGGAAACACATGCAGGCCTATATGGCAAAAGCAGCACACTTTATAACTCCTACCAGAAATGGCTACCAGCCACATGGACACTCACAAATCACAAGCAAGAAGCAGGAGGCCTGGGAAACAATGTACTGAAAACAGGCCTATAATAGCCAGGCAAAGGATGCATGCTAAACCACACTGCTTTGCCTGTAATGCAATAAAATGCAAAAACAAAAATCCACAGGGCTAAACAAGGCCAGCAATACACCACACACAACTAAGGCATTTATTTAACACACACCCAAAAACTGAAATACACCCAAAAATACACATTTTGCAATTCAATCCAATGCCATCCATGTGCCCTAAATGATGTTTGAAATAAATAAATACATCACACAGCAAAGGAACAGTTGTTTCATCATGTTTCATCATGCATCCACCCAGGACTAGCTCTGGGCCTACTGGCTACCCACAACTATTTATTTTTAAAAATGATGAAAAGTTCCAAAATTGTAGTTGCAGCAACTGCAATGCCCCAATAAAAGAACACCAACTTACTTGTAAAATCTCAAATCCAAAAGTCCTCAAATCCAATGATAATGATGCAGCAGACACAAAGAGTGATCCTTCCAGCTCAAATCCAAATGAAAAATGAACAGGAGATGGACAAAGCACTGGGAGGAGCCTGCTGGACAGGAACAGGAAGTCGGAGACTCTGTGGCACTTCCTCCCTCTCCCCCCAAAAAAATTTGACAAAAAAGGACAGCCAAATATCAATCTGAGGAGTTTTTTTCATCCAAATCATCATTTTATAGAAGGTTTTATGCTGCTTGAGATATTATTCTTCTCCAGATTGAAAATTTTGCGTGTTCGGGATCGCAAGCTTCACCAACATTCCACCGGATGTCCGATGGCGCGCCCGAATGACGTGTTCGCGATCGCAATCTCTCTCGCGGTGCACGATGGCGCGGCGAATGACGTGTTCCCGATCGTACACTCTTGCGGTGTCCGATGGTGCAGTGAATGACGTGTTCGCGATCACAAACTCTCGCTGGATCGCGCAGCCGGCTACCGAAATCTCGTGGCGCACCCGAATGGATAGGAAAACTCGTCGGCGAACGCAGGAATCCCGGTAAGTCGCTATCTATCGCGCACGCTAGAACGCATTTTTAAAGCGCGAACAAGAAAATAATTCCGCTACGCCGCGGATCGCGGAATTGTTGGCAATTTTGCGTTCTCCGCAGAACGCGAAATTGCCTAAATTCCGCAAATTCCGCGAGCAGAGCGGAATTTGACGCCCAGGCCTACACATGTTCTCTCTGACTGCTAGTCAGACCACCTGGTGTACCCATGAAGTGGACACAGGTGAGAGTCTTCCTGTTAAAAATAAGATTTATATGCAGTCTGACCAAGTCAAAGATTGCATCTGGACAGAGGTCCAAAAGATGCTGGAATTGGGAGTGATTGAACCCTCAGAGAGCCCTTGGGCTAGTCCAGTGGTCCGGGTACCCAAAACCTCACACCCAGGGTGGTAAAAGAGAGATGAGGTTTTGTGAGGTTTTGTGTTGCCCTTTGATTTGAAGAATTCACCTGCCACATTCCAAAGGCTGGTGAACAAAGTCCTTACAGGTCTGGAAGCCTATAGTGCAGCACATCTTGATAATATAGCTGTCTTTAGTTCCACCTGGGAGGATCACCTGGTCCACCTGAAGAATGTTTTGGAGGCTCTGCAGAAAGCAAGCCTCACTATCAAGGCTGCTAAGTGCCAGATAGGGCAGAGCAAGGTTATGCACCTGGGCCACCTTGTGGGTGGAGGCCAGGTTCAATCATTACAGAGCAAAACCCAGACCATAATGGACTGGGTTGCTCCAACTACCCAGACTCAGGTCAGAGCTTTCCTGGGCCTGACTGGGTACTACAGAAGATTTGTGAAAGGATATGGGTCTATAGTGACTCCCTTGAATGATCTGACATCAAAAAGAATGCCCAAGAAAGTTCAGTGGACAGTTAGCTGTCAGAAGGCATTTGATGATCTCAAGCAAGCCATGTGCACTGCTCCCATTCTGCAGAGTCCTGACTACTCCAAGCAAATTATTGCCCAAACAGATGCATCTGAGTTGGGGGTAGGGGCTGTGTTGTCACAACTTAATGCAGAGGGTCACGATCAACCAGTAGCTTTTATCAGCAGAAGGTTGACCCCCAGAGAGAAACGTTGGTCAGCTATAGAGAGGGAAGCCTTTGCTGTGGTCTGGGCCCTAAAGAAGCTGAAGCCATACCTGTTTGGCACTCACTTCATTGTTCAGACAGACCATAAGTCCCTCCTCTGGCTAAAACAGATGAAGGGTGAAAACCTCAAACTTTTGAGGTGGTCCATTTCCCTACAGGGGATGGACTATACAGTGGAACATAGACCTGGGAGTAATCATGCCAATGCAGATGGACTCTGCAGATATTTCCACTTAGAAAATGTAGACTCAACAGGGCAAGGTTAGTCTCATCTCCTTACGTTTGGGGGGGTTGTGTAGGAAAGTAGGATCTGCTTCTTATGGTTACACCCACTTTTTGCTAAATGTGATACTGTTTTTGACTAGTCTTTTTGAACTTTTGAACTTTTTGAATAGACTGCTAATTGAGACGCCAGTCTATCTGATTTCTCCTTAAACTGTTATGTTATGTACTTAGCTACACTCCAGATTGGATACTGGGGTACCCTTGTCAGTCTCTAGTATATGGTACCCATGTACCCAGGGCAAAGGTACCCCAGAGGCCTCCCTTGGCTGAAGCATGTATTATGCCACCCACGAGAGGCCATACAAAATGGAACCTACTGGCCTGCCATTGCAGCCTGTGTAAGTTGGTGCATGCACCACTTACTTAAGATTTAGGTTTACTATATCTAAGGGTCACTGCACTTAAAACCTATAAGTCACCCCTCTGGCAGGCCTTTACAATCCTGAGGGCAGGGTGCTTGGTTCTAAGTGAGAGGGTGCCACTGCATGAGCAGAGCACCCCTGCAGCCTACGGAGTCCATTCTCCTGGGTTGTCAGTGAGGCAGCCATTTACGACATAAAGAGTGGCATTATGCGACCGCGTGATGACCAACTTTAAAACGGCTGAAACTAACCCTATCGTGTTTGGTGTCAAACATGTTGGAATCATACCCCCACATGAGTAACCGGTGTGGGAGGTATGATTCCACCCCTCAGAAGCAAGCTTCATGGGGTCCCTGGTGTTCCCAGTACCAGCCTTCTAGTCCCGGACAGCACAAAATGGTTGCTGCCGACCAGAAACACATTTCTGCCCTCCTGCTGCTGAGCCAAGCTTGAGCATGGGAAGGCAGAACAATAGGCATCCTGTCACAGGGAGGTGTGACCACCTCCCAGACAGGATTTAGTGTATTAGGGCTGGGTGGGTGCGCTTGCAAGCGACTGAAAGTCTGCATGAGGGGCAGATTTGGTGTCCCTGGGCATATTCCAGTTGAATCCAGTCCTGGGAGTCATTGGCTCCTGCTCTGGTGCGAAACTGGACAAAGGACATGAGAGTAACCTCCACTCTGTCCAGACCCTCTTCCATGGGTACATTTATTTTTTTATTATTTTTTTTATTTATTTATTTGAGTTTTATATAGCGCTGGCTAGACCCGGAGGTATCAGAGCGCTTTACATAAGGATCCACAAAATTAAAGAATTACATCAGTTACAAGTTACATCAGTTACAAGAAAACATTTCAAGAGAGTCGGAAGATGAAATAAATGGAGCTTAGAAGGGAAAGGGGGCGGGGTAAAGGTGTAGGAGGGAGAAAGGATGGAGATAGGTTGGATGGAGAGATGAAGGAGAGTCTGCCCAAAGTCCGGCTGGGTAGGTGATGGCCGAGGGGGAAGTCCACAGCCTATCTCCTCTATAGCTATCGGGTAGCTCCACCGGGCATCAGTCAAGCGGCTAGGTCTCAATGAGAAAACAATTAGAGAGCAAAGAGGAGGGATAAATGGAGCGTAAAGGAGAAAGTGGGTGGAGTAAAGGGGTAGGGGGGAGAGTACGACGGAGAGACGAAGTAAGGTCTGCCCAATGTCCGGCTGGGTAGGTGACAGTCGAAGAGGTAGCCCACAGCCCATCTCCTCTATAGCTATCAAGTAGCTCCACCGGGCATCGGCCAAAAAGCGAGGTCTCCACGGTCAGAGATAGGTTCAAGATTCGGTATCCTGTAGGGTAGGCCGGATGGGGGATGTGTCCGAGGTCTGGTCTAAGTCTATTTTTTTCTCAGAGGAGTAGCACGACGTGGTGGAGAACATTGTGGCAGCCATATTGGGGTCAGGCAAGGGATTAACAGGTAGTAACAGGGAGGGCTTAAAAACGTGCTTGCCAAAAAAATCATGGTGGCCCTCATGCCCCTCATTACAGACCTGACCTTGGGGAGCATTCATAGAAAGTCCTGTGTATCGGTAGCTCCCTTGCAGAAATGAGCGCTGACTCAATCCCAAGGCGGCAGATGTTACCCCGACACAGGCTATAGGGACTGATGGTTGATAAGGAGATCTCGTTTTAGAACCAGGTGCTGACCTGAGAGTTTGTGCTACCACTCCCAGATTGCACCATGTAGCATACTTGGTGCTGTCTCACATCGATTTGTAGCCATAATTTGAAGCACGAAGCAAAGATATTAGGATCCACGGACAACCGCAAAACAGACCAAGAAACACAGTCTTTAGGATCCTCACATTGCTTGCATCTAGGACGCTCAGCAGGATTCTCATGACCTCCTTTCCTTGCGTTGCATAGTTCCATCGGAATAACGATCAGCGCATGATAACAAGCGCCACCATCACAGTGTCAGGCATCAACCAAGTCTGGGTTAACCCTTACATAAAGGGCGCAGTAACGACACCCCACTAATAGCTGGAAGGCAGATGGGGTTACGAGAAGCTAACATCAAAAAAGAAAAGATACGCTATGCAGTTGCAGGCGTCCATGAGGTTTAATATTCACAGCACGCCCGAACCGCCATTTTAAAGTCAGGCAGCGTTCGGGAGAAAAAGCTCCACTTCCGCAAAGGAATCGATTTCACGATGTAAATACCTTGCTGCAGACAGAACAAGGACCGTAGGTATCCATGCAGTCGCAATCCCAGAACTTTAGTGGCATACCAGCTCGCTCGGAGGTTTGGTGCGGGAGCACTCGCAATCCGCCATTTTGTGTGTTCCTTTACGTTCTGAAGCAGGAATGCTTTAAAGATCACAGCCGAACACTCATTCCAAATTCACCAGCATTTGCGTTCACGGAAGCCGCCGACCCTCATCTTACGATTACTTGCGCTCTGTGTTGGTTTCAAGCGCCGTAGCTCTGGAACCACCTCATTTAGGCTCCGTTCGAGGTAGAGAGATGCGTTCAACCAGCCAGTGAATTGCATATGATAATTAGTCTCCCCGATGGGACGTGATGCAATTCAAAAGAAATTATAACTGGTCTTTTCTTCTGCTTTGGCATTGGGCACATGGGTGGCTGAGGAAAGGTGTCAATAGTCCGGGAGGGAGGGGGCGGGGGATTTAAAGTTTCGCTCACCTTTGCTCTGCGTGAGTGATGCCTTAATGAACTCTGTTACTTAGACACACACTTCCCCCCTGCAGGGCATTCGCCGGCTCCCTGTTGATGCCACAACAGCGTACATAAGTGCTTACCTGGCTGTAGGACTTTAGATTTGATGTGGACAAGATTCTGAATAAGAAACCACTGAACTTCGACCGTCTGGACACTCTGGACTTTGTTTGGACCCGACTTCGTCTCCCACTCAGTCTGCTGCATCGTCTGTGCCCGTGCACCATACAGGATCCATGCAGGACCTGTGGAGCATCAAGGACAACCGAAGATATCTCCCTTGGAGTGAAGGAGTCACTCCCTTGCATTTGCAGGCACCTCAACACTGCTGTCTGGTCTGCTGATCCTAAGCTCCTACATACTCTGAAGGCTGCAGCAACACAGGATGTAGGTTTCTATGTCCCTCGAGGTCCAAGCTGCCCTCTCACCAAATTTGAGGTCAGAATCCCTTGTGGGGGATGCAACTTCGAACCCCTGTGCACCGCATACATTTGCAAGTGCATATGTTTGTTGGCATTTCACGAACAAGTGCATTGGGCTCAGAGTAGCCCCAACCTCTGGCACAATTTCCTACCAAGAACCTTGACCTCCTCACACCGAATGCTCAGTGGGCTGTTGTTTGGTGAAATCGCTCAAGGTCCTCTCGCGAGTCCTTTGCCTCTGGCCTGTGGGTCCACTTGAGGGTCACCTTTGCTTTTCTTGGGATCCCCTGGTTTCTCCAGGCCTACCATGACCCCCCTTGCTGTGGTGAGGCTCCTGGACCTTGCTGGTCCGAACCGTACACATCTTTGACCTTCTGCATGGGTTGCCGTTGCCAAGGCTTGTTGGTGCTCCTGCCGGACACCGACCTCACAGCACTTGACATCCTTTGTGGGATAGCTTTTATGCATCTCCTGGTTGTCCTCGACATCTCCTGTGTCCCGTAGCTGCAGAGTCAAGGACTCCATCAACGCACCTGAAGCACCCAATATCGGTGGGCATTCGTCTACCAAGCCCCTGGTCACTCCTGAGTGACCCAGACTCTGTCCCATCTGCTTTCAGGTACTCTTCGACAAGAATCCATCTTTGGATTCCAATGAACACTTTTCTTCCTACCAGCAGCGGCTCTTCTTCAAAGTCCTCCTTTGGGTTCGACTGTGGTTTCCGATGCCACTTCGTACCTATGCAACCGGCTTCCCTGGGATAGGTAACTTGGGTAACTTGATATCCACGGGTGGGGTGGTTCTCAAACCTTCTGTCTTCCACGGGGTTTCCTCGAAGTCCACTGGGAAGGGGCCTTAAACTCTAAAAATTCAACCGCGACTTTCCCATAGAATTGTACGGAGCATGCAGTTGTGTTCTCACACTGCACCTGTCCTCCGTGGGGTCCCTACTTACTCACCTTGGCTGGTTCCTTGGGGTCCCAGTGATTCTATGTCCTCTCAACACTGTCTTGACTCGAGTCGTGGCTCTTATAGCACTTTCTTAGTATATGGTTTGGTCCCCCCTGGGGTCCACTGTGTATTAGTGTTATTTACTGTCATTTTTGTGCTTAAGTATTGTGTGCTTTGTGATTATCTCCATGTAGGAGATACTGTGTCATACTAGATAGCGTTATATTAATAAATACATATTTTATAACTACTGTGTGGTTCTCCTTTCATTTAACCATTACTATAAGGTTGCATTCTGGTAAAACAAGCTGCTTAACATTCCTTCAGGACTAAGCCTGAAGGCTGCTCTCCACAGCTACCACTTGGATAGCTTTCTAAGGTTATATTTGACTTCTTAAATAACCATAAGAGTTGTTTGGACTGGTGCAAGGTGCCCACTTTAATTAGTGGACAGCATATACCAGGCCAACTTTTCACAATGCAATATTAAAAATGTAAATTAAAATTTAAAGTTGAAAGGTTATATGTGTTGTAGTACATTGAATTTGTGCTTTTGCTTTGCGGATTCGCGATGGGTTCGCAAATCCGAAAAAAATTAAAAACACTATATATGTTTTAAAATATATAACTTACACTTTGGGGTTATAGGGTGGCTCTAAGAAGAGCCATTGTGTTTATTAACCGCTTAACTGCTTAGAACGTTCCGCGCCAGTGCGGAACGTTCTATTAAGCGGGCGGGGCCGCGTCGGCCAACGGACGTGCGCAGCACTACCGAGGTAGTGCTCGCGACGGCCGTTGGCCGACAGAAGCATCGAAGGGGTTAATAGTTTGTTGGCTTTGTTGCAGCTACATGTAAGTTTGGATGCACAGCTTAAGGTTTTTGAGAAACACTTGTTCCCTTCATGTGTGAAGTGAACTCCATCACTTCTGTAGATGTCATGCATGTGAAAACTTAGATTGTTGTTATAGATGGAGCCCATCCTATGGTTTCTGAGGTAAGTAGAAACAGCTTTATTGACATTCTTCCTACCCTTCTGAATCTGTGGACAGAATTGATTTGACCACTTCCATTTCTGTCTTTGGCATATATTAGAGTATACAAAGACAGTTTGAGGGAAAAGCAACATCATTTGTGCAAAGGTATCCTTCATTAGGATTTCCAGCCCTACCCCAGTCAATGTGCCTATGTCATTGCCACCACAGTGCACAATCATGAGGTCAGGGGGTTGGAGAGGCAAAAAGGTTTTAACCAAAGGCATCAATTGGTACCACTTTAATCCTCTCAGTGCAAACCATATAATATCCAAACTTTGCAAACCTAGGTCTTTGTCAATACCTTTGTGTTCAGCATACCTTCTGCCCTAGAAAACATAGCTGTACCATACAATCCATACTGTAAGCATTTTGAAGGGATGAGTGGAAAAAATCAAAAGACGTCTGTAGCTGAGTAAATCAGTTGGTAGAATGAGAGGTATCTAAAATGCTGGAGAGGATGCTGTTTTAGAAAAAGCAGATAACTGATTGGTTGTACATAAACATTGTGTACTGAAAACATAGGATGCATGTTACTTTTCTGAACAAGCATCTTTCTGAATGGTTATAGAAAAATGTTTAAAAGGTACAGTAGATAGGATAAGCTAATATTTTGCAAAAGTCAACCACACTTGCTATTTCACTTGTGACCTTCTGGTACAATTGAATGTTTCAGAAAGTGTTACTATGGAAACTATGATCAAACAGAATGGGGGAAGGGATGAAACTTAACTGTGGTTTTAAAATATGAAATGCTAAGTTATATATAAGTGAAATGCTTCTAATGTAAGATTTCTCAAATCAGTACTATGTTTAGAAGTGGTATGTTCTTAAAAAACTAATACTAGTGTTATTGGAAATAGGTTTTTGAACTTTCATTAGGGTTCGCAGCTCAACTGAGACGCGGAACTGCGGCACTGCGGTGTAGTGGCAACTCCAATAAAGTACAGAATCATATTGGGTAATTTTGGAAGAGAGTAATAAAGGGTTAATATGTGTAACCAATAGAAATGGGTTTTAGAATTTGAAAAACTGAAGGGAGCATTTTGATTTGTTACTTACATTCATTCATGTGCAAAAAGAGAGGGAAAGTTTGCCATTACTGGTTTTACCTTTTTGAGAGTGGTGCACCACATTTGTTGTGTTGGATCTTTAAGAAGTTTCTGACATTTTCATATTCTGCAATAGTATTTCAGTGGTGAGTTACAAATGTGTAAGGTGTGTTATGTATTGCATAGGAGTGCTTCAGTGTTTGTAGTGATATATTTAAGTTTGTAATGCATTATTTATAAAGCTTGCAAAGCATTAGAGAAATGTGATGTTTGAAATATGTTACCAAATCTACAAATGTGTATTGTATTTTGTTTTATTGTACTGAAATAAAGATTGAATAGGTTGTTCATAGTAATATGTGTGGTTCCTGAGTGTCTAATGAAAGTAGTAGAGAAAACTGATGTTTAAACCATGTTGGCAGATGTATTAAAATATATCCCAGTCTATAGAACTCTGTACCCATGTGCCCTGTATTATGATCAGAAAGGAAAACATACACTTTCCTGTACCCAAATTTAGAGAGCATGCAGTCTGAAACACAGGTATTCAGCTATTTGTATGTTTCTTTGTATGTATCATGTCACTAGCAAAATGCACAGACACACGCATTTGTGCTTTCAGAAACATGGTGAGACTTACAACAGTGGCATGGGAAGGACCGCTGTTTTAGATTTGGCTAGGCCCAACATTCTGAGCACTTGGTTAATAGTGAAGGTGCAAGAGAAAAGTGAGGTTTAAGACATGTTGGTAGAGGGATTAATGAGTAGGCTACTTCTTATGAGTCTCTGGAAAGGTACAATTGACATAGTTTGTATAAATGGTGATGTCTGTTTGAAATGGGAAGTGCAGTCTGTGAAGTTTAAAGGTCTGCATGCTCTCGTGACTGAGGTATGTGTCTACTTGTACATGTATTCTCACATGTGTTATGCATCTGAAGATGCTAGCTTAAAAAGCTTGTAGCTTCTCCTACAGCTGCACAAATTTTCTCACTTCTGTTCTGTCATTCACCTACACAGGCAAACATGTCTTACCTAAGTCGGTGTTATAGAGCCCCTCAAATAGACTATGCAATAGCCACATGCCCTATTTTATGAGCAGAAAGGAATACATACACCTTCTTGTACACAAATTTTGAGAGCATATGGTCTGAAACACAGGTATTCAACTATGTGTTTGTTTATTTTTATATATCATGTTAGTAGCAAAAGGCACAGACACATGCATTTATGCCTTGAGAAACATAGTGAGAGTTACAAAAGTGACAAGGGAAGGATTGCTGTTTCAAATTTGGCTAGGCCCAACATTCTGAACAGTCGATGAATAGTGAAGCTGCAAGAGAAAAGTGAGGTTTAAGAAATCTTTGCAGAAGGATTACTGATTAGGCTACTTTGTATGAGTCTGTGGAAAGGTACAGTTTACGTAGGCTGTATAAATTTAGGTGTCTGCTTCAAATGGGAAGTTGTCTGTCAAGTTTAAAGGTCTGCGTGCTCTTGTGACTGAGGTATGTGTCTACTTGTACATGTATTCTCACATGTGTTAGGCATCTGAAGATGCTAGCGTAAAAGGCTGATAGCTTCTCCTATAGGTGGAGAAATCTTTTCAGTTCCGCTCTGTCATTCAGTCGCACAGGCAGACATGTCCTACCTATGTAGTGGCTATAGAGCCCCTCAAATAGACTGTACAACACCCACGTGCCCTGTTTTATGAGCAGAAAGGAATACATACACCTTCTTGTACACAAATTTAGAGAGCAGGCGTTCTGAAACACAAGTATTCAGCTATTTGTATGTTTCTTTTTATGTATCATGTAACTAGCAAAAGGCACAGACACACGCATTTGTGCTTTCAGAAACATGGTGAGACTTACATAAGTGACATAGGAAGGATTGCTGTTTTAAATTTGGCTAGGCCCAACATTCTGAGCACTTGGTGAATAGTGAAGGTGCAAGAGAAAAGTGAGGTTTAAGACATGTTGGTAGAGGGATTAATGATTAGGCTACTTCATATGAGTCTCTGGAAAGGTACAGTTGACGTTGGTTGTATACATTTAGATGTCTGCTTGAAATTGGAAGTGCAGTCTGTCAAGTTTAAAGGTCGGCGTGCTCTCATGACTGAGGTATGTGTCTACTTGTACATGTATTCTCACATGTGTTATGCATCTGAAGATCTAGTTTAAAAAGCTAGTAGCTTCTCCTACAGGTGCACAAATCTTGCAGGTTCTGCTCTGTCATTCGCTCACACAGGGCAGCCATGTCTTAAGTATGTAGGTGTTATAGAGCCTCTGAAATAGACTATTCAGTACTCAGGTGCCCTGTATTATGAGCAGAAAGGAATACATACACTTTCTTGTACACAAATTTAGAGAGCATGCAGTCTGAAACAGAGGTATTTAACTATTTGTATGTTCCTTTTTATGTATCATGTCACTTGGAAAAAGGCACAGACACATGCATCCATGCCTTCAGAAACATGGTGAGACTTACAATAGTGACATGGGAAGGATTGCTGTTTTAAATTTGGTAGGCTTAACATTCTGAGCAGTCGGTGAAAAGCGAAGCTGCAACAGAAAAGTGAGGTTTAAGACATGTTGGCAGGGATTAGTGATTAGGCTACTACATATGAGTCTGTGGAGAGGTAGACTCGAAGTAGGCTATATAAATGTAGGTATCTGTTTGAAATCGGAAGTTCAGTTTAAAGGTCTGCATGCTCTCTTGACTGAGGTATGTGTCTACTTGTACATGTATTCTCACATGTGTTATACATCTGAACATGCTAGCTTAAAAAACTGGTAGCTTCTCCTATAGGTGGAGAAATCTTTTCAGTTCTGCTCTTTCATTCGGTTGCACAGGCAGATATGTCTTAAGTATGCAGGTGTTATAGAGCCTCTGAAATAGACTCTTCAATACCCACATGCCATGTATTATGAGCAGAAAGGACTACATAGACTTTCTTGTACACAAACGTAAAGAGCATGCAGTCTGAAACACAGGTATTCAACTATTTGTATGTATGATATCACTTGGAAGAAGGCACAGACACACGCATCCATGCCTTCAGAAACATGGTGAGACTTACAACAGCGACATGGGAATGATTGCTGTTTAAAAATACAACAGATGCGGAGGGAGGAGGCAAGATGGCGGATTGACGCCGTCTCTGTGAACCAGCACACGGAGGGGCTCCCGAGACTACTGTCCCCATGTCTTTTCAAACGCTACGCTATGAGGATTAGATCGAAGGACTGGATCGGCTTCGAAAAAGGAGGAAAGGGGGAAAAAACTCTCTATACATATCTGCCATTTTTTCAGCAGGCTATCGGCTGACCGCTGCTGCACGGATTCACGGCTTGGAAGTCTCGCTGCGCTGAATGCAAGCAAATGTGAGGATTGGCTTCAGGCGCTTGCCATCCACGTATGTGGCTGCGCGTTTGGCGGCTTGGTGATCTCCATTGTGCTTCTGTTTTGGCTTTACCCCGCGGCCGCATCTGAACTTTGAAGCACCCCGGGTCATGGCTCCGCTGAAGCTTTCACCCAGAGGCACTCGGGCAGCTAATCGACTGCCGGTGAGTACAGCAGTGACTTTAGGGGGCGATCGGGTGGCGAGGAATGTGGAGGTTTTGAGGGTGGATCCCTCTAAGCATGTTACAGGGCTTGGCAAGCCGATATTGCGCTTTCTACAGTCAAGAAAGTCAGCGGAAAAGTCAGCGGAGCTATTTTCTTTGGAAGCTGCTACTGAAACAATTACTGGCAACAAGTTAGCAGAAATGGTTACTCATGCATTTTATGAGCTACAAAGCGATACGGAGCTCGTTTCCCCTGGCTCTCTTAAAGTAAACAATTCACAGAAGCCTCATCAGTTTCAGGCTGCAGAAATGGACAGGTCTGATAGCAGTGGGAATTCTGTCAGGATATTGGAGGCCACTGAGAGGGAGGCTTCTGATAGCTCCAAAAGCCGTGGGGAAAGTCTGGACATTATTTTGAATTACATGGATCAGTCTGCCAAATCTGATGTTGCTATTGAAGGGAAAAATGAGGTGTCATCTTCAGCTGTTATGTCAGGGGAATCGGGTCTGAAGGAAATGTTGATGTCTACTGCTGTGTTAACAGAGTCAGCATCTCAGCCTGTTTCTTTGAAAGATGGTGCAATAGAATCTCAACATATAGGGGGCAATACCAACAATACAAGGTGCCGGACTTCAGAGCAGAACGGTGTGCCGTCTGGGGTTGAGCACAATTCTTCTATTATTTCTGGGGAAAGTATTCCCCTTAATGGTGTTGACTCAATGTTGGGTATCGATAATAACCTGTTGTCTAACCCTGTGATACCCACTGCGGATCAAGAACAACAGAAGGTTCAGAGCCCCCCAGCACCACAAGTGGATCGGCAATATCCAATAGGGACAAGGGAAAAGCAAACAGCGCGACCAGCGGTTGTTAGAAAGAAGAACTTTAAACCTAAAATAATGAAGGATGTGAAGAAGGCTCACAACGGGCTTAATCAGGTGTCAGGCAATGGGTGGTCGACGCAATCCAAAGATGTATCAGTCGATAGTCCCATGCAGCGGTGGGTTCAAGCCAAAGGCGGGATTAAAACCATGATATCTAGGTTATCGGATGCTGGCTTAACGGATGATGTCTGTGGTGCTATTAGGACGGCAGTGGCCGGGGCAGATGACACGGAATCCGGCTCGGAGTCAGCTTTAAGAATATCACCTGATAAAACATGTACCCCGGGTCATTATGGGGTGTCCCCGGCATCCGGGCCCTTTCAAATATCTCATATGCTACATACAGTAGAAGATCTTCAAGACAAAAGGGTCCAGGAAGGCGAAGCCCGGATGTTATCATTGATCCTTCAAACTCTGAAAGACCAAAGAGTAGAAACATGAGAGCTTTTTGCTCAAGTTAGGGCAGATAACCATAATATTCAGCAGTCTCAGAGAGAAGTGACTTCAAAAGTCAGGACTCTGACAAATGAGATAACAGAATTACAGCAAAGAGTAGTCTGTACGGAGGAAGCTACTTCTAAAGTAACTAGCTCAGTTCAGCAGCGTGATGACCAGCTAATAGCAATACAACTTAAGCTTGAAGATCTAGAGAACCGACAGAGGAGGCACAATTTAAAAATGTTTGGAATCCCGAAAGGGCAAGAAGGGTCAGACCCCAGAGCTTTTATAGTACAGATATTACAGAAGGCTTTCCCGGATCTTGGGGACTGGGATTGGGATTGCCAGGTATAAAGGGCTCATAGACTACCGTTGGTGCAGCGCAGGCAAGATACTCGTTACCCTAGGCCATTTCTGATTTATTTTGGAAATTTTTTGCTGCGACAAGCTGTTTCTCTGAAGGCTAGTCCTAGATCACCGGTTGCTGTTGAATCTCTCTCCATTTTTTTCCGTTCGGACTTTTGCAAAGCAACAATGGACAGGCGATGGCAGCTAAGGCAGTTGATTGATCCACTAAAAGCCACTGGGGCTCAAGTATTTCTGCAGGAACCAGCACGCCTGAAGGCTATACGGGGGGCAATCATATTTTTTTTTATCAGAAGCGAAGGAAGCACTTCATAGATGGCAGAAAGGTGAGGCGGCATAAAACTTGAGGTGTTGGGCCTGGGCTGAGGGGAAAAGCGGAAAGTGGAAAGTTGGTTTTTCCTCTTCCTTGTTTCTATTTTTTTTCACATTGGTTTTGTAGGTATGTCAAAATACTTCTTCTCTTTACTGTCCTCTTTTCCTTTTTCTTTGAAAATAGCTGAGGGGGCAGGTCTGCCTCGGGAGCTGCAGTGGAGTCTGGGTTCCAGTTAGCTGCCAATCCAGCGGCAGCTGTGAGAAGGGGATGATTCCTCCTTCCAGATGCAGGGGGGTGGGTAAGTTTGTCAGGGGGAGGGGGTGTGGGAGGTTATGGGAGGGGGCAAAAAAGGAAAAGGTCAACATGAGGGTATCAAGAAATAAAATTGAAAATAGGGGTGATGAAAGCTGTATTAAGTTAATTAAGTTAGACATTAAAAAAGGCGGCAGGGAATCATTATCGAGATGGAGTGGATTAAATGTTTAGCGTGGAATGTGGCAGGTCTGAATAGCAGGATTAAGAGACAATTAGTCGCTGAAGAGTTAAAAATGTATAACCCCCAGATAGTTATGCTAACGGAGACACATCTCTCTTATAAGGATCGTGGATTGTTAAAAGAATTAGGATTCGAAGTGGTAGTATAATCAGCACAAAGTGCCTCTATACGGGGGTTGCCATATTGAAACAAACGGTTTACAGGTGTAGTCTGTAAGACAATGTCTGATAAAGGTGGGAGATGGGCTATAGCACAGATGGCAATAAAGGGAAAGAAATATGTTTTTTGCTCACTGTACGGTCCCAATATAGATGATCCTACTACTATCGATGTAATAAATATTGAAATGCTGAATTGGGAGGGGGAACGGGTTGTGATGGGAGATTTCAACAGCATTATGGATTATGGGTTAGACACAACAAGAAAAGGTGCTTTTCATAGGATGCGGAGGACACGGGCTGCGATCGGGGATTTGGGTCAGCTACAGGCTATTAGGGATGTTTGGAGAACATTATACCCAAACATATCGGGCTATACGTATTATTCTGCTCCACACAAGTTGTACTCCCGAATAGATATGGCTTGGGTGTCAGATCAAATCTTATGGTTAGCTGATATGGAAATTTGTCCAAGAGTTACCTCCGACCACAATCCTATCCTCCTTTCATTTAAGATTTTTGCTGAGAATAAGGTGCCTAGATCCTTTTCGTTTCCCAGGTATTTATTATCAGATGAGGAGTATGTGGCTAGGATCAGGGAACAACTTAAAGTATTTTTTAAGGAAAATACAGGGTAGGCTTCTCATATAGTGGCCTGGGACACATGTAAGGCAATTATTAGGGGCTCTGCCCAACAATATATTTGGCGGCAAAATAAAGATCGAAAAAAAATGCAATTAAAGAGACTACTCTAGCTATTCGTGTAGTATAAGATCAACATGCAGAGGCAGCTTTGAGGGGCACTGATGACATGGAGCAATTGGGGCTTGTTTTAATTGATCTTAGATCAGCCTTGAAGAAGACATTTAGGGAGAAAAGTATGGTAAGATTCAGTAAATACCGTTTGTCACAATATGAATATGGTGAGAAAATAGGCAAGATCCTCACCTTTAAGGTAGCAGATGATAGGGCTAAGACTCATATAAAGGCTATCAAAGGGCCTAATGATATATTGTATGAGCACCCACAACAGATATTGGAACAATTTGCTCTAGATTATCAAGAGTTATATACCCCAACGATCCAACCAAAGCAGGAAGATATTTTTAATTATATTCAGAATAGCTCTCTGGCAAGTATGGGGGGAGAAACATCCGACTCTCTGGCCAGGGACATTTCAAAGGAGGAGATAGAACTGGCAATTAGTGCTTTACCATCAGGCAAGGCAGCGGGGGAAGATTCCATACCTTTGGAATTTTATAAGATCTTTAAAGATGTCTTGTTGTTACCATTTAGTCAGGTAATAAGGCTCATTGGGACAAATGGTAAGGTCCCTGAGTCATGGAATGTGACGCAAATTGTTTTTTTCTTGAAAAAAAGTAAACCAGCGGATGAGTGTGGGTCGTATCAGCCAATTTCACTCATCAATGCGATGCAAACATTTTTGCAAAGATCCTGGCGAATTGCCTTGCCCCAGTAATGCCTAGTCTGGTATCCCCTCATCAGCATGGGTTCATTCAAGGGAGAGACACTACTGCCCACGTTAATATGGCCGTGGCTGCCTTTGACGTGGCAAATACAAGGTCAACCCCACTCGGTATAATTTTGCTAGACGCTGAAAAAGCTTTTGATCGAGTGGGGTGGGACTTTCTTTGGGCCACACTCTCAGCTTTTGGAATCAAGGGCCAATTTAAGAAATGGGTACCATCCTTATACGGCAAGCCCTGCGCTAAATTAGCATATTCGGGTTTGCAGTCTCCTAATTTTCCGATCCTCTGTGGTACCCGTCAGGGATGCCCCCTTTCACCTTTGCTATTCGCCTTATATATAGAGCCATTTATCTCTGTTTTGCAAAGTCATCCCCTAATCTGTGCTTTTACATCAGGAGCAAACTCTCTCAAGGTTATTGCATATGCAGATGATATTGCGGTCTTCTCAACGGAACCTGGGGATGCATTGAAAGTGATAGTGGAAGAAGCTGGTGGGTTTGGTTCAATCTCAGATTATAAATTAAACGCCAATAAGACCCAAGTTCTTCTTAATTATAAACCTCTAGCTTCATTGCATGGGGTTTGTTCCGTTGCTACTTATTTGGGGGTCAGGATGTCGGCACAGATAGACAGGATATTTCTCTAAATTATGAAGTACTGCTGAAAGAGACAGCTAAGTCACTAAAGAACTGGCATAAGCTGCCCTTAGATATTATTGGGCGAATCAATATTATAAAAATGAAGATTCTGCCCAAATCCCTTTATCTGTTCCGTTCCATTCCACTACGGGTTCCTAATTCATTTTTTAAGCGATTACAGAGAACGTTAAGCAGTTTTATATGGATTTACAGAAAAGCGCGACGAGCAATAGATTTGTTAAACTTCCTTTTAGTCAAGGTGGTCTTGAGTTTCCTGACCTTAAAATATATTTTTGGTCAGCTTTTATTGGTCGTCTTTGTAGTCTTATTAATCCTGCTAGCACTATCTTTTGTTACAAGTTTTTGTTGGGAGAGGAGAGCAATATGTTTCTTTATAGAATTAATGACCCAAATTATTTTAAAAGGGTTAAGCTCAAGACTGTACGAGATAGCATATTCATCTGGCGTGCTATTTCGCTTAGGTGCAATACATCGCTTTTTCATGATAAGTTCCCCCTTTAGTATAACCCATAAGGCCGAAGGGCATACGACAGAATCTAAAAAGACCTTCAGGAGTGATAAAGGCTGTCAAGTTCTTGGATTCCTCAGCTAATACAACTTGATGATATGCACTTGCCAGGTCAATGCATGAAAATACTTGGGCACCTGCTAAAGTGGATACCAGTTCGTGTAAGTTGGGCAGGGGATGGGCATCCACCCAAATGGCATTGTTTAAACTGCGCAAGTCCACACAGAGTCTCAGTTCGCCAGAAGGTTTAACAGAAATAACAATGGGAGAAACCCAAGGGGATGACTCAATGGGTTCAATGATGCTCTTCTCACATAATTCTTTAAGCATATCCTTTAATTTGTGTCTGTATGATAGAGGTACATTTCTTACTTTATGGCGAACTGGTATTGCATTCTCATTTAGCTTTATTACATGCTCAAACCCTTGATATTTTCCAAGTTTCCCACTAAATACATTAGGAAATTGTTCCATTAATTGTTTAATGTAGTTCCCATGAAGTTGATCAGTAAGTTTTTGAGGGGAGATGGAGTAAACAGGTGGATCAGCATTGGGATCAAGTTTAATTCCTAACTTCTCTTGGTCGGGCCATCCTAATAGAGAATGTCCAGACTTGGCAACATAAACTTTGCTGAATGCATGACGTCCTGCAAAGATTAAGTGGGCTTTAAAAAACCCGTTAATTCAATTTTATCTCCCGTATAGCCACTAGGTGATACATCAGGTGTTAAAAGTGTTCTATCAGGCCAGTTATTATGGAAAACGCTAGAAGATATAATAGTGTACCATGAACATAAATCTACTAAAAATTGCAAATTTACGTTATCCACCGAAATGGAGCAGGATGGAAATTTAGAGAAACCTGTATGATCACACATATTGATGACAGTATTAATTTCATTCTCTCCAGTATCATATGGGTCATCGCCGTCTTCCAGGTGTTGTATGTAATTGACTTTTTTGGGAGGAAACTTACAAAACTTGGAGAAATGCCCTTTCTTGTTACATTTGGTGCACATTTTTTCCATGGCAGGACACATTTTGAAATTAGCTAGATGCCTATTACTTCCACACCTGTAACAGAGCAGTTGTGAATTATTTCTCTCACCATTTGGATACCTGGGTCTATTTTCGGATCTTGTGATGAAATCATTTTTACGAAAATTAAATTTTTTTTGTTTGTCATATTCCTTAGTATCCTTGTTGACATTAAAAACATCTCCTTTATCGTTTCCTCTTATTTCCTTAACAAATTTTTCCGAATGTTCAATAGATTTAGCTATGTCAATAGCTGAGTTGAGAGATAAATCAGACGTAGTCCATAATCTTTCTTGTGCCTTTTTGTTATTAGTTCTCATAAGAATTTGGTCTCTAAGAACTTGTTCATACGATATATGTTCAAAATCACAGGAAACAGCTAGAGACCTAAGTGCAGAAACAAAGTCTTCAATTGACTCATCGGTATGTTGTTTGCGTGAGTAAAATATAAATCTCTCCATAACTATATTTTTCTTCTTACCAAAACGAATGTTGAGTTGTAAAGAAGCATATTGGTAAACATTAATATTGCCAGGATTGAGTAAGGAAGGTAACGTAGCAAATTCTTTTAATCCAATCCCCCCTAAGCAATGTTTTAAAAGAGAAAGTTTTCTTTCTGGTTCACACTCATTACCTTCTAACACTTCCACGTAAGCCAAAAACACTGGTTCCCAAATTTCCCATGCCATGGGAGGTTCACCTGGAGCGTTGAGAAAAGAAGGAGGAGGTAGTATACCTGACATAGTGGACCCAGATGGTTCAAAAGTAATAGCGCGGTGTGTGCCTCACCGAAAGAGTAACTTATAGAAGAAAATATAGTAAAATAATAGTAACTATCACAAGCCTTTCCTCCAAAAATTTTGACTTAAACAGTGCTTGTACAAAATGTGCAAATGATGCAGTTATTGGAGTATAACAGTACCTTGAAAGGTGTGCTTGTCACCGATGTGCAAGCGCTGATGTAATCTCTCTGTGAATACTCAGATCCGACTTGAAATGGGACCTGAAATCAGACCTCCGATCCCACTTGAAAAATGATTTTTTTTTTTTTTTTACGATGCACGCAAGGGCGTGTTTAAACGCGATGACGTCATACGTCGATGCGAAGCATGCGCAGTGTTGCGAAACTTGTGATGGCTCCAAGGAGACTTACGTTTCAGGTTCCGATGGCGGTTCGATGGGGATCGACGAAGGTCAGTATTTGCGAGTGTGCACAGTTTAAATCCCTCGATGCAGGCGAGGCGAAAAGCAACCGAAAGTTGGTCAGTTAAAATTAAAATGAAAAAAAAGTTCAATCTCCTCACTTGAAAGTTATTCGAAGGAAGATAAAGTAGCTTGATAATCCAAGATAGCACGATGTAGAGGCAGTAAATTCGTGCCCGCTCGTCGCCAGTGTAGGAAAATCACGGAAGTAATAATCAGGAGGCACACGCAGGGGTTGGATAGCGGAGACGTTTATTCCGTGCGTACAAGTTAGGCTCCAGTCTCACAATGCCTCAACCGCCTTTTCCGTCACCCCTCGCCCAACCGCTATCACTTAAAAGATGCCTCAAGGCAAGGAACGCAAAGACACACGGCACTGAGCGAGACAGCCACGAGCTGTGACAAGATCACGCTCGTGACAGCCACGCTCCGAGTACCCAACAGTACCGATGTTGTGGGCAGGCAGGACAACCTCGATGGCAGTCTTTCCCTACAGGGAGTTAAACCGGCAGTGCTGTACCTTGGAGTGGGGACGGCGGGGGGGGGGCTCCGCAGATCGCCAAAGCTCGATGCAGTGGTATCGCGGCTCCCATCTTACGACCTCCCGGGTGCAGGGTTGGTATCTTTGCTTTTTGTTGTTGCTTTTTATGTGGTAGGGACAAGACTGTGAGTAGAAGTAGAATGGTGAAGATGTAGCATAAAAGTATTGTTTAAAAGATGTTGAGATAAGGTATTAGTGTCTACGCTACTTTTTATAAGTCTCTAGAGAGGTACAGTTGAAATATGCCACATAATATTTGGTGTTTGCTTCAAATTCAAAGTTTGTTCTGTGAATTTTTGAGGTGTGCATAGTGTTTATGATACAGACATATGCATGCATGCTTTCAGGATGTTGCACTTTTTCACTCACTCAGGCACTACCACAGTACTACTCCAATCACTCAGGTAGTACCCATGCACTTATAAAATCACCCAGGCACTTCCTATGTACTGCTGTAATCCCCAAGACGTTACCTGTGTACTCATGCAATCGCCAGCTATTACGTATGTATTCCTCTAATCCCCCAGACATTACTTCTGCAATCATGCAATCATGAATGCATTGGCTATACACTGGTTTAATCACCTAGGCAGCATCCTTGCACTCTTCCAATCACCGTGTGAGGATCTATTCACTCCTACAATCACTTAGCCAGTGCCCATGCACTTATAAAATCACCCAGGCACTACCTTTACACTCCTACAATCACTGGGGCACTACCACAGTAATGCTCCAATCACCCAGGCAGTACTGATGCACTTATAAAATCACCCTGGCACTTCCTATGTACTCCTGTAATCCCCCAGATATTATCCCTCAACTCATGCAATCACCCAGACATTACCTATGTACTCCTCTAATCCCCCAGACATTACCTCTGCACTCATGCAATCACCAATGCATTAGCTGTACACTGGTTCAATCACCCAGGCAATACCCTTGCACTCCTCCAATATCCCTCTCAGGATCTATGCACTCCTCCAATCACTTAGCCAGTACCCATGCACTTATAAAATCACTCAGGCACTACCTATGCACTAATGCAATCACCCAGCCACTACCCTAGTACTCCTCCAATCACCAGTGCAGTACCTTTGTTCTCATGCAATCACCCAGGCACTACCCCTGTACTCCTCCAATCACCCTGTCAGGATTTATGCCCTCCTCCAATCACTTTGCCAGTGCCCATGCACTTATAAAATCACCCAGGCACTACCTTTACATTCCTCCAATCACTGAGGCACTACCACAGTACTACTCCAATCACCCAGGCAGTATCGATGCACTTATAAAATCACCCAGGCACTTTCTATGTACTCCTGTAGTCCCCCAGATATTGCCCCTGTACTCATGCAATCACGTAGGCATTACCTATGTACTCCTTAATCAAACAAATATTACCCCTGCACTCATGCAATTACCAGCCATTACCTATGTATTCTTCTAATCCCCCAGACATTACTTCTGCAATTATGCAATCATGAATGCATTACCTATACACTGTTTTAATCACCTAGGCAATACCCTTGCACTCCTCCAATCACCCTGTGAGGATATATGCACTCCTCCAATCCCTTAGTTGGTGCCCATGCACTTTTTTAAAATCACCCAGGCAGTAACTTTACTCTTCTCCAATCACTGAGGCACTATCACAGTCCTTTTCCAATCACCCAGGCAGTACTGATGTACTTATAAAATCACTCAGTTATTACCTATGCACTTATGCAATCAGTCAGGCACTACCTTAGTACTCCTCCAATCACCCAGGTACTACCTTTGTTCTCAAACAATCACCCAGGCATTACCCCTCCATTCCTTCAATCACCCAGCCAGTCTCTACTTGTATACGTATTTTCATATATGTCATACATTTGAAGGTGCATAATGTGTATCAAAAAGGTGTTGTTGCTTTTTATGTGGTAGGGACAAGACTGTGAGTAGAAGTAGAATGGTGAAGATGTAGCATAAAAGTGTTGTTTAAAAGATGTTGAGATAAGGTATTAGTGTCTATGCTACTTTTTATAAGTCTCTAGAGAGGTACAGTTGAAATATGCCACATAATTTTTGGTGTTTGCTTCAAATTCGAAGTTTGGTCTGTGAATTTTTGAGGTGTGCATAGTGTTTTTGATACAGACATATGCATGCATGCTTTCAGGATGTTGCTCTTTTTCACTCACTCAGGCGCTACCACAGTACTACTCCAATCACTCAGGTAGTACCCATGCAGTTATAAAATCACCCAGGCACTTTCCATGTACTCCTCTAATCCCCCAGACATTACTTCTGCAATCATGAATGCATTAGCTATACACTGGTTTAATCACCTAGGCAGTATCCTTGCACTCTTCCAATCACCATGTGAGGATCTATTCACTCCTCCAATCACTTAGCCAGTGCCCATGCACTTATAAAATCACTCAGGCAGTACCTTTACACTTCTCCAATCACTGATGCACTATCACAGTACTTTAACAATCACCCAGGCAGTACTGATGCACTTATAAAATCACCCAGGCACTTCCTATGTACTCATCTAATACCCCAGATATTACCCCTCAACTCATGCAATCACCCAGGCATTACCTATGTACTCCTTAATCAAACAAACATTACCCCTGCACTCATGCAATCACCAATGCATTAGCTATACACTGATTCAATCACCCAGGCACTACCCTTGCACTTCCCCAAACACCCCGTCAGGATCTATGCACTCTTGCAATCACATAGCCAGTACTGATGCACTTATAAAATCACTAATGTACTACCTATGTACTTATGCAATCACCCAGGCACTGCTGTAGTAATCTTCTAATCATCCAGGCACTACTCCTGCACTCATGCAATCACCCAGGTACTACTCATGCACTCCTTCAATCACCCAGCCACTACCCCTGAAGTCCTTCGATCACCCAGCCACTATCTATGCACTTATGAAATCACCCAGGCACTACTTTTGCACTCCTTGAATCACTCATGCATTATAATAGTACTACTCCAATCACCAAGGCACCATCCATGCACTTATAAAATCACCTAGGCACTTCCTATGTACTCTTGTAATCCCCCAGATATTATCCCTCAACTCATGCAATCACCCAGGCATTATCTATGTACTCCTTAATCCCCCAGACATTACGTTTGCACTCATGCTGCAATCACCAATGCATTAGCTATACAGTGGTTCAATCTCCCAGGTACTATCCTTCCACACCTCCAATCATCTTGTCAGGATCTATGCACTCTTCCAATCACTTAGCCAGTAGCGATGCACTTATATAATCACTCAGGTAGTACCCATGCACGTATGCAATCACCCAGGCACTACCCTAGTAGTCCTCCAATCATCCAGGCACTACCCTTATTCTCATGTAATTATCCAGGCACTACCCCTGCACTCCTTCAATCACCCAGCCACTACCCCTGAAGTCCTTCGATTACCCAGCCACTAACTGTGCACTTATGAAATCACCCAGGCAGTACCTTTGTTCTCAAGCAATCACCCATCTACTACCCCTGTAGTCCTTCGATCACCCAGACACTACCCATGCACTTAAATAATCACTGAGGCACTACCCTTGCACTTCTCCAATCACAGAAGCACTATCCCTGTAATTATGTTATTACTCAGCCAGTAGCCATGCACTTATAAAATCACCCAGGCACTACCGTTGCACTATTTTAATTACTCAAGCACTACAACAGTACTCCTCCAATCACCTAGGCAGTACCCATGCATTTATAAAATCATTGAGGCACTTCCTATGTACTCATGTAATCCCCCAGATATTATCCCTGCACTCATGCAATCACCCAGACACTACCTATGTATTCCTGTAATCCCCTAGATGTTACCCCTGCACTCATGCAATCACCAATATATTACCTATACACTGCTTCAATCACCCAGGAACTACTCTTGCACTCTTCCAATCATACAGGCACTAACCTTGTAGTTATGTAATCACTCAGCTAGTACTTATTCAGTTATAAAAACACCATGGCACTACCTTTGCACTCCTCCAATCTCTCAGGCACTACTTTAGTATTCCTACAATCACATGTATGATACGAATCAAAATGCGTATGCAAGTAGAGATATACCTTAGTTACAAGACATATCTCAATCACAATATAATGGAGGCCTTAAAAGTGGAGAAATTGCACTTTACATTGTATTTGGGTAGCAGTACAAAAATCCTTTAATTGTGCTCTATGATTCTGTTGTATAGGTTTTGATGTCTTCTAATCGTAGGAATTCTGCAGTGTCTGACATAGCTTTGAATGCAATTAAATTCTTTAATTATACATGACAATATTTGAATATAATTATTTTAATAATATTAAACTGTTTAACAAAATCATTTAAAATTGTCTTTGTTTTCAGATATTCACCATTATTAGTAAAAAAAGATTGAGTATAACAAGAAAAGATCAAAAGAAAAGAAAAAAAAATAGTACTATTTAAAGGAAAGAGAAAAGCAGAAATTAGATGAAGTACAACATGTGACATTGAAGAGAAAGACTTCTGGTAAGAGAACTAAATAATTTTTTACAAAACTTTTAAAGAACATAATGATTTTTCAAAATGGAGTAAAGAGAAAGAAAAGTAGTACAACGAATCAGAAGGAAATGAAAAAAGGACAAAATAATGGAAAATCAGGTTATGGGAAAACAATCTATGTTGAAAGAAGGATGAAACAATTTAAAGACAGAAAGAGAATGAATAAAAGTAGAGTACTACAAAATGTATTGAAAGATTGCAAAAAATATAAAAGAAGATCAGTATTTTACAAAAAAAAAGAACAGATTGAAAGTGTAGTTGAAAAGGCTTTTGAATTGAAAAGAAAATTGTTTATATTAGTATTGAAGAGAATGAAAACATTGAATAAAATAATGCATTTCATGAAGGAGAAAAGTAAAAGAAAAAGACTGGTTAATAGAACTAACTTTTGCAAAACCTTTTCTGGTGAATGGAAACACACTTCTAGTACGAAGCCTTTTTTTAATGAAGAAAGCTATTTTCAACAAAATACATTACTTCATGCAGTTGATACCAGTGGTCATTGTTATGAAGTTAAAAACAGTTGTCCAATTGAAAAAGAAAAGATGGTTCCCAGAAATGTGGAAGAAGTAATAGCTGAAGAAGTTCAAGGGAGACGTACACAAGCTCCAGTGTATAAGTGGGATTGTAGTAGTATTTGTAGTATACAACAGGAATCTATTGATATATTACGAAATTTCTTACGAGATTATGGTAAAAAACTGATAAACAGAAGATTAAGATGTTGCAAGGACATGGATCCTTGTAAAGTGAGAGAATATACTAACTTGCAGGGTCATTCTCTGGCTTGTCTTTCTAGAAAAATGTGTCGAAGTACTTTTCATCATTTAAGAATGTTAGCAGTACATCATTCAGAAATGCGGAAATTAGTAAGAAGATTATACTACGTAAAAAGTCCTGCATTATCTCTAAATGAAATAAACACAGCTCTTTTGCATGGTTCAGTGTTGGATGAAAAAAGAGTTTCTGATGATATAGAGTTTCGTCTCTTTGGTCCTCAAGAGGAGTGTAGAGAAAGTGAGAGTTTGATAAGTGTAGGTGTTGATGAAGAGATGGAAGATACTACTACAGTGAAGTTTGCAGAAGAAATTACAAAGTTTAAGGTAGTTTCTTGTGAAAATCCAAACTATGGGGTCCATTACGATGGCCGGCGGACAAAGTCCGCCCGCCACCGTAACGGAATGCGGGACCGTCCGCAAGGGGTGCGGCAGTCCCGCACCTGACGTTAGGATGCCACCGCGGCGGTGGGACACCCTATTTCCAGCATTGTGACGGGCGTTGCTCACAGCACCGCCCGCCACAATGCTGTGAATGCATGTCGTGCATTTGCATGCACAACGTGACAGGCACCACGCGGTGCCTGCCATCTTGTGCATACAAATGCAGGGGGGTACCGTTGGTACCCCCCATGTGCACCCCCCAGCCCCTCAACACCCTGGGGGCCCGCAACGGGCCCCCAACAGCAAACACTGTATGCCTTTCCATGGCGGCAACGCCGCCATGGAAAGGCTGCTTTCCGCATTCATCTTAATATGGATGGCGGTGTCTTGCAGACACTGCCACCATATTATCCTTGTTTTCCGCCGGTCGACTCGTCGACCGGCGGAAAAGCGGCGGACGGTCTTTCCGTCCACCGCGGACCCCCCCAGCCATCATAATATGGCGGGGGGTCTTTGCTGTGTGGATGGCGGGCGGATCGCCCCCGCCGGGCCGGCGGTGACTACTGCCGGCCCGGCAGGGGCGATCCGCCCGCCATCATAATGACCCCCTATGTTTGTATTTGTTGTAAACGTACTCACTATAGAAGTCAAACTAGGAATGTTGATGTGTATTTAAAAAGTGAAGAGGAAAACAATGATAAGTGGGAGCAATTTGGTGCTTATTTGTTGGTGGAAGGTCGTTTTGAGTTGGGTAGTGATTAACGTATTTGTAAATATTGTTACAACAAACTAGAAGAGAACAAAATGCCAGCTAGAGCTGTACATAACAACCTAGAGTTGGTAGCTATTCCTCGGGAACTGGTAGATTTAAATATGTATGAATCCATTCTTATTCAATCTGTGCTCCCGTTTCAGGCTATAGTTCGTATGGAGCCTAAAAGAGGTAAGCTGCCTCCAACAGATTTACAAAGAGGTTTAAAAGGAAGAGTTGTGTATTTACCTTTAGATTATAAGAAAAATATTGAAATTGTTGGTGTAGAGAGAGAGGAAAGTGAACCTGTAGTCATTCTAGTTAAGTGAGTTTTACTAATGACACTACCAGGACCATAAAGCCATGGGATTGACTCCGCCCACTGGGGCTGGTTCCGTTGATAAAATAGATGCCATTAACACTGCTGAGTGATTGCGATTGGATTGCCACTGATAAAGAGAACCCAGTTCTTGAAACGCGTTTGGTGCGACCAAAAGACTCGATGGACATTGGTTTCCCTGTTACCCACCTGTAAGCTGCCACTAATAAAGCCAAGATTCACACGTACCTGTCGGCTGCTCTCATTGGGGCTGCCTCATTGTTCTGGATATATATATATATATATATATATATATATATATATATATATATATATATATATATATATATATATATATATATATATATATATATATATATATATAAATATATATGTATATATGCAACCCAACACTCACTTAGGTAACAAAGTGTAACTTCAAACTACCAGTCTCACAATACATCATCATATGTATTTACTTGTAGTAATAATGGGGCCAATAAAAAGACTGTTACTAATTACTTGGTGGTTTGCAGTTGTTTCGTTGAGTGATTCAGACGGCAGCCTTTGATCAAGAACTGAAATGTTTTAAACACGTAAGGCGTAGACCGGCATACCGGCATGCCTGAAATTATCAGCTTTGTCTTGCCTGATCTCGACGCATGTGCGGCTTCGTTGCATGGACAAGTGCTTTGTGAATTTATATATATATATATATATATATATATATATATATATATATATAAATATATGCAGAAGACAACTCCCCGCGTTGCAGCAAAAGATCCACGAGCCACACCATTTGTGAGTGTAAATAAAGTTGTTTATTCAGGCAGATAAACAGACGCGTTTCGACCACAGCCGTAGTCTTGGTCACATGACCCTAACAGGTGATCATGGTGCCTTTTTAAAGGAGAACACAGTTATAGTCACACACATGACGCGACTTAATCCTTTTTGTAATTACTTTTTTTCTTTTACTATTTTTCTCAATTTTTTTCACAAATAAAGTTTATACTTTTCAACTCAAAAAATAAATAGTGTTAAAAAAAATAATGTTACAAAAAGAAATTATATAAAATGCTATTGGAACATGAGTAATTTATACATGTCTCATTCATTGTAACATTTGCAGATTGCATGCTCAGATGTAGCCCAATCTATGCTACCTATGCAAAAAACTAAATAATGGTATAGTACCCGAATATTGCATGCACAGATGAGATAGTGGGTCATACTGTTGTACCTAAAATACATTCAGACTATAACTGGCTTTAAGGAGCATAATGTGAAAAACATGTTAATATAGATTGCATGCTTTGATGTAACCTAATCTACACTAAATCGGATAAGGTATCTTCAAACATAATTGAGCAGTGGACATACTTGATGTCTAGACCAGAAGTAACAATCATTATTTACAGCAATAATATTTGTTTCTAATGAATCAAACACAATAATGGTATAGTACCCGTATATTATATGCACAAATGATACAGTGAGTCATATTGCGTTACGGCAAATGCATTCAGATTGTAACTGGCTGAAGGAGCTTTATGTAAAAAACACATTAATGCAGATTCTCAATTACTAACCCCATTCATTCATCGTATCCACAGACTGTGGTGACCAAGGAGCAATCGTTGTTGCCTAAAACATCGTAGTGCTCCAGTGAGGTACTTTTATATCCGTTTGTGTCATTCGTTCATAACAGCATCTTATTGTGATCCCTAAAAAGAGAACATAGAACATCGTTAAATGTCATGAAACATGATTAAAACCTTTATCTCTTGTAAATTTGACTTCCATGTTTCACATGCAATCAGAGATCTCAAACCATAAGCAGAGTTCCAATTCCAATATGTGCAAGATAATAAACACTAAGTACAGAGAAACTAAAGTAAAAGAAGACAAGTGTAAACATTGTAAAATAAAGGTTCTAACAGGGAGACCTCATCAATGGCTTATAGATGCTAGTACAACTCTTACTCATTATTCATACCGTCAGGAAACATGGTACCAGACTGCAGAATAAAACAAGATTCCAATCTGCATAAAGCAGATATACGGTTAACTCCTCTTTGATTTATGGGACTAGTGTCCAACCCAAAAAATCTGGCTTTCTTCCAATCACCCTCGTGATGCTCATGGAAATGTTTGGCTGTGCTGTAGCTGAAATCCCTGTTTCTGATAGCTCTCAGGTGTTCAAGTATACATTTCATCACAGGGAAGGTAGTAGAGCCTATGTACCAGCTATCGCAAGGGCACGTGATAACGTAAATAACAAAATCAGTGCAGCATGTGATAAATTTAGGAATCCTCCATTTTCTGTTAATTCTTTTAAGTGTGACCTCTGTGATGCTCTCGCTAAACTTGCATGCCTTACAGTTGCCGCATTCATGGAAACCTTTGGTCTTTTTTAACCAGTTTGTTTCTTTCGGAAGGAGATGACTTTTGACTAGCATGTCTCTTAGTGAGAGATTTCTCTGAAATGTGACAGATGGGTTGTGCCCAACCACGGGTTTCAGGATAAGATCCTGTCTGAGTATATTCCATCTCGATTTCAGGATCTTCCTTAACTGACCTGCCTGGGTACTGAATTTCGTGATAAACCTGATGGGATCGCCTTGTCCCTCTTTTTTGGTATTAGCACGGGGTGGTTGGAATTGGGCTTCCTCTCTACTCACTTTCCCTATTTCTTCATCTACTTGTTTCAGAGCTTTGTGTGGATATTTTCTTTCATGGAATCATTGTGTCATCTCTTGTGAAGTGCGTTGGTAACATTCAGCGTGCTGCAGTTTCTTTTGGCCCTCAAAAATTCACTGAAGTGAATTCCCCACCTAAAACTGGGTGGATGGCAGCTTGAAGCATGTAAGATTGAATTACCTGCAGTCTCCTTTCTATATAATTATGTATGAATGTTACCATTTTCTGCACCAACTTAAGTTCTAAACAATTGATACTGGATTTGCTGTGGTGCATGGTGAATTTAAGGTTCATGCTGTTGTCGTTGAGAGTGTTGACAAATGATTTGAGATCAGTTTAATTACCTTCCCAGAAAAAGAAAACGTCATCGATGTACCAGAGCCAAATGCACACGTTGTTGATCCATCGTTCGCACCTGCTGTTCCCACCAGCCAACCACCAGTTGGCATAACTGGGAGCAAAGCAGGTGCCCATAGAAGTACCTTGCAGTTGTTTAAAATGCTCATTGGAAAACATATAGACATTCTCAGTCAGACAAATCTCTATCATAGAGAGAATCATGTGTGTATGTTCAAGAAGGTGTATGCTGCGCATTTTGTGAAAGTATTAACAAGCTCTCAAACTATCAGAGTGTCTAATGCTTGTATATAGACTTTCGACATCAAGGCTCACCAACCAATGGTCATCAGAGAGATATAAACCTTGAATTTGTTTTAAGAAAATCTTTAGTATCCCTAATGTAAGAACTGAGGTCTTTCACATAGGGGAACAAGAAATGGTCAACAAACCTAGAGTTGTTTTCAAGTAAACTATTCTTGGATGAGACAATAGGTCTACCTGGAGGTTCATTGGCGTTCTTATGAATTTTGGGTAGAAGGTACAGTATCGGGGTAGTGGGTGCATCATTGTGAAGAAACTGCCTTTCATCCCAACTAAGCAACTGTTTGTCATACCAACCTTGTAACATGGTATAGTATCTGTCTTTTAACTTGACTAGGTATGTCTTATCAACCCTACAGTAGCACGGAGGGCCATTCAGTTGGCAGAATGCCTCTTTCACATCATTTGCTCTTGTCATAAGGACAACATTCCCACCTTTAGCTGAGGGCTTTATCACTATGTCTGGGTCATTCTGTAATTTAGTGACAGCTTTCCACTGTTCTTTGGTCATGTTTGTTCTAGGCGGTGCCTTCCCTATCAAACCCAGTAAATCTTCAGCTACGCTATTACAAAACCCATTGATATTATCTTTTGTTGTCTGTGGTATGTTCTTGGATTTGGCTCTAAATCTGGTTTCACCAGAATCACTGATTTGTAGTCCAAATTTCAAAGGAATGTCAGCTACGTGAGCTGGATCAAAGGGATCATGGTGTACACTCATAAGATTGGTTTGACTGGGATGGTCTAGATCGTCAATGGTGCAAGGTGTGGGGATATCCTCAATTGCTAAATTGGAATGGGCAGTGGTTGGTCTCAGTAAGCCTGTTTGTGTAGAATTACTTTCTCTCAAAGCATGTATTTTGAAAAGTTTAAGCTTACGTTCAAATTTGTACAAATCCACTCTAGTTTGGGCATAGTTTAGATCTGAGTCAGGATAAAATGATAAGCCTAATTTGAGCACATCCTCTTCAGTCTTAGTTAGCAATCTGGGTGAAAGATTAATTACCGTTAGTTGCTATGCTGGTTCTTCTTCCATTATAGTTTCTTCGCAGTCTGGCCAAGTGTTCCCATGCAAGTTGTGTTGGTGTTTCTTTCTTCGGATTCGCCGTTTTTGGTTCTGCCTCTTCCTCCTCGTCCCCTTCCTCCTGGGCTTGCCTCTGTTTGAATGTTCGTTGTTCATATGGAGGAGGCAGAATACATCAGAAAAAGACACCTGCTATCTTGTTCCTGAGGATGCGCTGTCAATTTATTCCTGGTCGGAACTCAAGTCTGTAGTTCACTCCCATCTGTTTCCTTCCATGCGACCCAGTGCTCTGTCCCTTGCCAGATCAGTTCTCGCCTTGTCGAATTTTCTGGCGAAAGTTAGGATTTGGCCTAAAGCATAGTCGCGTTTGTCACGCAAAAGTTTTCGTTGTTTGCGTGCTATGATCTCCTTCTCGTATTTTTTGATTCTGTCAGCCACTTGTTTTAATACTTTCTTTGATTCCTCTCGGTTTTCCTCTTTCTTGAATTCGTCCATAATTTGTTGTATTTTTGTCATTAACTCTTTGTGCTCATCTCAGGCATTGGCTATAAGAATCTGGAGCATTCTCTTTGAGCACGCATTAGTGTTCTCAGCCCAATCTTTGAGCACCTGTGGCTTGGGAGTTGACAGCGTAGGTATGGTAAAAATCGTCAATCCCCTAGGTATACGGTTCACCTCAATATAATTTTGTAGCGATGTGGCTTCCCACCATCTGCTTGTTTCCTTCCGTCTTAGGTTTTCCAAGATGTTACCTCTTTGTTTTATTCCAATTGCTTTGGGTTGTAGGGGTTCGGCTGGTGCGCCATCCTGTGTTGGTATCGGTGTTTTCTTAAATATCAATGAAGCAGAGGCCTCCCGGCCCTTTAAAAACTCCTCTGCCATAGGAATATTTTGTGGGAGCGGACTCCTGTCACACACACACACCACAACAGCGCTTTATGAGCCGGCTGGCTCTAGCATACCCTGACTGTGCTGGACACTTCCTCGTCAATGCAGCGGAATGTTTCCTTCAGACACGTGTCATTCACACACAGGTCTAAACAGAGACTGCACTTGTCCATGTGCGGTTTCGAACCTGCGCCTCAGGTCAGCGCGCACACCGGAGTCCGATGGTTGATCACTTCAGGTTCGCGTCCTCCAGATGTAGGTCTTACCGGAGACTGCACTCATCCCTGTGCGGCTTCGAACCTGCGACTCGGGTCAGCGCGAACACCGGAATCCGATGGTAGATTACTTCCGGTTCGGGTCAGGCAGCAGGCGGCGGGCGTCCCCCGAGGGAGAATCCAGATGCAGGCTTGTGGGGTAGGTAGGACGCCTTTCCAGTCGGGTTGGGGCTCCGAGGCGGACGCCGCCGCTGGAATATGCAGAAGACGAATCCCCGCGTTGCAGCAAAAGATCCACGAGCCACACCAATCGTGAGTGTAAATAAAGTTGTTTATTCAGGCAGATAAACAGACGCGTTTCAACCACAGCCGTGGTCTTGGCCACATGATCCTAATAGGTGATCATGGTGCCTTTTTAAAGGGGAACAAAGTTAGCGTCACACACGACGCAACTTAATCATTTTTGTAATTACTTTTTTTCTTTTACTATTTTTCTCCATTTTTTCAGAAATAAAGTTTATACTTTTCAACTCAAAAAATAAATAGTGTTACAAAAATTTTTTACAGAAAAATAATATAGAATGCAATTGGAACATGAGTAATTTATACATGTCTCATTCATTGTAACATTTGCAGATTGCATGCTCAGATGTAGCCCAATATATGCTACCTAGGCTTACCTATGTATATATATATCAGCAGTTGTGTGGGTTTGAGGCATGCACAACGTTATTTTGTTGTAGTATTTGAACATAGCAATGTAGAAATCCGCGGTGATGCTGGCCCAAAAGAATATACTTATTTATCTTTGAGCTATGACCTGTCTGGGGACCTGCACTTTGCTGTAGGCAGCTTGCTGAAAAGCTTGACAATGCTGCTGTTTCATTCCGCCTGTTTCTGGGGAGGTTTGAAATATCAATCCATAGTTGTTATTTAGAACAAGCCTGGGTAAACGTATTACTTCGCCTAGTGCTCACAGAAAGGGTGGCTCGGAGTTCAATTACCAATCCCTAGCAGTTTAAATGCTGGCTGCTGTGCCATAATCTAAAATAAATTGCTTTTCACAAGAAGCCATGTACGCTTTTACAAAGCAACATTGAGAGGGTTACTGGTTGCTTTTGTATCTCATTTGAAATTTTAATATGATACAAGTGCTGTACTCTTTTTGCAGCATCTTTAACACAGATTGGACTATTTTATCTCGTTTTGTTGAACTGAGTTTAAAATTTTGACACTTTGGAGTAAAGATTGAAAGGTTTAATTGTTAATCAGCATATAAATAAAAGTTCTTACTTTACTCAAGTGTAATATGTTACCATCTAACATTGCTTGAACTTATACATGTACAATGTGAATATATATGGAATATTTCTTTGCGTGTTTGGAAAATGTTAAATTACCTTATCTAAATGCCTTTATACATGAAGAGAGGAGGAAGCAGCACATAATTCTTACCTTAAACGCTCATTCTTGAAAAACTATGGGGCATATTAGCAAGAACCTGCGATAATTATCGCAAAGCTTGCTTAGCGCGCGTTTTTCTATCGCCGGCTATCGCTGGATATTACCGCGGAGATAACATGCTATTAGCAAGGTTTATCTCCAATGCGATAAAATATCCAGCGATAAGCGAAACCTAGCAATAACGCGAGAAATCCAGCGATAGATTCCTCGCGCTAATGCTGGGGACTTAACCTTGCAATCCACCTCCCATTGACTATTATTGTTAAGTCATGCTTTTACCAGTTCTAAAAACCAGCGCTAATCGCGGTTAGCGCGCATATTTTTATCGCTCGCGGTTATTGCTAATAGGCGATAGCGATGTTAGCGACTGTTTTCAGTCGCTGTTAGGTTGGGAACGCCTCCTATGCATGTCATTAGCGATAAATATCGCTGACATGCAAAGCGGCACCCAACCCGGTCGCTTCGCCTAAAGCTGTCGCTAACACCTGTTAGCGACAGCTTGCTAATAGGGCGATGAAAATATCGCCGCTTTAGCGGCAAAAAGTGCCGCTAAAGCGGCGATAGAGCCCTTGATAATATGCCCCTATGTTTAAAAAAAAATACAAAAAGTGTTAATATTCTACAAGCAAAAGATATATTCATTTGGCACGGAAGCATTCACCATACAGATTGACTTCGAAAATGTCTGCTGTTTGTTAGCATGAAAGGTACACACATAGGCTTTGCAAAACAAAATTCACTGAAAAGCACGCTGGGGGTCCTATTCATATATGATTTTTTGAGTACGTAAAGTAGCACTCCTGTAGTTCTTTTGTTTACACTGGCATGTCTTTGTGAATTCTACCCGGATATCTAAATGAGACTATTCAGCGAATATTCAGGTACAATTAGTACTAAAAGAAAGGCCTGTGCAGTCTTTGTTTTTCAAATAATTGAGAGTTGGACGTTTATAGGAAATTCCTGAAGTCCTACTTCCTGTCCTCAAAATACTTTTGTGAATCATCCCTGTACTACTTACTTGGGTTCTATTGGCAGGTAGGTGGAATGTTCGAGTTTTGCCACTAGCGAGGGTAGTGAAACAAACACTCATTCAGAGGAATGCAAACCCACCAGAACATAGGCTCCGTTAACTCTCAGTTAATAATGTCTTGATCACTAGTGTTTCCCATAAAGTTAATGAACTGGAATTTTCCAGATCGTAGTAATAATAAGAGTTTATTTGGGATGGGATGGTCCTACCGAGGTAACATAATGTTATCCCAAAGGGATGAATTTCGGCCCACTAGGAATAATAAAGTATGCTGATGTAAAAAAAATTGTAGATACTTTGTTTACCTGGCTTATTTGGAAAGAGTCAGTAACAAAAAGCATCTACAAGATATATTAACAGTAGGGTGTGCGAAATTTGTGTAATTTACTTTCACGCAATTATGGGAAATGATGGAAAAATTACACAAAATTATGCATAATTATGTAAAATACAAGTCCGTCATTTTGAACTATATTTTAGCTTGAAATGTGCCCCGTGTCAATTTTTACCACGGGGATGCATTTACGCAGCACAGTGAACACCAGCAGCTCACGTTCTGTTATTCTGTTGTTCTTGTGTGCTCATGGCAACTGTTTACCATTGATTGTGCCATTTGCATGTAATTACGCAAAATGGTATAATGACGTAATTTAAGGAATTTTACATAAGAACACACAAATCCTGATATTACCCAAATTATTCCAGTGTCATTTGAATTTCACCCGGGCTTAATTAACAGTTCACCCAAAATATGGGACTGCTATCTGCTGAACAATATTTACAATATCTACAAGATAGTTGCAAGATGTATTTATTTCAATACATATGGACTGTCTTGTTTTTCATTTCTTTCTCAAAATAGGAACTCTAGTCCATAGTGTGAAAATGGCAAATGAAAACTACAGGGCAGGGAGAGAGACATAGGGGTATATTTATCAAGGGATTGTACCTGCCTTGTGTCACGTAGTGAGATGCAAGGCCAGCGCAAGTAGTAAGTCATACTTAAAAAATGACACTTCTACACAAATACGCTGTTTTTTAAGGATTGCATGGGGCAACAGCTCCCGAATCCTGCTGCATCATGCAGGAAGTAATATATGCAATATATGTAATGTATGCATTCCAGCGCCAATCCAAAGCAACCGTAACACAGTGGTATTTATTAGTGTGGCATGGTGTATTATCACAACGCAATGCTAGAAATGTGCCAGAATTGCTGCGCATCGGCAACCCAGGCAGAGGAACTGACACAGTGGCTGTAGTACAAATTACTCACCATCACAGCACACTCTGGCAAGCCCTACTATGCCATAGAGGTCATCATACTGTAACTGGGAGTAGCTTGGAGACTACCATGTAGGCAGCGAAGGAGGAAGGAGCATATTTTCCATCTGCACATATCCCTCATTGACCTCAGGGAGAAGGAGGTCATAAAGTCACACAGACTGCGGAGGGAGTCTATTATGGAATTGCTGTTGAAGATAGTGCCAAGTCTCCAGGCATCAACCGGAAGGACCAATGTTATGCCACCACATGTAAAATTGATGGCTGTGCTGCACATGTTGGCCTCAGGATCCTTCCAAACCATAGTGGCCAGATTGGTAGACATTTTACAGGGAGTATTTTCTGCTTTTCGCCCAACTGTGCTGGATGCCATCATAAAACTTACACCCCAGTACCTTCTCTTCCCAGAAACTACCCAGCAACAACTTGATACCAAGCAAGGCTTCTACACCACTGCTGGATTTCAACATTGCACCTGTACATAAACCACAAGCACAACTACTCCATAAATGTACAGGCGACAGTGGACCATAAGGGAATGTTCATCAATGTCCCTGAAAGTTTCCAGGAAGTACACATGATGCATACATCTTCCATCACAGTACCATCAGTGAGCAGTTTCAGAATGGCAGATATGGGAATGGCATACTCATTGGTAAGGAAAGCACAAATATACATTATACCAACTAAGTATTTGTAACATAAGACATGATAGCCACATCTGTGTCTGGATCTTTTATTATGTACACATAGTGGGAGTAACTTACTCCAACATGTAGTTGATGATGTTCCATTGTGGGATTCCCTCACTGATCCTGCAATGGAAGAAAGAAAATTCCCACAGTGAGAAGTATGGTGTTATCTCACACTATATGAGTGGACAGAACCACAAATTCTGCAATGTCGAATAAATCAACCGACAAATCATTTGGTCCACAATTAAATCTCAGCAAACTTTGAGATATGTGTATGTACAATGGTGTTACAACTCTAGATAATTTGTCAATGTTCCACTAAAATAACGTTAGTTGAACAAATCGTAGTCTGATATAAGTATCAGGAGCACAAATGGAAAAATAACTTCCAAATTCCCTGTATGTCAGCCCCTGAAAGTGTAGCATCAAATCTTGTGTAAATGTCAACTCTTGGTACATATGTGATACCAAAAGGACAAATTTCACCTAATTATGAGGCATTCCAACATTTGAGGTCCAAACATAAACATAGATAATAAGCCAGATTGACATACCTCATCAATGTGACAGCTGAACAATCTAGAGCCTCAAGTTGCCTACATTTCCTGCATCTCAGTCCATCAATCTAAAACTGACACAATAAATAGGCTGTAAAATATGTCATACACTTCGAAATAGCCCAGGTGATTGCAACCAAGGTAAGTATCACAGTGTACTCATAATCAAAATCTGAACCCTCACATGCTTAATAATTAATGACAGAATCAAGGCATATAAGTACAGAACCACCTACAAGGCATAATCACATACATGTGAATACAGAATGTTTTGTGTACAGGTCTGTAGTATAAACTCACTTATATCTACATCATGTTGTCTGATACAAAAAAGGACTAAGTTCCCATACCTATGTGTCAATCTAACTTCAGTCAGACATCTTGCCATACAAAAAGCATTAGCTGATGTATGAATAAAGTAAACCCAATTTAAATATCCATGTTCCGTGTTGAAAATTGGTAACAATTACTAAGCAAATAGCCATGCTAAAATATGCAAACTAATCTAAGGCGATGCAACTCTTATGTAGGCAAACAAGGACATCATAGGTGATAAAAGGACAAATATGTGTGTGAGTGTCAAACATGTTGGCAATGTCACTACCTATATAGGTCTAATGTATGAAAGAATATCTGTTCATAAGTTTGATACTTTACACACATATGGAGTGCACTTCTCCTATAGCTTATAAAATAATTCTAAAGTACTTATCATAGTAATCTTCTGGCTAAACATGAAAGGATGTTGATATGTTAAATGTTCTACACCATTGACAATATGTTCAATGGCACATATAGGTTGAAGATACATGTGCAAAGCAATGGTCAACAGTGCCTAATACTTATCTGTCAAAAGTTAAAGAAATGTGCATGAGTTTGCCTTCAAACATAACAAACCTAGGGGCATATTTACAATGGAACTGCGCCACCAGAACGTCACTGTTTATGATGCTCCAATGGCGCAATGCCCTGCACCATATTCACAAGGGGGCGTGGCTTAACTCCGCTTTGTAAATATGGTACCCTTTCACGCAGGTTTCTGCATGAAAGGGGAGTGCAATGGGGGTTGTTGTGAACATTCCATCACAACACCCTTTGCTTTTGATGCTGCCCAGATATACAAAGATCTGTAAAGCAGGCATTAGATTGGCACAACGACGAGAAATACCTTTATTTCTCCTCGTTTTTGCTTTTTCTATGAACATAGAAATAGCCAAATGCCTTTATTGATTGTATATGTGCAGGAAGGTGTCCCTTCCTGTACATAAACAACCTTTAAATAATGGTGATATGCTACTTCTATGTGTGCTGCAGAATGCAGTGCACATAGAAATAGCAAATCACCATTATTGATTGCTTATGTGCAGGAAAGGAGCCCTTCCTGCACAGAAATAATCATTCCCTGCCACACAGGCACCCTTGCATTATGGCGCAAGTGTGCTTGTGTTGGTGCTAGGCAGCTATTTTTAGTGCCAGCGCAAGGGAAAACACTGGGGTGAGCCAAGTTGTTGTAAAAACGGCACATCCCTGCGTTTTTTAAATCGTGCAGTGCGGTACTACAAAATTTGCCGCAGTGCAGCGCTGCACCATTTCCGTTGATATGCCCCATAGTTAGTTATGTCTAAGTAGAAATATACCAAATCATTGACCGTTGGTATTTTCCACTTTTTAGGTGACCCAGGTTATGGTTTGCAGCCATGGATTATGATCCCATTCCAAAATCCACAGATGGAGGGTCAAAAAAGTATGACTCTGAGCAAAAGAAGAAATGTTGTGGGGTGAATGTTTGGGTTCCTAAAGTCCCATTACCACTTACTCGACAAATCTGGCGGTAGACTCCGTTACTCGCTTCCTATGGTCTGCAAGAAAATCCCAATGTGTGCAATATTGCACAACATTTGTCTGAAAACCAATGTGCCATGGGACAATGAGACAGAAATCCCAAATGAACTGGAAGAGGAGGATGAAACTGATGCAGGCATAGAGCACAGAATGGCAGGTTGTGAGAGACACGACCAAATAGTTGCGTTTTGTTTCAAAATAAAATGAAAATGATGGTAATAATGATATAAACTATGTCAATCTATCAGCCAAATAAATAATTGATTTAAATTCATCCATTGTGTGGTGTTTGTGTGAATGTCAAGTTACATATAACATATATAGTCATTCACATCTCAACTAGATGTAGGCCTCAACATGTATGAATCTTGATTTCTGAGCTGTTGACAAACATGGGGGCATATATTAACTAAGAACAAATCAATGAAGCAAGGCAATGTGATGAAGTGCACTGCGTGAAAGGAAGAGGCCAGGATTGTCCCATATCTGAATAGATATGGGGCATTCCTGTCTTCCCTCTCTTATGCAGTGCAGTGCAGAACAGAAAGCTGTCTTGCTGTGTTCTGCTGCATGAAAGTGTGTTCAATGTGAAATTAAGTGTATAATGGGTTACAATGTTCCCAATAAGTCAGTCCCCAAGGCAATCTTCAAATTCATGCATGTTCCACATATGGATTAGCATGCAGAGTGGCAGCACATTGCTGGAACAAATGTTGCAGCAGATACCACCACAGATCATGGGAGACATTTGTCCTGGCCAAAGGCATATCCTCAGGTATAGATGTCAAAATGTCATTTGTAAAGAGTGCATTCATGCATATGTGGGGCGCCACAAAACAGCACACATGTAATAACTTTCCAGGGCTGCTTGATGTGAACTCTACATTTGCCCACACTTGATGCAATACAAACTTGCTATGCTTTGCAGAGCAATGCAAGGAGGCTCAAAGGCCCGTACTAAAACATACTTTAAACAGTTCAATCAGTATTTTGTAAAGCACTGCTATTCACCTGTAATGGTATCCAGGCTCTTAGTTGCAGGCCTCAGTCAAACAGCCAGGTCTTGAGTCTCTTCCTGAAGTCTCAGGGAGGGCGATGTCCGTTGGTGCAGGGATAGGCTGTTCAAGGACTTGGCAGTGAGGTAGGAGAAGGAACAGCCTCCACTGTGAGTTTGACGGATTCATGATGTCTGTGTGAGGGTGAGGGAGGAGGAGCAAAGGTGTCTGGATGGTTGGTGGAAGTTCAGTTGGTGGTTTATGTATGCTGGTCCTTGGTTGTGGGGGACTTTGGAGGTGTGTGTCAGCATCTTAAATTGGCATCTTTTGTGGACAGGGAGCCCGTGGAGGTTCACGTAGGAGTGATGTGGGTCCGTTTGGGTAGTTTGAGGATGAGTCTAGCTGCTGAGTTCTGTATTGTCTGGAGTCTTTGCATGAGATGGGTGGTGGTTCCTGCATACAGTGTGTTGCCGTAGTCCAGCTGGCTGGTGACTAGAGCCTGAGTGACGGTTTTCCTCATGTCGATGGGGAGCTATTTGAAGATTTTTTGGAGCATGCAGAGAGTGTGGAAGCAGGTGGAGGAGACTGCATTCATCTGTCATTTCATAGTGAGTTTGCTGTCCAGGATGATGCCAAGGTTGTGTCCATGGTCTGTTGGTGTGGGAGTGGGTCTGAGTTCTGTGGGCAAACAGGTTCAGTTCTACGTGGAGGTGTTGCTCCTAAAGATCAGCACTTCGGTCTTATTGGTGTTGACCTTCACGCAATTCGTCTTCATCATGCAGTTGTCAAAGTTGGTCTTCGTGGTGGAGGAGTCTGCTGAAAGCAAAAAGATTAGCTGATTATCGTCGGCATAGTAAATGATGTTGAGATGATGGGTTCTTAAGATGTCGGCCAGTGGTGTCAAGCAAGTGTTGAAGAGGGTGGGACTGAGAGATGAACCTTGAGGACGCTGCAGATGGTGGGTGCTATTTGGTGCTGAGTTGAAGGGTGTTAGGCCGATTCTCTGCGTTTGTCCCGTGAGGAAAGATGCAATCCATTTAAGTGCATCTCCCTGGATTCTGTTGTGGTGCAGTCTCTTGAAGAGTGTGTGATGGGATACGGTGTCGAACATTGCAGAGAGGTTGAGAAGGATCAGGGCAGCTGATTCTCCCCTGCCGAGGAGGGTGAGGATGTCGTCCATGGTGGTGATCAGGGTGGTTTCAGTACTGTGGTTGGCGCGGAAGTCAAATTGAGAGGTGTCAAGCAGGTTGTTTTTCTCCAGGTGTTCAGTGAGCTAACAGTTGATGGTCTTCTAAAGGACTTTTGCGGAGAATGAGATAAGTGAGATGGGGCGGTGCTCATGAATGGATGGGATTCATGATGGCCATGGTGTTGTGTGTGGTGAGCTGTTCCCATTGCCGTAATCAGAAGGTTGGGAGTGGCCTCCATAGCAGTGAGAAGGCTGCAAAGGTCGTGGGATGGGATTCGAAGTTGCTGTAGATGAAGGATATCTTTTGTGGAAGTGGTTTGCTAGGGATTTGCAGAGATTCTGTGAGGTTGGGATCATGTTTTCGGTGGCCATTGGGCAGTAGAACTCTCTGACAATGCTGAAGATATCCTTGTTGTGGTTGGCACTTGCTTTGATGCAGATTGTTAGAGTGTCTTTTTTGCATGTTTGAGGTATTGTTGGTATTTATCGAGGGTAGACTTGAAGGTGACTAGGTTTGAGGTGTCTCTGCTGGAGCACGATCTTCTCTCCAGTTGTTTGCAGCTGTGTTTCATTGTCCCAAGTTCTGGTGTGTTCAAACTGGCTTGTTTGGTGGCTCTGAAAGTCTTGGCTGTTTTAAGGGGGGCAACTCAGTTGGCTCAGTTAGTTATCCAGGTGGTGAAGATCTGGGCAATCTGTTGCAGGTTGGTTTTGGGGGCAGGCTCGGTGGTGTTGAGGGCGTCTGTCCATTGGGTCTGTGTCACTTTGCTGCAGCTGCAGAAGGAGGAGTTGGGAGTCCTGGTGTTGGTGCACAGTGGTCCTGCGATGGTGAAGTGGACAATGCTGTGGTCGGTCCAGGTGAGTTCTGTGGTATGACTGTATTTGTTTCTGTTGCTGGCTGCGAATATCAGGCAAAGCGTATATCCTGCTCTGTGGGTGGAGTCAGTGACTAGCTGGGTGAGGCCGACGTTGCTCATGCGTTTCAGGAAGTTGGCAGAGTTGGTGTCTGTGGGGTCATCAAGGTGAAAGTAGAGGTCGCCGAGAAAGATGGAGTGCTTGGACTTGATGGCTAGAGGGATAATGAAATCAGTGATGGCATTGCAGAAGGTGTGGCAGGGTCCAGGGGCTCTGTAGGCAAGGATGCCTCTGATGGTCAATTTCCGTCGGTCTGGAGTTGGAAGCTGAGGTGTACCATGATCGGTGTGGTGTCATCTCTGGTGGTGGTGCAGCGGATAGTTTCTTTGTGGATGGTGGCAATGCATCCTCCGTGTTTGTTGGTGCAGTCTTGGTGTATCATATTGTAGCTAATGGGTTTTGTGATGGCGATGATGGGGCCAGAGCTTGGGTTGAGCGAGGTCTCTGTGATGAAGATTACGATGGGGGAGAGGGTGATGATTGTGTCCCAGATTTCGGTGGCATGCTTGCAGTGAGATCGGGAGGTGAGCAGGATGCATTGGAATGGTTCTGGGCAGTTGAGTTTGGTGGGGTGGGCTTGAAGCGTGTTTCCTTGGGGGTGGCCAGTCCTGAGTTGCAGGTGAAAAGGCAGCAGTGGCAGGTGAACAGTCCTACCTTTGATCACGGAGATGCAATGCAGCATTCTTCATTGACGTGTGTGTGGTTCAGGAGTCGGAGTTCAGCAGCGGAGTTCCTGTGGATGGGAGGACGGCCAGGGTTCCTGGTGCTGGGCGTGGTCTGGCAAGGACTAAACTGCTGAAGTAGCAGTGCGTGGCATTTATCTGAAAAATAAGACAAGGAAGATGTTTACCAACCATCACATCACTTCAGGAATACAGAGATGTGTAATGTTTGAAGCATGTATGTCATAGTGAAAGCTTGACGACATACACACATTTTTGTAATATGGTGCAATGGTGGTTACTATCTGCAACACACTAGGGCGGGTCTAAAAGGCCGCAAAAATAACACCATAATAACTTCAAATGGCTTAAGGCATTGGCACCAATACGCTGGTCAAATAATTGTGCCTGAAAGACATTTGTCCATATATCCTGGTTACAATACATACATACTCCAGTGTACCCCACAAGTATGTCAATGCCAAATTTACAACAACAACTCATGACTGGTACTCACTGCAAAAGGGACTGACAACCCTACTTCAGAACGCAGTCTCCAATTCAATCCAGACTCCACGTTTAAAAGAGTAGTAAAATCTGCAACAAGAAATCTCACCATTACTCTAAATGCAGCTGCACGGGCAAAATACTATTTGCAATGAACTTCACAAAATGTATTGTTACTCAATCGATTATTGCACCATAAATTTTCTCATTCATTCCCCAGGATCGGACAAATTGCATACCCTTTTCAAAGCTCATTAACCTGATTTGACCATGCCCTGGGTGGCGTTGTTCCATGCGTGCTCACTCGTATTTTAAAAAACACAGATTACTGTGAATGTGAAACACCAACTTCAGGCGTTCCACATTCAGTCTACTGGTGCATTAAAATAAATGGCATTAAGTAGCCACGAGACAATGGATCTTACTCTTGAAAGTTTGTCATAGTTCTCCACAACAGTCTTGCCATTCACTCGCTGTTCGGGAGCTGTCAGCAACCGGAAGCGAAACTTCACATTCGCATAACCGTCCATTTTTACCAAAGACAATAACATCCAGAAATGTAATTGATGACTCGCTACTGAATGCACTGCAGTTGTGTATCAATTGATGATGGTGGGAGGGAAGAACATTTATGATTCAATTTTGTGTTTGGTCTTCTGTGTGTGACAAAAAACCAAAAGCGTTTGTATGATGCTTCAAAAAAGATTAAATAGTGATCACTTTTCTTGAAGATAGCATCCATGGATTAATTTGAGTTTTGAAGGTTTAGTGAGTTTTGGCATTTGTGTGTTTGTGTGACTTTTAGGTGGCTCAGCCTTACTGACTTTATGAGCCCATCCCCTTTGTTTGGTACAACTTTTAGAAAGTTGGCATTTACTTACTTTACCCATGTTGTGCCTTCTGTCTGTCTCTGGAATACACATCTGGGGAGGGTGATAGCTGGTTTCCTGCGTAACATCTAGACAGTCACACACAAAGAAAGGGTAGGTGTGCCTGAATATTTACCTGCATGCAGATGGGCCATCCTGTGCAGGATGGGAGGAAAGAGTTGACACTTACAAATGAAAGGGCTGTGTCCTGTTCCCACACAAATGACTAATTACCTTGCTGTAGTGTGTCAGGTGCCAGGGCAGCAAGGAAGAACCTCTGTGAACTGTGAAGCTTTCCTTGAAGTATCCCCCAATTCAAAGGCACAACTGGGTATAAGTACTGGACCTCTGGCACTACCACATCAGTACACTTCTGGACCTGAGACTACTCTGCCAGGAAGAAGAGCTGCTATGCTGCTGAAAGGACTGCTACTCTGCTGGACTGCTGCTTTGCTGAACTCTGCCTTGCTGTGCTCTTTTCTTGCTGAGCTGCCCAGCTGCCTGCTGTTCTGCTGCCTCAGGAGAAGGACTGGACCTGCATCACTTAAACTCAGAGTATCTAAGAGCTTGCTTGCTTGCCTCCTGTTCCCAAGTCTCAGGGATATCAAAGACTTGAACCACCTGCATCTGCTCCTGGACTCTGCAAGCTGTGTATCTGCACTGCCAAGTGGTACCACCCCAGTCCTGGACCCTTGGAATTAGGACTAAGGTACTTTACCTTCTGTGGTCCTCATCGGAACCGATGCACAGCGGCCTCAAGCCCTGAAAAGCCTTGCCAAAAAGCTCCCCGGTATCTACATAAAGCCCCACAAAGCCTCACCACCCAGCTACCCAGGACCAAAGCAAAGCAACGGCAAGCCCTGCAAAGCCTCAGCGCACTGGTTCTCGGAACCAACGATGGACAATGCCAAGCCTCGCAAAGCAACACCACACAGACCGCGCACAAGGATTTGAGGTACTGTGTTCAGCGGGCCCATGTGGGTCCCTGTAGCTGGCTCACGCTCCATCGTGGTCAACCTGAACTTGTGACTTTGTCCCTGTCCAGCATAACCAGATAACCATAGTTGGCACTTTGTGCTTTTATGTGCTATTGTCACCTAAGTCTTTAAAATTGCATATCTCAGGATGTACTTATTGCGTTTTTGTCATTTTGGTCTTGTTTAATTTATAAAATCATAATCTATTCATCTAACCTGGTGTGCAGTCTTTTTGTAGGGTTTTCACTGTGCTGTTTTATGAAGTGTTGCACAAATACTTTACACATTGCCTCTTAAGTTTTTTTATTTTTTTAAAACTTTTATTTATTGGTTTTTCTTGTACATAGTCAGACAAGCATCACAGTGCAAATATGGAACATTAACAATACCAGTGCGTGTACCGTTTCATTGATTATTTCTGTGATACAACCCCATCTCCACATAACTGAGCATTTATATATTAAAATTGCATGCATTATGTTACCAATGTGGCAAAGGTACATCCATAAACCCATCTCTCCAACTAGTCTACTTCTGCAATAGTTATACCTTGTTATGGAACTTCATCCCACCCCTTCCCTATCTTGTTTTGAAATAACATCATCATTTTGTACCATGAACGTCCTGTAAGGGCCCCATATATCCTTGGGTCTGCATTTTTTTGGAAGGAGGGCATTGTAGTTGTCTGAGTGCGTGGAGCAAAAAGCCAGGACCTTATACCATTCTGCTTGCTTAGGAAGCGGTCCGCGCATCCAGCGCATGGCTGTTCTTCGCTTTGCTAGTAGGAGTCCTATGGCTGCCAGTTTGCGTCCTGTCTTCTTGATGTCTCTATCGTAACCCGGGAGTGCAACAAGTGGAGTTTCTGGAACGGTAAGCTCCAACATTTTTGCTAACACTAGGTATACTCTCCTCCAGAACTCTCGTATTCCAGGGCATTCCCATGACAAGTGCAAGAACCCCGCAACCACGGCCCTACATCTAGGACATCTATCGTCATCTATCAGCCCATATTTTAATAGTCGGGAGGGGGTGTAGTACGATCTATGCAGATATTTATAATGTATCAGCCTATGGCGTCCATTCTGTGATGTGGACCTAGTATTCATAAAGCATGTTGCCCATTGAGCTTCAGTAATCTCCACTCCAAGCTCTTCCTGCCATTCTCTTTGATATTTGTGCATTATAGGTGTAGCCTTGACCCTGCCTTGCGCATAAAGTGTGGAAATGCCATTCTTAGGGGAGTTGGCCTTCGCTAAGTATGTGAGGCTCCTCCATGTCATCCCCCAACACAGCACGGAGTGCCCTACGAGCTCTGTGAAAGTGATAAGCATCCAGTGTCATTGGGTGTGCTGTCCGCTCTTGTATCTGCTCCCAGGTTTTCACCACCCCGTCATGGAATAAATCCCCATACGGTCAAGTTGTAGCTTATGAAGCGATTTTAGCCCTCCTTTGTCTTTGCACAGAGGAAACCAATCACACCATTCTATCGGCCATGCGGGTGAGTATATTAGTGTGAGGTGCAGGGATCCTGCCACGTTTTTCATTTGGGTGCATGTACAGCCAGTAAGATCTATGGTCCCTGTGGACCGGCGAGCCCCCCACGTCAGTGCGCGGGGTAATGGATATGGATGGACTGAGTTTCTTTCTATATACAGCTGTGGGAGGTCTTTGGGACCGTGGATCCAGTAGTAGGAATGTAATATTTGCGCTGCTCTATAGTACCCTTCTAGATCAGGTGCATTGAGGCCGCCTTCTGAATAGCATTTAGTTAATGTCTCCCATTTGATCCGGGGCTGTTTGCCAGCCCATGTGAGGCGTATCAATAATGAACGGAGGGTCTGAAAGAGTGTTCCGGGCAACATGATTGAAATATTGTTAAACAAAAATAAAAAACGGGGAAGCACTATCATTTTTATTAAGGCTATGCGTCCCTTAAGCGATAATGGGAGTTTGATCCATTTTTCAATGTGCTCTTTTAGTTTTTGTATTGCACGTCCGTAATTTTCACATACTATGATTTCCGGGTCTGTGTGCACTTGGATCCCCAGATACCGCACTGGGTCCGTAGTCCACTCTATTGAGTAGTCTGTCTGGGTGGGCTGTGTGCTACTAGTTAAAGGAAACAGAAGGGACTTGTGCCAATTGATTTTCAAGCCAGAGTGCTGTCCGAACAGTGTGACTTCTGGAGCATTGGGTTTAGATTTAGCTCTGGGTTGCGGATGTACAGCAGGGTATCGTCTCCATATGCCGCTATTACCAAATTATACTGAGGGGACCGAATGCCCCTGTGCGCATGGTATTCGCGCATGGCGCATGCTAATAGTTCTGCAACCAGGGCATACAGTAGCAGCGACAATGGGCACCCCTGCCTGGTACCACGAGTTATTGTTATAGGCACTGAAAGTTGCCCGTCTATTCTAATGCGCGCAGTGGGGTCCTTATATAACACTTGGATTAGCTCTAAGAAAATATCCCCAACCTTTTGGAGCACAGCATACAGAAACCGCCACTCGACAGAGTCGAAGGCTTTTTCTTTGTCAATAAAAAGGGCTGCCGCTTTGATCTGTGGATCAACGCGCGCGATTGTACCAAAAAGGGTTTGTAGATTACAGGCAAGTGAGCGTCCGGGCACAAATCCTGCTTGCTCTTGTCCTATCAACTTTGGTAGTAGTGGGGCCAGTCTGTTAGATAAGATGTTTGCGTAGAGTTTTGTATCTGTATTGAGTAATGAGAGGGGCCTATAAGAGGAACAATGTTCGGGGGATTTCCCTGGCTTGAGTAGAGTAATAAGAGTGGCCTCACACATAGAGGGGGGCATAAAACCATCCTTTGCCATTTCTTTAAACTGGGCCATAAGATATGGCAATAGACGATCCTGATATGCCTTATAAAATGCCACTGTCAGGCCATCTGATCCCGGGGCTTTTTCGTTAGGCATACTCTTGAGGGCTGTCGCTATCTCTGTGGGGCGGAGCAGGGCCAATAATCTTTTCCTGTCTGAGTTATCAAGCCACTTCATCGCGATATTCGCCAGATATTCCTCATCGGTGTCTGTAGTGTTCGATTCCCGTGTGGTGTATAATGTTTGATAATATTCTTTAAACATCTCGACTATGTCAGGTGTACTGCTGGCCATGTTTCCCTCATTATCATAGATTTGAACTATGTCATTCTTGCCTCTAGGAGGGCGTGCTAATTTATCCAACACTGAGCTGGGTCTGTCGCCCTCAGCGTATATTCTGGCTGTGGCATATTTCCCTAAATGTTTTTCCTCATCTGCGGCCAAGTCATTAAATTTGTCTATTTGTGACCTAATCTGTGCTAGTAATTTTGCTTCACCAGTTTTTTGGAATTGCTTCTCTAGGGTTCTTAGATTGGCTTCTACCTTATCCAGTTGTGTTTTAATCGACTTGAGTACCCCCGCATGTTTCGAAATGGCCATTCCTCTTATATACACCTTAAACGTTTCCCAAATGGTGCTCATCCGGGGGACACTACCTACGTTCTTTATAAAAAACTTGTCTATAGCTACTCCTAGCTCGTTATGAAAAACCTGATCCAGTAACGAGTATTGTGGAAAGCGCCAATTAAACGCTTCGCCTCGGGCTCCACCGAGAGCCAGGGTCAGAACCACACGGGAGTGATCAGATAGGGTGCGCGCCAAATGTGTACAATCCTTTATTTGTGTTAACAACTCCTTTATGGCATACCAGTAATCTATCCTGGTATGTGTATCATACTGTGATGAATAATGCGTGTATTCTCTGCCGAATGGCGAGCGGCTTCGCCATACGTCTACTACACCCTCTGCTGTCACAATGTCCTCGATTGCCCTGGCTGCTCTACATGGACGCCTCGGCAGTCCCTGTGACCTGTCAAGATCAGGGTCCTGTATGCAGTTTAAGTCCACCCCCCAAGTTGCAGCTCATGTGAATGTTCGGCAATTTTCCTATGTAAGGTATAGTAGAATTAGAGGTCATCGTTATTTGGCCTGTAAATGCCCACTAACAGGATGTGTAGATTGCCTTTCCTGCATTTCGCAATTACAAATCTGCCCTGTGTGTCCACTACAAGTGCACTCACATGCAGTCCGGCATTCCTACGTGCCCAAATCAGTACTCCTCTGGAGTGTGTATTAAACCCAGCGGCTATACAGGTGCCCTTCCATCTATTCGCTGACAATACCTTTGAACCTGGGGGGAGATGAGTTTCCTGCAGTATTGCTATGTCTACGCGATGTCTTTGCAAGTACGCTATCACTTTCCGCACTTTCCTATGATCATTTAAGCCCCTTACATTCCATGACATGAATTTTAACATGGGGTCAACTCTATTGTTACCTTTTGCTTGCATTGTGTTTTCTTTCAAACATTGTAAATTGGTATCTACTACAATACATAGTGTTAAAACCGTACATCACACACACATATCAACCTGCGTTGCCTACTGACAAGAAAACTGTATTTACCCGGCACCCCCACCCACGCCACAGCTTGGTTTGTCACTCCAGGCTAGGATGAACTGGTAGCCTCCCGCCCAACCCAACAATAACCAACGTTGCTTCCCAATGTTTCTTACACCTTAGGGGCAGAGGCTGCCCAACTAACTTTACTCAAAGATGGCCTCCGTTCGCCGAACTTTCACTATACAATCCAATATAGAATAATTGCTGCTACCTCAACTTCTGTCATACTCTGCAGTACACTAGTATATTAACTGTATACTGAACTTACAAATTGTCCCTTTGCAGTCAATTATCTGACCTGTTAATGGTCTAACTTAAATAACCACATCTATGTATTTTAATTACATCACCCGGAAACTGACTGCGGCACACTAAACATCCAGAAGAGTTCCGAATTCAGCTACTGTTCATTCCATGGATTCTTGTACGGCATCTCCACCTTCAACGGATCTCTGCGGTCGACTTCCTCTGCGCTCTTTTTCCAACTTCTTTAAGTCTTCTTGTAGTGCCTGCGGATCTGAATACAGTTTATTTTTCCTGTTAATTGACACTCTTAATGTGGCCAGGTACAACATAGCATAATCGATCTGCAGTTCTCTAAGTTTCTTCTGCGCAGGAGCGAACTGTCTGCGCGCCTCTTGCACTTGTGGCGTGAAATCTGGGAACAGAGCTAGCTCAGAGCCCTCGCACGGCAATACAGGTAATTCCCAGGCGAGATGAAGCGCTGAGTCTCTGTCCCTGTAGTTTAGTAATCTCGCCACTATGGGCCTTGGGGAGCCCCCGGGGGAGGTCTGGGGCCAGCGACTGGTGTGCACGCTCCACCATGAACGTGGATGAGAATGTTTCGCGGCCCAGGAGCGAAACCAGGAGCTGCTCAAAGAATGTTTCCATATTGCCGGTAGCTGTGGATTTCGGCAGACCCAGAATACGTACGTTGTTGCGCCAGGACCGCGCCTCCAAATCCTCAGTTTTGTTGCGCAATGCCCCCATGGCTTTTTCCATTTGCTTTTGTGTTGCCCCCAATGATGTCTGTGCATCTTCCGCCTCCGATATGCGATGCTCCGCCATATCTAATCTTTCAGCGTGCTTGTCTACGCGTTCTGACATCCTGTCCATACGAAATGATAAGGAATCAATTTTACTATCTATTGATGTCAAGCTTTGTTGCATGGCTGCTAACATTTGGCGAATATCATCCACCGTATCTGAGTTGCCACCAGCCTGAAACGTGGGCGGGAGAGGCGCGTCGTCTTCATGTGTCCCCGCGGCCCTGCGCTTCTCAAAAGTCAGCCCGGGCTGCATCTTGTCTGTTTTGCCTATGATTCTAATTGCCCCTCGGCGCTGCAAATGCTGTTTGCGGTAATGTAATGTTCTTATGAGGGCCCAGCACCTCTCACACTAACTCTAGCAATATGGAGCGTTATGGGGGGATGGGCCAGGCAATCACCAGGCATTTGTAGTTGTTGTGCTGTGGGATCCCGGTTCCCCAACCGTTGGTGCTCACTCCATGCTCTTCGTGTGGCACCGCTGTTATTTCTGTGTCACTGGGCCCCCCGGCAGCACCGCAGTCTCTGCTCTCACTCACCAATTAATTCAGGTTGTTATTTGCTCAGCCCAGGCCGCTCGCCGCAGCGCACCACAGTACTTTGTCCCAGAGAGCCCCAGGGCACGATCTTCCTCGGGGGGATTGCCTCGCCTCACAGGGAGTTCTTTACAGAGGCCCTGGAGGGACTGCGGCCATCTCCGACAGAAGAGCCGGACCGCGGCGCAAGGCAAGTACCTACTGCTTACACACCCTGGTCTCCTCCACGGCTCCGAGGCGCCAACTCCACATCAGGTTCAGGGCCGCAGCAAGCCGTCCAAAGTTCCTCGCGGGCTGACGCCGTACACCGCAGCTGCGCACGTCTCTGCAGGCCTCACAGCTCGGCGGGTGATGAAACGCCACTCACAGGTTTTCGGTCAGTCCAGAAGTACTCTTTTCGAGCGCATGGGTTAGAAGGGATTCCCCCGAACAAACCCTGGCGTGCGCTGTCACGGATTAATGCAGATTCCTGAAGTATTTTTGTGGCGGCTCACAGAGCGATTTCAGGCTGCGGCCATCTTGATTCGTGGCAAGCTACGCCCCCCCATTGCCTCTTAAGTTAAGCCTGACTGCTCTGTGCCAAACTACCAGAGGGGGAGGACAGGCTAATTTAGGTTGTGTTGTGACATATCTTGACTAGGATTGTGGTTCCTGCTTGGTACAGGTTGCATACCTCTGCCAACCAGAACAGTGGTGTAGCAAGGGGGGGGTGGTGGGGGTGGTCCGCCCCAGGCGGCCTGAGTTTTGGGGGCAGCAGCCTCCCCCCTCTTACCTGCAGCCATGCGGAGCGGTCTTCACGGGAATCACCATCACCCCCTTGCATGGCGTCAAACACAGTGAACGCCACAGGCGCCTGAACGTCTAGCTACGCCACTGAACCAGAAACACCAATTTCTAACAGTACAGATCAATATCACAATTTATTTGCAATGTGTAGGTACCTTATGATGCTCAAGGCAAAACAGAGTGACTCCAGGTGGTAAATGTATCAAACTGTTACACAAAGCAACATAGCTGGCATAAATGCAGTTTTGCTTTACAGAGAGCTACCACTCTTGATGCTAAGTAATGCTAAGCAGCCCTTTGTTCTAATGAGTATTACCATTCAGAGATTTTGACATATGATGTAATACGCTTCAGATCTTTTACCTCCTGCCAGATCAGCCCTGTGACTAGCTGCATTCCATGGTCTGAAATTGTATACGAATATGTGTAAGGGTGTCTTAATGTGCCATGACACTGGAATGTGACAGATTTGGAAGTGTGTGCAGTTGCTCTACATTTAATGCAATGTCTCAATTTTTGGTTTGCAGGTAGATATTGCCCATTCACCAGAGGTGACGTTGACAGCTTCTGGGATACTGATGCGCAAAGTAAGTATTATGAGTACATAGTTGTAGCTCTGTGATGTGTGTGTGTGTGTGATCCATGATAGTTGTAGCAGTGGGCTGTGGATGGGGAGATATATCTCACCTGCCAACAAATCACTCAGAATCATTGAGCAAACACAACATCACCTGTCAAACGTTGTACAAAAAACAAGGAGGTGTGTGCATGTGAATTTAGTGTCAACATAAATGTGGGTAAGTGTTTCTGCAGTACCCTACTTGAAATATGGGGATGGTATACCTGTGAAAGTACCTGTGTATCATGCCTAACAATACTTTGCATAAACATTCATGGTAGTTACCGGATTAGTCATCACATTGCAATCATTGAACAACAGATGGATGCTGGAAATGTGCCAGCACAATCCCAACTTTGGTTGTATCCTGGAAAAAGGTACAATTGACATCTCAACATGTGTTGCCCAGGGGTGTGAGTCATTTGTATGACATCTAAACATTCCCTCAGTATTGCCACTTACCAGAAGTTTGCTGTTGTAATCCTGTCTCAGGGGTGACTGAGCCTCCATCAGAGGTGGCCATGTCAGGCCTATGTGGAATTGTAGAATGGAGTGACAGTGGCCCCATTACACTGATTCCCTGGAGGCTGCATAGATGTAGGGCTGCTCATGTATCGATCCAAAGTTTGCTCTGTTACAATAGCTCTCAGCCCATCTAATGCACATTGTGAGAGTAGATGTACACATGGCAAGGAACTTGCGCTGTGGCCTAGCAGCTGTACCATGGATGGCAGCCTGCATATATCAGCACATAGTGGCAATAGCATTGTTGTAAACCAATGCAGCCCCAGTAGGCCTCCCTGCATGTATACCTAGTCATTGGCCTAAGTTTGGCATGCAGGACATATGCTCCAGATTTAACATACATTGGCATATCAATGCTGACCTCATGGGCAGTATCTAACGTATGTGGCATTTATGTCAAGCTGTCATGCAGTGCAGAGTGGCAAGCCACCTTGCTTAACTCCGTGAATGGGCATAACTGCACAGTGATTGCATGATATAGCGCATTCCCATCCTTTCCCTCTGGTGGCATACTTTTGCCTGCCTAGAACCAATGCATGCACCCTTGCATAATGGTATAAGGGGGCCTGAATTGTAAGCAAAATAGTTCTTGGGCAGGTAAGGACAGCTGCCTGCATAAACACACTTCTGAGAGGCTGTTTGCTATTTATTTGTGTGCTGCAGAATGCAACACAAGGAGAATGAGGTAACATAAGTGTTAAATCTGTTTATTTCTCCCAGTTTAGGTTCACCTGTAGACTTGATGCATTATGACACATTTTCAGGTGGAGCACTGATGCTAAATCTGTGAATCCATCAAAATTAGGGTGTTGATGCAGTGAGAAATTCACCCTCCATCTATGGAAAGGCTCCCTGCTGCAGAGTACGGCAAGTCAGCAATGTGCGCTGCCTTGCGTCACTCAAGACGACTTAATGCATGCAGAGCCACACAAGCTGCCATTGCTTACCTTTACACATCTCACTTAGGTTTCACCTTGACCTTGCCCCCCCTGCATGATGCAAGACCAACAGCAAAAATGTACATATCCGGCTTATAGGTATTATTTACCATTGGCACATCTGAATGAGTGGGGAACACTGTGCCTAAATAGATGTTTTGTACACTTACACTGAACTTACTTGGGTTATGTTCACATATAATTGGTGAAGTCGTGGTAATGAAGCTATATTGGGCATTTCAATATACCAAAACTAGTTGTAGGAATGGAGAGGCACTTATGATTGTACTACAAAGTCAGTTATATGTTCTGATTCGTGATGTACATATTATACTGTCTCTAACAAGAGGTACAATGTTCTCCCTAGTTCAAATGACACCTGAAACTGCAAACAAAATTGCCTTGAGATGGGCACAGTATGCCCCCATAAAGAAGATAGTGCATGCCTTCCATAGCATGGGTCGTACTTATTACAAGGTCAAGCCTGCTTGAATTTGGTTCCTACCTTCATTCACCCAGACACCAATGATCACCTGTGCTACAGGTTCTCATCGTGATTCTCAGAGGCCAGGCACATCCCAACCCACCCCTGGACCTTCAGGAGCGCAGCAGCAGCAAGCTACTGGCCAAGCCCAAGTTGGAGGTTATGCACAGGACAGATCTAATGTGTTGCTAATCAGGAGGATGAGAAGAATAGACAAGAGGATTGCCAACTTGGAGAAGAAGCAGAAGTATCAGGGTGACCTTTTGGAGAAATGCCAGAGACACTGGAGCAGATTGCGGCACAGATATAACCTCTCCCATGGCCATCCCCTTCCTTGTTTTTTATGCAGTTTACATAGATATTTTTATTAGTCATAGTTAAAGGTATAGTGTTCAGTGTAGGTTTAGGAATAGTTTAGGTTAGATTTAGATAAGTAAGAAGTATTTATGTAGTGATGTTTTAGTAAGTTTTTATTATGGTAGGTTTTTTGGTGGGTGTGGGGGTTGATGTTTTCTATAAAAATTAAATAAAACAAAAACAAAATACCAAAACAATATATACTTGTTTAGGCTTCTATATGTAGTTAGTGTATGTTTAGGATGTAGTTGTTGTTTGTATTGTACTGCGCTATATTATTAAGAGGGGTGAGAGTAGATGTTTAACTTGTCATTTGTCAATATTGGTTAAGATAGGTTATGTTTTAGATTAAATAGTATAGGCTAGTTTTCATGATAGTTAGTGTAGGTCAGTTAGGGTTAGTTAGTGTTTTTAGATTTTAGGTTTTGTATTTAAACCAATCAATCATTGTTCTGTAATTGGATAATACTTATTTGTCATGAGTTGGTACTATTGAGTTTGTCGAGTACATGATGTTCAACTAGTCATGAGTACATTGTAGGACCATGTTGCATTGTCAGAGTCACATGGACAGCTGTAGGTCTTCCTCACATTAGAGTTATGTATGGAACAATTTCCATACTTTAAACAATGCAAGTGGGGATTAGTATTTGATTTTACACACAGCACAACACAACACAGGGAGTCTCCTTACAGTAGGGCCCTGTGTGAAAGGGAAAGGGCAGGTAAGTGTAGAATTTAACATTTCACTACAGATTGCTGTTCCAAGGCTGTGATGGCACACAAACTGCTGCCCAGCACTAGCACAGATACCCTTGCACCATTGTGCATGGAGGTCTGTGTTGGCTGGTTTGTAAATGTTCAGGAAGCCACACCCACCTGGACAACATCCATCATCAAGTGTAGCACATCATGCAGCTCACCTAGAAAAAATGAGCAAGGATTTTTGTCCAATTGTGTCCCGTTTTCTCTTGCCCAGAGGATGTATAGCATTGTTAAAGTTTCTCTGGTCTGCCACATATGCAAAATTGAATGTACAAATGATGTAATGTGTGTATGCGCTCACACTCAACATATGTAAGGCTTCTCTGGGGCAGAGTAACATAAGTTGGCAATTTTTGCCGGTGTTGCATTACTCAACATTTTATCAGTAGACACAGAGCCAGGCAAGGTGCCATTGCATGTCTTGGTTACTGTCATTCAAGGTATTGGGTTGTCCTTGTGCATCCTTGTGTGTTCCAGGTACAATGCAAATCCATGAGGAATATGGTCATGGGTATCTTGGTAGTATTGGTACAACCATCCAGACTTATGTACTGTTCATTATGCTTTGTGTGAGCAGTGGAGTTTTCACATTAGGTAATAATAATAATAATAATAATAATCATAAAGCACATTTGTAAAGTGCACAGCTACCTCAAGCGAGGTGTCCCGGCGCTAACACGGAAGGCATCAGAGAAGAGGTACTGGGCCGCTAATCCCCTAGCTTAAAGAACCTGGTTTTCAGAGTCTTTCTGAACTCCTGCTCTGAGTTTAACATGCGTAAGTGGGGAGGCAAGTCATTCCACAGTTTGGTGGTTCCCACCGAAAACGATCTCCCCCATGCCTAGCTTTGGAGAAGCGGGGGACAGTGAGGTAGCGTCAGTGATTAGATCTTAAGGACCTGATGGTATGGGTGGACTCCATTCCTCAGGTAGCTAGGGCACCTGCCTGGTTGGCACGAAACGCGATTGTTAGGACCTTGAATTCAATTCTCCTGGTGACTGGGAGCCAATGGAGTTGTCTGAGATGCGGAGAGATGTGATGGCGCAGCGGAACCTTGCAGACAAGTCTCGCAGCTGCGTTCTGCACTACTTGCAGCCTTCTGATCAAACACCTGGGCAAGCCCAGGTAGAGGCCGTTGGCGTAGTCGAAGTGAGAGGTCACAAGGGCATGAAACATGGTTCTTCCGCTTTCAACCGGCAGGAAGTCAAGACATTTTCTGATGGTTCTCATCTTTCCAAAACAGGCAGCCGAGACTTGATGGACTTGGGCCAAAAGGGTCAGGTCTTTGTCCCACCTGACACCTAGGTTCTTAACCGAGTGCTTAGGCACAGGTGGGGTGCCGAGTTCTCCAGGCCACCATCGGCCTGCAGGAGGGGGGAGGCTTGGTTAAAAAATAAAGCCTCCATTTTATCGGCGTTAAGCTTTAAGAAGTTTCCATTCATCCAGGTCGCTATGTCTTTGAGACAGTCTCTGAAAGAATCGAAAGCTGCAGCGGTAATGATGTGTCATGTTTACTTTGCAACCTATATCTGCATGAGTGGAAATGTGTTTTGGCCTTACATGCCTCACACATCCCATTTATAGGTGGTAAGTATGTGTGTGCTTTGCAAAAAAATCTCACTGTGTGTCTATCAAGAAAATGCAGCTTGTTGATACACTCTGACGTTACATTGGCAAACTACACATTTCTCATCATACCATTGCAATGGATTTAATTTATGTAGGTGCACATACAAGACAGCATGTGCGATTGACTTTAGCTCACTCTTCAGCTTCAAAAAAGTGATTTAGGGTATTAGAGGTACATATTATCATGTAGGCTTTTTAGAAACAACCATATGAATTCATAATGGTTAAAAAAATATTTTTTTAATTCTAGATGTGAGTACTTGTTTTGTTATCACAATCAACATATATCCAAAATAATGATGTATTGTGCTTAAACAATTCATTTATTTACACATGTGAGTTCACAATTACATGTGATTATTCTGATCAGTGAGGAGGAACAAATTACCATAAGAAAGTGTAGCATTTTATTTTGAACCACAAGTGGACAAGATTAACTACTACACAAACAAAATGTACTGTACTGGGTTCCAAAGAAGGTGGCATGATGTTCTACACAGGACAATCAGACAAACTGGCCAAGGGGCTCTCACAAATGTTTTTAGGGAAGTTCTTTTTTGAAACTGGGGAACTCTACATCTTCCTCCTCTGATGAGTGTTCTCCCTCCCCTGGAAGTTGTTGAGCTGGAATGGGAGGCAGCTGAGTGATGTTACTAGACTCAGGCACACACACATCAGAGGCAGGAAATGTAACTCCTATGTTCCCAACATCATTTGTGAGTGCCAGTGAGGTAGCATTATGGTCCCTGGCAAAGGGTTTTCTGGTTAGCCAACAAAGCAATGATGTTGCTATTGAGGGCACTCGTTCGTGTTATGAAGGAGTCAAGCATGGCCTCCAGGTACTGAATGAATGTATTAATGGCTTCCAGCTGCCTGACAACTTCACTGGTGTCAGATGTAGAAGGCTGGTGTTGTTGTTCCTACTGCAATATGACACCAACAATGTCAGCTTGGGACTCATTTATCCCATGGATCCAAGAGTAGGTGCCTGTGATAGCCTTTGTCAACCCCTTATTGTACGGACTCCTTGAAGAGTGCCGATTATGGTCTCCATCCCCAACTGGACCTCATCAGCCATTCGCTGCTTAAAAACAATGCAAGGTGACGGACTCGGTGGATAGCACTATCACTATATCTCTGCTACCGTATAAGGATGATGGTGCACAATACTCCAGCACCTATCACCTTTTGGTGCCACTGGTTACAAATTCCCAAAGTACTTTAAGCAATAGGAGGTGCACCAAACACAATACATATAGTCCGTTGTTATTTAATCAATCTCTTCTTTTATTTCGAAATTAGTTCATAAAAAACAGCCAACGCGTTTTGTTCCCCAAAGATAGAACCTTTTGGAACTTCATCAGGGCTTTTGAATAAAATTGTTGTCAGAACACCAAATAATAGAACACAATAGTCCTTTATGAAGAATAGGTTATTCAAAATTTGATAGTTGGATGCAACCATCGTTTTGTCAGACTGAACTTTTTTTTTTCAGAAAATGGCTCGGACACAATAATCCTTGTGGTAAGGGATGAGAAAATTGACCACCGTAATAAGTGGCCGTGTCCTCTTCTCGAATGATCATATGGAACATATATTTCTAAAAGTGTATATGGCCATGTTGTACTATTGTTGCTTTTCACATGGCAGTACATGTACGTTGTTCACACAACCTCAGAGTTAAGTAGAGGGCCCATTTGTGTAAAGTTCACAAAACACAACTTGCTGCCCTGTCTGAAAGAGTGAGTGCAGGACTGGGCCACAGTGTTGTCTGCCTGCACTGATTTAAAATGTTCTCCTTAGCACTACTACAGAGACCATTGAACCATGTAGCAAGGGTGCTTTCATTTACTCTAGTTTTCCATTTGTGGTCCAGCACTAGCCAAGAGATGTCAAATATTGATATACCTCACACTATCCTGCACTCTGCCTTTCTCACAGCACTACACACCAAGCTGCCTTGCTGTACTGTATTGTATGGAATTTGTGCATTATTGCGCCCTAAGGTTCATATTTCACAAACATCCACACAAAGGTACATGCCAAGCCACCTTGCTGCACTGCATGAAAGGGGAAGGGCCTGTACATGCCATAATTCCAATTTTCCTGGGGAATCCTGTAGTTTTCTAGCACACACACAGCCAACTCTGGACCCTACAACACTAGAAGCTAAGGAGGATTCTCTGAAGTGGATAGCCTCCTCCGTATTCGGAACTATGTAACAGCTCAAGCTCACTCCATTCCCTCAGAACCCAAGGAAATTATCTTCAGAGTCCCACAAATCTCTTCACTCAGCCCTAGTCTCTTAAACTTGTACATGACTCCTCTGGCAATCATCATTAAGACCCATGGACTCTACATCATCTATTATACTGATGACACTAAGATTATACAGTAACTCTCAGGAGACACCAACACCATCAACAGTTGTTACATTATGGCACTGGCCAACATGGCTAAGTTTATTTGAGATTAGGTGCTCATAATAAACCAGACAATATAGAAGTGATGACATTCTGCAACATTTACTCACCCTGGTTGCCCACATTACTAGGCCTGAACCTCTCATCCTTCAACCACCCCAGTCAACTGTCCATCAAGCTGGACACCTACCTCACAATTAGACCTCAAATTGCCACTATCACCTCCATCTGCTTTCACATTATTTGCAAGGTCAGACATTTCTTCAAGAGGAAACTATCCACCACACCACTGCTACACTATTACTCAGCCTACCTTGATGCATGCACATCACACATCACCTTAGAAAAATGCATTTCCTCCCCATTTAGACACACTGCCAGTTCAAGGCACTACACTACCAGTTCCCACCTAGCTCACCCATCATCTATGCTTCCATCAACCAATCATGAACCTTCGCTCGGAATCACTTGCACTCACCCACACCCACCATATCCACATGAGCAAGACAGGAGGTGTTTTCATACATGGCAGACTACACCTGGAACAACCTCCCCAGCACATCATAGCTGCGTCAAATATCAATTTGTAGTACGAACTGTAAACCTGGCTCTTTGAGTGATACTACTTGCAGTGCATGCACCTACTCAGCACCTGGAGACCCTCTCCGGTGACACATTGACCATCTACAAAGCCACATTAACTGAATTTGCATTATATTACACATTTAGCTTTCTAGCCCCAACACAAGCAGAATTGCATCATGGTGCAAGGGGGCCTGCATTGGCACTGCCATATCTGCCAAGTTTCTAAGGTCCATTCATGATGTGCTTCTCCAATACAGGTTTTCTACTTTGTATTCTGGAACTAGTAGTCCTGTTTTGTGAAGGGATAAATGACAATAAAAGTCCCAGTATTCAAATGAAATACCTTGACTGGGGCAGCACATCACGCTTGGACCTTGGAAACTTGGAAGGGATTGACTGGGCTGGCATCGTTGGTACTGCCCAAGGAAAGGACAGTTGTGTGAAGGATGAGTTAACATATGGGGCATTCCTGTCCTTTCCCTTTCAAGCAGTGCAGCACACCACAGTGCAGCAAAGTGTGTTGCTGAGTTGCCCTGCATGACCTTTTGCTAATATATGGTCCCTTGTTTTCACTCACCCTGTAGTTTTTGCTGTTCCTCTACTTCAACACTGTCCTGACCTTCCACTCCAGCTTTCAACTCTGTTGGAATGAGGGATGCCACCTGCTCCTTCAATGGATCCACCTCCTCCTGGACATCAGGTCCTCCTCTGGTCCTCATGGCTGCCTTAAGGTTCCTGGCCAGTTTTTCTTTGGTCCTGCATTTGTAGTCTTGCCACCTCTTCTTGCATTACAGGATGGTTCTTTTTGTTTGTGCTACGCAGTTTATTTAATCCATTATGGATTGTCAAGTGGCATCCTTCCTCTCTAAGGGCAATTTTGAGGTGACAAATAGGAGATATTCATTATTTATCACCTCTCTTATTAATATCTGGTTCTCCTTTTTATTAAAATTCAACTTCTTTTTGCCCAGGTTTGATGGCAAGTCTTCTGGGTTGGGGTTGTTACCCTCCTGGCTCCCTGAGACTCCTTCCATGCTTCGCTGTATTGAGGAGTATTGCTGTGTAGATTGCATCACTTTTTCAAGTGCTCCTTCGACGTAAAGCTCTCCTGCCTGACACAATGGTGATTTGCAGCACGTATAGGTGCTTTACGACACGGAAATCAACTTTGTGTCACATAAGGTGTATTTACGTTACAGCACTTTGTGTCATTCCTGAAACCGTTGCGTCGGAATTCCTGACACATCTTTGGTCCTTGAGCCGTTATGTGCCATACCATAAATACAGCAAACACAACAAGATGATGGACGGAGTGCTGAAACTCTTCAACCACTCACCCCCATTCAAGATATCTGGGTTAAATCCATCATTCTTTTGCTCACTATGCCACCACAGTATGGACCCAGCCATATGCACATCAGTCATGACCATGCTCCTTATGGGAACAGGGATTGACTGGGCTGGCATCGTTGGTACTGCCCAAGGAAAGGACAGTTGTGTGAAGGATGAGTTAACATATGGGGCATTCCTGTCCTTTCCCTTTCAAGCAGTGCAGCACACCACAGTGCAGCAAAGTGTGTTGCTGAGTTGCCCTGCATGACCTTTTGCTAATATATGGTCCCTTGTTTTCACTCACCCTGTAGTTTTTGCTGTTCCTCTACTTCAACTCTGTCCTGACCTTCCACTCCAGCTTCCAACTCTGTTGGAATGAGGGATGCCACCTGCTCCTTCAATGGATCCACCTCCTCCTGGACATCAGGTCCTCCTCTGGTCCTCATGGCTGCCTTAAGGTTCCTGGCCAGTTTTTCTTTGGTCCTGCATTTGTAGTCTTGCCACCTCTTCTTGCATTATAGGATGGTTCTTTTTGTTTGTGCTACGCAGTTTATTTTATCCATTATGGATTGTCAAGTGGCATCCTTCCTCTCTAAGGGCAATTTTAAGGTGACAAATAGGAGATATTCATTATTTATCACCTCTCTTATTAATATCTGGTTCTCCTTTTTATTAAAATTCAACTTCTTTTTGCCCAGGTTTGATGGCAAGTCTTCTGGGTTGGGGTTGTTACCCTCCTGGCTCCCTGAGACTCCTTCCATGCTTCGCTGTATTGAGGAGTATTGCTGTGTAGATTGCATCACTTTTTCAAGTGCTCCTTCGACGTAAAGCTCTCCTACCTGACACAATGGTGATTTGCAGCACGTATAGGTGCTTTACGACACGGAAATCAACTTTGTGTCACGTAAGGTGTATTTACGTTACAGCACTTTGTGTCATTCCTGAAACCGTTGCGTCGGAATTCCTGACACATCTTTGGTCCTTGAGCCGTTATGTGCCATACCATAAATACAGCAAACACAACAAGATGATTGACGGAGTGCTGAAACTCTTCAACCACTCACCCCCATTCAAGATATCTGGGTTAAATCCATCATTCTTTTGCTCACTATGCCACCACAGTATGGACCCAGCCATATGCACATCAGTCGTGACCATGCTCCTTATGGGAACAGTCCAGCGCAAACTGCCAGGCCAGTTCCTCCCTGGACCAGAAACAAGCATCATAGGACCGGTTTCGGGGTATCACCCCTCATCAGCTAGGCTATCTTGAATCCCTTGGCACAGCGAGCAAAGGACCCACGTCTGGGCGTACCCTTGGCCACTTAGGACACGCATAGCAAACACAACAAGATGGACAGAGTGCTGAAACTTTTTAACCACTAATCCCCATTCAAAAGATCTGGGTTAAATCCATCGTTCATTTGCTCACCATGCCACCCCAGTTTGACCCAGCCATATGCAAATCAGTCTTTTACCTGCTGCTTATGGGAATAGTCCAGCACAAACTGCCAGGCCTTCACATAGAATGCAGCACATAAACTGAACTTGACCTCTTTTAACATACTTTTATTCCCAAGGATGAAATTACAAAAAGAATGTTCTTTCCTTATTGCAGATGTTTTGATTTTTACATAACCCATTATTAGCTAACAGTACATTTGCTTCAACAAAAGTATAGAAATACAGTCCCATTCCTGGGAGAAGATGTTCAGAATAAAAAAGCCTCAGGCTAAGTGTGGTTCGAAATAACAAAGTTGCATACTCAATGGTTACTGTCTGTACACTATTGAGCTTCGCATGAGAAGACAACGAGCCAACCTGTTCCCAAGAAGAATCCTGAAAGGTGATTGGATGAGAGAAGGAGATGATGCAACATTTAATGGCAACATTAATTTTGACTGTTTGTAATATTACGTGTTCCTAGAATAGGTTAACACACTCACATCTTTTTCCATGCCGGACTCCCTACACTACTCCCCGACTGTCCGGCCATCCTTTTGATTGCAGTTGCCACTGCTACGGCATCTTTCCCTTGCTTATTCCTTATTGCTTCATAATCATCTCTATGGTAAGTTCTGCTTTGATTGATTGATGAACTCTTTATGGGTTCCTACTGACACCTTTCACCCCATTCTTAGAATAGGGATTTTTTCTCATTATGGAACATGCATTGTAGTTTAACTGAATTAACCAATATTCTTTATCAATTCTGTAAAAGATTATTTGAGACTAATACAAATAAAACTTAGGATTCTGAATAAAGACGATCTACTAAATTTTGAAATAAAGAAACCCTTAAAAATCTTTACATTTTTTAATTTTTGACTGAACCTAGATAGACATTGTGATGATTTGCTCCTGATTTTCTACATTGGTCAGGTTCTGCAGCACTGGAAGCAGGGATCAGCACTCTGTGCTTGTGATGGCAAACCTGAGTTTTATTTAAATTGGTTCCTGCTCCAGCAATATCTATAACCAGTGTTGTTCTCATGTAACCATCAACTCTGTAAACCATTTTTTTGTTACTTTTAATGAAAGACACATTTTTAATTTGTTTTGATGTCTCTATGCTTACTAGGTTAGCCCTTAACACAGGTGCTCCCTGGTCAAATAGACTAAGCTGTTTTTAGAAATGACGAGGGAATGGTGATTTATATAATGTAATTTTAATTTATTTTATTTTATTCTATTTTTTTTATTTATCTTTTCTTTGTTATTATGAAATAATATTTGATGGTATTGCATGGAAAATGAAATTGGGGGTTTTGAGATTTTAAGCTGTCATTTGTTTTATTTATTTATTTATTTTTTTATTTATTTTTGAAGCTTATAAAGTGCACAGCTACCCCCAACGGGGGTGTCCCGGCGCTAAGGCAGGCGTCAGATGCGGGTACCAAATAGATGTCTAAGAGTTGGAAAACAGCCAGGTTTTCAAGTCGCGTCGGAAAATGGATTCAGATTCAGCCATATGCAAGGACAGTGGCAGACTATTCCAGGTTTTGGCAGTAATCACTGCGAAAGCTCTGCCACCCATTCTGGTGCGGCGAAAACGGGCAACGGGGTTTTGAACTTTTTTATGGTCATTTACCAAATGAAATATGTTGACTGACTATGGGGTATATTCACAAGAACGTGTGATAACTACCGCAAGAGTAGCTTAACGCAACTTTCAATATCGCAGCCTATCGCGGGAAAATAACCCCGTGTCAACGTGGAATTCACAACAAGGCGGTACCATGCGATAGTCACCAAATAACGCGTCAAATGTCAGCGTGAAAATGAACGCCACGCCAAGAAAACGCGAAACGCGAACGCGAGAAATCATGCGATGAGGCCAATCGCAGTACAAAAAGTAGCGAAAAGTAGCCACAGGCCTGCAAATCCCACGCGTCTGGTGGGAAATTGCACCATAAAAACCACAGAAACAAGCCAAAGCACGTGGCAACATGGATGCACCCTGACCCAGCGCAGAGGACAACACGAACCCCACAACCCCCACAGACCACCAGCAAGGAACAACGGGGTCGGGGAAGGCCAAGGAGAAAAGGGAGAGGAAGACGGGGTGCAGCCCGCAGGAAAACAAGACCAGCGCCACGAAGGCACAGAAATCTACCAGCAATTGACCCACAAGCAGACCAACTGGAATGCAGTCGGAGTGCCCAGGAGGCCAATCCCGGAGGCCAAGAGGCGCCGCCAGAATGTGACAACCTAAACCAGGCACAAACCCGCTGCCAACAGGAAGGCAGCAACGGCGACAGGAGGTGGCAGTCCAGTGCCACAGGAGGAGCTGGAGGAAACCCAGGCCACAGTCAACACTGTGGAGACGGTGCAAGGAGGTGGGAGTACGGACACAGCTCGACAGGACCCAACACAACAACAACAGGGTGAAGATCCAACAGGGACTGGGGGGACAGGGGGTGATGGGCACAATGGCACACATGCACAACAAGGTGTAGCACACTGCACACCCACAATTACCCAGGGACATGTCCCCCATCCCCTTGGCACACTGCAGCGCCCACACATAGCAATCACAGCACATACCATGACAATGTGGCACAAAGTGCAACACCCACACTGCAGAACAGGGGACACAACTGGGTCCGCCCAGGCGCAGAAACAGAACAATCACATTGGACAGAGCAGGGAACTGTGAGATGCATATCTACGGCTATAACCCCACATCAGCCATGTAGGCCAAATGTACACTGTCCCAACTCAAATAGCTACCACCGCCCAAACAGTCACAATGTACATTGTCACACAGTGTGCATGTCGACAAGAACAAGGCGCCAACACAATGCCAACATGCACCTCCCCTTCACAATGCAGAGGGACAAACAACACCTCCAGCAGGAGAACAGACAACCCATCAGTGATGCCGGAGACGAACACCACACCTTCGACACCGACGCCCTACAACAGCACATGGACATCCCACACAACCCACCACCAGGACCAGGGCAGACAAGCTACTCAGAGGAGAACCCAGCCCCTGCAACAGACCACACAGCATGAAGCACCCGCAATCACGGCTGGCTCACAACACTTCACCGACCCACAAATGGCACCCCAATGCCAGGTGCCAGAACGCCAAAAGGAGGTGGCCCAACAGGTGCGGGTGTTGCCGAACCCATGGAATGCGAGCTAGAACACATACGTGGGTGTCCAATACCCTTCAGGGACCACCTACACCCCACAAAGGAGACCCACACTTCCATAGAGACACATGCAGATGCACATACCCAGTACATAACCACGCCCAGGGGCACGCACATATCAGTCACACACCCACGTTGGCTCTGCGTACGATGGCACAGTCCACTCCCCTTACGAATTCAGTGGGTGACGACAAAGCTACATGTCCAGGTTCTAGCCCGCTGCCTGCGGTGACATGTCTGCGTCTGCTGCACACAGCACAATGTAATGTCGTAGGGCCCAAGGCCCCCATGCATACAACAAGACCACAGGGACACATGCACATATCATGTTGAACTGGCTACGGGCACGTGCGCCCGGCCCCTTTATTGGCAGGGCCACATTTACAGTGAAGCCTGTGCTGGATGTGTGTGGGGTGAGTATAAGCCAGCCCGCACGGAGTGCTTGGTGCTGGCAACAACCTGAACAGTGGACACCAGTGTAATGGAAACAGAAAACACCAGCATAACAGAGTCAACTGCAGAGCAACATGGAGGGATCCAGAGTAAGGAAACAGGTCACCCAATATACAGTCAGGAGGTTCCGTGAGTTGCAGTGCACTGAGGTAGGGGCACTAGAGAAGAGCGCGCTCATGTGAAGAAATTGCTAGGATTGTGTCCCTTCCGGTTAGTCCTGATGCACATGCAGTGGGGTGTGTTACACCTGCATCAACTACCTCATCAACGTCCCAGGTCCCCCACACTGCCTGAGGTGACACCTGCGTCCGCACTCCACGGCGCAATACCCAGTAATAGATCCGGGTGTGTAGCTTGACTACCACCACCAGTCTGCATTCCTGCCTAGGGCTGTTGCCTCCTGCCCTCCCATTGTCTGTGCCTTCTCCCGTCCGCACACTTGACACATCTTCCTCATCATAGTCCCGGGTCTTCCCCACTGCATGGGGACAGCACAAAACTCAATCAGTAACGGACAATGGCTTGTGGTGCACTGAGTCACTGGCACCTGGAGTGCTGAGCAGGGTAGCAGGCCGATGATGGCATCCACAACAGGTCTGAGCAACTCCGTAGGTCTGTCAGGACCACCCTTTCGACTCTGGCAGATGGCGGTTGGAGGTGGTCCTTGCGGTGGTGGCGTGTGCCTCCTGCGGTGATGCGACGTCCGGGCCGGTCAAGACTCGATGCCATGTGTGGGCCCTGGTGGCCCGCAGTTGGGGCAGGAGGAGGTGGACAGCGCAGGGCCACAGACACATGGCTTGATGACCCCAAGACCATCGCTAGAGAGGCCATTCAATGTCTCAGAAGAAGGGGTCCCAGGTCTGAGCAGCACAGAGTTAGTGGCCCCGGATGCACTGCGGCCGGCACAGGCACCCAGCCACGGGACGGTGACTTGCGGTGCAGTCAGATGGGCCATGCGACCTGAGCAGGACCCCATCAATGTCCGAGGTGTATGTTGCAGAGGGTTGCTGAGGACAGTGAAAGGTGTCCTCCAGGGCATGATGCGGAAGGTCTGATGTTATCTGGAAGCAGCAAATGGAGGAGTGGAAAGCGCAACCCTTGTTTGCACCAACAATTCGGGATCAGCTACATGAGGATGAAAACTAGCCCCTAGTCCATAGACTCAAACGCCACCAATGTACGACCAGTGAGTGTCCATGGATGTCGGGGAACACACTTAGTGGCACAGGTGCTGAGAGGGGATGCAGTCTGCAATGATGCCGGTACACAGATGTGAACTCCAACATTGCCAAATCAAGACTCTGTGACCTACTGGACCGCAGTGTAGGCCGGAGGCAGTGGTCAGCATGGGCCCACAGACACGTGTCGTGTGCCTGTGATGCATTCATTTACTTCACTGAAAGCAGGGAGTTTAGTGATATCACCACTGCAGTAGACATCCGGTCACTGCCATGGTGTAATCAAGACTCAGTTCCAAATGTGTGACCTACCTGACCGTGGTGTAGGCCTGAGACAGCAGTCAGCAGGGCCCATTCACCGAGTGTCGCCGGCATAGGTTGGATGGCCCCACCGGCCTGCATAGTTCAAGTTCAGTGGCACCACGTGTAGCCGGCTGGCGTTGAACAGGGTTAGTGGCACTACCTGTAGCCGGCTGGCATTGAACAGGGTTAGTGGCACCACGTGTAGCTGGCTGGCGTTGAACAGGGTTAGTGGCACCACGTGTAGCCGGCTGGCATTGAACAGGGTTAGTGGCACCACGTGTAGCTGGCTGGCGTTGAACAGGGTTAGTGGCACCACGTGTAGACGGCTGGCATTGAACAGCGTTAGTGGCACCACGTGTCACAAGATGCCCATATGGAACTATGCCTCACTGAGCGGGGGGGTCTGGTGCTGTGGCCGCTGGTCCTGATTTGGGGTCACTGCCATTCATGACTCAGGACACAGTTTCACATATGGGACCTACTGGTCCGAAGAGTAGGCCGGGGGCGGCAGTGGAGTACGTCAACGAGAAAGGAATAAAGTGGGCCTGTGTCGTGGAGGCCGTGATGGTCTGAGGTGGCTGCCAAGGTCACGGGCCTCAGGCTTGGAGCTTGCGCCGGCACGTGGTGGGCCCTCCTTGACACACGCCAGTGTCGGCAGGTGATCAGTGTGGCCTGGCTGCGCAGGGGCGGGCCTGACGGGTTCGTGGTCCAGCGTGCCGGGGTCCGGCAGGCACACAGCATCGCAGGCAACTCCGCTCACGGGGACGGCGTCGGCATCGTGGCGGGGTGGGAGGCGCTGCCCTGGCAGGGATGTGGGTCTTTCCAGAAGAGGACCACGCCCAGGCCTACGTGCTTTTTATTCACACCCCTATGCTGGCGTGGCGTACGCCGGACCATCCCACTCAGGTGGCGCTTAGGGGGGGCGTGACAGGCAACATTTCCGTGAGGTCCCCCACTGGCTGGGGTGACATGGTGGCGTCCACTGTCCACTACACTCCATACACCAGCGGTGTTTGTCGCCATGGATAGGGGTGTGTTCAGCATACTGGGGTGTGTCCAGCACATCTCCGCCACCCATGGCATTGTGTACTTTCCCAATCATGGTTATACTGCATCCTTCACACATGCCTGGTTGCCACCTCTCCCCACATTCGGCTATTATGTGGCTGAGGTGCCATGCCGTTGCTGGCTCATATTCAGGGCTTGCCCATGTGGACATTGTAAGTTGTTCTGTCGTGTCTGGTGGGTGGGCATGTTGTTGTGCCTGTTGTATGTGATTTTGTGATGTGTGCATTGCCAACGTTGTGAGTTGCCTGGTTGTGGAGTTGGGGTGTGTGGGGTGTTCATTTGGATATTGCCAAGGGGCTGTGCATTTCCCTTGTTGCCATCCTGGGAACGCTGGTTGATGATGGACTGTCGGAGGATGAAGGTATCATACACACTGGCTGTGTATTTGGAGGCAACATTGTTGGGGGTTCCACGGTGTTCTGTTGTTGCCTGCACATTGATGTGAGACGTGTGCTTCCTGTTGCGGTTATTGTGTGCTGTGTCACCAGGGGGCACAGGTAGAACATGTGTGCTGTGTATTGCCCCCAACACGTGCGTGCATCCTGCTTGGGCGCATGGTCCTTGCTTGTTCTCCAGCGGATCCTGCGCATTGTGTTGTACGTATGGGGACTGGGGTACCAGGGTGATGGTGATGTCCAGGACAGGTGTGGGGGACTTGGATGTGGCTGGCTGTGAGACTCCTCCGACTCTGGCGGGTGTTGGTTGGGGGGGTCCCAGGGGCCAACAGGTGCAGCCACGCCATCAGCTTTGTGTGGGGTGGGATGTTGGTTGTCCGCTGTGTTGGTGCCGTAGGCCTGTTAGGTGATGATGGTCAGGATGCGTAGGTTGGTTGTCCCTTTCAGCCTGTAGTGGACGGTGACATTGTAGGATGTTGGGTCTGTGCGGCTGGTACGTTTCCTGGGGTTCCGCTGACTTTGTCTGCAATGCGTCTGTGGTGGTCCGGGGGGGGGTTGTTCCGGGTGTGGGTTGGGGTCCTGGTGTGGTGGAGGTGGGTGTTGTGGCCCTCTTGGGTGTCCGGGCCGCATGATGGGTGGCTCCATGGCATCTGTTGCTCTTCGGATGTGGCCCTGGGCTGTGCTCCCTTTTGTGGTGCTGGCTGCTGTCCGACTTTACACCAGGTCAGAGCAGGTGTAAATTTCCTGGTGCTAACGCGCCTTATCGCCTGTTTTGTGTTTTTGTCGCCGATGTGACTGGTCGTTGTGAATGTTGAGGTGTGCTGCTGTCTCGGCTTTTGGCACGGGAACGCCTACTCTGCATCTCATTAGCGATATTTGCGGGGGTCCTCTGTGGCGATGTTTTTTGCGGCTGCTATCGCGGGTAGACTGGTGCTGTGGGCTGTTCACACCGGCTTGTGAATGGGGAGGTAAATTTATCACGACTTTGGCTGCGATAATGTGCCGTTAATTCCGCAATGGCTCCTTGTGAATATGCCCCTATATGTGAAGCAATTTTAGCCCATGATTCACATGGTTTATAGTCCAAGGTTTTTCAACTCTAGAATTAATGAATGGGTCACCATTGAGACAAACAGAATGGAAAAGAGTCCGAAAAGTCATACCTAACACTGTGTACAAAATCTTGTGTGACTTTCTACCCTAGTAAAGAGGGTTTCTGATTCTAGAAACACCTGCGAATTAATGTTTGTAGACAAGAGACCATCGCTGTCCAGAGCTATTCCAGCTTAGACAATATTTAACAGCATATTGTACAATTTGCTATATATCTACATTACATATACTTACAAACTGATCAACAGACACCAACTTTCTGATTAAGTGCCTAAGGTGGAATTGGAGCCAAGATTGTGAGGTTCACAAGTCAGAAACCTAGCCACACTAAGCAGCTTACCTCTTTCTTAGCTTAACTTAGGATGTGGTCAGCTGACAGAAAGTCTCTTCCATGCAGAAGAAAGGGTAACATAGGCTTGAGAACATTGCAGGGCATCGTGTAACTCTTTAAGAGGTTTTCAACATTGGCATTACTGCTGTATGTAGGCATCTATATGTTATTTCTATAGCACAAACCTATGAAAAAGGCAGCAGAGTGCTGTACATGGTCAAAGACAGGCATAATGCCAATGAGTAATTAGTGAAGAAGATAGGCTGTGGAAGGTTAATGTATTATGATGTAGTGTTCTTTAAAGAGGTGAGTCTTCAAATCTTTCCTAAACTGGAGCAGCATTGGGGTGATCCTATTGGATATGGGAATGTTGTTGCAGATTCGATGTGCATAGCTGGAAAAGGCTTGTAGTCTAGTTTTCCTGTTTTTACACTTCTTACTCTGCAGTCTGATGGTATCCTGGTTGAAGAGGTTCAAGGAAACACCAGAACTTGTCTGTAAGAGAATTGCACTGTTAAGTGCAATTCAATCTATTGACATGCAATGTACGGGGAAATTTGCACCACTGTGACACAATGGTGGAAAAGTCTTAATTTGCCACACCAGTGTAATGCAAGTGCCAACCTTGCTCAACATGTGCTCTTAGTCAGACCATAAATATTATCAGTCGCGGCTCCTGGAGGGAGTGCTGCGGGGTGGTGGGGCGGGGTGGGGCGTGGGACGGGCAGGGTGGGGGTAGTAAACTCCGGCATACGGCCGAACAGAGTTAAGTACATAAATAAATAAATAAAAGAAATTACATTGCGAGCGCTGCAACGCCAAATGGCGATGCGGCGCGCGCAATGTAATTTGTTTTATTTATTTATTTATGTACTAAACTCCGTTCGGCCGTATGCCGGAGTTTACTAACCCCCACCCTGCCCCTCCCCCGCCCCGCCCCACCGCCCCGCAGCACTCCCTCCAGGAGCCGCAACTGAATATTATCAAGGGAATGGAAGCTATAATTTAATATGCATATAAATGTGCAGAATATTGGCCACCTGGTGTCTCTATTTGAGCCTTTAATAAGGTCTTAAAAACCTAAATGTCTTTGATTCCTCATGCACTGTGATTGAAGATGGTGATTACCTGACATTCTAGGCTGCTCAAAATAGAGCTCGATCCTAGGCTTTGCAAATATTTGAAAAAACACTAAAGACAGGATTTCAGAACGCATCTAAATGTTTTTCGTGTTCAAACTTGAGGTGCAACATCAGTTCATTGCACATAAATGGTGTGAACAACGTGAAAGATTTTCTACCAGTGCAGACTTTTCTAACATTTCGGAAATGTGTGCCAATGTATGACCATATCTCTTTAATTAGTATTCATTGATCTAGTATATGGCTGATGTGGATTTAATGACTAGTATTTAACTCATGTCAGTTGCCCAGCCACATGTGCGTGCAATGTTTAAAGACAGAGCTTGGCCAGTAAAAAAAAAAAAGTAGTAGGATAATTTACCAGCTCAATACGCCTGTCTGCAAAACAGTTCAACTGAGAATTGCACCTGCTAGAGAACTGTGAGTAACTGAAGTCCTTACAGAGAGATACTAAGAAAGCAACTCTTTCTATTGTAGTTATATTTGTTAAAACGTGTGTAACTTTATCATCACAAGTTCGGTATCTTACAAGATAGTCCAGGTGGCCCATGAATGTGCTGCAAAGATCCATGTGTAACCGAAGGTAATAAAACAATTAGTAAAATATAATGGTAAACGTATATACTTGCTAAACAACTTTGAACCTAACCTCAGGTCACGAGTCACAGCAAAATAACTTAAAGAATTAGCTGCAGCACCCTTTGTGTAATTTGCAAATGTATAGAATTAATTAAAACGAAGTAGTTTATTTTTAATAAAATGTACTGTTATAATATTTTTTACATTGAAGATAGGTTATTAAAATACTAATTAAATAATAAATATTTACTATATATATTTTTTCACCCACAATAATTTATATTTATTTAAATGGTAAACTCTTTTGAATAATTCACGTTAATTTGAAATTATTTCGTTTAGATTCCTACCTCCATTGTTTTTTATGGGAGGGTGTTGCAGTGCCAGTGGTTTTCCATGTGTAGTGCTGGGCTTACTACTGTGTTTTTGTTTAGTAGTCTCAGAGTTTGTGAATGATGAAAAGTACTAAAATTATTTAAAAGTGTAAACTTAGTCAAAATTGTAAGTTACCTTTGTAAATTATGCCCTAAGAGTCTGACTGTTTTTAGGTCGAGTCCTGAGCCAGCGCACAAGCGCTGCTCTGGGGTTGATCTGTGGTAGTAGAGCATGGGGGAGAAGCCACGCCCACTCCCTGCCTACTTTTTCATTGGCTTGTGTCTTTGTCCTTTCTAAATGCTGCCTTTTGATTGGTTTATAGGCTGTTAGTCCCTCCTTATGACGGCCATGTCTACATTTGTACCCTTCCATACTTTGAGTGTTGAACGATATGTGTTATTTGGATTGTGAGCACTTTTTTCTTTAATGAGGTTCTCTTACTGCCCGTGCATTCTCGCCCCCCACTCCCGTTGTTCGTGCCTTCTCGTCCCCCTGCCCCGCCCGCCCGCACTCCCGTTTGCAATGCAATAGGTCTTGCGTAAATGCGAGTCCTATTGCTTTGCAAATGCTTGTTAAACTCTGCTACAAACTGCCCGGAAGCCAGTAGCATGTGTTTTTAGATTTGATGAGTAATGGCGCTTGTTTGCATTTGCTCCGTCCAGCCCTGTACTGATGTACTGAAACAGGGCGCAGCAGCACTAGTGAACCAGCATGGAAGCACACGTGCTAACTTACAGCAGCACCTCACAGGCTCACCACAGAGGTGCACTTGAGGGACAATACATCACCGCAGGAGTAAACACATATCCTCTTCTTGCTTCCACTTGTGTTTTTTTCCTCAGTGTGCCGGGTAGGATTTTTAAGGGCACCGGTTTACCTCTCATGTTACCAGGGCTTTCGTGGTGCAAAGCGGAGCAGCACCTTTGTTACTTTCACCCTTACTGTTGCCATGGTATTTCTACACTCTGAAAAGGCCAGGCTCTCTGTGAGAGGGCAGCAGCACACCAAGAACAGCCTTATTTCCAACCTGCAGTAGCGACGGTGTGTAGCCATTGCAGGGCCAGGATTTGTACAACAGAACCCCAGTTCACACGCCATTTTGACATTGCTTTAAGTACATCTACCCTCCGAGAATCTGTGGAACAACACAGCACAGCAATCACCCTTGTCGGTGTCTTCTCCGTACGGACAGTCTGTTCGTGCTTTGCGGGCAGAATTTGCAAGGCAGTGCTGCAGAGTCAGAACCTGTGAAATATTTTCACGGAGGTGCTCCCTGGTGCGTCACCCTCCGGCAAAGTCCACTCTCTGGCAGCAGACGGCGAGACAGGGCAGCAGCTCCTCTTGACAGCTCTAACCGTGAGGAGGGCAGTTTCGTCTTCAGGAAGAGCAGGGCAGGGTAGATCCCTGGGAGCGAGCCGTCCTACCTGTGCGAGTTTCAGTCTTGCAGGAAGAGGGCTGGGTGTTCCCTGGCTCTCCTCCCCCCGTAGGCCAGCACAACGCGTTCCACCTGCGCCAGTCAGTATACAGCCACAGCTGCTGTGCGCCCCAGTACTGCAGCATGCCCTGCTAGAGCAGCAGTCTCGGAGCACCCCAGGACCGGCCCAGAGCACCCGACACCATGAAGAAGACCCACTCCAAATTAGGGACCCTGACCAGGCTGTTAAGAAAGAAGCAAGCCAACGACAACCTCTTTGCCCCAAATCCACCCTGGATCCTACCACAGACTTCCAGCAAAGGAGACAAGAATACCTACGGTCAGTATAGCATTTATCATAAATCCCTCCGTTCTTACTTTTTAAATAACATGTTCCAGTTTGCTTTTCAACCCTTGTGGAATTTTCAGTGGTATCATTCGGCGGGTTTAGGTCTTTAATTATTTTCTTTTGCCTAATTGTGTTTGTTGGCCTCGGTCGTCTCCGTGCTCTCAATGTTTCTAGGTCTATGCGCAAGCAGGTAGTTAATCCAGCTTTTTCCTTTTTTTCTGATACTTGTAGTTTCGCTTTTATAATTAGAAAAACAGAACAGGTCCAAGAATGCAAAGAAAAACTCTAGATTTGGTGAGCTATTCCTGGATGGATAGGAGATCTGGGAAGTCGACATTCTTAAAAGTATCTTTACCTAAACTGTACTGTCAACAATGGGGGTGCCCGAATGGCTCCTTCTTTCATGATCTCCAGGCCTAGTGTGGCCATCAGGAGGCCGCCCCTCGATAAACTTGTTCGCCTCATCTGTCCATTAATACCATATCAATGACATATTTAGTGGCATACAAGTGCCAATTATTAATACCAACAACATATCACAGCACTGCGTGTTGATCCACCGCACACCATTTTACAGCGGGCCAACTGAAGCCGGCAACAAGTAGCCTCCACTGCCGAGCATGTGGTGGAGTGGTCAGATTGTTAGCTCTGTAATCAGGAGACCTGATTGCCCCACACAAATAGGTAGTGTAGTATCATGGAAGTGCCAAATAACGTCATCAGCAAGGGCACAGTCCTCCTTTCACGGATTTTTGAACTACAACAAAATGCTTTCTATGAGTTGTAGCTCTGGTTTACTGTAGTTGACACAATAAGACAAACATACCTAATAACAATGATTTGCAAACAAAAAAGCCCAGGGTTGGAATATTTCGATCTTGGTTATATTAAGTTATCTATTAATCTTGCAGTTGTGTGAACCTGTTAAAAACCCCTTTATTTGCTTGAGATTACTTTCCTTGTTTTGTCAAAAATTAGAGGTGCTGGGGCGTGGCCAAGATGGCGGCCGAGTAGGAAGTGCCTGCTTGCCGCTCCGGTCCTTCGCCTGGGCCCCAGCTTTACAGCTTCGGACAGAGGATCTGGGAAGAAGCTGGAAATTGCCAACAACACCGGTGATAGATCCTGTGTTAACCCGAACCCGGTGGAGGCGAAGTGGTGTAGCGCGAGTGCCGGAGATCCGTGCTTGCCTATTCTGCGTCACTGAGCTCTCGGATCTCCGGCCGGGGACAGGCGGGCGCGTCCTGCTGGGTTCGGACGCAAGTTTTGAAATGCTCCCCGGGAGTAGCGGACAGCGGTGATCCCGGCAGCTGAACACCGGGTGTCCTGGAGCGGTGGTGTGCTTTCTCCATTAGGGCGAGCCGGCTTGGCAGGAGGAGGCCGCCCATTGGGACAAGCCTGGCCCGTCAGAGACATGAGACCCTCCGGTGGGGGTAGAAGCGGGCCCCAGGCCCACGGAATTTGCTGGAAGCCAGCGGAAGTGCGCAGTTTAAAGCAGGTGAGTCCAGCGGAGGGAGAGAGTGGGGCCTTGTCTTCCCCAATGATCCGACCCCCTGCCTGCGTAACTGCGACGACTGGCCGAGAGCCCGAGGGGGGAGCGAATAGAGGCAGGAGCAGACACTCGAGGTAGGTGCCCCAAACAGCAGACGAGGAGAGGCACAGAGGCCCATGCTCTGGTGTGTAAGGCGGGGCTAGGCTGAGCAGCAGCGGCGTGACGCTACACTTCCCCAGACTTTGCGACGCAGTGAGGCCGAGAGGGCCCGGGAGATGGGCTGCCGGCCCCTGGGGTGCGAACTACACTGTGCCCCCAAACACAATTGAAGACGCTGCAGGAGCCCCTGAGAATCCCGGGGAGACGCCCGGGCCTGAGTGGGCTCATAACCAAGAGCGGTATCTTGGAGCAGCGAGACCGGTGCAGCAGGCATAGGGATAGCTGGAGACGGGCCCCGAGGGATTGACTGTTGAGCAGGGCCGGGAGGCCAGAACAAGCGGAAGGGCTGATCTGCAGAGACTGTGCCCCCCCTACAGGAGAGACGAAACCACACGGCTTTAACTCACAAGCACGGAACTCGGACACAAGGGGGGAAGCAGTGACTTACAGTTATGGCGGCCAATAAAACTAAGAAAGAGCGATCAGTTAAAGACCTCCTCCTTAAAACTAGCACAGGAGGGGCTGAAGCGGCCCCGTCCACGAGTGGGCACTCAACAGAACAAGAGCAGGGAGACGCTGAGTGACCAGCCCCACGTGGTTTCCTTGAATCCTTATTTGCTTCACTGAAAGGGGAATTCCATGCCATGAAGAAGGAAATATCCCTGGAACTCCGGGAACTGCGAAGGGACATAGACTCAGTTGGTGATAGAGTGGACACACTAGAGACACAGGCTTTGATGAGGGATGAGGAGATTGACCAGCTTCAACAGGAGGTCCTCCTCCTTCAAGAGCAGCAACTGGACCTTCAAGCCCATGCGGAGGACCTCGAAAATCGCTCCCGACGGAACAACATTAGAATCCGGGCAGTTCCTCAGGGAGTTGAAGGGCAGGATATAGAAAACTTCGTTGAGGAGCTCTTCCGTTTCATTCTGGGTGCCCCCCCGGAGCAAAAGATCAAACTGGATCAGACCCATCTGTTTGCGCCTAAGAGACCAGTGACAGCCCCCCGGACATTTTAACGTGTGTCTATGATTTTCAGCTAAAAGAACGGATTCTTCAGGAAGTACGAGATAAACATCCTATAGACTTCCACTCTTCTAGACCCCTACTGTTCCAGGACCTAACTGCTTCAACTCTGCAAAAAAGAAGGGAGTTCAGGCCAGTCACAGCATTCTTGCACTCGAAAGACATTGTCATATTCCTGGGGGCACCCCTTCAGGATAATCTTCAAGTGGGATGGCAGACTCTGTCAAATCCACTCTTTGCAGGAGGCTAAATCGCTAATCAACATGCCCGAAGACTACGAAGGGGCCCCAGCACAAGAAGACACCGGAGGACGTCGCGTTGGAACTGAACGTTGGCACCAGGTGGGAGGGTACACACTGCGCCTCCGACCTGACCCTGAGACGATCGCCAAAGAAAGAAAAGCAGTCATCGCAACTTTGGAAGTGGACTCACCTGCTGCAGATTGAAGAATGTGACAACCCGCAACTGGGGGGACGAGTTTATAGCAGCGGCACCACCAGGTCTTTGAAATTGGGCCCGGGTGGGACGGGTGCGGTGTAGGGGTTCCTGCTGAACATCTCACGCCTCACCATGGGGCTTGCAACCCAGGACATTCACGGACATTGTAAGTTGTTGTTAAGTTTTGTTTGTTCCAGTATCGGGGTAACAGGACTCTCTCCTCCTCTTTCTACATATGACTCAGACGTATAGGTCTGGGTCACCACCGGGCACTCCGGGCAGATACGAATATAGTGTGTCCTAGGGTGGGGGGGGGGCAGGGCTTCCAGGTCTTCTATGTGCTTCTCGACATTCATTATTATGACAGCGGACATTAACATTTTATTGCTTAATGTAAAGGGCCTTAACAGTCCAATTAAGAGGCGATCAGTCCCGTCCTTCCAAGAAAATTCAGATGCCCATATATGTCTCCTTCAAGAAACGCATCTCCTGGCAAAGGATACCCTCAGATTACGATCCAGGGCATTCCCCCACCAGTTGTTTTCATCTCATTCTTCTAAGACGGCAGGGGTGGCTATTCTGGTCTCTGCTAGATTCCAGGGTAAAATTAGCCTCAAGCAGGCCGAGATCAAGGGCAGACTTTTAGCGTACACCTTCACTCTGGGACAGCATACTTTCACAATAGCCACAGTTTATGTTCCCAACGACGGACAAGAAGGGTTTCTCCGGGATGCGATTCAGGAGCTGTCTTGCTCCCCAGACAGAGCATTACTCCTGAGGGGAGATTTCAATTTGGCTTTCGACAATGATCTGGACAGATCTTCTCAGTGCTCAGGGCAGACTGGAGCCCTTACTGGGAAGGGGAGGTGCTTACTGACCGAGGCAGGGCTTCAGGACGCCTTGCGACTACACCACCCGTCCTCTAGAGAGTATACATTCTACTCGCATTCCCATAAAACGTACGCCAGAATAGATTACATACTGACATTGGATACACTGACACAACAGACACAAAAGGTGGAGATTCTCCCATGCCCTCGGTCCGATCACTCAGCTGTGCGTATATCCCTGTCTCTATATCACTATAGGTCCCCCCGTCGCCTTTGGTGCCTCAGAGAGACGATGTTACAGCGCCACTCCGTAATTAAGCAGGTCACCAAAACCATAACCGATTACTTGGCCATTAAGGACACTCCAGAAACGCCGACAGCGATCCTGTGGGATGCCTTGAAGGCAGTGGTCCGAGGGGAGTTCCTAGCGATATCCGCAGCTGACAATAAGATTAGGAGAGAGAAAAGGGAGCAACTCTCGAATGCAGTAATTGAACTAGAGCGCATCCACCAAAGAACTGGCGCGCCTAGGGTCTGGAAACAAACCAAGGCAGCGAGAGCCCAGTTAGCAGGCCTGGACATAGATAGAGACGAATACTAGGCCTGGGCGGTAAATTCCGTTCCGCTCGCGGAATTTGCGGAATTTGGGTTATTTTGCGTTCTGCGGAGAACGCGGAATTGGCAAAAATTCCGCGATCCGCTGCTTCGCGGAGTTTTTTGCTTGTTCTCGCTTTCAAAATGCGTGTTCGCGAGATATTTCTCCCCGAGCACGCAAACAGCGCTCGCGAACAGGAAAAAAGCATCGCGAACGGGCGGAACAAGCAATTCCGCGTGGTCGCGGAACTTTTGCGTGCTCACGGAGATTTTTTACCATTTCGCGGAGTTTTGCGGAGCGCGACTGCGCAAATTCCGCCCACCCCTACCGAATACGCTGCCCTTTGACTGAGACATGCCTTTTACGTGGGGGAGATAGAAGCGAGAGGCTCTTAGCCAACAGACTACGGGTACAAAGACAGATATCCCACATTTCCATAGTAATAGACCAGCTAGGACAGGAACAGACCACTGATCAGGGTATTGCCAAAACTTTTAGGCAGTTTTATGCGTCCCTATACGAGGCCCAGAAATTACCTGAGGAAGGCCCAGCTCAGTATTTACAAGGGGTGAATACAGCCAAGTTAGTTCTGAGTCAAGCAGAGGACCTCGAATCCCCTATTAGGTTGGAGGAGGCCATCTCTGCCATATCCAAACTAAAAACGCATAAATCCCCAGGTCCCGATGGATTCCCCTCCACCTTCTTTAAAACCTTTTGTTCAATGCTAGCCCGGCTGTTGGTGAGGGTGTACAACTCGATTGGGACGACTAATCCTCTTCCGCCATCGATGTTGGAGGCACTAGTGACAGTGATCCCTAAAGCAGGCAAGGTCAAACGACAATGCGCATCTTTTCGTCCAATATCCCTTCTCAATGTGGACCTAAAATTTTTTACTGGGATTTTGGCACAGAGACTCTCCCCTCACTTACCTGGGTTAATTGACCCTGATCAGTCGGGTTTAATACCTGGGCGTCAGTGCTCTGACAACACAAAATGCCTCCTACATTTAGTGGACAAATCTGAACGCTTTCAAGTCGAGCGCATGATACTTTCTGTTGACGCTGAGAAAGCATTCGACAGGGTTCATTGGCCGTATCTCAAGGCGACACTAGCTCACTTTGGCCTCCCACAGCGTTTTATCGATTGGGTGCTTAGCAGTTATACTAACCCCTCCGCCTCAGTGCGGATGAACGGGCTCATTTCGAACACCTTCCCCATCAAATAAGGAACAAGGCAGGGGTTCCCGTTGTCGCCACTTTTGTTCGCTCTATATATGGAGCCCATGGCACAGAGGGTGCAGGATGACCCTTCGATCTCAGGGGTGCAATTTGGGGGCGAGGAGCATAAAATTAGCCTCTACGCAGATGATGTGGTAGCCACATTGGAGAAGCCTAGGGAGTCCCTCCCAGCCTTACTGGTGGACCTTGAACTTTTTGCTCTAGCGTCAGGCTTCAAGATCAATGTGCATAAGTCAAAAGCCCTCAATCTATCTCTCAGCCCTGACACCTTGGGAACACTTCAGCGGTCTTACTGTATCCACAGGGCTCAGGACGCAATCCCTTACTTGGGCTTGCAGCTCACGGCCAGTATCCAGAAAACTAACACGCTGAATTATACGACACTGCTAAGGCACGTGAGGGACTACCTACGTAAGCGGAGGCCTCACTCGCTGTCGTGGCTGGGTCGTATAGCGGCCATAAAAATGACCACACTACCTAAGATACTATACCTATTCCAGACACTCTCACTGGTTCCCCCTTTGGGTGTACTACACTCAATACAAAGGGACTTAGAGCACTTCATATGGCGGGACCAGAGATTGCACCTGCGTAGGGAGCTATGCTATAGGGACTCTGCCGAGGGGGGACGGGGAGTCCCCAACCTGCAAGCCTATTGGTGGGCAGTCCAGATGCGGCCTCTGGTTGAGTGGTCTTGTCCAGAGTCAGAGAAACACTGGCTGTTTATGGATAGGTCCCTTGCCAGACAGCCCCTCTGGGGAGTCCCCTTCCTTACGAAAGCTGCCAGACCTCGGAACTTATACCTTTCCAGGGTTACTCACCCCACCCTCCAGGCTTGGGATAGGGTAGCCAGCTCCCGGGGGCTTATGACCTTTCCGTCCCCAATTACACCTATTGTGAACAACCCAGACTTTGCACTGGGGCTAGAAACGGTGGGGTTTACACATTGGGCTAAGGAAGGCCAGCGCTCCATAGGACACCTCTTTGACACGACGGGTCCTCTGACATTTTCTGATTTTCGTAGGAGACATGATCTCCCGGAGACGGAACGTTATCGCTATTTGCAGATCCGCCACTGGGTGTTGCACCCAGAGGTGCGGGAAGGGGCAGAACGACACCTCACAGCTTTTGAAAAGTGGTTTCTCACGAGGCACACAGATGCAGACTTGTACAAATTCTTAAAGTGTGCCCCCGACACTGGGAAATCTCCGGCCGCCCACTGACACAGAAAGAATGGTCAGATATATACTATAGAGCTCGACACACAGCGCAAAACATAGCAAGCATTGAAACAGCCACGACAATTGCCATCTATTAGTATTTAACTCCCCTCCGGCTTCATAAGGGCAACCCATCACGAAACCCTCAATGTTGGAGGGCATGTGGTTTGCTGGGCTCCCTGACTCATCTGCTATGGGACTGTCCTCACCTGGTAGATTATTGGAAGCAGATACTAGATGACATTGACCTCCATTTTGACACCCAAATCCACTGTTTCCCAACCTACACTCTATTGGGTCTCCCTAATCCAATCACCTTCCCACTTAGGGCATGAAGAGGCAAACAATTAGCATTACCATTGGGGGCAGCCCTACAAAACATCCTCTCCCACTGGGGCACCACAACTATTCCAACTCGTCTGGGATGGCTCAATAGGTTGTGGGGCATAGTCGGGATGGAGAAAATTTCACTATCACTCACGAACCCAGGTGCCTCCTTCCACGACCTGTGGGAACCCCTCTTAAAACTGTTGACCTCGGAGTTTACGGAACTCGCCTGCCCTAAATATTTGAGATTACTACGACTCGCGGATCCACCTCTAACGGCACAGGTGGACGAGCACACACAGCATTAAGCCCAATCCATTAGGGACTACTGACCGTTTGTAGTGTTTGAAAGAATATTGTACTGGCTCTAGCATTTGACAGAAAGAGAGGGAGGAGGAGGAGGTGGGAGGGGGGATTCTCTCTTGTTTATTGTTTTTATTTCTTATTTAAGGCAGTCCCTCTGGTGGACTACTTAACGATATGTACAGCATATACTTGTTCTTTGTTGTCATTTATTTGATCTGAAATCAATAAAAGAAATCTAAACATAAAAATTAGAGGTGCTTCAAAACAAGCGTAAACTGCAAAAGTATATATGTAAAAACAGAGCATTTTTCTAACCGATTGTTATCATGGCATCATATCTACCATTGTCAGCATAACTGCCAAGTTTCCCATGTCCACGTGTGACGTGCTGCTCCAGTCCAGGCTTTTTCCTTAGAATTCTACGACTTTTAGTCCTGCCTTATAATGGAATAAACAAGACTGAAAGCCCCAGAATTCACAGAATAAACCTGGACTTGAGCAGCACATCATACATGGACCTGGGTAATATAGCAGGGCTGTATCAGCTTGACAATGCTTAGTGAGCAAGGACGCTTAATAACAAGCATTTGCAATGCAATAGGTCTCGCATTTACATGAGTTTGAGCTATTGACATTGTAAATGGCAATGCCTTTTATTTTTGTTTTCGTTTTTAAAACATAAATAAAAGGCCTTGTCATTTACAATGCCAAAAGCTTAAACTCACATAAATGCAATACCTATTGCATTGCAAATGCTTGTTTTAAACATCATGACTAAAAATCTGAACTGAACAGAAAGACCACTACTTAAATTGCACAGTTGACAGTGTGTTCCTGAGGTACTTTGGGGCTTATTTACAAGCCCATTGCGCCACTTTTGCGTCATTTTTAACATGGGAAAAATGACGCAAAAGTGGCGCAAGGGGCTTGTAAATAAGCCCCTTAATATCTCTGACAAGTAACATTCAAATGCTGCGCAAACGTGGTACCTTAAACGTGGTAGTGACCATCGACTTCATGAGGGAGGTAATTGCAAATATAAAATTACCCAACAAGGCTGCTCGTATTGACATACAAAACTGCTCCAAACTGGCTGAACTCGCGCGGAAAAAACTGAGAGAGCATGTGTGAAAAAAAGATATAGAAACTGGGGTTGCAAAATCATTTTAATGATATGACAATATATTGTGCAGTTGAAGCTGAGAGAAGTGCCTCATAATTCAGTTGCTTAGTTTTAAATGAGAGGGTAACTCTAAGATAGTTAAAGGATCAACACAACATTCTTTAGCAGAGATGTTATAATTAGATCAAATTTGACTTTATCAGGAATAAGCTAAACGTCTGAGACATTGCCAACTCGTGGTCTCCCATTTTCAATAGCTCTCAACTTCTTAAGAGGATGTGATACATAAACTGCCATATCGTCTACATAAGTGGGAATTTTCTGTTCAGCCCCATTTAAAATAATACATGGAAAGTCAACTGTTTGCTTGAAATGTTGTAAGAAAGGCTTGAGATAAAGTGCACACAGCTGAGGGGATAATGGCCCATACCAGGTCCCTATGGTTATAACAAGATTTTCATTTACTGATGGCTTTCTTAAAGAATTTTAATTTTATTAAGAATTGGGAGCCACTTCCTATCTTTTGAAGCATAAACTATTGGAAGGGCCAGGAGATAATGTTAAATGTTTTCTCGGGATACAATAGCTCATTCCAACCTGGGCCCACCACTTTGCTATGATGAAAGTGTTGAATGGCCCTGTTCAATTCAGTGAAGCCTGTTATAGACCCACCTGAGAATTGCCAGTGACCCTCAGGTATATTATAATCTGTTCATCAAGCAATTGCAAATATCGGGATATAAATAAGAATAGAATTAATGAAACACTCTAATAATATCCTGAGGGTTCCTATCTTTAATCCCTTGTTTATCCTCACTTTGAATGTGGTTACTGTGACCTTGCTCCTTCAATGACAATGACAAACTATGTCCCATGCTTTCATAGTTCTCTCAACCTTTAAGGCATTGAGTGTGATGTGCTCTTACAGCCTTCTCTCATACTATCTTTAAGGGGCAACGGACAGTAACACATTTGTATGTGCTCTGCTTCTAGTCCAGCAGGAACATTATCTTTGATTAATACATCATGTTCCAATTCTAAGGTGAAAATAGAGTGCTGAAGATAACCAGCCTCTTGCCTGGCCTTAGCATCCCTCTGCATGGTAAGACCCAAGGTGACACTTTAGATGGTCGCCTTTAGGGCAGCCAAACGACCCCATTAGGAGCAATCCTATGGTTATCAAAAATAATCTGTCATAATTTTATTCATGTTGTCACAATATTGGTTAAGAATTGCTTGAGATAATTCTGGTGCCACCCTATTATGGTTGCATGCAATTCTCAAATAAGCATGCATAGAGGCACAATTAATATGATGTCAATTGAGGAGTTGTGATTATGAAGGGCTGTGTAATATGTGAAACTAAGCATGACTTACTGACAGGAGCACAATATGTCATCCAAATCATAGGATTCCTTAGTAGGAAATATAGCTGTCCTGAGAGTTGATGTCTGTTATCATCCCACCTACTAGATGTCTCGAGAATAGGTGCTAAAGCTAAATTGATGTCACAACATAGAATTAGTGTGCCTCCCATTGAGTAAGCACTAGCAGTAGTTGTTGGCATATCCTAGATAGTAGCCACTGTCCCTTGTTGCCCTTTATCAGCCAATTTCAGTGCATCTATTGCCCTCAAGTAGTGAGTGGCCCCTCTTATGGAAGGATCTTGTTTTGTGGGACAAAGATATTAAATCCTAAACACATGAGAAAAGATTGTTCAACCCAGGTTAGCTGTGCTTCCTAGCATCAACTGAGGCAATATTTAGAGTTTGGAGGACAGGATACTCAGTTAAGACGTGACAGATATCCCAGAACATCCACCACATTTGTCAGGGATGATCCCTTCCGCGGATCACTGACAGAATATCGACGACAGGAATATCGACCTACACAAATATCATGTTCAAAATATCGATGTCAAGAATATCGACATCCTATCTTTACAATGGTAAGTACAAAAATATCAAAACAAAAATATCATTGTTAGAAAATATCGTTGTTCAAAATATCGTTTTTTTAAATCTCTAATAATTTTAAATAAATTAAATAATACATATAATTAATAAAAACTGTTAGAATTATTTAAAAAATTAAAAATTATAAATAATAAATGTAATGTAAAAATAAATTAAACATACATATATAAAACTTATTATATATATATATTTACTTAATAATATTAATAAATAATTATTATAACAAATTATAAAATGTTAGAAACATAATACAAAGTATGCATCCATATATATATACATACACCTGTAACATAAACATAACAATAAAATATATATATATAATAAATTAAAATATTAAAATATTTTTTTAATTTTAAAACAACATTTTACACTACATTAACTGCAACAGTAGGAAAAATGTTGGATACGTAGGGGATAAAATTACTATTCCCACTCCAGTAAATGCAAGAGTAGGGAAAGTGTTGGATAGCGGAGGTTATAAAATTACTATTCCCACTCCAGCGAGTGCAACAGTAGGGAAAGTGTTGGATAGCAGAGGGGATAAAATTACCATTCCCACTGCAGCGAGTGCAAGAGTACGGAAAGTGTTGGATAGCGGAGGGGTAAAAATTACTATTCCCACTCCAGCAAGTGCAACAGTAGGGAAAGTGTTGGATAGCGTAGGGGAATAATTTACTATTCCCACTCCAGAGAGTGCAACAGTAGGGAAAGTGTTGGATAATGTAGGGGATAAAATTACTATTCCCACTCCAGCGAGTGCAACAGTAGGGAAAGTGTTGGATAGCGGAGGGGTTAAAATTACTATTCCCACTCCAGCAAGTGCAACAGTAGGGAAAGTGTTGGATAGCGGAGGGAATAAAATTACTATTCCTACTCCAGCGAGTGCAACAATAGAGAAAGTGTTGGATAGCGGAGGGGAATAATTTACTATTCCCACTCCAGGGAGTGCAACAGTAGGGAAAGTGTTGGATAGCGGAGGGGATAAAATTACTATTCCCACTCCAGCAAGTGCAACAGTAGGGAAAGTGTTGGATAGCGGAGGGGAATAATTTACTATTCCCACTCCAGCAAAATAATGAACATTAATTAACAAATAATTAACTAATTAAAAATAATTTACCTCCCACCATATTCCCCTATAAATAAACCCAACATAATAAATTAACAATTAATTAATTAACTAATAACAATTAACAAGCAAATTAAAAACAATCAGTAATAAATTAATTCACAGAATTAACACTATTAAATAAAATTAAATAAATAATATATAAAAAATATTTTAAAATGTTTTAAAATGTAATTACTTACCACTCTACTCCCCTATCATCCCACAACATGCTCTTAAAAAAAAGACACAATTAACATAATTAATAATTAATTAATAATTATTAATGACCAATTTATAACTAATTAATACCAAATTAATAACCACATGTAACAATATAAAATATTAAATACATAAATACTAATTATTAAAAAGTATTAATTAATTAATTATAATTGAATTACTTCCCACCCTACTCCCCTATAAACCCACAACCCACTCCTAAAAAAATAACACAATTAACATATTTACCAATTAATTATTAATAATTCATAGCCAATTAATAACTTATTAATAACACACTAATTATCACAATTAACAATATAAAATATTAAATACATAAATATTAATGAATTAAAAATATTAATTAATTAATTATAATTAATTTACTTCCCCCCTATTCCCCTATAAACCCACAACCCGCTCCTAAAAAAATGACACAATTAACATATTAACCAATGAATTATGAATAATTAATAACCAATTAATAACTAATTAATAACAATTGAATTGTCACAATTAACAATATAAAATATTAAATACATAAATATTAATTAATAAAAAATATTAATTAATTAATTATAATTAAATTACTTCCCACCCTATTCCCCTATAAACCCACAACCCACTACGGAACTAAAATACACAAAAATGAATTAACATAAAATTAATTACTTCTAAAAATTTCACACATACATTAAAAAATAAGCTATACTTATACAAAATAATTACATCACATACTTTAAACACACATAGTAAAATACAAAACACTAAAATAAATGTTGATATTATTAACAACGATATTTTTACTAACGATATTACTAACTTCGATATTTTAAAAAACGATATTTCTTACCTTCATGTCGATATTCTGGTCAACGTTATTCTTGCATGTCGATCTTGTGCCACCTCGATATTAAAAACTCGATATTCTGGCACATCGATATTCCAACATCGATACTCTGTCTGTGCACCCCCTTCCGCAAAACTCTAAATAAGTCCCATAATTTCTACAACAATATATTGCTATTCCTCCCGCACTGTTATAATCTCAGCCCTTGTTCTTCATCCACTGACATTCCAAGTTAGAATGCAGAGGCCTCCCTACTTGTTTCATCTGTCAACCTAAATTCTGACTGTCATCAGGGACTTAGAGGGTAGTCGTCGTTTCTCTCATTAAAAGCCCCTATGGTGAACCCATTACCTCCCCCACCTTTTTTAAAGAAAAGGAGAAAAGTAGAAAAGAAAGAAAGAAATCATGCTACATGTTATCGCCTCATGTGCTGTTTCTAATGTGTCTTTTGTAGCTTATGCCAATGAAGTAAACGTCATGTATTCAGATGTATGAAATATTTATCACAGTCAAATTAGAAATATACTAAGGCAGCCTAAATCACATGTGCGGTATGATTTAATTTTAAAATATAAGGTTGTCTGCAAAGATTAATCATGCAATATATATGCTGGATAATTTTGTAGGCTGTCATGCATTTTAATTTTATGCTGCCTTTTGATAATATGAAGTTATTAAAAATTATCACACCATTAAATTAATTCATGATGGATTGCTTTAGGAACATTTGAAAAAAATATGCCCCATTATTTAATCATAATGTTAAGTATGAAGTAATTGCACTTAAATGTACAATGGTATATTGTTAAAATCTTGAATCTCCCTAATTATTTCTGAATTTGTTTTTCGAATATAACATGTAGCATGCACATATTTCAGTTTAACTGATAGAATATATGAAAAACAAACTTGAGGAATCCTGTTCTGATTAGCTCAATGTCACTTCATTTTGTGCATGAACGATATTTCCTATGTTGTTTAATGAAACAGAAAGTTTATCGTTCTTTTACATAATGTTTGCATTTATGTATGCCTTTTGCTTAATTTCTCCCCTTTTCACTCACTTTTTTCGGTGTATAACTCCTCAAACCGCTTCACTTTTTTTCTCTAAGACGCAGCACTTTTTAAGTTTTCAAAGGTTCACCATCCTAAAGCCCGTTTTCCCTTCTTTCAGCTTTTCTGCACCACCCATCTTTGCATCACTGTATTTGAAGTCCCCTGCTTACACCCTGACTGGTGATATATGCTCGTATCTTTAAAACAAGTACCTCAAACTTGATTACACTCCCTTTCTGCCTCCCCATGCTCATCTCCCTCTCTTATTCTTTTACTTATCTGTCTTTCTGTCTTCATCTTCTTTTCTGTACCATCTCTTATGTCTGTTCCTCCTCAGACCTCTTTCTTCAGCAGTGGTGGCTGGGGATCCCTGAAAGTGGTGCTTCATAATACATGCCACGTGTCCCCCCTTATTGTTTTCAAAATTTGCTTTGGGTGCCCTCATCCATGAATGTACCCATACACAGACACTCACTGTTTTTCACACACAAACACACCTACATACACTCCCACTTTCACAATTACTAACCCTCACTCACAACTACTGGTGTACAGGAGCTCTGACTTGAACTCCTGGGGTAGATATGTTCCGCTTTAATAATGCAGCCGGTGCAATTCCCTCTCACAATCTCCACCTTACTCACTCATTCTAACTCAGTCACATTGCTTTACTCACTCCCTCGCTTTCCCTTATTCATACTCACTCTCACTCACTCATTGATTTGCATTATTATATTCTCAGTTACACTCTCAGACACATTAAGCTAACATACACTCTCACTCAATCTCATTCTCTTTCAATAACCCAGTAACTCAGGCCACACTTTCACATGCATAGAGAAACACTGAATTATTTTGTTACGTACCTATTTTCCTTTGCTGGCACCTCAGATGGTCCATGGCAGCAGCATTGCAGGAATCTGGCAGAATTAATTGGAACCATCAGGCCATGAATCCTAACGAGGAGCCAGACAGAACAACAGGGCCAGGTTTTAGAGTATTCCAGGTGCCCAGTAGCAATGCCCAGCGGTCTGAGGAGCCCACATGGCTCAAATTATAGCAGTGTTACTGCCAGACCAAAGCAAAGGGGGCATTTCCTTGCTTGCACTGAAGCCCAATGTACCCCTACTATGCTACTGCTCATTCACCTGGAAGAGCTAAACAGGGATTTTTTGACTGCCTCATAATGTATTTGCCCATTGGCCAATTACGGCCTACTGATGGAAATGTATCCTTCCATTGATTTTCATGCTAGTTTACACCTCACTTAACATTATGGCAGCATCCCTCAACATTTACCTAATAATCACATTTTTATAACAGGTAATCTGCTCCTCCATTCTGCTTCCTGCATCAACACATTCCCTTAGATGTTCTACCCTGCCTTTCTACTACTTAGCGCTTCTTCACTATCCACTTACTCAGACCCCTTATTACCACATAATACCTCAACTTCCCCTTCTGCCCTCCCACTCCTCATTTTTCTGTTCCTACTGCCTCTCTATATTTTATGTTTCTGTGTGGAGAATGAGTGGAACCATTCCTTAAGCCTGAAGGCTGCAAGCAGAGCAGAAGGCTTCCAGTAGCAATCCCTACTTGGCAAAGCACACTGGGGCTTATTTACAAGCCCCTTGCGCCACCCGTACGTCACTTTTCCCATGTTAAAAATGACGCAAAAGTGGCGCAAGGGGTTTGTAAATAAGCCCCACTCTGTTTTATTTACATACCCTTTCAATACAGTTTGCAATTGCGAGCACTGGGGCGCCAGAGTAAAGACACTAAGTACCATTGATGGAGAAGTATTCTGCTCTTAAAATGGTGGTAAAGTGATTAAAATCATACTATCGAGACAGGCTTAGCCTAAAGCAGTAGGGAGCCCAGCTAACAGAATGACCTTGTCTGACTTCAGAATGCACCTATCTTGCAAAGTCTACAGTCTGACCTGCCTTGCTTGGCCCAATGGGCTCAATGGCAGTCCGAATGATTTGCTCTTGTTCTTGAAGTTAATTTATGGGATTGAAAATGAGAATGAGAATTATGGAACCCAGTGTGAAGTGGTTGCCATCAATTTGCAATGACATACCTTGCTTGCCTGAGCCTGTGCAGAGCTGGACAATACAGACAAAATCATGATCTGGGCTTTGGGACTGCTGCTTGCACCCAACGGTTAGAGTCATGATCCACAGAAAAGAATGGCAGCCACCAGCACATATTAAGCACTGTATATGAGTGGAAAATGTTTTTTTAAAGTTACTAGACATTTTTATACACTTCAACTTGCTTTAACAAAGACAATTCAGGAGGAAAATCCACCCATAAATATCTGCAAGTGGATTTTCTGCTCTTGATACAATGATTCAATACCACCTTTCCTGCGGATTTGCCAATGCTTATGAGCACAATTATTGGTGAATAATACAAAAATAAGATGGCATGATATTTGCTCATTTTTACCTCTTTAGTCATACCTGTCATCCTTAGTGTGGTCTTCCCCCAAACATTTTGCTTGCTTACCCCAACTTTTTGCTGAATCTCTTTGTTGGCCTTAGGACTGTGAGCACTTTACCACTCTGACTAGTCCGCCGTTTGGAACCGCTGCAGTGCACCCTACGACGACGCATGGGCCGCTCCGGCACTCCTCGATGACAAAGTCTCCCCAAGTGAGCGCCTCAAATACGAAGCATCACCCATCTTCCTTACTGCTCGATGCCGAAGCTTTCACTGCTAGAAGAGTGCGCAGTTAGACAGTGAAGCATCGCCTATGACTCCTTCGGATTGACAGACTTCGCCCCCCTGCTCCACGCATCTCATCCTCGACGTCAACACAGGTCCTCCTAAGGTATTCTTTTTCAGCGGACCAAGGCTGGTCCCTGTATCCGATCCGCACTCCATTGCGATTTGCATGAACATTTGTATTTGCCCCGGTCAAGCGTAACCAGATGTCCCTGGTTGGCGCTTCACAACTCTAAGCACTATATTTTCATTTAATCTTTAAACATTCATTATTCCAGTTCTACTTATTGGATTTTTGTCATTTTGGTTTTGATTTACTCATAGAATTATTGTGTCTTTTTCTAACCTGATATGAAGTCTTTTTGTGGTGTTTTCATTGTGTTACTGTGTATCTGTGTGTGTGTGTTGCACAAATACTTTACACATTGCCTCATTAGATAAGCCTGACTGGTCTGTGCCGAGCTACCAGAGGATGAGCATGGGTTATCTTTTAGTGTGTATCTAGCTTAAGCTGACTAGGATTGGGGTTCCTGCTTGGACAGGGTGCATACCTCTGCCAACCAGAAACCAAATTTTTAACATTGGTGATCAGAGTGAGAATAGGACTTATGATTGTGCAAATCCATATAGTAATTCAGTGTTCACTACTACTAAAGACCAATTTGAACCTTTTTAATTCTCCCTATATTGGCTTATTTAATGTTTTGCTGAAACCATGTCTCTCTCTGGAGAAGCAGCACCTGCATCTGCAGTAATTGATTAAATTAGTGTCCTGCACTGTGACCCAGCATGAGGATTTTTGCAAGGGGTTTCTATTTTCTACAAGAGGCTTCACCCAGAAGGTGGAGCTGCAGAAAACTTTGAGAGCCCAAGCAGAGGCCCAGATTGCAGGGGCTGAGGTCCCAGAGGAGGAGGAGAAGGAAATGGAAGAGGACAATCTGATCCTGGGGTCTGCTGTGGATCTAGGACTGCCTGTGGAGGGGGCCAACAACTTGCCGGAAGCAGTGGTGATCCCCAGAGCCAGGAGCAGTATCTCCTCAAAGAACTTGTCCCCAGAGGAGCTGACAGACAGGAGGGAGGAAAGAAAGTTAAAGCTGGAGCTTATCAAATTGAAAATGGAGAAGGAACAAGCTCTAGAAGAGAATCGTCTAGCTCTTGAGAAGAACAAATTGGCCTATGAGCCCAGTCTCAGAGAGCTGGACATAAGAGCCCTATAAGTGGGGTCCAGTAGCAATAATGGTGGCAGTATACCTGCAGTGTCAACTAGTGATTTACATCAAATCAAATCAATCTTTGTTTAGGCAGAAATGCCATAAAAGCACATAAAAATAAAAATCACATTATCAATAAAAGTCACATTTATCATAATAAAAACGTATTCAGATTAAAATAGACAATCTAAATGCATAAAATATACATATCTAAAAACCTATCTATAATCCTGCAAAATTTGTAACAGTCACATGAAACAATTAACCAAGTAGCCGGTGTGTGGGGTAAAATCAATAAGGCAGATTTTGTTCAGTACATGCAACAGTGCTACCTTATATCTGTGTACACAGTTTTTGTCTAACTCTCCAAATTGACATCAAATATCGGGAGAATGTAAAAGTCATCAGTTGCCAAGAATCAGATGTCATCACTCTCAGGGCCACCTTGTGTTCTCTGACACCCAATTTGCGGCACAAAAGTATTTTCCAGGTCTTCCTACTGTTTTGATAGGCCGGGTAAAAATTATGACATGCTCAAGCATTTCTCTAGGATTGTCACAGGATGGACCCCGACAATCATCCGCCCTAGAGCCACGCACCCATTTTGAACTAAAGGAATGTATGGGCAAAGTCCCATAACGGAACCACAGAAACAGCCCCCTGGCTGCTACAGGCTCTATTTCATCCAGAAATTGCCCACTTAGTAAAGTGCCCTTTACTATACGGAAGGCATCAGTTAGAGAACCAAGCCAGGTCTGAGAATATATTGATTCATCTTTAGGTTGCCAATAGTTCGCCTTAATAAGCATCTTAGAAATAGCACCAGGCTTCTCAGGAGTGCTCCATAGACCCTTGTACCCAATGTTTGTGAGGGTCGCTTTTAAATATCTCAGGTAGGGTATGCTGCATGAACTGGGAATATGCAGTATTTCATCTAAACCCTGCCAATAAGAGCACAATTCAGGGGTGGCCCTGGTTCTTTTCCAGTAGAGGATGGGTCTGAAACCTATCTTCTCTGAAATAGATCTAAGGCCAAGAACCAGTCCAAGGGGGAATGGGGTACTGATGGGCAACAATCTATAAAAGTGAGGAGGCTAGCTCTTGAGGAGAAGAAATTGGCCCATGAGCTCAGTCTCAGAGAGCTGGACGTAAGAGCCCCACAAGTGGGGTCTAGCAGTGTTAATAGTAATGTTGATGTACAGAATGATATGTGTATGTACAAAAACAAAATCAAATCCTTGTTGTTGAAATCTCCCGATATGTCCTATCCATCAACCCCGAATAAGAAATACATAGTCAGGCAGGTCCTGCGCCCTAGGCCTGAGGCTATTGATTGACAGATTACAGGTGGGTTCGCACGTAACCAGCAGGACAAAAGCGGGAACAGGAAAAATGCAGATTAGCTCCACAGAAAGGAAGTGACACCACAATGGTCCTGGGAGATTGGCCCCAATAAAGTGCACATGGCCAGAGGGGCGTGTGTTCCCAAAACACCATAAAGTTAGATGCCACATTAAGTTAGGAATGCTCAGCCAATCCACATTAAGTTAGTAATACTTGGCCAATCAGGACACAGCACACACAGTGATCGCACCCTCCCCATGCTGAACATCTGGACATGTTACCCACTGGCCCTCATTGATTCCATGCAACGTTGAGACCCACCTGCATTTGTCATCAGGTGGGAGGAATTTATGGCTTCCTGACTAGGTCCACATTCCTCTCCGAAAACAGGGTCCATGAATTGTTTTATGATGCTTCGAGAAATGTATAAAACGATGTTCAAAATGATTGTACTTTTAGTCAGTCCTCAGACCCGTTTCTGTATGCTGTACTCCTGGCTGCCGTGTTTAATTATACCAACTGTTCTTGTATTGTCAAATGTCTCTTGTCTTTGTTTTTTCAAGGTAAATTCATATTCGAGCAACAGCAGGAGCAATGGTGGCAGTATACCTGCAGTGTACACTAGTGATTCAAGGATCAGGATACCCAAGGATTTATTGCCCGGCTATGTGGTGGGGGATGACATAGATAAGTGCTTTGCCGCCTATGAAATGGCTCTGATAGTGCACAAGGTCCCAGAGGAGTTCTGGGGTGGTAGTTTGAGAAGGTATATGCCCATGTTGGGGAGTGACACACTCCTTTAACTAGAGGTAGAGGACCAAACATGCTGCACTGCAATGAAGGCCATCTTAGTCAGTAAGTTTGAACTGACCCCTGAGATGTATAGGCACAGATTCAGAGGCAGCCAGAAGATCTCATCATAAACAGGGGAAGATCACTTGGATTATGCCAGCAAGGCACTGAATGACTGGCTGGGTGAGGGGCAGCAAGTTTGATGATTATTCAGGGCTGTACAAATTGATTTTGAAGGAGCACATGTTTGATATTTGTTTTCCCTCTTAATCCATTGCCTACCATTGGCACACCCTTTGAGAGGTTGGGCATCGACATTGTTGGACTGCTTCAGGCAACAGGTTTAACCTGGTTCTGGTGGATCATACCACTAGGTTGCCAGAGGCAAGCCCTCTGAGGACCACAACTGCACCTGTGGTGGGAAAGGCCCTGATGGGAATTTTTACCTCAGTTGGTTTCTCCAAGGAAGTGGTATCTGACAGGGGTGCCAACTTCAAGTATGCTTATTTGCAGTCAAGTGGAAGGAGCGTGTGGTAATCTACAAGTTCTCTACTCCCTACCATCCACAAACAAATGGGCTTGTTGAGAGAATCAACAAGACTCTGAAGGGCATGCCTAAAGGCCTGCCTGCGACCCTGAGGAACATATGGGGCATCCTCTTGCCATGCCTACTATTTGCATACAGAGAGGTGCCAGAGAAGAGAGTGGCTTCTGCCCCTTCGAGCTTCTGTATGGGCACCCAGTCAAAGGACCTCTGAGTTTGGTGAAGGAAGGGTGGGAGCAAGCTCCCAGGATGAATCCCCAGGATGTAGTGAGCTAAGTTGTGGAAGCAAGCATCAGACAACTTAGAAGCCAGTCACAATGTAATGAAAGAATTATATGACCAACACTCTACCACAGTGGACTTGTATCCTTGATCGAAAGTGTGAGTTATGGAACTTGTGGAGCCCAAGGCTCTCCAAGACCATTGGACCGGGCCCTATTAGGCGATTGAAAGGAAGGGTGGGGCCATCTACCTGTTGGACCTTAAGACTCTTAGGCAACCCCACAGGGGGCTTCATGTCAATCGCCTCAAACCCCACTTTGATAGGTCTGAGCTCACAATGCTGTTTGCGATAGATGGAGAGGGGGGGAGAGGAGTGTGAACCTCTCCCTCACCTCTTAGACTCCAAGTAGAAAGATGAATCTGTGCTGGGAGTAATCCTTTCCTACAGTCTGACTTCTGAACAGCAGAGGGACTGCCACCAAGTGTTGGGACAGTACTCCTCTCTGGTCTTCCTTATCTCTGGGACTACCCACCTGTGAACCCATGATGTAGATGCAGGAGATAGTCTTCCTGTCAAGAAAAAATCTCACAGGTTGTCCCACTAGGTGAGGGCCAGCGTTAAGGAAGAGGTTTCAAACATTCTGGCGATGGGGGTAATAAAACCCTCCAGTAGCCCCTGGTCCAGTCCTGTGGTTCTGTTGCCAAAAGCTTCCCCATCGGGCACCACACCTGAACTCAGGTTTTGTGTGGATTATAGGGGGCTCAACTCAGTCACAAACACAGAAGCTCAACCCATCCCCCGGGCTGATGAGCTTATTGACAGTTTAGGGGCTGCCCAGTACTTAAGTACCTTTGATCTTACAGCAGGATATTGACAGATCGCCCTAACAGAAGAAGCAAAGGAGAGGTCAGCTTTCTCGATTCCAGAGGGCCACTATCAGGGTGCTGCCCTTTGGACTCAAGAATGCCCCTGCAACATTCCAGGTCCTTGCTGGTATTGAGGTCTTCAGTGCTGCCTGTCTGGAAGTGCTTCATGCCAATGCACACCCAGGCCTTTCATGTAACAAGTTCTTTAGTGATACACCTGGATGGCACCCTTTGTGCATCCAGTTAATGAGGCAATCCAGCTGTCATTGTCCTAGATCATAGTCACATAAGTCACTTCTAGTGCACACACCTAGCCCTTTTAACCTGGGGTGCAGGCACACACTCAGGCCTTTCCCAGAACAGGTTCTTTGGTGATGCACCTGGTTGGCACCCCTGTGTGCATACAGTTAGAGAGCCAATCCAGCGCACGCAAGGCAGTGTAACCAATGGGTCATTGCTTCTTTTGCACCACAGCAGGCACATTTTCCCCTGCTTGTCTTCTCCAGTTTTGGCGAGTTCCATACATGATGACCACCTGGAAACAACCACTGCTACATCTGAGTGGTGAGAGCCTCTCCTGAGCTTTTGCTAGGTGTGACACTCACCACGCTCTGATCAACTAGGAGTTAGTTAGTAAAATACACCTCTGGATCACTCACTCCTTGCACTGCACATTCCAGTGAGAGGTATTGTATGATTAATGGTGCCTCACAGCAGATGACGGCCCCTCAAGCCCGCTCTGACTTGATTATCTTCCCCCATAGATCCCAGTAGCCCCTAGACTTTGGACGCTGCTCTGGGTGTCGTGTAGTTCCTATAAAACCTATATAGGATCTGCACGTTTCGACAACATACACTGTAGGATTGGTGCCAGACTGATTCTAGACACCCCTTCTAGATACCAGCTAGCTCACAGTGCCACTATAAACCCCTCTTATCAAGGAAGGAATAGTTCTTGGCAACTATCGAACATGACAACCCTGATCCCTCAGGACCGTGGAAACAGTGCAATACTTTTCGCTCAGTCACTTGTGCTCACTTTGTCTCAGAGAGATACACAGAATAAACAATATGGATGTTTTCCAATAAGCATTTATTGAACAGTCGTCATTCTAGTGTAAAATAGGTGTGCTGAAACAACCACTAGACAGAAACAGATATAAATGATTTGAAGCACCAGAAAAGTAAAAGGATGGTAGATTTCTACCATTATGCTAAAATCATGAATACAGGCAGGTATATAAAATACATGAGAATAAAATGCGTACTCCTACGATGCAATCCTAACTAGATGTACCTAAGTGTACCTAGCATGTGTGTAGGTGTTAAGCCAAGAATCCCTCTAGGATAAAGTCAACCCTATTACCTGAAGTGAGAGACTGTGGGACACCATCTTGGTCTCGAGTTGGACACACCTCAAGGGATGTTAGACCACTGCGAGCGGGAGTATCTGCATGCAGGAGCCTCAGCGTCTCGCGTCAGTGGGTCGGCATGGAAGTCTAGTTCTCCTCTGACTATCTCAGCAAGATGTGATGTTTATATACCCAAAGGTCTCCCCAAGGGTTCTACCTTGCTGTGCCATTGTCAGACTTAGGATGACGTCGGGAATGAACTTTATACATAGTTATTATGCAAGAGATAGTAGTCCTGCTGAGCTCCCAAGAATCCTCATGCACAATGTATGAGGCTTTTACTAGGGAAAATCCGGTGTTCTGTGTGCAGTGTCATATCTAGGTAAAAGGTCAGTCCCCAAGAACCGTTATGTGTGTAATGTAGGGGAGAATATAGGTGAATGGTTAGGATGTTACCTGAGACTATATTGGGGTACCTATATGGAATAGAATAGGATAGGATCTCTTTCTACCAGCATGAACGGACGCCACGCCATGCTCCAAGCACAACCGTTCCAACCCCCCGAGGGATTCTGGAGTTAGCCCCAGCCTGGGTGTCAGCAAAGCTAGCACCATTATTAGGTCCTCCCATTCCCTCTGTGGTCCACAATAAGTAAGTGTCCCCTCCCATGCATGCGGCTCATCCAATGCTGCTTCAGCAAATAGCTTTGCATGTTGGCATGAATTTTGTTACATTGACCCACAGTCCCATAGGGCAAGATCCCACAAGTCACACCGACTTCCTAGACAATCACATTCATTTTCCAAGCATGGCGTGAGTGTTTCACAAGCGTGACCTCGCTGTATGTTGAACTTCCACCTCTGTAGTTATAGAGCATAGAAACAGCCAAGCATTCCATCTCTATCCATATGGGACTGCATGTCAACTTTGTCCCCACGGTACATTCAACTAGAGAACACTTCATGTTTTTAACTGTCTACACATGGCACATCCGGCTCCACGTGCTCTAGAGCTATAGGTACCTGTACCTGGTTTTTAAATCTTTTTGAGGTGCACCATAGAAATATTTAGCACCTTACAGGAGGTTACGGTTTGCATACATCTTTAATAGTTACTACTGTTCTTCCAATGTCCTGAAGAGTCCCACAGTTAAAAGGGCCAAAACATGTCGACATTACCATCTGGAGAAGTTCCACGATTTAGAATACTCAAAGTAAAATCTTTGGACACACAATACAAAATAGAGGACAAGTTTGTCCTCGGTGTGTGACCGCCGTAAAGACTACCCCTTCTGTGGACTGTACAATAAATATGGGATACAGCCACATTTGGTTGAAGCAACTGGAAGACTGAAGAAAGATTCTAGTTGTTATATCTATCATCATTATGTTTTTACACATTTCTTTGTATACACTAATAAGGTAATTGTTTGTCCTCCTGTTATATTTATGTATGTGTATAGCCATATGTCATTCCTTATGCACACCTCGAGTACAAGTACCGAGAGTGAAGATTATTATGCTTGTCTATATGTGAAAATAAATCATGGTCTCAAGAAAACATACAACACATCAGTGATTAATTTGAGTAGTCACTGTGTAAATTACTCAATGTAAAATCTGTTCCCACAGTATACCACATTTCTGTTTACATTACTTTATGCCCAGGTATAGTGGGGTCATCAGGGCAAACCCCTATAGTATGATACTTTCAGGCTCTGCAACAGGCAGGCCTGACTATCAAGGCCAGTAAGTGCCAGATAGGGCAGGAGTCTGTGGTGTACTTGGGACACCTGGTGGGCAGGGGCAAGGTGCAGACTCACCAGCCAAGATAGAATCTATCATGGCACCAGGAGACTTCTAGTCCCATGATTCACAAGGGCAGGAGGAGGCCCTCCATTTTCACTGTAGCTGCTGCACATTTGATTGGCACTATATAGCACAAGTGACTCTTACCGCCACCTGGGATGTGCCCTGACATAGCCAGGGCCAAGGTAAGGCCCGTCTGCACCCGTCATTGTCCGGAGGATGCTAGGCTGCACCACCCCTTTTTCATCTTCTGTAAGGTAGGGGTGGCTGCACATTTCTGAACCCTCTTTCCTGCTGTTTTTTGTGGCATTTATTTTGGCCCCATCAATGGAGAAGCAAAGGTAAATGAGGCTCTGAATAAGCCTACTAATTTCACTCCCATAACTCCTAGAATGACATTAACTGTCTTCTTATAGAGAGCAGTTGCTGTTATCAAGATGAATATTGAGTTGGCTGAAAACAGTATGTCACTTTCTTCAATACCCTCAGTCCCGTCCACTGATGTGGGGCTACAAATTATGTGTCTGCTATTTATTAGAGCCCTGATGTGACTAATAAACCTGGAGAAGCAGAGCCAAAAGACTCCTCACTTAAAGCCCCAGACAAGCCCTGATTGAGGTATTGCAGGAGGGGACACATCAAGACCATAAACGGGAAATAAATCTAAGGGCGAAAGAAAGAGAGTTGAAGGTGGGGCAAACTCAAAGCGGCCATGTCTATCAACCTCTTCTATTTCATTGGGGGAAGGAACTGAAGACAGGGATATCTCTTTGGATATAACGGATGCCATATGATATAAAGTCTGGAGCTATTGATCAACAAGCTCAACCCTATCTTGGTCTGCCTCTGGAAGATTGAGCATGAAATATCTAAAATGAGCTCACTCTTGTATGCACAGCCGATGGCAGTATCCCCAGCAGCAGTACCGACTGTGGTCTCACCTGAAGGGACTGTGAAGGTTAGCTCTCAGCCTCACTTTTTAGTGCCCCCAGCCCCTCCGAGTTTGGCAATACGGCGAAGGAATGGGTGCAGAAGCTACCATGGGGGAAGAGTCTTAAAATCGCAGGATAGATCACAGGAAAATAGAGTAGAAAGAGCAGGAGAGAGAGGCACTGGGATATCGAACAGAGTTCTTATACCTATGGAAAACTCTTTCCCCAGCTTCCACCAGAGTTCACACCCTATGTGGTGGTTTTGAAGAAAGTACCATCCTTAAGTCTTTGACAAAAGAAGACCACTTAGCTCTGAAAAACGAAATAATCCATTGGCTATGGAAAAGCACTTAATAGTTGCTTGATTTTGGAAGCAAAATTCTAATCATCCGAAGATCCTCCTGGGTTGGCCCTGGAACAAAGGAAGTCAGCATGGACTGTGTAATTGTTAATTTTAAGTCACCCAACACAGTCACCTCCCTATGAAGGCTCTTCTATAATAGGCGCCAAGCACCTGGTGCTATTCAGGTATTAATTATTAATATTAGTATATTTTTATAGACCCAAGATGTATTCTTAAGTGCTGGGACAGGGAAGGAGTTCCACCTGAAGTTTGTGAATCCATTATACAATGTGAAGGCTCAGAGCTCTGTTGAAGCCCACACATCATTAAAGGATTTGGATTGACTTTCCACTATTTGAAGCCAAGAAGTTCAGACTCCTAATAGTATGGTCACAAAGGGGCAGGGCAAGCAGGTTGGACCCTCAGAGAGGGGCTTTTCAATGTCCTTTACTGATCCTTAGTCCAGTTCAAGGGGGAACGGGTTAGTCATAGAGGGCTGAGAATTGTATCTTGGAACATTGCTGGTGTTCAATCCAAACTTTTAAATCCAGATTGGCTCTTAGTTATCAACAATGCAGATATTGTACTATCGCATGAGACTTGGACGCTTGAGAACTTTAGTATAAATGGTTTCTATACTTTGGTCAGAGCTGCCATTCCCTCCCGTGCGTGTACTTAGTAAAATTATTTGGCCTATCTATCAGAATAATCTTTTTAGGCTTAATTACCAGCTGCTATTATTGCAGGTTCCTTATTGTTTTGATGTTATCCTGGTTAATATGTCCAATGACACTTTTGACTCATTTGTGACCACTTCAGTTGATGTCTTGGAGCGTGACCTAGTGAGGTTTCAAAAAAGCTAAATTAAGGAGACACTGATAGTATGGGTGGGGGATATCAAAACAAGGCTGTGCAGGAAAATGGCTTCCTCTTCCTGTGGCATGGAGATAACAGGTGGGGAAGAGCTTACACATTTCCAGCACACCCCTTTTGGGGAGGCCCTGAACAGATTGAAGACTATTAGATCCCTGGTATTCGCTAAAGAATACAAGGCATTGGGAGCCCCTTTACCCCCTACATATAATGGTGTATTGAAGGGCAGTGAGGCTGATTTTCTTATGGTGTCCCAGGATTTAGCTAAACTAATATTAGATTACAATACATCTGTTTCCTGTCTTAGTGACCACAGCCCTCGAAGTTGAGGGGCAGCAGGAGAGTTTGGCTCCCTTTCATTTGTGCAATAAGGGTGTTAGGGTAAAATGGGAGAGAATGGATAGGGAGGTCTTTCTGTGCAAACTTGTGAGTGTTAGACCTGGCATCCTTAGGGTGGTCTTCCTCTCACATTTTCTGATACTTTTTCTTGTTCTTAGGACTCACCCCTCATCAGCCAGGCTAGCTTGAATTCAATGGCACACTGAACCCAGACGTGGATCCCATGCTCCCTATGCTACTGGTTTCAAGCTAGCCTGACTGATGAGGGGTGATACAACGAAACCGGTCCCAGGATGTTTGTTTTACGGTCCAGAGAGGACCTGACCTGGAAGTTTGGGCTGGACTGTTCCTAAGGGGAGCAGGGTCAAGACTGATTTGCATTTGGCTGGGTCCAAACTGGGATGGAATAGTGAGCAAAAAAATGATGGATTTAACCCAGATCTGTATCTGGGGGTGAATGCTTCACAATGTTCATAATGCCGTTCATCATCTTGTTGTGTTGCTATAGTTGCTCTAATTGGGAATGGTATGCCCAGACATGGGTCCGGGGCTCCCTAAGCCACTGGATTCAAGCTAGCCTGGCTGATGAGGTGTGATACCCAAAAACAAGCCCCAGTTTGCTTGTTTTACAGTTCAGGGAGGACCTGGCCTAGCAGTTCAGGCTGGACTTTTCCCAGGGGGAGCAGGAACTAGACTGATTTGCATATGGCTGGGTCCAAACTGGCATGGCATGTTGAGCAACAGAACAATGGATTTAAACCAGATCTGTGACTGGGAGTTAATGCTTCACAATATTCAGCATTCCGTCCATCATCTTTTTGTGAGGCTATAGCCTTTTTATTAGCAGGGCAACTCAATGCCAAACAGCTGTAAGCCTGTCTTTACTTTTGTGTGCCGGCTAGGGCACAAGCTGGTGCGCGAAATGATCAGTATCTACAAAAGTAAGTGTACCACTGTAGCAACATATCGTCCAGGTGTTTGAGGGCACAATGGTGAGGGTCCATTACAGAGGGACGGGAATACACTTTTATGAAGGCTACTGGCAGTCCCCCAATATTCTCCCTCATTTATGTGCCATTCTGAGGTGGTTTTGTACCCCATGGAGGACAAGATTAAGCTAGACCACCTACTACTTTAGATCAGAATCTAGGGAAATTGGGAGCCTCACTTTCAAAACATGTATTGGAAGATTGACTTCCCAGGATTAGGCTCTGGCGATCCCATGGATCAACTATATTTAAGAGGGCTTTAGAGATTTTTGTCTCCCAGAGCAATTTTCTTTACATTATTGTTTAAATACGCTTCAGAGTGCTTTAGGTTTTTTCCTATGATTTAAGTTAAACTCACTGGTTTCTCTCCAGAGTGTTTAAGCACCTTTAGCAGTAGGGTGCTTTAACCATTATAGCACTACAGCAATACCTTGGTTTCTCTTCAAAGATTGCTTCACACACAGTGTATTTTGTTGTATCTATACGAAGTGCAATAACTGTAACCACTACTACCCAACAGATTTTCTGCAATTTCTTTTTTTGTCAAATATAAAACATAATGTAATGGCTCAGGGTGAAAGATGTATTCAGAGAAAGGCAGGCTAACCTTCATCAGGCAAATTTTGACAAACTTTGTAGTAGTACCAATTAAAATCTGATTAATACATCGCTCGGAGGTGAATTTTGTCTAACATGAATTTTGAACACAAATTGTAGGTTTAATTTTACCAGGTTTCGTTTGAACTCATTACATTTACTAGTGGCCTTTCCCAGGGATGTCAATTGGAACACAATAGTGTCAAACTGTCTGTTAAACCTGGCATCTTTTGACATGTTTCCCCTGTTTTTTTGCTTCTGCCCTCCTGGGTTTGGTGGTACTCTGGATATTGTTTGTGCTGGTTTAGTGGTTCTGCGCACTTTAACACTGCTGATCAGTACTGAAGTGCAAGTGCTCCTAATGTAAAATTGTGTTTATGGATTGGTGTTTCCATGATTGCCATATTTGATTTACTCCTAAGATCCTAGTACAGTGCACTGTGTATGCCCAGGGCGGGTAAACCAAATGCTGCTAGTGGGCCTGCAGCACTGATTGTGCCACCCACACAAGCAGCCTTTCAAAGGGTTCTCAGACCTGCCACTGCAGTGTCTGCGCACAGTTTATACTGCTATGTCGACCTGGCAACTGCACCCATTTGCCAGGCCCCAACATTCCCTTCTCTCACATATGAGACACCCATAAGGTAGGCCCAAGGTACTCCTGGGGGCAGGGCACAGTGTGGGGGAAAGGTAGTTCTGATAGTGAAACACTGTGATTTTTGCTTTCATTGTTGAGAGGCTATCTCTTCCATAGGTTAACATGGGAGCAGCTTTGTAACACTTTTACAAATGTAGCTGGCCAGGGGAGCTGATAAAAAAGTGGAGTTTAGTATGCTGGAACTCAGGAGGATTTAAAAATACATGTTTTAGTAAAGATGATTTTTATATTGTGTGTTTGGAAATATCACTCTTAGAAAGTGGATATTTCCTTGTCTAACCATCCATGTGCCTCTGTCTGTTTTTGATATAGCTGTCTGCGTTTTAGACTGACAGGGGCTGGTTTGTGCATTCACACTAGACAGGGACACAAAGGGAGCGGAGGTGTGTCCTGCCTTTCCTCTGTGACTCAAAGCCTGGATGATGGGTCTGTCCTGCATCTAGAGTGGTGGGAGGAGTTGCCACATGCACTTGAATGGACTGTGTCTGCCTTCCACAATGCTGTATGACAGAACTGGATTATGGGTGCCAGGAGATTTTTGTTAGTTCCACCACCACTGAACTTAAATGGGAGATGTGGTATAAATATTGGAGCTCAGACCCCAGGACTTTGGAACTCTTTTGGATCAAGAAACCTGCCAAGAAGAAGAGCTGGAGAAGCTGTGAGGAGAGACTACCACTTTGCTGTGTGCTTTGCTGTGTTGGCCTTCAGTAGCTGCTTCTGTCTTGGGCAGAGAAAGGACTGGACTGAACTTTCTGCAACTTCTTTCGGAGCGTCTCCAAGGGCTTGAAGTAGAGCTTGCCCACTGTTCAAGCAGTCTCAGGAACAACAAAGACTTCAAGATTCTCTGGGTATCAGCTTCTGGAACTGGTTGCTTCAGTTGGCGCAGAGGAAAAATCAACATGCCGCCATCCCCGATGCCGCTACCGGCTCCGTGACCTGAAGGCACCGCAGAGGGCACCGCCACACTTCGCATTGCAACCCTGGTCTCACCGACGACACTGTTTGCCGCCTCCACTAACGCTGCTGCCTGCTAAGTGACCTGTAGACACCGCTTGTGGAGAACACAGAGCACTGTCCCACTTCGCACTGCAGCCCTGGTCTCACCAACGATGCTGCTCCAGAGATGACCTCAACCCCACCACCTGCACCGTGGTTTGGGGGCACCACTGGTAAGTTACATGATGCACCACCCCATCCCACACTACAGTCTTGACCCACCGAAGCCAGCGCCATCAACTCCAATTCGTCAACTGCCGAGAGTACTTTAATGATGACGCTGCCTGGGCCGTGACCTGCCAGCCCGCTATGAGCACTGTCCCACTTCGCACCGCAGCCCTGGTCTCACCGATGCCACTGGGTGACCATCACCGAGCCGCTGCCTGCACCACAACCTGAGGGCACCACACGTCGCCCTCTGAACTTCACACCGCAGCTCCATTGCAAGCCGGCGCTCCCGAATTCAACCGCACAGAGTTCAACCTGCAATGCGTGTGATTTCAAGGGCCCAACGACTCCTGCACCGATCCCTGGAACCGACACTTGCCGATGCCGGCTCTTTGGAGCCAATTGCCAGGTCCCCAACACCCTGCATTTCTAAAGGTACTGTTTTGCAGGTCTTACTGACACCGTAGCTGGCACGCAACGCAGCGGTCAGCCAGAACTGTCAGATTTGTGTGTCCATGATGCCGTGACAGCCCCTGATGGAACTATCGCCTTCAAGGAAGTGTTATTAAGAGTTTATTTTTGCTTATTGATATTTTTGAAGAACTGTATGTTGCTTTCTTATCATTTTTGGTCTTGTTTTACACAGATAAATAATGGCTATTTTTCTTAAAACTGGTGCTGTGTCCTTTTGTAGTGTTTTCACTGTGTTACTGTATGTTAAGTGCAAAAGCTTTACACAATGCCTCTAAGCAAAGCCTGACTGCTCGTGTCAAGGTAACAAGGAGGTGAGCAGGGGTTATTTTAGAAGTGTAACTCCCTTATCCTGATTAGGAAGAAGGACAGGGTAACAACCTGGTAACTAGAGACCCCCATTTCTAACACTGTCCCAGCAATAATACCTCTAAACAAAGCACTATGCACTTTACACTTTTCTGTCATTTATATTCCCAATCCTGAAAGTGCTTTTTGACTCCAATTTAACATTTGGCCAAGATTAGATGTGTTTATCTTATTGCAAACATTTCGTAGTTTGGAATATTGTGTTGCAGCGGTCAACTTTGTTGGTTGCGGGATGAGAAATAGAAATAGATATGGGGCATTGTAATGAATTATGTCCAACAAATGTTGCTGCTTTTGTATGGGGCAGTGACTTATTTTACCACTTTGTTTTTAATTTCTTTTTAAGTTTACTCTCAATTCTGAACTGTTTTATTCTGTGCTTGTATGGCTTTTCGAAAGCCGAATTATTTGTCCTTGAAATACCCATTGAGATGGGTCCCGCTTACAGCTATTAGCTTTTAATCTTTTGGTAAGAAGAATGTAGTAATTAGTTGTGTTAGAAAAAAAGATATAAAGCAGTTTTAAAAAAAAATCACAAATAAAATACAACATGATCAGTCAGCAATAGATTTTACAGTAAAAAATACACAGCCATCCTATTCTTAAAACGTCAGCTGCTTAATTAACACTACAATACCCAACCCAACAGTTGGATTTAAAGTTATTCAAATCACCCATTAAACAAAACAGCAAGCACGAGTAATTGAAATGAATCTGTCATAATTTATTAATATTATTGTTTTTATAATAATTATTAGTAGTAGTAGCAGTAGTAGCAATAGTAGTAAAAGTAGTAGTAGTGGTAATAGTATCATATACTGCGTTTTACTTCTACTGAGTGAAACCACTTTTGGAAGACAAAAGTCACGGTCACAAAACCTCGTACACAAAATGCTCTAATGCTGGCATTATTCATTAATGGTTCTGGATGGAGAACTCCCTCATTAATTGATGCCTTCTGTAAAGACAGTAAAATAATGACTATTTGAATGATTAATGATTTATAGTGACATTCCCTATACGGAAGACAATCGATTAGTTTACCAGATGCTGGATCTTGTCATGGGTGATTAACGGGAGCTTGTCCTCGCAACAATTTCAGAGTAAATACCAGCTGGTTTATTTCTGTTTAGAGACATAACGACAAGGGCTTCTTAGCAGATTCACTACTGCTGTCAGCACATTCATAAATTAAAGCAACCGAGCGCCAATTAGGTTCTTTACTTTGAACAACACCCCTTCCAATACATCTATAACAAAACTACGCAAAATGCCAATAGATGTATGTTTTATATTTCACCTGTGGGAGGTTTGAAGAGATGTAATACAAAACAAACACATCAGTCTTAAAACTTCAATTATGTCCACAATGAGTTTATATTTGTTATCAGCTGTTTGAAGCTTGTATCTTTTAAAACACCGGTTATATTTAGAAGAAAAATTAAGAAATTGCTTTGAAAAGACGCAGATGAAAAAAGGCAGACAGCTCCCGTATTTAGATAACATTAGTAGCCATGACAACTGTTATTTTCTGGTAACTCTCTTCGCTCTACAGAATCATTTCAGATAGCTAAGGTAACACAATTCACATGTTTGCAGTGCCACAGAACCCTTTTAAAACTATTTTGAGATAATTTAATTTCATTGATTTTTTACTGTAAATTTAGATCGTGAGTGAAGAGATATATCCCCCTCAAAAATAATAAATACAATCTGACTGTATTTTATAAATGTTCATTACCTGCTGCAGAGGGGATTTCTTCAGCTGGAAACAATGTTCATTTTGCTATGTGCAGTGATGCTGGGGTGTCCTTATTTTTTAACCCTAAAACCAGGACAGAACACTCACATAGAAGTAGTACTACACTACTGCAGCAGCAACTATTGGCACCAGAAAATGACTTTAACAACAACATGCTATTAACATAAAAGAAGGACTTCAATGTTATAGCCATCGGCATTAGTTTCGAATGACCCATTAGGCTGTGTATATATTCCGTTTCAGCTTGTTTTGGATTTCAAGGAAGAGATACGAGCTCTCAGAATTCCCTATATCATTTACTACTAGATCAGTCATTTTAGTTTTTTTCCTTTTCGCCTTGTGAACCAACCTAGGCTGATCCAAATTAATTTCTAATAGACTGACCATGAAGTTTCCAGTGAGGTCACTTGCAAAGGCTGCTTACTTTTTGTTATGACGTAAATGGCTTCCATGCCCTCTTATGCATCGTTACGTCTTCATATTGCCTTCGAGAGCTTCCTCGCATCAAATAGCTCCTTCAGTGTTGAGCATTTCCAGATCATTCCAGGCTTAGAATTTTGTCTGTGTCCTGCATTCCTGAACATTATACTGCCTGCCCGTTGTAGTTGAGACACGAAGGGAGGAACGGGTTTGTGCAGTCCTCTCTATAAATACATAGCAGCCAAGGTTTCAGATTGCTTATGTGTAACATTTTCATAATTTCAGTGTAATTATGAGTGACATTCCACGACTATGAGTGACACCGTCTTGTAACCCCGGCCAAGTGCCTCATTTCATCACTGTGCCTCAGAACAACACTCAGCTGTAACGCACTACTTCCTTAACGCAACACAGAGCTCTGAGCTGCTGCGGCATTCTGAAACTGGTTGCTCAGTGCTGAACTGCACTGCAGTGCGAACTGCTTGCAGGCACCACCTTTCTGGCGGCGTCTGCAGTATACAGCACGCACCAGGCATGGGGAAGGCAGCCTCAGGCGGAGGCCTACACTAAGGTCACAGTCGGCAGCATTAGTGAGCTGGGGCAGAACTAGAAGGCAGGGAATTGACCTTATGCTAAGCGCTAAAAAACAAATTAGTCAGTGAGAGATAGATTAACACTACAGAGTGAGATACTACAGTCTGAGACCCACTAGTAATTGCGAGGAGAGCCACGACAATTCGGCTTATGGGCCACCGCTCTTCATAGTCCTGGCCGCAACAACTTCCTCGGCAAACCCGCCGCCCACATTCAGACTCACACAGGCTCAGCAGCAGCTGAGCTGCAGTGTGTGTACTCTGGGATCCAGTGGCCCCCATGGTCCATGGGCTTGGCTGGGTCTGGCGGTCGCGGGGATCATCATGATTTCAATTTACTGCTGTGTGGCAGTGTTAGCAGCACTGCCATTGCTACAGACAGCCTCCCACAAAACTTTCAAAACTGCCTGCAGCAAGACGTGACGTCAGACACCTATTAAAGTCACTGTGTCCCTCTCCTGAGTCGGGCTTGTAGTATCTTGCTGGACACGTTCTAGTGTTCCACTTTTTATTACACCCACACTGTACACCCACCCATTCACAGGCGTCCCCGGTCAGGTGACCCTGCTAATAAAAGGGGCTGGGAGCACGTGCCCTGGTCCAGTTCCAGTACCCTACCACTGTGTCTGTTTGGTTATTCGTACAGCATGTGGGCCTAGTGGCCCAAGACACCACAATGACGACGAGCGGGTCCGCCCCGCGTGCATGCTAGCGGCCGTTTCAATCGGTCCTGGAAGGGAATTGTAACCGGCGTTGTGGTACCCCCTGCACCTGCTGCCAGCACGACTGCGACAGAGGCGGGACAAGGCTGTCCCACGGCTGCCATCCCAGAAAGGAAGTAGTGAGCCTGGAGCAATACCTGCCGGGCAGGGGGTGAGCCCACGGATTGAATCGAGTGTGAACAGTGGGAGGTTGGGCTGCTGCAAAAGACATGGGCGCCCGAAACGCTTGAGGTGCGCCGCACCCATCGACAAAAATAGAAAACCCCACCTGGACATGAAGGATACACACACGGCTGTCCCCCGCCGGTGAGAAAGGCGCGGATCAGCCCAACCGCGGTCTGCACGAATGACTTCCTCGCAGCAAGTTGAACGGGCTCGGTAGGAGGAACTAGCCGACAGAGCCCCAGGTAACTCGTGTTCATATCAGCGGGTGTAGAGGCGGCGAGCACATCTCAGCATCAGAGCCTGCAGTCACAGGAGAGCTTCTGCGGCCGACATACCTGCATAGGTATTACTGCCCCCCCTGAACACTGCCGGCACCTACAATAAGGAGTGAAGAGCCGGGCCGCTGTTAGGTTCCAACCCCTGCACTGGCATCTCCAGAGGCCCGCAGCGGTAGGGAAGCTGCTGTGGCCTTGTGGCCACCTATTGATTGAATCAAATGCGGCGGCACTACTGGGTGAAGTTGATGTAGACTACGAACCGCACTGTACATGCAAGAAAGCCCCGCACTGGCATCTCCATTATAAAATAAAACAAAAGAAAAGAAAATCTCAAAGGAAGTCCAGACGGCGCACCAGCCAACACTCACCTCGCACTTGAGTCTCCTGTGCCAGTGTGGCCCGCAGCGTCAGCGAGGCTGCCATGGCCGATGAAGAGTGCCTGCCGCACCACCTAGCGGTCGTATGTTTGTACCTCACCCTGGCAGCCTAAACACAGAAATTAACAGAGCGGTTCTTCATAAATGAGAGCCCGTAATGCCACATGGCCTCACCCTGAGACAAATGGCTTAGAAGAACGTGAAGGAGACCAGCTGCGCTGCCAATTGCCTGCAGTGGCAGAATCAGTGAGACCAAAAGAAGGCACCAAACGCAAACCTTAAGTGCAACGATGCCCCGCCCTATAAACTGAAAAGCTCCTAGTTTCTCATGCTGCAGCAGAGACGGAGGCTGCAATTGAAAGCCAGGAGAGTGCAGTGTGCCCCCTAGTGGCAAAAGGCCACCACAACTAGAAACTGACCAGATAGAGTACCTATGCCACGGCCTCACTCCACAGGCCACCAGCCAGAGTAATGGAACCAAAGCCAGTCAAGCTCCAAGCAGCAGAGCCAAAAAAGCGGCAAGCCCAGCCAGAAAGCGCATCAAAGCAGCACACGGCCCTGTAGCTGCATCTCCTGTGTGAGCAGAGGGCCGCAGTTCAAGGAAAGACTGCCGGGCCTGAGGACCAAATGCTGCACTGTCACCTAGTGGCCACCGGTGATACTGCACCCCAACAAAGTAAGCACATGAGGGCCCAGTGCTGGTCCTCACCCAGGAAAACGACAACAAGTAAAGACTGCCCACAGTGCGAGCAGACTGCACACCCTGATGTCTCCTGGTGTACACCGCTACACCTGAAACCCTGAAAGCTGGCTGTCAGCATGAGGAAAGCTGCCACAGTTAGAGTGAAGTATCCACAGCGCCACCTAGTGGGACCCAATGAACGGCGCCAGTGGGAGCAACTGGTTCCTCTGTGACCATACTACATGATTGCGCAAATCACCAGCGAGCCAGGAGGACCCCTGGTGACTGTCGTTTGCCACCGCAGCACTAAAGAAGTGGTAGTCAAGAACAGCAAGAGTACCTTGCAGAGCAGCCTATGCACGAGGCTGGGAGAAGCAATGGCAAAAGACAGTTACTCCTGGACAGGAGACAGCCAAGCAAGCCCCACCTGGAAGAGCGTGGAGAACATGCACAGAGCGTGTGACCCCCCCCAGTGGTGAGTAGCCACCACCGCAAGCTAGAAAAACGGGCACGCAAATGCCAGAAGAGAGCGCCTTGGAGATGGACCAAGAGCTTGGAGTCTGAGGTGCGCTGACGCAAGCACCCAGAAGTTGGACTGCATGGGCAGGCGACCAGGAGAGTGAGACCTCTCCACAGAAAGGAAGCAATGCGGAAGGCAACACAGAGAACCTCCACATCTCCACCGTACCAGCGAAGCTCCGCAGTGGGCTGAACACAGCAAAGAGTGTACTCCCTCACACTGCCTCAAGACGGAGTCGCCAGTGGCCCAAGACAGGCAAGAGGAGAGTCGCACACTCCACATGGCAAGCTGCCACCAGAAAAATGTGCTCCAATGACAGACGACACTTGGCTGGATGCCACATTCGCACAGCAAGCGAGGAGTACGTCACTCGAAGTGACTGACCCCGCCAAGCACTCCTGCACAGAGGCAGGATCAAGCGCCACAACAGCGCAGCCACGAGGTGCAAGCACAACGCCCTCAAGTGAAGAGCAAAGGAGCACCGTAAAAACCCCTGAGGAGGGGAAGGGGCCTGCAAGAGGTCCTCAAGAAGAAGAAGCACGTCCTACCAACAGGACAGACCTGTGACAGGTCAGCAGCAAAGTAAAGACCGTTCCAAGAACCGGACACGACCAGCGAGATGTCCATGTGGCACAAACATGAGGCATGTGGCAGGATGCCACATCCAAGTGAGGAACCTGGTAGGAAGGAGGAGAAGAGCGTGGCTGGATGCCACTTAGTGAACGAGAAGAGCGTGGGAGGACGCCACTCCACCAAGGTGGAAAGGAGAGTGGCACAACGCCACAGGGCAAACAACCACCACAGGCACGCACGATTGAAAAGGAGAGGAGTGACAGGACAGAGGATTTGTGCCAGCACTGGAGAAGGTGTTCATAACCACAAGCCAGCCAATGGGGTGCAGAGACGTCATTGGACACAGCTTTGCGGGAGGACCAACCGTAAGCCGCTAGCAAGCGCGATCTTCATCCAGGCCCCACGCTTCACAGTGCGACCTCCCACTCACCTGTCACCGGCTGCTTGGCATCGATGGCATCACGTCTAATAAGTGCACCTGCTAGAAGATAACTGTAAGTGGCCACGAAGTCCCTCCAGTCCTCCTCACTCCACGAAGTCACCTACAGCAAGAGATCGCTGCCTGTTTGCCCAAGTGTAAAATAAATAAATATCATCATGTTCATCATCCAGGTGCATCATCACCAAGAACATCGAAGGAGCCTCGCACTACCAGAGTGGATCCAAACCCTGAAGACAGCTGGAGGTCAAAGAGGCACTCCTGGTTCTGTGAGTGGCTAGCCACCCAGGAACCTTCTGTGTGCCCCCGTAAACCTGAAGCCTGCCGAAGAAGAGCATACCGACCATTGGACTATCCACCCTTTTGGTTACACAAGGCTTGGCCATGGCCCTGTTGGGAGTTCTGCAGCGACCCCTCAGCAGGGCCTACAAAAGGCCCACAGAGCCCACACAGTCATGTGGCAATCCAGGGGCAAGGGACTCAACGGAGTTCCTGTGAGAGAGGAACCCGAATCGGAGAGATGCATCGGAAGCACCTGCTTGACAGGCACCAGGAAGCATGGAGGTCACAGATGGAGACTGGTTGCCCAAAGACCATCTGAGCAAGGCATAGAACCCGAGCCTTGACAGCGAGCGCACACAGACTGAGACACCACCCTCTGCGGCTACATGAGCAATTTGGCTGTGGTCCTGTTTGCACTTCCTCAGCGGCGCCTTTGTGTGGCCTACACGAGGCCTGCACAGACCACATGGTCCCATGGCAGCCTGGCAGGAAGGCCCTCCAGGAGACTCCGGTGAGAAGGGAGTCCAGGCAGGAGAGGAAAGTCTGAAGCTGCTTGGCTATCAAGAACTGGAAAGCATCATCTCCTGCAAGGAAAGCCCTCATCCACCAAGGTCATCCTCCGTGTTTGCAGGTTGGCTGTCCACCAGAGCCTAGGCACCTGTGAGAAGATCTCCAAAGTGGACTCCACCACCGCTCCTGATGCACCGCTATTTGAACTTTGTAAATAGACTCCAAAACCGCAAGACCAGGTCGATCTGAACTTCATCGCCGAGGCCGACCAAAGCTTCCTGACCGGGTGGTCCAGAGCTCCAGCACCGCCCAGAAGATGGCCTGAGGAGACTCATTGGGGCTATGTATTGTTGTTTGTTTTTCTTCACAGGTTGGACTTTTTGTTTGTTTCTTTTTCATTAAAGTTTGGGAGGGATGTAGTGTCCTGTTAAACACATTCTAGTGTTCCACTTTGTATTACACCCACACTGTACACCCACCCATTCACAGGCGTCACCAGTCAGGTGACCTGCTAATAAAAGGGTCCGGGCGCACGTACCCTGGCCCAGTTCCAGTACCCTACCACTGTGTCTGTGTCGTTATTCGTAGAGCATGTGGGCCTAGTGGCCCAAGACACCACAGGGCTGATGTCCCGATAGTAGTCATTGGGCAGTGCTTCTTGACGGCATGTCAGAATAATGTAATGCTGCACGGTGGGAATTCTACCTATTGATATATTGTAACCAGTAAGCACAGCTTGCTCAGCCACCCCTCAACACTGCCGGGAGCAGCGCGGACGCCATGGCGCGCTGTCACTCAAATTGTAATTTTAGTCCACATAGCACCACTACGGATTGACAGCTGAGGCAGGCGCTATGCCTAAAATGTGTGACTTTGCATTTCAGTGCGGAGATGTGGACCACCACCCTAAAATGCGTTAGTCTAATGCCTGCATGGTACTTGGCAGGGCTGTAAATACTTTTATTCATTGTTCAAGTTTATTTGCCTGTTAAAGGAATATATTTCACTAGAGATGAGGACAAGAATTTGTCATATTAAATTGTTGTTGTAGATCAATATTCTAATTATTTTCAACTGTTGTTTTATCTTGTCATTTTGAATTATAATTGTAGCTTGTTATTTAAGCCTTTTGTCTGTTTCAAGTATTTCTCAACTACTGCCTTCCTTGGTGAACTAATCTTACGAGGAAAACAGTGGTTAAAATTATATGAATCTTATATAATACTTATCAGTAGAGGAAAGTTCCCACTGCACCTAATCAGCCTCTGTCACTGCTCAATTCAGTGTATGAGAGCTTCTAACAACCACAAGAGGACAATGGTTGAGGTGAACCTATTAATGTTTTTTAAATGGCTTTCAAGTATTTGGAGGAAATCCTCAAATGAAGAAGTGTCATTCAGGAAATATATAAAGTCTTCAGATTACATTTTACAGATTACATTCTAGTCGAGGAGATGATTAGAGCACAACTTTAAGGAAACTGTGGTGAGTAATAATGTATTAGCAAGGAATTGGTTAACCTATTGAAGTGGACGGTCCAGAAGGAGTTGGAGATCAAACTTGACCCCAACAAGGTGGACACATTTATTCTGGTGTAACGTATGTTAGTACTAGAGATGTAGCTACAAAGTTTATAGAGTTATTCAAGCATAATTCAGGTTACTTTGATCTCAGTATAGTGTTTGAAAAAGGGTCCAACCCCAAATCACACAAAGTACATCTACTTCTCCACCTTTTGAAGGATTTATTGAAAGACAAGAGAATCAAAGTCATCGATCAATGATTCATCAAACATAAGGGATCCTGAAAGTAGTTTCCCAGCTAGTTGTGGTTAATAGCAGAAAGGGGTGGGAGTGTGGGCTCAGCAAGTGTAAACCTAAGATATCGGGGCTCAGGCATTCAGCTAGGCCATCATATCCTTCTTAAGAACCCTAAGATGCTTAGCCTGGTGGGTGACACAATTACTTCAGAGTCATTGAATTATCTTCTGCTTACTTCTGTGTTGGATTCTATCTCTGGTCGGGATCTCTTGCATATTTTATCACACATGTATGTGCTTTGAGATTATGTAGGATGCCATTAGCATGCACCTCCGATGCTGTGGTTGTTCATTGTTTAATGCAATAGCTTTTTCATGGCCCCCAAACCTGCTTCCAAAAAAGAAATCTGATTTAGAGGACTGATATTGCTAATGAGAGCAAAATGGAGGAATAAAGGTTTAGAAAAGTAAATGTCAGATCGTGTTAGAATGTGTGACATGCTTGGGGCACACCTTGCACAAAGATGGTGATTCATTTAGAAGGATTTGTGAGAAATGCCATTCACTGATGCATAATAAGAACTACAAACATTTTTAGGATTAGCCAAATACTACTTTCTGTGATCTAATAGCTCATTTTTTATTGGGGATTTCGAGCTCTTTTCTTGATTAGAATGCTATCTCCATTCCTCTCGAACATTTAACTTCCTGACAGTTGGAGCTGAGCCTGAGAAGGTGCAAGTTATTTCAGTGGAACTGGTACAAATATATTTACTCATTAACTTTCATCTGTCCAATGAAGTAGATAATTTCTCATTTTAACAATGGAGATAAATATGAGCTCTCTCAGGTTTCTCAACAGAAGCTCATTCAGTTCTGGTCCTTTCTTTGGACTCTTTTATCTGTTGTTCTCAGTGTCTTGTTCTAAATTCAGTACTTTGGTTACGAGATTAGAAAGATAAATCTGGACTGGAGTAGCTACTCCAGATTTGAATCAATAAACTTCAGAGTTCTGTAATCTCTGTTTTTGTAAAATGGGAATGAAGGTGGTGGAGAAACAAACATAAATATATTATGGAAATGACTCGCATTGCCTATACATGGAAGCAAAGAACAAATTCATGCACATAAGAAACTTTGGAAAATGAATAAACAGGAAGATACAGAAAAAGAAATCAGAGTAACTTATTTTCATTATTAATTTGCATTGAAGTGGAAAATGTGTTACGCACGAGAAAGCAAAAACAAAGCAATTTTTACTTAAACATTCAGAAGTCCCCTACCTGAATTGAGAGTGTTGTTATATGTGAGTTGTTAACGCACCCGTTCCATGAGGGAACAAGGTGGAATGGATTTGAAAGTTAATCCCTCAGTCTCCTGGGAGTTCGAACTATATTGAAAAGTTCCATAAGAAATTCCTGCATCTGGAAAACAGAGTTTAGGGTAAGAGAAAATAGAGAAGACAAAACATACCTATAGATTTTTGTAACAGGAGCAACCTATCCACAATCACATAGGCAATGGCTGTGTCTGGTTAAAACCTGATTTGTGAAGGTTCTTTGGAATAGTGAGTGGCATTCTTATCATATTGAATTAGTAATTAAAAAAACAATAGATATTCTGTGCAATTTTGCAAGTGACTCACCAGTTCCTTCAGCACAATACACAACACTGAACCCATGCATCTAGATACATGAAGGAATCTGAAGGAATTCACACTGTAGATGCTGTCAGCCCACCATGCAGAGGAGCAATTCAGTAGCTTCATAGATGAGGCAAATTAGAAGGAAGGCTGAAGAAGTCTCTGAAGTGGGAAAAGTAATAGGAATAAACAAACGCTGGAAAGGAGCCTAAAAAACAAAGGAGGAAGACACAAGGTCAGTGACAAATTGAGCAAGAACAACAAATAACTATTTGAGCTCACTGTTTTGAATCTATTTGTAGGGACTTGGATACAGAGTGAGTCCTCGTATGCTGGCCCTGAATGGGATGTCTATGTCTCTGTATTCTTTTGTATGTGGTGGCTCCTCCATTGGAGTGGAGGTGCGTCGCCCCACTTAAAGTACGCCCAAAGCTCCAGAGATGAAAATTGAAATGGTAATTCATTACCATTTTATTTTTCATCCCCCGTCCCGAACAGAGCATCAGGACAAAAAGAGACCTGCTGAGTGACATCAGCAGGGAGGAGGGTGGGCTGTATACGCTCTGTTTAAAGCCAACAGAGAAGACAGTAAGGGCCTGATTCACGAAAGGACTTACATGTGGCAAAGTTACGAGTGCCCAGTCTCAGGACTTGTGGCGCAGTCTCTGCACTTGTGAGGAAATCTTCGCACTTTTGCGGAATCTCTGCACTCGGGGTGGAATCTCCACTCTTGGGCAGATTCGCCACACAGCGCACTCTCTACTGTGTGCTGTGCAGTGATTCTGCCTTGACTGTGGAGACTCTGCCATGAGTGCAGACAATCCACCACAAGTGCGGAGAGTCCGCACAAGTAACTTTACATCACAAGTCCCTTCATGAACGAGGCACTTAGCCAATAATTTTGAGACATCTTGCAGCAAGATATAAGAGTGCAGCAACTGTGTCTTTAAAGAAATTATCTTCCTGGCATATTGTGATATAGTGAAGTGATGTAATGAAACAGAGGGAGGCTGATTGAAATATGAGATTACACAACATTTTACCTCTAATTCACATTTACCGCCATCCCTTTCTTCAGAAGTCGGAAACATATTTACTGTGTTTTCTCTCTTCTTGATCCTCATATGAGTACCCTATTCAGGTATGTAGTTAGCTTCTACAAGGAATAATTATTGAGGATATTCTGCCAGTGGCAGATAGAATCTCATCAGCCTTAATTGACTGAGCAAAAGTCAAAATGGCTCGTTATGTGGTTTGCTGTAGGGAATATGTTGTCTGTAACTATACTTGGATTCAGCTTTAATAAGCTTTTTAAACCGACTTCACCTGCCAGAACACTAAAAACTTACAGTGCCATTTAGTCAATAGCATTAAGATGGCGGAAGACATATCTAAAGCACTGTACTGTGCTAATAGTAAAATAGTAGGGACATATTGTCTCCCTAAGAACTACTCATCTGAACCAAAATACGTCAAATATATGTGATTCCTGGAAATTCAAAATAGGTTGATAAATTATTTTATAATTAAATATTAAATGTGAGAAATTGGGTGATTAGTTGCCTGGGGTGTTAGCCTTGGTCAAGCAACAGATCAATCCCTAGCAGGGTGAACCAAAAAAAGTCACAAAACTAACCTGTGCTTAATACTGGGTAGCTTGGCACAAAAAGCAGTCAAGCTTAACTTAGAGGCAATATGTAAAGTATGTGTTCAGCACACAAAAATGAATAAGATGAAAACATAACACAAGAAAAATCTCACATTAATTTAGAAATTTAGTAAATATTGGTAAATTATTTGACACCAAGAAAAAAATAAATCTAATTAGTAGAACCGGAGTTATGAATTTTTAATGTTTTTAGTAAAAACTAGCACCTAAAAGGTCAAAGCACTGACCGCAGACATCTAGTCGTGCAAGACCGGGCTACACTCAAAAAATGTTCCCGGCTACAATGGAGCCTGGGTCAGATACAATAAGTGGATTGGGCCTGGTCAGCACAGAAGAAATATTGAAGAGACGTTTCTGAAAAGGTAATGTTCAGCGGGGCAAGGCTGAAGGCCAGAGGAGGGGGAGTTATCATCAGGGAGCCACTAGACGAAGATGTGGTGAAGATTTCTACGTTCAGACTTAGTAACTTTTATGAAAGTTGAATATTTCCAGCGGGACGAGTTAAGAGGTTGTAGATGCCTAGAGTTCCAGTAGGCTGGATACCCTTTGGATGAAGGACTGCTTAACAGGTTTTTTTGCTGTGGAGAAAAATGTAGCGGGAGCTACCATGAAGTCAGGCTGACCGGCAATGTACCTCAGGTGGATTGATGAGCAGGTTGGTCCTGGTCTTCCCTCGGTTCTTAGAGCAGTTTTTAGCCACAAAGTGTCTAAGTCTCAAGTTTTGGAATGTGGCTCTCTGGGCACCTTTGGCATCATGTCCAAGGGTACAGGACTGGAGAAGTACTACCTGTGGGGTTAGGTCTCATACAGACTGGATACAGGTCCAGATTCAAGAAGTTTGGAGCCTTTTCTGTCCCCAAGGCTGTGATCAGGAGGCTACCCAATTAGCCCTTGGAGTCACTCTGGTAGTCCTGGGTTCAAGAAGTGGAAGAGGGCTCAAGCAGCAGTACAGGTCTCTGAGGGTTCAAGGCAGGCTTCAGGCAGGAGAGCAGTCCTTCCGGGTGTTGCAAAGCAGTCTTCTGAAGTACACAGCAAAACACAGCAGTAGGAAGTCCTTTGAGAGTCCTGCCACAGGTCCAGAAAGTGAACTGAAGAGTGAGGCTAAGGGCCCTATTTTTATGCCTGGTGTCTTCTTCTTTCTAGAGGTTTCTCTTTGAGGTGCTTGAATTTCCTGACTCCCATGCCCTCCCTCAAGCTGGCTACAGAGACAATGCAGTGGTGACAAGCCCTTTGTGTGAAGGCAGAACACAGACTATTCAGTTGCAAGTAATTCACCCCTCGTCAATCCCACCTCGCACCCTTACACAACCATGCTTAAATAAACATAATGCTGTCCCCTAACCCACTGTACAAAATCCCCAGCCTAGAATGAATACTCAAAATAGTCCAATACGTGAATACAAAAAATATATCAAACTGATGCCAAAAACAGATGTACAACACCCCTTCCAATCCTCAATACCCGCGATGCCCTGAAACCTCTAACAACATTCCCAAGGTTCCCTGTTATTTAAACCCCAATACATTCTGATGCCAACCCTTTCATATAACAAAGTTTGTGAACCTGTGACACTACCTTAGAGGCCACGGCCGGCAGCCTAATCTCCTCATCCACGTTCTCTCAATGCTGCCGTAAATATGTGTTAACTCAGCTTTTCAAACCATTTTTTAAAAACTCTCCCACGTGAGCACGATCGGTCCTTTAAATTAAGGATCCACCCTTACACAACCATGCTTAAATAAACATCATGCTGTCCCCCAACCCACTGTACAAAATCCCCAGCCTAGAATGAATACTCAAAATATTCCCCTTCAAATCCTCAATACCCGCTATCCTTAATTTAAAGGACATGTAAAACTTATAAGTGCCTGTCCAGACTTTACATTTTTTAGGCTTGGCAAGTGATTATACTGCCAAGTCAAACTGGCAGTTTAGAACTGCATTAAAGCTGCAAGGGCAGACCTGTCACATGTTTTAAGGGGCTACTTAAGTGTGTGCAACAATAAGTGCTGGAGGCTCATTAGTTACAGTTAATCTACAGGCCCTGGGTATACGGTATATCACTCTACAAGGGACTTAAAGTAAATTGAAGATGTCAATCAGTTATAAACCAATTTTACCATGTTTAGGTGAGTGAACATAAGCACTTTAGCACTGGTTTGCAGTGGTAAAGTGCATAGAGTCCTAAGGCCAACGAAAAAGAATGTGTAGTGCTGGACTTGCTACAGTTGTTGTTTTTTTTTTTTAGTAGTAACTCATACTCAGATTTTGTGAATATCAATAAGTAGTAATCTTACTCATTAGTGTAAGCTTACACAAAAGTGTCAGCTACCTATGTGAACCAGGCCCTAATTCTTTCAGATGGGATGGAGGTTTTAGCTTGAGCTTAAACATTTAGGTTTAAGATTTTCCTTGAGAAAGGTATGGTTGTTTATGGCGTGCAGATCACGAGCCATCATTTGTCTGAAGGTGACCTGTTTCACCATCTGCTCCTAAGGATTTTAGGAATAAGGACTAGATGTTGGTTGGCAGAGAGAAGGTTTCCGCTAGGGCGAAAACTGGCAAATTTGTGTGCAAGATAAAAAAGACATTTACAGTGAATTGTTTTGTGTGTTAAGCACACGGTTTTTTATTAGATTCTCTTGCAAATTTAGCACCAGTGAAATGTTTCAAGATGCTGCTTAAATGAAGATATTTTGGGAACACCGAGGATTCATCCGGCTGCTGCATTTTGTATGACTTGCAGTTGATTAAGAGCTTGCTTGGCAGTCCCTAGGTACTACAAATTGCCATAATCGTCTGTGAGAGGAGAGGTACAAGGACAGTTGTATAGGTGTAGAGCCTTAATAACCTTGGCTTTACTTATATGCTCATATGATAAGTGACGGCCTGTAAAGGCTTCTGGAAAAAATAGATTATCTTGTTCAGTGATGGGTGTGGAAGAATACGGTGGAGGCTCCTCCAAGGAGAGGAGGTATGGATGACAGCCATGTAATAAAAGGAATTGCACTGACCCATTGACTTGTTCCTTTGATGGTTGTGGCAGATTTATGAAAGTCATAAGCATGGTAGTCAAGCATTTTAGTCTTGGATGAATTACTATTGCTGTCTGACCATAGGTTTAGGGATAGTGAACAGAAGAGAACTAAAACCCATAGCAAAGGTTGCACAGAAAGCCATTAAAAATTTGGACACAAACTGTTGTCTACAGTTGGGCTCAATTCCTGAATGCAACCAAGTGGTCTTAAAACATTTTGTAGGAACACATCATAGGCTTGACATGCTAAGGAAACCGCCTTACTTGGTATGAAGTGTCCATTCCTAGAAAATAGGTCTGCACCTACTTTATTCACTGAGATCGTATGAAAAGTATTTCTTAGTGTCATTTCATGAATGAAAATACCCAAGGGTTTTGCTTTATCAATTTTTGTACATGTGCATTCAACACGTCCCTGCGCATTATGGGTGATATCATCATTCTTGCGGTCTTTCCAGAATTGAATCACAAGAAGGTCTAGTATCCTTGTAATCCCAGGCTGCCCTGCTGCAAGAACGCCAAGCAAATCACACAATGAGTGCACTAGCAGTGGGAATGTAAGTAACTCCATAATCCCCTTTCAATATAGCAACCTGTGTTTGGTCTATCGTGAGATCCCTTCGTTACTCTACGGTCTATTGTGGAAGTCTCTTATAATCCTGTTTGTGGAACTAAAAACTATCTGTTCATTTGTATCCCCTTAATATTAACTCATCTTTATTTAGCTTAGCTGTTTCTTCAGATATTATAGCAGTGTTCACTGCAAACCTGCATTTAGCTATCACTTCAATAAAGGGAGAAGCCACTCTATTTGGCTCATTTGGCTCATTATGTGGATATAATATTAATCCAGCCAAGTCCCAAATATTGTGTGACTTTACCAGATCATCAGGTGGTGTTAGATATGTAGACTCTCAATGTATTTGGGTATTCAGATTTCCCCCTCAATGCAAACAATTGTATCTTTAAATGATGACTCACTTGTATTAAAAACCATACTGCATTTTGAGCATTGGACTAAGCTACCTCTATGTCTTATTTGGCACTGTAATTTAATTAAGATGCTTGTACTTCCAAAATTCTTATATCTTTTTAGATACCACTCTAATTACCTGCTACCTTTTTCTAAAATGTAGAGAGCTCTTGGAGCAAGTTTATCTGGCTATTCAAATGTCCCCACCAATCTATTTGCCTTCTTCTATTATTGGACTGCATTTGCAGACTGATTATATAAGCTTATGGTGTTTTGTGATACATTGCATCTTTGACCATTATTATCTGAGTTGGGCTCTCAATCAGGCTTTATTGATCCTGCTCATTTTAAGTGGACCCGATTTAAGGCACTTTCTGTATTCACTATTATCTGAAAAAATATAAAGGGAAAAAGTGCTATCCCTCCTATAACTAAGTACATGGCTCTCTGAAATAGCCCAGACTTTCCAGATGTTTCCAATGTCCATTCTTCTAAGAAACGGGTAGAATCTTGCCTTCATACCATAGGACTGTTTTTTTGAGGGATATCCATTTTGTCTTTTTGCAGAATAAATAGCTTTACATGATATTCCAACCACTGGCATATTTAATATATATGCAAATGCAGAATGTTTAGGCCAATAAAATTAGGGGCTGATTCACGGAACTAATCTGAGACAAAATCCTAAACTTACAACTTTTGGTATTCACAGAAGGCACTTACGATTTTTGGTATTCACAGAATGCACTTACGGCTCCTAATTTTACTTCTGCACTTGGGCCGGAATTTCCGCACCCGGACCGTACTCTCCGCACCCGAGTGTATTCTCCGCACCCGGAGCGTACTCTCCGCACCCGGACCGTACTCTCCGGCTAGGGCCGTACTCTCCGTCTCGAGCCGTAATCTCCGGCTAGGGCCGGATAAAGTGTAATCAATGGGCCGGATTGCAATTTTTACAAAAAGGAACATTAGGAATGTGTGATAAATGGTAGAGAAAGTTATGAAAAACAGTTTGGGCAGGGAAAAGGGTACGGCCAGACACTACATCATAACCCAGTAAAGTTTTCTCCTTTGCATCATGGTACATGCCGTGCACAATTTGCGCTCCACTCACTGTTGACTGTGCAGTCAACACTGTTATGTTATTTATTTCTATTAAAAATAATGTTGATCCTTTACACTATATAAAAACTTTCATTATGTTGCTGATGTCATCAGCTAGGTAGTGATCCTTTCACACAAACACTATCCATGCTGTCATCTAATCTGTGTAGCACAACTTTGGCACTAATAGGATAACGCAGGCAATATCCTTGCATTTTTCATTTCCCAGAGGCAAAACCCATGCACTCATTCAATCACTGAGACACTACCCCTGCACTTATGCAATCACCAATGCCCTACCCATGTACTCATGCAATCACTCAGGCACTACTGTTGAACTCATTCATTCACCTATAATACTACTTCTGCACTCATTCATTCAGTGATACACTACCCATGCACTCATTCAATGACCCAGGCATTTCTGTTGCCGTCTTCCTTTTATTCAGACAATACCCATGTACTCATCTAAGCAACCATACATTAGCCATGCACTAATAAAGTCACTCAGGGACTACCTATACGCTCATCCAATCACTCAGACAGTACCCCTGCACTTATGCAATCACCCAGGTACTGCCCATGTACTTATGCAATCACTCAGGCATTATTCTTCCACTCAACCATTCACTGAGCCGCTAACCATGCACTCATCCAATGACCCATGCATTAACCTTGCACCCATTCTTCCAGTCAGGCATTACCCATAACCTCATCCAATCACTGAGGTACTACCCATGCACTCATGGAATCAGACAGGCACTACTCTTGCACTCTAGCATTCGCTTAGGCAGTACCCATGTACTCATCCATTCACTCAGGCACTACCCATGCACTCATCCAATGACCCAGGCATTACTCTTGCACTCATACTTGCACTCATCAAATGACCCAGACATTACTCTTCCACCAAACCTTCCACTCAGGCACTTCTCATGCACTCATCCATTCACTCAGGCAGTACCCATACACTCATGCTGTGCAGTCAACACTAAGGGGAGCACAAATTGTGCACTGCATGTACTATGATGCAAAGGAGAAAACTTTTCTGGGTTATGATGTAGTATCTGGCTGTACCCTTTTCCCTGCCAAAACTGTTTTTCATGACCTCCTCTACCATTTATCACATATTCCTAATGTTCCTTTTTGTAAAAATTGCAATCCGGCCCATTGATTACACTTTATCCAGCCCCAGCCGGAGATTAAGGCTCGAGACGGAGAGTACGGCCCTAGCCGGAGAGTACGGTCTGGGTGTGGAGAGTATGCTCCGGGTGCGGAGAGTACGGTTCGGGTACGGAAATTCCGGCCCGAGTGCGGACATAAAGTTAGGAGTCGTAAGTGCATTCTGTGAATACCAAAAATCGTAAGTGCTTTCTGTGAATACCAAAAGTAGTAAGTTTAGGATTTTGTCACAGATTAGTTCTGTGAATCGGCCCCTTTGAGATTATTTCTGGTTGTCCAGGATACAGTGTATCAAATTATTTTATATATGTTCAGCAGAAGAGGATGAGGGGTAAACTATATAGATTGCTAATTCAGGACCAAGCAGATAACTTACTTGTTTGGCCCAAAACAGGCTTATTAAAATTTCCACAGTGACAGAAATAGCTCACATTGAGGAGTCAGCTTGGTTTAATACTTAAAGTGTGAATACCTCCAGAATAAGGGTTCACCATTGTAAATTAATCCAGGACCTTTACTACACTCCTATAAGATTATATAAATGGAGCTACTGAGATAACTCTGCATGCTTTTGATATGGGAAACGTATGGTGAATACAATACATATATTCGTACTGGATAGTGGCATAGTCTTTCTATTTTTGAGGATTTTTCTAGAGTAACACAAATGAGGAAATATCTGACCCCTGGTTTACTACTAGTTTATTCAAGAACGATGCAGAGTAAAGTTGCCAGACTTGTATTCATTATGATAGTCTCTGCAAAACTTTGTGTAGCCAGGCTATGGTTGAACTCTGACTCTCCATTCACTACCATTTGATGGAATCCATTTGCTGAAATAGGTGGGCTGGAAGTGACTCATTTAGGAGACACTCCAGAAAGAAAATGCTCAAACAGACATGGGCTCTGATTACTGACTTGAGGGAAGCGTCTAACAAATATCACACTCTATGGTGATCAGTTGATATGGTTTTGGAGAAATATTTTTTTTATATGTTCTTTTACTTCCTTTTTCTTCTATAGATCTATTTTTTTTTATTTTCTCCTTTCCCCGAAACCCCTTTCTTGATCACCAAATATTGTTGTAATGGTCTAAAGGATGTTTTGAATTATTGTTGATTGAATATTTTATTGTATTATATGGTGTAAAAAACGGTCTGGATTATTTTCTATTCAATAAAAATTAAAAAACACAAACAAAATAAAATCAAATAATATATATATTTTTTAAATAAAATACACCTATATATGAAATAATTAATAAAATCAAATAAATAATAACAGCAATTTATGAATTAAATAATCATATATTAATTGCCAATTAATTAGTAAATTAGCATGAAAATGTATTTTAAACCTTTTTTATGATTTAACTAAATTCCTGCCCTATTCCACTACAAACTCAATAACCTCTTACTAAATAATAAATTAAACTACAGAAATATTAAATCAATAAATACACTGTATTAATTAATTAATTAGATTGTTTATATAAACAATACAGTATAAATATTAAATGAATGTAAAAACATTACTAAAAAATATATAATTTAAAAAACTTTTCGCCCTTTTCCCCTGCAACCCAACAAACTGCTACAAAAGAGTACATTACTGATTAAATCTAAAACAATTTAAATTCCACATTAAAAATCACAAGCAATACTAAAAAACTAATTTTAGAATAATATTGATTACTAAAAAAACTATTTTTTATTCAACTAATTAAAAAAACAATATTTAATGTAAACTATATTAAAGGCAACAATATTATATCAAATAATATTTAATAAACGATATATATATATATATATATATATATATACATTACTTTACATTACTTGATGTTATTTTTAATTTGACACTATTTTTGACACAATGTTGTTGCGCCACGATACTTTTGAAACAATATTTTGGCCACTCACCCGGTTTCCTATACAGTGCCTGTGGGGGGCTACAGGTGTTTGCAACTGCTGCTTGTGCCCTGGGGGTAGTATGGTATTAGAAATGCAGCCCTAAACGCCTCTGCAGCCCCTTCTGTAATGCAGCTTGTTTCCTGGTAACTGTTCTGTGAGTCGTATTGCAGGCCTCTGGATTATGATGGAGGAAGGGCAGGGTCTACAGTATCCTGTTATTTCATCTAGGCCACTTCCTCAGTGGATCGGTTTCTGTTTTAATCTACAATGCTGTTTCCTCAGCCACTAGCGCTAATCTGTTAAAAGTACCACTCTTCCAGTATCACTTCATATTTTGGTTACACTGACACTTCTATTGGGAAAGCTACCAGGTATTTGCATACTTTCCATCACCCTTCTCTACTCCCTTTTCGTTTTTAATTCCTGACAGGACTCACTAGATCCTACCAGGCAGTTAGAAAAGTTGCAGCCAATGGGTGTTTGGCATTTGAGCCTGTTTTAAATTTCTTGACTTGGTCTAGTTGACTGTTTTATTTCGGTCTGGGTAAAATTTTAATTAAACTGTCATAATTCCTATAATCTGGGAATTCTGTGTTACGCTTATTGTCTGAAAGTCACAAAATTACACTTTTACCTCACTTCATGTAATTTTGTGCCATTCGTAAAAATTTACAGCAAAATGTGCCATTCATGGTAAAAATATTCTGTGAACGCACCCGAAAATCAGAACGCGAGCAGCTGTTTTTCGCTGTGCTTTGTTTAAATTCACCCTAGCACCAAAAATTGATGAGGGTGTATTTTGCACTAAAATATAGTGCAATATTACTGATTTGAATTTTGAGTAATTACACATGATTTTGCTGAAATTTCATGGAATTACATGAAACCAAATTACAGAATTTCGCACATCCCAAGTTTTATCACAGAGAGGACTATACTGCTATCTCTTCATATTATGACAAAGCAAGCCGTCTGGTTTTCTTGTGATCTATTCATAGGTGGTGAGTTACTATCATATGTTTGAAGAAGCAAACCTTATACTTCTGGAATCTGGAGGAAAAGTGTTGCATAATAGAGGATTGTACAATTCACCATCCAAATGACAACATAATGCTTAAGGTTTGGTGCAAACCTATCTTTTACATTATTGCACTCTGACCTCTCAATCCAGGGCACATTGCCTGCAGTCTGATCCCTGGTTCCTAGATCACTCCCTTCTTGGCCTCTCCTTTCTTCACTTGATATAGATATGCCAGTTCTCACAAGAACCAACAGTCAATGAACTTCTCTAATGTAGCAACATTTCTTCAGTAGTCTAGTAAGTTATCAAACAACATGGGTCACCATTTCCTGCATGGAAAACACTGTTATGTGCACCCGTGATCTGTCAGATGGAAAAAGACTTGCAATATATAGCCCCTAAAAAGAGAGAATTTTCGACCTGGTATCTAGTCTTAGCTGTGGATGAGAATCTGAAGTCTCCATACCCAATGTGGGTGAGGTAAATGCCAGATGTGTAGATTGGGGAGCTGTGGCAAGGATCATTAAAATTGTTATATAGCACAGTAAAATCGGCTGCACTGAAGAGGAACCATTGTTTCACTATTCATAAGTGCTACTGGACCCCTCTGAAAATGGCTAAGGTTGTGAGGAAGAGAGTGTGCCTGTAGGATATGTGGTCAGTGGGAAGCTGGAGATGTGCACATGTTCCTTAAAAGTCCGGCTCTGGGTCCTTTCTGGAAAGGTGTGGGTAAAGTTCTGACATCTGTTTTAATGACACCATCAAGGTAATCCCCACCTTGGTCTTTTTTGGCATCAATGAGACAGGGGCTGCTGATGCTTTTGGAGCTGCACTGAAGTTGCTTTTTTTGATGGTTCTGTTGGTGGGGAGGGAGATCTGCAGGAGGTTGTTGCAAGTGTACCCCCCAACAACAGCAGACTGCTAGGAGCTGTAAAGCAGCTATATGTTGCAGAGCGAACAGGATGAGTTAGTGGGTCTGATAGGCTGAGGGCTCCTTTAGAGACTTAGCTTTCGGCACAGACAATCGATATCATGGTCTTATGATTACACCTGACCCCTCTAGAAATGGATGTTGTGAAACCAAAACATGCATGTTGATACTGTAGCAGGAGATGGAGCTCCTGAGCATGGAAATGGGATGCCTCCTGACCTCTCGATGTTGGTTGCACTTTTCTGGGGGCCCAATTCACAGAACTAACAAGACAAAATCCTAAACTTACTACCATTTTGGTATTCACAGAAGGCACTTATATTCACAGAAGGCACTTACTCATTTATGAGTAAGGGCCTTCTGTGAATACCAAAATGAGTAAGTTACACAAAATGAGTAAATTATTCAAAATGAGTAAGTTACTCATTTTGGTATTCACAGAAGGCACTTACTCATTTATGAGTAAGTGCCAGTAAGTGCCTTCTGTAAATACCAAAATGAGTAAGTTACACAAAATGAGTACGTTACTCAAAATGAGTAAGTAAGTGCCTTCTGTGAATAGCAAAATGAGTAAGTTCCTTCTGTGAATACCAAAATGGTAGTAAGTTTAGGATTTTGTCATAAGTTAGTTCTGTGAATCGGGCCCTGGGATGGCATGAGGACAAAACGGTTTTTTAAAAAAGCTTGCCCAGCTATCACTCATTTTTACTTCCAAATAATTTTAATACCTCCCTCTTCATTCTTTCATTTGCTGGATCATCCTTCTTCCTCACTTATTGTATCACTTTCTCTGCATTGTTTAAACGGCATACTTATTAATGTACCTTCATACATGTCACTATTAAGATCTTACTGTGAGAATCTGCTTTCAACTTACACTGTTTCTATATCCTATGCCTGGAATATTTCTTGTTCTTGATGTCTTCATTCTTTTGTATGTAAACAAAGCTATAATTTGTTGCTTCCACTAATTTGTACCTGTCAATGGATGCTATGTACTAATCTGTAAGGAGCTGTCATTGGTCCTGCACAGCAAAGTAGATCCCCCACTCCCTCACTCTCGTGCTCATACTACCACAATGTTTTGTGTAGTGAGCAGCACATTACTTGGAGCAAGGGAATGTGAGAGACGGTGCTAGAATGCACCTCTTGTGCTGCATGGTCCACACCTGTCATGTTGGCATACGCCCACAGGCTGGTCATAAACTCTCTTCTGAAAATGATGAATTAGGCATATGATCACTGTGATGGAAAAGACAGCAAGCTGTTTGGATCAGTCCATATTTACGCAATCAACCTTGGAACTCTCTATCTGATTATATACCTGATAAATAGGCTGGCCCTGTCCTCTTAATATAGCACGATGCACAATAGTTGACTATGTATATTCGATAATACTGTGAGTAAAATAGGAGTTTACAGAAGTTCCTTTCACTTTATACATTCTATCATACTTTGTGAGAGAACTGGAGTTTTAAAAGTACTTAGGGCCTGATTATGACTTTTGCGATGTGGCAGTGGGCCACCACACTAGCGCCCCGCTGCCACACTGCCAAAGCCGTACACCAACTGCCCTCCAGATTAGGAGTTTTCTCCTGGTCGGGCGGGCAGTGCTCTGCTGGTCCCAGGCAGTGAGCAATAGGAAGGCACAGCAATGGGAATGCCAAAGCACGTTCCTTCCCAGCATGGACCGTGCAGTCCATGTGCCCCCCCATACATCCCCATGGCCCTGAGACACCAGGGGGCCTTATAAGGCCTCCTTAGTTGCCTCACATCAACAGTTTTCATGGTGGGCTCACCGCCATGACAAATTGTGGCTGTGAGGAAACTCAGAGTATACTTGGCAGTGCCATGGCGGAACCCCCAGTATATTTCTGGGCCAGACCACTGCGCCACCGGTGAGGGATCACGGATCCCCGGCGGTTGCAGCGGTCCTGTGGCGGTGGGACTGCCGCACTCATAATGCAGCAGTTGGATCACCGGTTCAGTGGTTTCCACCACACCACCAAGAATTTTGCAGTCCTATGAACTGCTAATCTTGTAATCAGCCCCAGGACAACTGGTGACCTGCATGGAAACAGAGAAGTCTTGAATTGAACACTGCACCATGAGGCTAAGTTCATAGCACTGAAACATTAGAAAATAATGGGCAGTTGGCCAACAAGTGCCACAGCAGCCTTCAGATTCAAAACAGGGAAATGTGCACATACCACAAAAAATGTATCCTTTATGACTAACGAGCTAATCTTGCTTGGGTCTTGACCTTTGAGCAAGCACTGTAGAAATTAATGTAAAGCAGATACTGGAACTCTCTAGCTCATAATTCCTAGTGCATCTTCACTGGAAAGCATGACAAATAGCTCCAGCAGTGCAGGCAGGAAAAGTGCTGTGGTTCTGGAGTTTGAAGACCTGGGGCTGAAGAGATCATTCTTCCTCCTGTTGCCAAACCTCACCGAGAAGCATAGATCTGTAGACTGGATGTAGTTTACGAATGAGTCACACCTGGAGTTTGCACCGATAAATGCATGGAAGTACTATTCATTTGTTGACTTTTGAATATCTCTGTCAAAAGTGCTCTATGCATTCAAATAACTTAGTATATAACTAAGTAAATGAATATATGCTTAATTAAACATCTAGTAATCCTCTTCAAAGTGTTTGGCATAGCAATGTTTATGTTACACTCTGTATATACTCTTACAGAACAAGCTCAATATGACGGCTCAAGTCAATGCAATTTGCAGCTCCTGCTTACATGTCCTATGCATGCTGGGAAAGAACTTCAAATGGTTGCCCCAGAACACCAGACAGACCATCAAGCCAACACTCATCACCAGCAGGCTGGACTTTGGTAACCATCTTTAAGCCAGAATCTCCCAAAAAAGTCTACACAGTAGTAATAGTATAAATATATTTTGGTTAAAAACCATAAAAGTACATATACATACATCACATGAAACTTAAAGTGCATTCACATATAATGCTGGGCGGTTAAAAGGACCCATCAGAGTTGATCATACGATGTCCCAATGCACAATTACATAAAATCCATTGTCAAATATAAAGTGCAGCTAACGATTTTAGAATTTTCCCAATTAACACATTATAATTTATAAGAGCTGAAAATCATAAATGTTATCTTTTCCAAGCCCAAGGGAGCAAGTAACGTGGTTACATTAGTCCTAATACTGGACCACCCTTACACAATTTAACACGCAGGATAGGTCACCTACTATACATCTCAGGAAAGGGGGTTAAGCAGGTAATTAAATATTAATCACATATAAGTGTTTTTTAAAAACAGTCCTTCACTAATAATAACGTGCAATGGTGAAAACAATGACATTTTAAGAAATCATTCAAAGCAATAAAATATATCTTAAAGATATATAGAAAGAAAATATGTCTTCACTTTTCCCTCAAAAGGGACATTTAAAAAAAATTGGACCCCTCCTCCTCACTCACATCCAACTGCAATTAAATATCTGCTTAAACTGTACACTATGTGTGGCGATGTATCGTTTTTCAGAATCCTAGGAGTATCAAGATACTTCCTAAAAACCAGGTTGCAACATATTAAATTAATCCATTTCCTTCTGGAGGAAGTATATGCAGTACAGAAAAAGTAGATATGCGTTAAGTTTTTCTCTGCTTGCAAAGTGCATAAAGTGAAGTTATGGTCACTCAGAACTTGCCTATCAGAATTCCATCTCGATGTATATGATTTAATTTGGAGAATGTCAAAACGAAATTTCATATAAAATGTTTTAGCTAATTGAGGCTGCCCTTCATCCAAATAAAGTTTTAAGTATGGAATAGGGTTAGCAGACAAAAATTGAGTAGTCAACCTTCGCAACCTAGGATTTTGGTGTATTGCATTACGGTCATTTTCCTAATAAACCTCTGCACAGACTCCAGACCATCCAGAACTCTGCTTCAAAACTCATACGGAATGTCCCACACTGTTCGCACATCACACCACACCTCAGGAAGCATCACTGGCTCCCCATTCACTAGTGCAACCAATTCAAACTACTCACGCACAAATACAAAGCCCTGCACAACACAGGACCAGAATACATGAACAGCTGCATACAGTTTCACCAACCCTCCAGAAACCTACGCACTGCCTCACTCTCACTTGCACACATCCCCTGCATCCACAAATGCAAAACTGGAGATCCCTCATTCTTCTACATCCCACACAATACATGGAATGATCTCCCTCAGCACATCAGAGCCTACTCCTCACGTTTTAAGTTCCACAAGTACCTGAAGACCAGGCTCTATGTATAAGAATCTTGGGGCCACACATCTACACACCTGCCCAAGCACCTGGATACCCTCTTGGGTGATTAGTGCAGTATACAAATTAAAATAACATTAGTGCTTCCTGGCATTGGTGGTGATTGGGCAGAGCCACATCAATGGACGAGCTATAATGTATAAAAAATTATGAAGTTTATCAAATGTATTTCGTACAAATTTTTATGAATTAAATATACAGGTCTCATGAGCCCTATGGCTGGGTTGGTGTATTCAGGGTGCCAAATCACCTATAACTGGCCAGTGCACGCAATCATCACTGAGAGGCACCATGTACTCTTTGCTAAGTTAGTTCCAGCTTAAAACATACATTGATATGGGTGGATGCAATATCAGTAAGGCCAGTAAAGGCACCTCAACTTACCTCCAGTTGGAATTCAGCACAGTTTCTGAAAGGTTGTTGCTAATCATGAGGATCCCTTGTTTCATGAAATATCAATGATGTCTATTTTGTATGTGAGTGGTTAAAATTTGGCAAAATCAAACAACAGAATAGAATCAGATTACTTCAAAATTACCTTCTAGTTCGCTGGCCCTTAAAACACAATCTAAAACTATGTTAATCAAAACATAAGGTCGATGGCACAATTGATGTACATATCAATAAATCCATACATTAGGCATGATCAAATACGTTTGCCTCACCCCAGAAGACTAGCCCAATCAGAGGATTTTAATGGTCATTGCTTGTAGGGAAGGAGATTCTGACCTGTGAACTCGCCCCACCCCAATTATTATTTTTTTTATGTTGCTTTTAGACGTTTTTGGGCCCTGCTATGTGCACATCTTAATAATGTGATCTCACAGATTCTATGTTTGTCTTCAAAATGATTTTGAGACTCAATTGTAAGGGTCAATCTTTTAAAACAAGGTTAGCAGCAGTGTACTGCTGAGGTAAATCACTATGAGCTTGTTGTTCTTGACACATATACACAGTTGTACACTGGTGTATAAGCTTGAATAGGGATTGTGTATCTGATCCAACCTGCCATCTGCAGGTAGTACTGTGCCAGATGGGACAAGAATATATTGTTTATGACCTGCTAAGGCTTTATAATTCAAATGGGCATCTAAGAAGTAATAGCAGTCTATGCCGTGCAGGTACTGCATTTGACTTTCGCATTGTGGTGCCTATAGGCACCGCCGTGGGAACATCGAAGAACCGCCCGCCAGTGCCTGAAAATGTCTGAATCTGGCGAGCAGTGCACACACAGGTTTGGTGGTCCTGGAGCAGGGCGGTGGCGTGGCATCCTTGTCCAGGAAGGCCAAACTCGTAATCGGGCCCATAGTGTGTTTTCAATGTACAAAAGGTTTGGGTTTGAAAACAGTATGTGTTCTTATCAGAAAGCACTGCCCTTGTACTCTGGATCCAATGGTAGTGATGGACTCCTTTGTCTCTTTCCGCCTCCACCAATGACCACATTCAACAAGGATATGAAACTCAGTAGAAGAAACTGCAAAAAGGAGTTAGATAAAAGAGAAAATAGACACTGTAAACCACCCCTCTGACTCATCAGTTCTGCTTGGTACTGGTGTCTGAAAGTCGAAATGGGAATCTAAAGGCAATAGGAGATATCTTAGTAGCCTGCCATGAAAGTCCTGTATATAACTGTATCAGCATACACCTGAACTGTATCTCCATGTAACCAACTCTCACTGTTCCGATATGAAGCTTGCTTTTCCTGAAACTGAGGCATAAAGAGAGGTGATTGCATCTTTATATGTTGATTCACACATCTCTCCCATATATAGGGTAATTTCCTTGAAGATAACTTACTTTCTACTTGAATCTTATGCCATTGGAAATGTAATTAACATGCATTAACCTTCTGCGGTTCTTATCATTAACATTCGTATAAAATCTTATATTAATATTTTGTGTAACATTATCTTGACATGAGAATTCTTGTTGCACCATCACATGTTCAACCCCAAGCTAAAATGCAACAATTTCTAGCAGTGTTAAAAACAAATATCGAAATAGTTTCAAGTTTATTTTTTCCGACATGGCTTGACTTTAAGAATACTTCTTGTATTCACAACTGTCCTCCAACAAATTTTCAAGAAAGCAACTATTTTGTGCAAAATAAAATCCTGAATACAAATAGAAAGGTCCTGGCAGCAGCAACATCATGAGGAACGTTTAAGCCTGCACGAAGTTCATGCAATGTTCTTGGCGAAAATTCCCCAAAAAGTCCAAAACATTATGCAAAATGACACACTTAAAAAAAAAAAAAATTACAGAATGCGCCCTCATTACCAATTTGGACATAAGGATGCACTTTACACTAAAAACATACCTTAAAGACGTTTGAAAAATCATGAACACAGTGACGCACGTTTGGTTCAGTCACATTGTTCCAATGCTCCTGCAATCAGATGTTTACCTGAGCAAAATCACAATTGTGTGACCTGATATAGAGGAGTAAACCTGGGCATTTTGCAAAACAACCATAACGTAAACTGTCAGAATTATGCAAGATAATGACAGCGTGAATGAAATTACGCCTTGACTTAAATACTATTTGATAATGTAAGACAGCCATCATCATATAAATCATTGTGAAACTTCAGGGACAGCTCTGAAATTTAGTTAATCATCAGGGTGCAGTTGAACTAGTCCCATACACACGTGAAGCCTCACACCAGACAGTGATGAAACGGCCAGCCGTTCTGATAGTGCATGACACAGCAGAGATAGGGGTGTAGTGTAGCTCCTATTTCCCTAATAGGCTCTGCGCATTGGAATAATATCCCCTATAGGTTTGACATAGGACTAAGGTCAGTATGTCCCTATCGAGTATATTAAACTTAATTACTTGTGCCAGCTAGCTCAGAGGCCACTAGAAACTCCTTGACAAACAAGAAGGGAGTAGTTTCTGGCAGCCACAAAACATGACAACTTTGTATCCCTTTAGAATCAGAACGTGTCCCAGAGTTGTGGAAACAATAGATAACTATTTCACTCAGCTCACTCGTGCATACTTAGTTTTCTCAAAGTTACACAGAAAGAGTAGACGGGCGTTTCAATAAAAGATTTATTGAACAGTCTTGTTTCTCGTGTAAGTTAAATGTGCTGTTATGATCACAAGACAGTATGCAAGATAAATAATGTACAGTGTAAGCAGTAGAAATAAATAATACTGCGCTAGCATGATCTTTAGCAGATATTCATTTACATAAATAACATAGACTAAAAAATGCGAGTACTCATACGATGCGTTTCTAAGCTAGTTCTACCCCAATGTTCCTAACCTAACCTAGGTGTAGGGAGAGGTATGAAGTAGGTGAAGTATTCCTTACTATGGTATACTGAGAGTATGTTAAGTCTAGTATGCCTAGTATGCCAAGAGTCCCTCTAGGTTCTAGTCAGCTCCATACCTTGAGAATGAGAGAGGTAGGAATCTCTTGCCAGACTCGAACTCCAACACCCCGCGAGTGAAGTCAGATCACTGGAAGCTGGACTCTCTGCGTGCAGGGATGACAGCGTCTTCTCAGTGCGTCAGGCCGGGAAACGGGCTCCTCTGAAGTCGAGGTCTCCTCTAGTTTGCAAGGGCTAGGGAAGGTATATTTATACCTGAGAGGTACCTCAGAATGTTAGCATTGACGTGGATCGGACAGCGGAAGACGTCATGAATGAACCCCTAAGGTATAACGGTTCATCCATAATAGATGAGTCCTTGAAGAAATCAATAGTCCTGTGCTAGGGAAACTCCCGAAGCCTAAGGGTCTGTTCTTCAAGAACTCGTTGTGACGTTAGGGTGGACGGATGTCGGAGACCATGCCTGTATTTGGAGTGCACAGTTTAATGCCTAAATAAGGACTGGGATTTCATGCCTATATAAGGGCATGGCGAAATGTGCCTATATAAGGACATGATACAGGAAAACCTATATACGGACACCCTAAGAGGAATACAACACCCACTCCACTTTCGTGTGTACGATAATACTAAAATGCTAAACATTTAAAAATGCTAAACATTAAATGGAGTACCGCATATTGCTAAAATATTTCCTAAAACCATTTAAAAGGCATTTAAAAAAACCTATTAGATTGCAAAAGGTACTGTACATTTTAAGCATTGCTTTTCATTTCAGGCATATATTTTAAAATAAAATGCTATTTGAATGAAATAAGCAGTAATATATACATGTGACAAAAAAATGATCGATAAGTTTGTTCAAAATCAAAGTCATTTCATGCCATAGAAATTAATAAACTTTTTGTAGACACACAAGATGACTAAGTGTCTGTGGAAGTACCGCAAAGTCTGTACTATAAGGCTAGTTCTACTTCAAGCAGATTGAATTGCCATTTTAGTTCGAAAAATGGGAAAAAGGTCAATTTGGGCAGAGTTCCAAGTTTTTCAATTATGAAGGCCAAATTGTTACTGCATCTCTGGAACACTGTCGGCTGAATCAGAGTCAGTTTACGGGTCTGGTGTAAACATGAGATCATCTATTTCTGTAGACAAAATATCGTCCACTGAAGTTGGTGTCAGTTGGAACACCTCGTGTAGTAGATTAATTGCACAGAGTTGTGAAGCATCGCTTTTAGCATAGGATGCCGCAGCAATGTTCGCGTCCGTTGTTACCTGTGTGCCTGTAGATCTTTCTCGTACCTCAGCAGCAGCCGGAAGCGTCTGTGAGATCTCAATGAATGCTGTCATCAGGATTGGTAGCCTCTGGGGACAACACAGAGCATGGGCCGTTATCGGGACCAGCTGAGTATCGACATCCGTTGGCGTTTCTGATGGAAATGTTAGACAGGTGTCCAACACGCATTCTTCACCGCATAGCAGGCATCGTAGAACAGGTAAGATGCAATCTTGCCAGATTGGTCTGAATGACAGGAACCACGTGGTATTCAGGTCCCGTAGACGAGTCATGCCTAGTAGCTGTACTATTCGCTCACGGCACTTTCGTTCAAGGAGAGCTTTCTTCATTTCGCTCGGAGTGATGTCTGCGAATAGGTTGGCCATAGCGCAATAGCAGGAAGAGAAATAGAATTCCGGCAACAAGTGCTAGAATTAATGGTATGCCACCAAACACTGAATGTGCAAAGTTCGGGATGATTCCGAGTATTGCCTGGAAGGGTGCTAACAGACCGGAACAGATGCTCTTAAATACATGTACAATTCCGCTTGTATCAGACATGTTAAAGATACGTCCTATCATTTCCACGAAATATATAGGGCAGTTTGTACGTATTAAAGTCTGTATCTCGGCCGAAGTCCTTGCTACTTGTAGATCATAGGTTTCTTTGGCCGAGGTCAAAGGCACTGTTTGCTGTAAAAGCATGGCTTTCATTCTGCTCAAAGTATCAAATCTTATAAAAGAGACGTTCAGCGAAGGCCACAAAGGCAACTCCCTGACTGTGTCTATTGGGGCAAACAATACTTGCATACAGCAAGTGACCCTGGAATTGACCGTTACTAGATATGGGATGCCTGGCAACATGCCGCAGCAACTCTGATCATTCAACATGAGGTAACTCCCATTAGAAAGTTATCCAAAAGTTGAATTAATCACAGCAGCTGATGAACCCTGCTGATGGCAAGACAAATTTGCCACAGAACCATTACAAGTCCCGTGTAAAGAAATGTCCTGACATATAAGTGAACCGCTCAGTGCACGTTTACAGTGTGTTCCGCTCAAAAACACTTCACGATCCCCACTCCAACATCTATATGTATACGGTAAATCCCAAGATGTCTTAATGTATTCCTTACCCAACCTTTCATATTTGCCTGCTTGCATTTGTCTGAGGCAATACTGAAACTGAAAAGTACTCACAGGTAGTGTGATTATGCCATGAATGAGCCATTCTGTAGCTGGTTTTTCTGCCACTGTGAATGGTAACTTTTCCAGTTTTTCAATGCCCAGCACTGTATACTTTGCTCCTCTTTGTGCCAGTTCGATCTGTTTATCAGTTAGACTGTATTCTGCAAACAGAGCTGTCGTGTTGATAAAACGCCAAGGCACATAGCCCGCACGCAAAGATTGCAGCTTCCAGCTTAATAACACAATAGAACGTAATTGAGATTGGCCTTGCTGTAACATCGCCAAATCTTGTTCTAGTATGTCGATAGCAGAGGATACAATGCCATCCAATGAATATATTCTGGAGGACAAAGTTGTTAACCCATTGTCGACCACAGTGAGTGTTTTCTCTAAATTAATACGATCAAGTTCACGTATTCGTTCTGCGGCCTCCATCTGTGACACCTTCCATGCTTCATTATAGGCAGCATAAATGCCGGCATATATGAAACGTTTTTGACGCGGTTTTCTTGGTCCAAGCAAGAATTCCCTAAGGTCTGCGTCTTCTTTAAGTAAGGATAAGTGTTGTTTCACATCCTGTAGTGTAGGTTTCTGAAGCCAATCGAGGCATAATTTACCTACACTGTATGTTGTTACTACCCCCGGATGCTGTCTTTGGACGTATCTTGGGTCTGGCCTATGAATAGTAAAGCCCTGAGTTTTGTTCAGGAATCTTTCCTGACAGTTGTTCGTGTCTGTGGGCCAGATCAACCATTTTTTCCAATCAGGATTAGATCTGTTGAGTTGTAGTATATTGTCAACTGTCACCGCTGCCTGTGTATTGTTATCACTTGCAGGTGTTGGTACAGAAGGTGTTTTCATCTCTTTAATCTTGGCTAGTCCAAGACAAGATGTTTGTTGGACGGTTTCATTCAAAAACATTATTTGTTCAGGGATGATACAGGCTCTAAATAACGCTTCTATCCCCTGCACTTGCCAATCTTTAGTACCCCACACAGTTTTTGTGTCTATTGTGTCTTTCCATAAGTTGAAACCCTGTCTAGATAGTTGGGCAATAAATGCTGCAGAGTAAATCTGTTTTGTATTAGTTAACATAATTTTCAGTCCTGTTTTGTTTATATTTTTATAGTAAAACGTTTCTGGATCAGATGTATTGTAACCTGAAAAATATGGAAACTTGTTAGCAAATGTTTTTGAACTACCTTGTGGTGGTGTAGGACAATGCTCCCATTGGTTAAACATAAACACATTTCTTGGGTATGCAGATTTATGCAAATAATGATGACCATAGTGGTTATAACAATGCAGTTGTTCATAGTCTGTTGAACCCTCTAAATATTCATTTTTAGAAAATGCAGCAGATTTTTCTAGGTCAAACATTATGTCATTAACAGTCTCAAAGTCCCAATCATCAGAGTAGGTACTGGACGAAATTAGATCACTTAGTGAAATTTTAAACAAATGTGGAATGTTCAATTGTTCTGCCGGGCCGAAGATATCAAAATCTGTTTTGTCCCACACTATACCATCCTGTATAGAAACGGCTGTGATGTTCACTGATGACAAGTCTCTTGCTTCACGATGGGAAGATTTATGTGGTTTCAAAAGTACATTCACGTCTTTTCCTTCAATGTTCACATGGATGTATCTGCCACTTATAAGCATGCTCACAGTTGTTACCAAAGCTAGCCAGAGCAGGAAAACAAAAAGTCCAGATGTAATCCAGAGTTCAATCCATGGTGAAACCAGATAAGTCTTTTTCAGAAAGTGAAGAAAGTCTTGTACTTGCTGCTTGAATGTTAAAGATGCTGGCGTCGTTTCAGGTTCACTCGGATCTTCTGAAAACGTATCAAAGTTAATGAAATAGCCAGAAGCAGTTCTGTCAATTGTTGGAATCGCATCAAGATTTGTAGAAATCGATGGAACCAGTTGATCACTCGCCACGTTGGTGTAGACAGGTGTATTTGGACGAACTGTTACTCGATTTTCAAGAAGGATGAGTTCTATTGCATTGTTGCTTAGTCCTTCATCTGTTACAGCTGAATTCTCGATGGTAATCAGTCTTTCAGTTTGAACCTCTTGGATAGTAGCGAGAGGAGTGCGTCTGCTACTAGGTCGGAGTCCACGTGGGCTACTATTTAGTATTGGCCACATACTGTGGTTTGATGAGGTCGATGGACACAAATCTTTTCTCCTTTCTTCCAGCAAGGGGCGGCAGAAGTACTGTTCTTGTTCCTTGAACTGCTAGGACAGGTACTGGTTGTCTGTAAGAAGGTCCAAATTCCTTCTTGTCCGCAATCTTTTCTCTGACTAGATCCCCAACTTTTGGAATCCAGACAGGCCTTGCTGGGACTGCCGGTTTTTCCCCAGTGGTGGTTGGCTGTAGGAATACATTGCTTTGTTTCATTCTTAACTCATTCAGGGGCATATTAGCAAGAACCTTGTTAAAATTATCGCCGTTTTAGCGGCAGGAAACTGCCGCTAAAACGGCGATAATGGACTTGCTAATATGCGTAGTAGAATTCCAATAGAAGCCCAGGTTAGATGTGCAGGACATCTAACCTAGGCTTCTATTGGAATTCTATAACGCATATTAGCAAGCCCATTATCGCCGTTTAGCGGCAGTTTCCTGCCACTAAAACGGCGATAATATTAACGAGGTTCTTGCTAATATGCCCCTCAGTTCCTGTAAAACAGCCAAACGATCCTTGATATCAAACGTTTTATTTTCCACCACTGTGCCTACGTCATCGAGATCTGGTACCCACATTCTTGTCCCAAATAGGACCTCATATGGAGTGACCCCCCCTAGAGAACTTCTTGGCAGGTTATTCAATGAGCGTTGGACCCCATAAAGATGTTTGACCCACCCATCACCCGAACCTAATACCTTAGCTGTTATAGACTGCTTTATGTCCCGGTTTTTCCTTTCCACAACCGAATTTCCCTCAGGATGGAATGGAGAGGAGTACCGCAATGCAACGCCCAGACCGGCCATGGCTTCTTTGTAAGCCCGAGAGCTAAACGCAGGGCCCTGGTCAGAATGTAGCGTGCCTATTGCGTATGTGCCGATAAAGACTCGCAAATCTTTTATAACAGTTCGAGCGTCAGCCGAGCGCTGAGGCCATATCCATAGGAACCTTGATTCAGTATTTGTGGGATTGCATTTGTCCAGAAGGACGCATGCGCGTAGATAGTCTAATGCTGTCTAACAGTGGTGTCTGTACTGGGCAGCTGCATTCGCAGAATGGTGTCTGGTGGCTTTCTCGCTGTAATTTACAGTCTAAGCAGTTATTGATGAATATGTGAATTTCTGTATTCATCCCAGGCCACCAGTACATCTCTTTTAATGTCAATATTGTTTTAGAGATCCCTTGATGTGACAGACCCTCCTCCAAATGTGCCTCATAAATCAAAGCTGCTCTACGTTCCATGTTTGGGATTACCCTATCCCCCACTCCAGGGATTCGAGCAAAAGGAACGTTGTTCGCATCAATTACATAAGAGTACTTGAGTGGAAACTTTTTGGGTAACGCTGCACTGCTGCCCTTGCTTGAAGCATTGACAGCCAACATTATCTCACCGTCTATTTTCGTTTTTGAACGAGTGATCGCAGCTACGGAAGCCGTCTGAAAAGCCCCCTTCGCGGCTTCATCAGCCAATGAATTCCCTGCAACGTGAACGCCATCACGTTGATGACTCAGTGTGTGGATCACGTGAGCCTTTCGTAGTTCGTTTTTCAACTAAACTACTTGTTCCCAAAGCATTTTGTGCTTTATTGTGCCACCTTTCGCATCTCTGAAACCATTTTCAAGCCAGTTTTGTATATATTCATTATACGACTGAACACAGTAAAAGGAATCACACACTATCAGTGTGGGGAATTCTCGATCTGTACTTTCAGTTAGTTTGAATGCTTGTAGTTCAGCTCGCTGAGCTGTACAATCTCCTAGCGATTGAGTTTTTGTGACCATAGGTCTGAAGATGCCATCTCGCATGCGACCTTTAACGATTGCACACGCTGCACTGTAAGCTTGCTTCCTCCCTGTTGCGGGTTGTGCGGATCCGTCAGTGTAAATTATAAATTTGTACTGATCAAGAGGCAGAATTTCAGTCGGCAGAGGACATTCTTGTTCATATTGCAGGAATGCTTGTGTTTTTAAATCGGAATTAAAAACATATTCAACATCTGTTGCAGCAAGAGAATTAACCCATTGTATCCATCTTGGATGTAATGCTTTGGCATTTGGAATGCTTGCTTTTGTGACCGCTTCTAAAGCTGGTACTGGGGTTACGACAATAATGCGTTTCCCTTGGGCTAAGGCTCTTTCTTTTGCTAAAGCGGTTTGAACTGCTGTCAGAATTTTTTCAGTTGAACTGAAGCACATTTCCGCTTGTGTGTACAAATGAGATTTGTATGCGATTGTTGTTTTCTCTCCCTCATTGAAGGTTAAGTAGGTGAATCCGCATTGACCCGAAATTATTCGGATCACCAAATTACGTTGACTTACGCGTGTTTGTAAGTGACTTGTTGCTAACATGTTAGCCTGGAGTGAACGCAAGATTTCTGTGTGTTCGTTTGTCCAATTTTTGATTGAAAAATCAGGTTTGATTAATGCATAGAGAGGTTTAACCCTTTCTGCGTAATTTAAAATGTATGTTCTTCCAAAATTGAGGAAACCCAGAATGGATTGTAAGTTTTTTAGCGTTTTTGGAGGTTGGCAGCGCACACTTTTCTAAAAAGTTAGCTGCCAAGCTCTTGCCTTCACTTGAAAGCTCATATCCTAGAAATAGGACATTGAGATGGGCAATTCTGGACTTTTTAAAGTTGAATTTGTAGCCCTCAGAGGCGAAGCCCAGTATAATGGTGCTCACCCTGTTCAAGTGTTTGTCCAGGTCATCATCCGTCAGATAAATGTCATCGACATAGGACAATGCCTCATTGTCATAAATTTGTAGTAACTCCGTTACCCTCACTGAGAATAAACCTGGGCTGTTCTTGAACCCTTGTGGGAGTCAACAAAAGTGACGTTGGGTCCCCATTATGGAGAATGCTGTTAAGTACCTGCTTTCAAGTGCTATGTTTTGACAAAAGAAACCATTTGAGATGTCTAATGTGGTTTTGTATTTTTTACACACAATGTTATTCATTAATGCCGTGCTATGTGCATTTTGCACTGCAAAAGTTTTAGAACAAGTGTTTAGGTGTCTGTAATCCAAAACTAGATTATATGTATTGTCTGGTTTGGAGACAGGAAACAAAGGATTGTTCATTGAGGAGGTGCATGTTTCAATCACCCCCTGGTATTCAAGTTGATCTAAGATCTCCCTGACCTGTTTTTTAGCTTCTTGCTTTATTGGGTACTGCCGCTGGGCAGTTGGTTCATGTTTCAGATGTATTTTATGGTGAGGCGAGTCCTCATCCCATCCTACATGATTTTTGTATAATGCTGGGGCCTGGGCTACTGCCCATTTCCTGGCATATGTATATTTTAGGTGAATTGGAATATGGTTGGAGAAGGCAGGCATAATAATGTCCTCGCCATGTGGGCACTCCCTGACAAATTGTGGTGGCCAGTCTTTTTCTGCCAGAAGTATGTCATAGCCCCTTGATAGTCTTTCCCAAAAAAGTGCTTTCACCTGTCTAGGTTTGTCTCCCTCCATCCGGAGTGTTATTTCATATAACTTTTGTGGAGTACTAACCCTGGTGTCTACAGTCTCAACTGTAATGTACTCATTCAAGTTCACTATCTCCAGAAGTTCCTTCAGGTTCTGGCGAGCTATTGTGACTTCTGCTGCACTGTCCAGCATTGTCTGAGCCCATTCTCCGTTCTTGAGTTGCGTTCTCAGTATTCTCGGCATGTCTGATCTTTAGACCTGCTACTTTCTTTTTGGAGAATTGAGGTTTTGTTTTTTGTAGCGTGTTTTTCTTCTTTGGATTTCACGCGTTCTTCTCTATGTTCTGACCGTCCTCTTCTTTCCAAAGTCTGTGATGAGATCTGAAAGGGACCAGGGGAACGTGTATCAGTATCTTGATACCTGTCAGGCTTTCTCAGATTATCCCTATTCCTGAGGTTATACCTCCTTTCAGAGGGCTCCTTTTGAGGAGACCTACCTCGGGATTGAGAACTTTTCTCGTTTGAATTTTGTTTATTAGTCTCCCACTTCTTTTTAGAAGATGTAGGAGTTTGTTTAATAAAGTCCTTCTCAGGACTTTCAGATAGTATCGGCTTCACTGGTCTTCCACCCAAACTATCTCTGCCTAATTCTGCATAAGATTGTTCAATTATTCTGGGTAGTTCAGTTTGATGTTCTGTAACATCGAATTCCCTTAATTTTTGGTGGATCGCCACTGCTGCTGCCTCTCCTTTAATATTAGATAATATTATTGTTGAGACCTGGTCGAAATGTTTCAGTAATTTCATACCTAAATTTAGAGCAGGCTCTGCCCCGTATTCGTTTTGAATTTGTTTTAGGACATCAGGTATTACCGCAATGGACGGAATGCCATGTGTTTTAGTATAGATGGCAGCAAAGACTGAGCCCCAAGTGGTGCAGTCTTCCAGTTGTGGTGTGATCCCCATTGGTAAACTGATTGTTAGGATTCTGTGTTTCTCACACGGGCTAGTATTTGGAAATACTGCTTCGATTTGAGTGATTTTTTGAGCTATCCAGAATGGAATTTGCTCACGTTTTGTGGGCATTTTACCCATGACTGCGTAGAGAGTCTGTGGTGTAATTTTTAGTGTATTCCCCTGTTGGGGAGTTGGATTTGGAAGTGTCAGAGGTTGCTGGACTGTGAAAGTCCGCATGACATATTGAACCAATTGTCTGTAGATTTTTATTAATTCTTGTAGTTGAACAAGTAGTTCCTCGTCTGACATTTCTTCAATGTCGGGATGAGGTGTATAGCCGGCTAGGATCAGCCATGTTGCTCCTGGTCTACCTAGTGGACCGAGCCTGGTAATGTTTCTGTGATATTTTAGGGCGCCTTTAAACCAGAGCTGATGCTCCTGGTATGTTAATGGAATTTCTATATCCTCGAAAGGAATGTATTCCTCTGGTGGATCATCTTCTTTGTAGAAGTGAAACATGTGTGTTACTGGATTGGATTCAGGAAATATTACCCATGAATAGAATACCTCTGTCTGAAAGGATTCGTGTGCCTCTATCACGAAAACTGCTCTATCACCTCTTGGTGGTAGGCCGTGTTTTATAAGTTTTAGAGTGATGGCTCTTCTTAAGTTTTGAGGGATGTCTATAACACCCTCCTCGGTTTCAATAAACCCTGTAATGTTATAAGCTGTTACAGCTGGCTGATCCGCAGCTCCACCGTTTCCGGTCTCAGTGTCGGAGCCAGGCATTTTGTTGTTTGAAATATGTAGAGCAAGTTTCAAGGAAACAAAGATAAGGTGCACAATATTTTGGAACACTGTATCCTTCAACGTTGAGCAAACCAAACAGCTAATATATAGGGTACTGCCCTATGTAGCCATGGTGGATACTTACCCCTGCCCACTCCAGATGTCTTTTGGAGTATATGGGTAGGGGTCTCTGAGAGAAAAAGCACTGCTGAGTTACTCAGTATCTAACGTTAAATTACCGCCTTACCAAACCGTTGGGCGCCATGTAGTGTAGCTCCTATTTCCCTAATAGGCTCTGCACATTGGAATAATATCCCCTATAGGTTTGACATAGGACTAAGGTCAGTATGTCCCTATCGAGTATATTAAACTTAATTACTTGTGCCAGCTAGCTCAGAGGCCACTAGAAACTCCTTGACAAACAAGAAGGGAGTAGTTTCTGGCAGCCGCAAAACATGACAACTTTGTTTCCCTTTAGAATCAGAACGTGTCCCAGAGTCGTGGAAACAATAGATAACTATTTCACTCAGCTCACTCGTGCATACTTAGTTTTCTCAAAGTTACACAGAAAGAGTAGACGGGCATTTCAATAAAAGATTTATTGAACAGTCTTGTTTCTCGTGTAAGTTAAATGTGCTGTTATGATCACAAGACAGTATGCAAGATAAATAATGTACAGTGTAAGCAGTAGAAATAAATAATACTGCGCTAGCATGATCTTTAGCAGATATTCATTTACATAAATAACATAGACTAAAAAATGTGAGTACTCATACGATGCGTTTCTAAGCTAGTTCTACCCCAATGTTCCTAACCTAACCTAGGTGTAGGGAGAGGTAGGAAGTAGGTGAAGTATTCCTTACTATGGTATACTGAGAGTATGTTAAGTCTAGTATGCCTAGTATGCCAAGAGTCCCTCAAGGTTCTAGTCAGCTCCATACCTTGAGAATGAGAGAGGTAGGAATCTCTTGCCAGACTCGAACTCCAACACCCCGCGAGGGAAGTCAGATCACTGGAAGCTGGAAGCTGGACTCTCTGCGTGCAGGGAAGACAGCGTCTTCTCAGTGCGTCAGGCTGGGAAACGGGCTCCTCTGAAGTCGAGGTCTCCTCTAGTTTGCAAGGGCTAGGGAAAGTATATTTATACCTGAGAGGTACCTCAGAATGTTAGCATTGACGTGGATCGGACAGCGGAAGACGTCATGAATGAACCCCTAAGGTATAACGGTTCATGCATAATAGATGAGTCCTTGAAGAAATCAATAGTCCTGTGCTAGGGAAACTCCTGAAGCCTAAGGGTCTGTTCTTCAAGAACTCGTTGTGACGTTAGGGTGGACGGATGTTGGAGACCATGCCTGTATTTGGAGTGCACGGTTTAATGCCTAAATAAGGACTGGGATTTCATGCCTATATAAGGGCATGTCGTAATGTGCCTATATAAGGACATGATACAGGAAAACCTATATACGGACACCCTAAGAGGAATACAACAGGGGTTTTAGCTAACTAAGTCAGAGTGTGTAATTTTACACCATGCACTGAATCAGTCTATAAATCTCTATTACATAAGACTGAATTTTTGGCCCATATCAACATCAGGTCTTCCGACAGATCGGAGAGTTGACAGGGATTTGGCAAGAGATCTAGATGAATATCCCCCTCATGAAGACCTATAATGAAGGAAACATTTTAACAAATCACACTATATACATCTATATATATATCTCATTATTTACAATATTAAATAATGACAGACTCAGTTTCTCTGTTACTTGCTTTTATCTATTTTGTTTTTCGTAAGGTATATGAAATGGTCAAACACAAGCACAGTATCGAATTAGAATCATCACACGAGAGAACACATATCAGTAATTCACAAAAACATCTCATTTAAGGAGTGTGAGTTGAGTGGATAGAGTAAGGACAAAAGTACAATATAATAAAATCAATTGCAAATACAGAATCTTATACAAACCTAAGAAAACTATAGCACAGCGTGCTATTAGCAGAAAAGCTAACCCTCCGGCTGGAAGGGAAAGCTGGGGCAATCCTCACGAGGTATGAGGAGCAAAGATAAGGTGTCAGCTTACAGACTGCATCAGCTAAAAGTCTCTTAGAAACAGCTCACACGAACGCCTCTTGGTCTCCCTCACCACATATGTTTTCCTCTCCAGCCTAATAACATGGATTCTAATCACTAATAGTTATACCCTAGAATTAAAGAGTCCTGCCCTATTCTTGTTTTGAAATCAGGAAAAGTCTCACTCTTATTGGCCAAGAAGCATAGGGTGTAAAGTCACACCGCTTCCGTCGCTCTTCTCTCTCAAAAGTTCATTGTTTTGTTTCATGCTGTCATCATCGTCCTTCAACAGAGGAAATCAAATTCTTCTTCTTCCTTGACAGGCGTACATCCAAACAATGGTTGAAACATTTTCTAGCAGAGTTATCCACAAAACTAACACTAAAATAGTTTCTGCTGATACACGTAGCAGCCATTTGACAAGAAAGAACACAATAGTCATCTAAGAAGAATAAAACACATTTTTCTACATTTCTATGTATTAAAGCAAAATTAACCCTAAAGTCAGCTTGAAGACTTTCTTTGCAAAGTGTGCAATTTTCTCTAGGAGAAATAGACAAAATCATTTTATTTGCTCAAAATAAAAACTCCATTTCACAATTCATTTCAATCTTCATTAGTCAAATAATGAATGCAATTCATTTTTAAACTAATATTCTATGTAATTAATATTACTCAGTTAAACGTTAAAAGCAACACGTGATTTCCTTTTTTATTTGCTCATGTAAAATATCATTTTGCATTCTCTTTTTGTCGACTTATCATATAGGAATCATTTAGGCCTACTTAAACCCATTGTCATTTCCCCACATCTTTGTTATTTTCTTTCTCCGAACTATATTGGCAAACACTTTTCAGGTTAATTTCAGAACTTGTTAATGATTTTCACACAATGGGAGGTTTAATCCGAGCAGGTTTTATTCACAGAAAAACGTTCTCCATCAATCCCCCCTTTGATGGCTACTGAAGCCATAAAAAATACAAAAATCTGATTACAATCTGATTGTATCAGAACACTGTTGTTCTCATCTGTTTCAACCTAACCCCATCTATATCCTTCATTACATCATAATAGTTTCTTTTTCTGTCTTCCATTTCTATTTCTTCTCTCTTTCTTTTCTTTGATCTCCATTTTGTTTCTGGTGTTTTCCCCATACACTTGCAGCATTTATACATTAGAAACAGCATTATTATTCCAATAGCAATAGCAATAATTGGTATTAGTATTCTCCCTAACAAGCTGTTACCAAAAGTTAAAAAACAGTCCCCTATAGAAGTTTCTCCCAAGCGCCATCAACCTTCAGTTCAGTTAAATCTTCTTTCAAATGTGTAATATTAGTAATATATCCCTCTAGATTCTTACTTTTGTCAGGGATATATGACCAGCACTGTTGAATTTTCAACATGCTACAGACTCCGCCCTCTTATGCCAATAATACATCAAGAGCAAGTCTATTTTGCAAAACCATAGATCTCATAGGTACCATTTCAGTGTCTATCATCAAAAATCTACCAGCAGTATCTGTTGATAACCGATCAACCACCATTGACAATTTTCTAATTTTGTGTGAATTCAAAATTACTCCAACTGAAGGTATCAATGCTCCAAAAATATCACCCACAATTTCAGCAGTACTAATTCCCCTTTTATTACGTATTAATCCATTCTTACTCCTTTCATTGGTTCCATGATTTTTATCTACCTGGTGGACCTTTGGAAAGACAATTCCCACATAGCAACACCCATACCAAAGTGCTGGTAACCTATAATAGGCATTTTGTACCAGACACATAATAAATTCCAGGAAAAACAGGATCCATACCACGCTTTAATCCTCATCCTCCTGTAATCAGGAAGGTATGATCACATTCACTAGAACCAATGAAATAATTATTATAATCTGTCTTTTGTCTTAATAAGCAAAGCTTCCCTCTATGGTGCCAATTCAAGTTCATTGCAGCATATGTCTCACCTTTCTTGTAACTTCCCTCTCTATGAGACCAAGGAGGAACATGACTCTTTTCTTCAGGAGCTTTCTTTTGAAAATTCTCTCTTCTATCTTCTACAACATTAATGAATTCAATTTCTTCACTCCGTAAGCTACAAGTTAAGTTATTTCTATGGGCATATACAGTATCTACTGCCTTAGCAGTGTGAAAAAGTTCCCCCATGTACTCAGCATTCCTTGCACTACTTACTACATTTATATTCTTTCGAATAGGAAGTTCAGGAAATACTAAATCTAGATTGGAATTATAGTACTGCAACTGGCCTTTTTCGTAGAAAAAACTTGTTAATACACTACACAAAATTCCATATGTTAAAGTTAGGTGGTGATAAGTCACCCCTTCTGACATAGAAGATGGTAATTGCATGCACACATAACAATCTCTACTATCCATAGTATTCACATATTCATAGAGAAATTTAGTAAACACATTTAATGAGAAATCATTAATAGAATTATCTTGATGTTAGTCATTCACAGTTAATCTCTTAATGTTAGTGTGTGGGTCTTCTTTAAGAGTACCTCCCACATTCGTTTCTATATTCGCTAAATCATTAGTAGTATCACTCTTAGTAGAAAACATAATAAAATAAGGCACAACAACTATTAGTATTAACCAAACCATCATTATCAGTAAAACACATATACAACAAACATTAATACACTTACGTCTAATTGATCCTTGATTCTGAGTACCAGTCTCCTGAGTCCTAGCCATTTTAACCCTTTAAGTGCGCCCGTCGGCCAACGGCCGTCGCGAGCCCTACCTCGGTAGTGCTGCGCACGTCCGTTGGCCGACGCGGCCCCGCCCACTTAATAGAACGCTTGCACCGCGGCGGAATTGCCGCCGCGGTTAAGGTGTTAAGTAAAAACTAAGGAAATAAAAAACAAAAACAAATGAAAAAAATGAAAAATGTTTTAGACTTGATAAAAAAAATATGTATATCCAAACACTTTCAGGCCTTAGGTCTCCACAGCTTCTTTCACCAACTTCTCCAAAAACCTTGACCGTCCTTCTTCTGATCCCCTCTTTTTTTCATTTTTTATTTTTTATATTTGAGTCTTTTATCACCGTTCACAATTTCAACTTTAAATTCAGTTTCTTTTCTGTATTTCTAGAAAATGTTCAATCTTTTCCACCCAAGTTTTTAACACAGTTCATTTAGAGTGGTTCATAACAATTTCTGTGATTTGGTTCAATTTCTTTTCCACCGTTGTTTTCTTGATCAATTATTTCAGCAACCAAATACATCCATTCAGGTGCTGTGTATTTCTTGTTTGGTACTCTTACTCTTTTTGTTCTTCAGGCTGTATCTTCTTCCAAATCACTTTGTTCAGATATTTCAACAATTGTATTTGGAACACTCTCATTCAAAGTGTATTTCAGTCTTTTCACTCCTCTTGGAGCCATATATCTCCTTTTCTCGCTTTCTTCTTTTGAGTTTCTTCAGTTTAGTTTTGTTCAGGACTTTGTCTCAGTATTTCTTTTAATTGATTATTTTTTCTCTTCTTCACTTTTTCATTCTGGAACCAATTTCTTTACTGTATCGACATTAGCATTCTCATGAGACCCAGTAGCTGGTGCCCACTTTACTTGAATCTCAGTATGTTCATGTTCTTTCTGATCCTTTTCTTTATCCCCTCCAACTGATTCTTTATTTTCAAGTGGACTTGGGACTCTTCGTGTGTGACTGGCATGTATCCAATTCGGCAAGCCACCACACTTTACTGCTGTCGTCGTCACCAGTATCACTTGATATGGCCCATGCCATTGAGGATCCAAACACGACTTTCTCATGTGCTTCTTGACAATAACCCACTCTCCCGGATTCAGATTGTGTGCCTGTTCTTGCTGTGTTGTGGTTCAACCTGATGAGACACAGAATGCACCACATTAGCCAATGCTTTTCAATAATCGAGTACCAAGTCATCAGTTATATTCATTAGTCAATTCGCTGGAACTACTGGCTGTCTCATGGCTCTGCCCATGATGATCTTGTGCGGAGACAAACCAGTTTTTCTATCTGGAATACTTCTCAGACTCATCAATACTAATGGTAATGCATCTGGCCATTTCAGTGCAGTGGATGCACATGCCTTTGCAAGTCTTGATTTTATTGTTCCATTGACCTGCTCAACCACGTCTGATGCTTCTGGTCGATAGGCACAATGCAATATCTGTTCAATTTGTAATGCTGAACAAATCATCTGAATTATTTCATTGTTAAAATGAGTCCCTCTCTCAGATTCTAAAGAGACTGGAAATCCAAATCTTGGGATGATCTCTCTTAGAAGTGATTTAGCAACTGTTAGACTATCATTACTCCTTGTTGGGTAGGCTTCCACCCACCGTGAAAACAGACAGACAATCACAAGGACATATTTTAGTCCATTACATCTTGGAAACTCTATTAAATCAGTTTGTAATTGAGTAAAGGGTCTTGCTGCTTTTCCAATTTGTCCTCAACTAACAACTGTTTTCCTCCCTGCATTTTGCTGCAATGACCCTGAATTTAGGATTAAACCAGGATTATTTAAACATCCTAATCATAGCATCTCTGCCTATGTGTGTAGGACCATGATAAAACCTCGCCATTTGGGACAACAAACTATCTGGCATTATTGGTCTTCCATCAGGATAAATCCACACTTCATCTTCTTTCCTACGTGAACAACCTGCCTTGATCCACATTTCCTTTTTTTCAGTACTTGCTTCCTCTTGAAGCGGTCTAATCTCTTCCCATATTTCAACAGATGAGAACATCAGATTGCATTCTTTTTCATCAGATTGCTGTACCTTTTTATTTATTGAAACCGAATTTAGAGCACAGAAACTCGCAACTTCGTCAGCGTACTTATTTCCGACTCTGATATAATTACTGCCAGATCTGTGTGCTGAACATTTCACAACCCTAATTTCTTTGGGCAACTGAAGTGCCAACAGTAGTTCTTTCACATACTCTCCATTTCGGATTGGTGAGCCTGATGAGGTGAAGAAACCGCTTTGAGACCACAATTGCCCAAAATCATGGACAACCCCGAAGCCATACTGGCAATCAGTGAATATTGTTACTCTCCAATGTTCCCTAAAACAGCACGCCTTTGTTAGAGCTACTAGCTCTGCAATTTGTGCTGATTTTATTCCTTTCAAGCATGAAGCTACAATGACATTAGCCTCTGTACAAACTGCATGGGACGTTCGCAAAGTACCCATTGCATCTCTCAAACATGATCCATCCACAAACATCACACAATCTGATTCAGATAATGGAGTATCTTTTATATCAGGTCTTGGTTTTGTACATAATTCAGTCACATCCAGACAATCATGAACCGCTTCATACACCACCATTTCAAACTCTGGATTTGGCAATAAAGTAGCTGGTTTCAAATTTGTACATCTTGTCACTGTCACAGTCTCAGCTCCCAGAAACACTCTTTCATATTTTGTCAACCGACTACTCGTAAGATGCTGTGTTCAAGTTCGTGTCAACAGAATCTCAACAGAATTCGGTAATTACACCCTCAATGGATGTCCCATCACAATCGCTTCATAATATTCCAGGCTCACACAAGTAGCAGCAACTGCTTTCAAACAACCTGGTAAAGCTGCAGCTACACAATTAAGTGTTGCTGAAAAATATGCCACAGGACGACGTGCTGTTCCATGCATCTGCATTAGAACTGAAAGTGCACAACTGTCTATCTCATAACAGAATAGTGCTAAATCCTTATTGAAATCTGGCATTCCTAATGCTGGTGCACAACAAAGGCTGTCTCGCAACTCAACAAATGCAGTTTTTGTAATGGCTTAGCTGTCAGTGGGAATCCACTGATCCACTGTCTGCAGTATCCAACCATACCAAAAAACATTCAAATTTCTTTCTGCGTCTTGGGAGTTTTCATTTGCAAGATCACATTTATTCGATCTTGTGACACCTTTCTGACTCCTTTTTCAATTTTGTGCCCCAAATAAAGACCTTCTTTTTGACAAAATTGCAATTTTGCTGGTGACGCTTTATGCCCACCTACTGCCAAGTGGTTCAGTAAAAGCAATAGTGTCTGTCACACAAGCTTCTCTTGTCTTTGATGCAACAAGCAAATCATAGATATACTGCACTAACACTGAGTTATTTGGCATTACCAATCACTCTAAGTACCTCTTCAAGATTTGATTGAAGATTGACAGGCTTTCAGTATACCCTTGAGGAAATTGTCACAATGCCAAGACATGGTCTCCGACCCGGAACGTAAAAAGAAATTGGCTATCAGGATTTAAGGGTATCGAGAAAAATGCTTGACACAAGTCGATCACTGTGAACCATTCTGTGTCACATGGAATTTGATAAAGAATTACTGCTGGATTTGGCACTATTGAACAACAAGGTACTACTATCTGATTTATTTTCCTCAAATCTTGCACAATGCTATATTTTACGGTCGGTTTCTTAAATCCCATAATTGGTGAATTACAAGGACTGTTTAGTATTTCTTTTAAAATACCTTGTTCATTCATCATCTCAATCACAGGTGTCACTCCCGCAATTGTTTCAGGACTCATTTTGTAGGATGGTGTTTTTGGGAATTCTGCACCTTGTTTGACTGAATTTTGAATAGGATCAACAACCTTCATCAATCCAATGTCTTTCCCTGTGAAATCCCACACATCATTCAACACAGTTTCTCTCAATTCAACAGGCAAATCCTTCACTGTAAATAAAGGATACAAATCATTCACCTCTGTCCCTTGCCTTGCCATCTTAAAAATGACATCCTCATCCTTTGTATGAAATGCTATTCCATCTGGTGTACAGTAGATGGTGCAATTCATCTTACATAACAAGTCTCTACCCAAAATGTTAACTGGACTTGTATCACACACCATAGAACGATGCAAGTCTCTGAAGTCTCCAATCTGCACTCTCATTGGTTTTGTTACTGGAGTTTTGATCAATTGGTTAGAAACACCTACAACTTGTATATTTTCTCCCAAGAGGGGTAGGTTAGGAATTTCCACAGTTCTCACAGTGGAACGGGTAGTGCCAGTGTCTAAAAGGAATGCAATCACATTACCTTCTACTTCTCCATCCACAAAAGTCCACACTGATCTACCTCTAGGGTTGCGCCAAGTACGCACTCCTCCTCCCCCCTCAGGCACCATCATTGAGATGTATCTGAATCACCCTCTTGGTACTGTAAGCAATATTGTGAAGTCACTTGTACATTCTGTTTTGCTATTTCATCTGAGTGAAAACCCACATTCACAATGTATCCTTGCACTTGACCATTCATATTCTGATTTGGCATAGTAGCTTGAGGAACTTGAGGTTGAGGCATTTGTAAACCTTGTCCTCTTCCATCTAAAATTTGTAAATTTAGATTTTGCATCTGAACTAACTGGTTCTGACTCATATCATTAGCACCTGTCCCACCACCTGTATTTGTCAACAGACTCCTACACTTACGTTTCCAATGTCCAAATTTACCGCAAGCATGACACAGATATTTCTTCTTCATATCCTCTTTATTATTTCTACTTCTTGCACCACCACCTTTAGTAGCAGTTGCATTTTAAGTATCCTGAACAACCTGATCTTTGCTCTGAAAACCTGATTGAGAAAAATCCACAAATTCACTTTTCTGTGCTGCTTTCATCTGAGCCCACATTAATTTCTCTTTCAACTTCTTATGTCTCGTTTCAATATCATCACTACAATATTTTGCATAACGCAATATCTCGTCGACAGACTTGCTTTGCTATTGTACCCATTCTCGGGAGAGGAAGCTTATTGTTTAAATGCCACATGCTTGGTCATAAAGTGTTTGATAGGCGCGCATAGCGATTTAGTGTGAATTGCCCAATATAGGAAATCTTTCCAATTGCTTAAACGCGGGGTAGCAAGCTACTCGCTTAAACTGCCACATGCTAGGTCAAAAAGTGCTTAGAAGGCATGTATAGCAATAAAGTGCGAAGTGCCCTATGGTTAAAATGTTTTCATATGGTAAAGCCAGTTCACCAGGCCTTGACTATCATTAGCCTGCACACTGTGGTGCTAAAGGGTTTTTATTTGTCCGGCCTCCTCAGTAGGTGAGGGACGAGCAGCAGTCTTCCAACTTCAGCAAATAACTTGCAAATCCATGCTAGTTCCACTGTATAGATATGTGTCAATGCCTCTGCAAGTTCTTATCCCATTCCGCATAAAGATTTTTCCTAAATAAACTCACCTGTGGTGGAGCAATGCAGAAAGCAGCAAACCATGTGTGCTGCTGACTCAGAGTGGTATAGACACAGAACTGCACTGCCCATGACCTGCAGGAGTGTTATTCTAGTGGAGCCTATATTCTTGTAATGGCAGAGTTAGGAGCCTGGTCCACAGTATGTTATGTAGGGCTTGTTTTCCCAGAGCCAATTTCAGATATAGTTGGCAAGAGGCGTCTTCATGCAATTTGACAAGACCCACTGCACCCTGGATGTTTCTAATTTGTTCTATGTCCTGCTCCCTTGATATGCACTTGATTTGCACATTTACTATCCTCTTTAGAATGTCCATTGTTGTAAGTGGAACTGTTGTGCTCTCTGGAGACATGTTTAATGAATCTATGGCACTGCTCAAACACTTTGACCAGCTGCTCTTTTTATCCTAAAATATCACATTCAGTGCACCTCTCACTGAATCTGGATCTGCTCTGGACACGCAATAGTGATACTTGACCAGGTCCTTTTTACATTCAGTGTCCATCTTCACAAGATTGAACTCTAGCCAGATGAGTGTGTGCCCAGTAGTTTTTGGTATGTTAAATATTTTCCTTTATGCAGCTGTGTGGCAGTGTTCTAAGGGCTTTATGAGCATGCCAGGGCAGGCAAGGTGGCTGAAATTTTTAGTTGGTAGCAATTTTGCCTGCAGAACTCATTGAATCCCCTTTGCCGACTTTGTAACTTGTGATGTAATTTGCATAATGCATACGTGGTCTTGGCTGCCTTGTCTGCTATTGCCTTGGCCTGCAAGGTGGATTTACCTGTGTCTGATGTCCAAACCCCTAGGTAATTATATTTGCAGGTGGTGCTTATCCTTAGCTGGTCCAATTGCCATTCCAGATGATGTTTTTTAATTCTATGACCAAATACCAGGAATTCGGTTTTCGTTGCATTTGCATGTAGAAAGTTATTTGCGTTATATAGATGGAGAATGTCCAAGGCCCTCTTCATACCAATTTTAGTTTGGTCCAATAGCACCAGGTAATCTGAGTACTGCATGATGGGGTGTCTGTGGGGGGTTAGCCTAGGCAGGAAGATGTTTCCTTTCAGCAATTCGAGGCCTAGGTCCGCAGTGTATAAGTTAAACAAGGTGGGAGCAATGACACATCCCTGCTTTAGCCCTATATTTGTATAGATTTTTGCAGTAGCATGGTTTTCAGTGCTCTTGATCTGAACCCATGTGTCTGTGTACAGCGCTGTGATGGCTGCAAGGAATTTCCTCAGTATTCCTCACTTCACAAGTTTAGGCCAGAGGATGTTTCGGTCAATGCCATCAAAAGCGTGGCGTTAATCAACAAAGCAAGCGTAAAGTGGACGGCAATGAGGTTTCTATAGCCTTAGCTGCCAAATAGGAGAGGGCAATAACATTGTCCATGATGAAGGAGTTTGGCCTGAACCCCATCTGGTATTGAGGTATGATGTTCCTCTCATCGATCCAAGCCTCCAGCCTGTTCAGAAGCACTGTCACAAAGGCCTTGGCATCAACATTCAGTAGGGCTATCAGCCTGTACTTTTCCAGTTGGGTGTTGTCTCCCTTTTTGTGTATGGTTTACAAAATGGAGCCTTTCCATGGGTCATGGATGACTCATGTTGAGATGCAAGCGTTGAACAGGCGATACATGTAAGGTGTCCAGACTTCCCGGTCTTCATTGAAGATGTTACATGGTAGGCTTCTTGGTCTAGGGGCTCCATCCTGTCGAATGCCCTTTAGGATGCTTAATGTTTCCTTTTCGGATACTACCATTTGGGACTTCTCTAAATCTTCTAGATTATTATCAAGTGTCTTCTTGATGGAATCCTTGGATTTGTTAGGGACGACATAAAGTCTTGTTGCGTAGGTCACCAATTTCGTTTGCCACAATGGCATTCTCCTTGTGAGTTCTACTTGTCAGGCTATTGACATATCCCCAGAATTCCCTGGTCTTGCTGGGCACTAGCATGGAGTATTTGTATTTATATTCTTCCTCTATTTGTTTTTGTTTTAACATCCAGGATGTTTTTTGTGTAATTTCCTTGCCTCTTTGAGCATGCTTTCCTTTCATGAGCTCTTCTCTCTTCTATGTAGGAGCTTTGCACAGTGGCACTTCCTTTTGCTCTCTTTGAATTCTTTGTTGTCAAGATACAAGAACAGCCTTCCTCTTGTAGGTACTCTTAGCGGGTTGCTATGTTTCTGTGCAGTTAAGGCTTCATATAGCTTTTTCATTATTGCTGCACAATGTTTCTCAATTCTCATGGTCTGGAGAGAACAGACTAGTTTCCACTGTGAGTATCTGGCCAAGCATGCGAAGCGCCAGTTAATTCTTTATATTGATGGGCCAGCATTAAAGGGGAGTATTTGGCCTGCCAGATTGCATTCCCTGTGCATCGTCAAACTCAATTATTATTAATCACAATGGATATTGGATGAGATGATGGTCACTTTTCATTCTGTGTTGGACTTGATAGCTTACACATCTACTTAAAAGCTTGTTACTTAGGAAGATGTAATACAATGTTGAGATGTTTTTGAAGGTCGGCTTTGATTTACCCTCAACAGGACCTGTTCTATCAGCAGAGCCCAACTCAAATTTGCTGATGCAGGCTTCCATAATATTTCAATTTAACCAAAAGGTATCCCACCAAAGGTCATGGGGGTTATTGCCTATAATGTACCGGACACGGTGCAGGGAGGTTGGTCACTCCTTGTGGGTATGCTGGCTCCGCATGACTTGTGCAGGGAAGGAAAAGTTTCCTTTTTTATATATAACCCTCAAACACTCTAATAGTGTCATGCTTCATCATCGGGTTCACCCTGACTCCTAAAGGTCAGGGTGGGCTCAACCGTATTTCAGGGAGCACTTAATAGAAGGGTGACCAGGGGGCTAAACAAGAAATTAAAATCCCTCACCTTCTCCTAGGTATCCATTTATAAGTGGACCTGGTGGGGAGACTAAAATAATAATTATTGGGTAATGTGGACTGTTATGGTCCTATGACCCTATTTCTTAGACCAACAAGTTTCAGCCCTACTCTAAGGCCTAACAAGATCCGGAGTTTCATCATGGTATCAGAGTAATACCTCCCTGGAAAATCGGTCAAATTAGCAGCTGGCATAGTAATGCCACACACTTATAAAGGGGCAGTGTTAGTACTGCCCGTCAGTAGTCGTTGCAGGGGATCACCTGCAATTTAAGAATTCACAGCAGGTGTAATGTTAAACTCACACATAACATTTGTGTAGATTGAAGATACGTATTTTAATTGTGGTGTATAAGGAAGCATGCACATCCCACTGCATGCAGGTTTAAAAACATGTCTCTATTGCAGACAATCATTCAAATCACATGTGTATATCCTTCATAGTAACAATAAACATACTTCTAATCATGACTCCATTAATTCTGCCATACGAGTTGTGTAGGTCTTCTGTTATGTAAGAATATATTAATTACCCTAGCAATTTTAGCTCGATATTTCATTATCATGCATTTTATGCAAAGTAAGGAAGTCAACACAACTCCCCGAGTGAAGCAAACATCATAACGTATTAAAAAACATACGTTTAGAATAGATTCTCTGTGTGACACACATATAATATAGTAATGGCACCGCGGTGTGCGTTTCTCAATACTCACCCAAATTTATTGAGTGCTCAAGCGCCTCAGGAGCAGGGCTGGGGCTCCCTATAGTCACAAAGTTAGTGGAGAGAAAGTGAAGCAGCAGAAATTAGAGCAGGAGTGCCAGTGAATATCTTACCTCGTAGCTTGCGAGCGACCCCCTGTCAATCAGACTGGCAGAGTCCGGTCGTACCACTTACTTCGTCAAGGGATCAGCCCCAGCAAATAGCCTATTCTGCCCTCCGTGTCTCCCGGCTTTCGATGGATGTTTAAGTAGCAGCGGTGGTCGGTTAACTCTGGTCTGTTCCGCACCACATTATTGGTGGGCGGTGTGGCCAGCATTGTATGTAACGCCGGACTACAAAGGAACCCTTTGCTTGATGGGAAATGTAGTTAGATGTCTGAGGTGCTCCGAATGGAACTCAAAGGACGTGGAATTATGTTGTTACATGCAACTTTATTTAAAAAACAGAGCAATGTTTATGGTTAGGAATATGTACAGTTTTAATCATTTCCTTGTGTAATATGGTGGTGATGACATCTAGCCGCCACCAAGAAGCCTCACTATTTCTCAATTATCTTTGGTTATTTAACAGAATGTCAGTAGCGTGGCTTCAAGTACTATAGGATGTGGATAAGTAAAGTCACGGGCACAATGCGGTAATAAGTAAAATGCATCCTATAGGTATATTAGGTGAAATATGTTTTTTAACAGAATGCTAAGAGCGTTGTTATAAGAACTATAGGATGCGGTTACGTTAAGTCACATGAACAACGTGGTCATAGGTGAGGTACATCCTATAGGTATATTAGGAGAAATATGTGCAATACATAGTCCTCATTGGGTAGAACCCTACAAAGGTGCATTCTATTATGTTAAAGTAATTCCGCCAGTATAATCACAAGCGCTGTACTCAGGTGGACATACTGCTCGTGAATAATTATCTAGCTATCCTGATAGTCTATTTAATCAGTGTCGCATGTGTAGAGATTAATATATGTCTACCGGGGTTTACAATGGTTAGTATCTCAGTTGTCCCCATGGAATTTCGTCATTCAATCCCAATTTGTGTGTCTCTAGCTTATGCACCCAGCGTTGTTCCTTGGTCAGTAGTTTCTTTGTTAGGGCCCTGGTATTATCCATTCTCTCTATTATCGTCCATCTCACATCCATGTCAGAATGTCCTTTCTCCAGAAAGTGTGTTATCAATTTAGTGGAGGTTCTCTTGCACCGTACAGTACTCCTGTGTTCATTGATTCTGATTTTGATTTTCTTGTTGTCATCCCTATATACCGAAGGTTATAGGGGCATGTGATGGTGTATATTACATTATTGCTAATGCAATTTGTATGTTGTCTTTGTTCCCATGGGGTAGGGAGTCCCAGGTCGATGTATTTAGATTGTCTTGTAAGTGCACATACCGTACAAGAGCACCAGGGGTAATGTCCCATGACACGCGGTTGGTTCCTGAGAGTCAGTTGCTGTTCAGGTTGAGGTTTCCTCGACTTGTTTCAGAGTGCCATACGCCTCGAGTGTTAAAGTCTCCAGCCACTAGGCACTCATACCCCTGGTGCTCGTTGAAGAACTTTTTTATCAGGTCGGTAATCTTCATGGCATTTGCTGCTTTCACATCACTGTGTGGATTGACGTACAGGTTTACCACTATAATTGAAGTGGGTGTTCCATCTATTACAATGCTCTTTAAGTTGTTCGGATTGACATGAGCACCTCTCAATCAAGAGGAGTCCGTTACTTTGCACTTTGTTCTATCTTGAGTTGTCTTACTTTGCTTTTATCTTGCTTTGCTGCTTTGCTTTCGCTTTGTGGTTGCCTAGCCTTGTGATGGAGATTGATACACACTTGGCAGAGATCTTAAAATATTGTGGAGACTTGGTTGGTTTGCTGTCTGTGCAAAATGCGCTCTGGGCTTTGTTAATCGCCTCCAGACTCCGAAAGTGCTTCCCAGTTGGACGGACGCCTTGCTTTACTGCTTGATCTGTTGAGCTGCTGCTTTAGCAAACCTTTAGCAACCTGACTGAAGGTTTGTTTTAGAGTTGGTCGGTTGGTGTAGTTGCTTGTTAGCTCCAAGCTGTACAGCAGAGGCTATGAACTGTGAGCTATGAGTTATGGGTTAAGACCGCTCAAGTGTCTTTGGCTATTTAGAGCTGATGGTGCCCTATAAAACTGCTTTCTTGGCAGGGAACTATTTCAGGGAAGGTGCGCAAAGGCCAGCCCTACAGTGTGGCACAAGCCACACTGGCCTTTTGCTGGCCACCTCTGCACCACAGTCACGGGGCTGCAGCCTAATTCCTAGTGCTCACTCTGCACACTGTCCCGGTCTTTTGCATCTCACCTTCCGAGCTGTGCCAAGAGTTGCCTGCTTTGCCTCTGCTTCTCCAGTAGCCCCCTCTCGTTGAATGGCTCACTCCGCTGCCACTGCACAAAGGGAAAGGGCGGTGTCAGTGATCCCACTAGAAGACCAGTAGGCAGCGAGGGGGTCATCTACCTGCCGGGTTATGCCGGGGAGTTACGTTCTCTACCCATTCACAGCAGGGCAGACCAGGCAATACCACGCGGCTCAGCTCTGCTCTCAGTACACGGTTCCATGAGGCTACTCGACTAAACGCTGCTCCATCCACCTTGCTCCTCGCTTGCTCACACACAAGGGCATGCTCAGATGCTTCGCTTCTCTGCAGAACACCACTTGACTAGTGAATTTTGAGATTCTGAATGTCCGGTCTCAAAGTCAAAACTTGAAAGATCATTAGGTAAAGTAGAAGGACTGGAAAAGCAAAGTGTAGATGAACCTCCTACTAATCAGACATTACATGTCTGTACTGACCTTGTGTTGACACTGACTTCAGAAGCTGCATGGCTGTGTAAAAGGGAGATGTCCCAGGACTGAAGTATCTACCTATATGGATTCACACCACTTTTGCATCAATGATAGAGTGGGTGAGGAGGCAACAATAATCTATACACCATCGCTAAAAGTCTCAATACCAAGGGCTGTTCTTATGCTGGTACAACATGTGGATGATATTCGCAAAACATGTGGATGATATTCGCAACATGCAGTTGCTGAGAGGGGGCTGACCCACGGCCCCACTCTCATTCTACTGATGACTTAGGTTGTGGCACACAGATAAGACTGCATAAAACCAGACCGAAAATCTGTTGCTACTTGCATTATTTCATTATTTTTAACCTGCTCTCTTCTATTTTATGCTGTCTTTAGACCTTCATTATGAGTGCCTCTTTAATTCTATAGCTCTGTAAACAGGGCATCCCAGCTCTGTGTCAATTATATGTTGTTGTGTTTCCTAAGGTTAGTCTGAATACATTGTGGGCATATTAATAGATGACACCCTGTTTGTCAGTGATTGGGATGTCAGTACCAAGTTAACGTGTGGATATTTTATGTGAGGTATGCAAATTGTATATCATCAGTTAAGCAACTGACTTTGATGCCTTAAGTCTACTAGTTCCAATGTGGACATCATATAGTTGTTGGCAGACCTAGTTTTCTTTTTTTCTGGCTGTGTCTTCACTATCTAAGGTGTTATCTAAAATACAGTGGGAAGTCTCCTGCATGTATATACGGCCTGTTCCAGCTAGATAATTCAACTGTAATGTTGCACAAGAATCTTGGATCATCAATAGTGGGGACGTATAAAGACCAAATAGTTGCATATCTCTGGCATGTATAATCGAGATGCATTAGTTAAACGTGTACCATATTAAGTTGCACGTGTAGTTCACTTTTCGCATATGAAATGTAATGAATTAATGCTTATAGAAGTGATCATAATTGTGTGTTTAAATTGTGTAAAGGCCTGACTGCATATACGGAAAGGAAAGGCCTGATTCGTTCTTATGTTAGCTTATTTTGTAGGTAGAAAAGTTTCTTTTGGAAAGGCTCTCTGGGTACAGTTGGTAATTTTATGTAGAGGGGAAAAGTTTGTTGAAACGTATCTTCTGTTGCAGGTGCAAGGACACATGCCTCGTTAGCGAAAGACTGGCTCTTTGTTTCACGAGTTAGGGTGGTGGGAGGCATTGAGATGGGAGTACACTGGAATGCAGGGATGATGTTTTCAGTGGAGAAGGTGCCTGGGACTCAAGGTCATCGTAACCGTCCAGGATGAAGTAAGAGTTTCGATGGAAAAATACAAGAAGGAAGACCTGGCAGAAGAGGCGTGACAAGGGCGTGTTCAATTGTATTTGGGTTTTTGTATTAGGGATAGTGCCCCGAGGGTGGAGAGTAGAGAAGAGGTAGAGGAGACCAGAGAGAAAGACAGAGAGGGATTCTGTGAAGGAGCATCTTAGACGAGCTCGAAATGCTATGTGAGTGTACTTCTTAGGAAGTCTTCACAGCTGACACCTTTTCTTTACTCTTGCCTGGGTAGCTCGTTAAGTAGGTATGTCACCTGAGTGATAGAGTAGGGACAGCTGATGGGGTTTATGCTTATCTAGGTAAATGAAGAATAATATAGAGATTGGAGCAGTTATCGCTTGTCTAATACTTCTGGAGCTAACGATTGAGAGGTGTTGTAGATTCCTTCATTTAAAGGAGCTGCTCTCCACCTAAACTTATGAACTACTCAGAGTTCCTTTCTTCCTTTTTTCAAAATGTATACAGCACTCTAAGCCTGAAAGGGTATTGTCTTGACTTATACTGGGTGCTCCTTGTGTCTGAACAAAGTTATACCTCTCTGTTGAGCTATAACCAGAGCAAAACACCTCAGGTTGCTTTTATTCATACCAGGTTGACTTGGATGGTATTTTACCAATAAAAGCTGTAATAACGTGCCTGAAGTGGTAAAAGGCTTTTGTCATTTTCAGCTCAGCATGGCTGACACTTGCTAATCCTATGCTTAAAGACTGCTCTAAAAAGGGCAAAAGGCTTTGTCACCGTCTAGCTTGGTATGGATGGCACTGTGCTACTTCTATGCTTCAAAACTCTTCTACAGAAACAGACATTTGAGGTGAGCAGATTCAGAGTGTTGGTGGTGCGGTATTGTGCTCCGTACAAAGGAGCTGCTCTCAACCTACATTTGTGAACTACCCAGATTTCCTTGCTTCATTTTATATATATTTTTGTAGGGATTTTACTTACCTTAAGTATACTTGCTACACATGGTAAGCAAAGGCATGCTTGTTAAAGGCATCTGTGTAGTAAAGTTATTGGGAACAGAGGTCCCTATGGTAACAATAACCAAAAATATATATATATATATATATATATATATATATGAACAACCAGTCCTGCTCCCATAGAAGAAGGCACGTACACAAGGCTGCTGGAATATGGCACCTTTATTTTCCTGGGTCTCCCTCGACCCCGAGCTCAAGGAGACGCGTTTCGGCTTCGCAGAAGCCTTTGTCAATCGAATTGGCGCCCAAATTGAGTGAGTATATATAACGAACACTTTCCCCACAGGTGCAGGGTAGACATAGAAAAAATACGCATGCGTAACTGAAATGCAAAGATGTTGCTCTGTTTGTAAAGTGTAACTGTTATCTAAGTATACACATAGGCATTATCACGCTGGCATCATTAAAACAGAATCGACATTTGCACCATTTACAATATCTGCACAATACATGAAATAACTAAATATCTGCTATTTGGAATCTATTGCAAAACAGCCTGCCTCTCTCCGTGTCATATGCTTAAACACGTATATAAATAAACCATGTCAATTTCACCTGCCAAATGGGAACATTTAAAATATATGCACACAGGGCCGTCAATCGCTCAAAAACTTGTGCCTAAAAACATTAGGTAAAAAACGTGCTGCAAATTGTCACCGCATTATTATCACAAGACTACCCCTTAAAACCGGCAATTTCAGAAGAGCTGGGTCACAGGTTAATTGTTACACGATCTGTGTTCTGTGCCGAGAGAGCAGAGATAATTAAAGCACACTTATTTTCGCATAAACCAAATTAATGTCCTCTGGAGGCATTGGGGCATAATAATAAGCAACAGCACAACGAGGCCAAAATAAACACACATTGTGATATTCCAACATAAATGCTGGCCAGCAGACGCGCGCTTATGTCCCCACAGCACTACAACTCCCATAAGGCAACTCGGCAGACCGATAAGTTACGGAAGTCCATTAACTGTGACCCATCCATAAGTCAATTTCATTAGTCCAATCCATCGGAGCAAAAGAGAGAATGATGCAAAGAAAATCGAATAACGCCTTTCAAAGGGAAAAATAAGTCTCAAAGTTCTGATCGGTAGTCAGCACTGAATGTAATTTCAATCAGGCAAAAACCCGGGATCGGAGGAGACCAATAAACAAAACTGGATATGCCACACAGCTCTCACCGCTTCCGCGTTGGCGTCCGCGGTGCCCAATCACCAGAGGGCACCAGACTCCTGGGTAAGGCATTTCTAGCTGGGGAAATGCAAACCCCGTGCTGGCAGTTGCGAAAACCGCCCGCTACGGGATCCTGGTCTCCTCACTGCTGTCATCCTTAATCCTCTTCCTGGCAACCACTCTGGGGGCTCAACCTTTAGCATTACCATACTCCTCCAAAAAGTCGCGGTCAGAAGGAAGAGCCACAAACGACTGGTGGTACGTGGACAGCGTTTAGACCGCCAACGCTGAATTAAATGAACAACCAGTCCTGCTCCCATAGAAGAAGGCACGTACACAAGGCTGCTGGAATATGGCACCTTTATTTTCCTGGGTCTCCCTCGACCCCGAGCTCAAGGAGACGCGTTTCGGCTTCGCAGAAGCCTTTGTCAATCGAATTGGCGCCCAAATTGAGTGAGTATATATAACGAACACTTTCCCCACAGGTGCAGGGTAGACATAGAAAAAATACGCATGCGTAACTGAAATGCAAAGATGTTGCTCTGTTTGTAAAGTGTACACCTCAGGTTGCTTTTATTCATACCAGGTTGACTTGGATGGTATTTTACCAATAAAAGCTGTAATAACGTGCCTGAAGTGGTAAAAGGCTTTTGTCATTTTCAGCTCAGCATGGCTGACACTTGCTAATCCTATGCTTAAAGACTGCTCTAAAAAGGGCAAAAGGCTTTGTCACCGTCTAGCTTGGTATGGATGGCACTGTGCTACTTCTATGCTTCAAAACTCTTCTACAGAAACAGACATTTGAGGTGAGCAGATTCAGAGTGTTGGTGGTGCGGTATTGTGCTCCGTACAAAGGAGCTGCTCTCAACCTACATTTGTGAACTACCCAGATTTCCTTGCTTCATTTTATATATATTTTTGTAGGGATTTTACTTACCTTAAGTATACTTGCCACACATGGTAAGCAAAGGCATGCTTGTTAAAGGCATCTGTGTAGTAAAGTTATTGGGAACAGAGGTCCCTATGGTAACAATAACCAAAAATATATATATATATATATATATATATATATATATATATATATATATATATATATTCCTTTAAAATTGCAATATGTGCACTGTCAGGACAAAGAAACTCCGTACAGATGATGTTCTGCAAGAATGTTTATTACACAACGCGTTTCGACTTCATCCGAAGCGTTGCTCACGTGTAAAGTGCACAAAAGGAAAGGTAACTAATAAAACATGGTGGGTTGTATAAACACAAAAGAAGGACAATCACAATAAACATACTGTAAATGGCAGACATATTGTAATGGCAAAATGTCAATGTTGTGAATACTCGATTAACATTGCAATGCCTAATTGTGGTAAATGCACACACTTCAATGTCGTGACAGTTGCATAAGTACGATCTAATAAATGCATCCGCAATGTCTGATCTCTATTTAACAAATGAGGAAAAGAATGCCCGCGCAAGTGCAAAGTGGAGGGAATTCAAAACCAAAGTAACTTTATCGATGTTGCGGTTAGAACATAAGTCAATACGCAAAGTGTTCAATTCTAGCAAACAAAGAAATCTGAAGATAAAAATATATGCTCTGTATAAATCCAATAATGTGAAACAAAGATATTATATTGCAAATATGGTGTTTGAGTCACTGAATAGTACATGTAATGCCCGCATCCAGAGCATTAATCTCATGATATTAGTGGAGACAAATGCCGGCACAGTGCCGTGTTAACCCCTAGATACTACCATAGGAAGCGGTGTCCTGCCAGAACGGTCAGTTTATGACCATATGATGCAAATCACCGACTCAGTGATCGCAAAACCGGAAGCCTCAGATAAATGTAACCAACCCTCTCAGCTCTATACGTGACCATCACAATCAATGAATGGCAAGTGCCCCACTGTACATGTCTCGTATCAAAGTTGATAATGGTATAGTGAAGTGACTCATGCAAATGCATCTGCTCATAATGGAATCGTAGTCCTGTAGTATAAAGTCCAACTAATTAGACAGAGCCCTGTCGTTCTGTCCTTCACGTACAACACACTATGTAAAAAAGTTACCAACTCAGTGATTCATGGTGGTGAAGCCAAAGGGTAAAAGGGTAGGTGGCCCGTGCAGGTGAGTATGGGTGAATGGGCCCCTTCCTTTTCTCCTGCAAGGAAAGCAAAAGAAAAAAGAAAATTCAGTAAAATTACTCTGTGATACTGTCGTATCTGCAAGGATACTACAATTCTAATTAAAAACAAATAATATATATTCTGTATACCATTTCTAATGCACAAAGAATGGAAAAGGAGTATAGAAGAAAGAGTATAAAAAACACACGAATCAGAACAAACCACGAAGAACATGCCACAGAAAATAACTGCATATTTGAAATTAAGCACAACAGTGCAATTGAGTATATGTGCTACACACAATCAATATACCTCTCTCAAATGTATAGCGAGTTCCTCATCTTGGTTGAACCCCCCCGGGATCTTAGTTTGAAAGTCCAGGATGTATTTGGACTCGCTCTGTCTCAATTCTGTTCCCCCCTCTGGGGTCCTTGTTAATCTGTTCAAGGATAAAAAACCAAGATGGGATGAATTAGAAAAATGTTTTTCATAGAAGTGGCGTGCTACCGGGTATTTGGGGTCATTGTTGGTAATTGCTCTACTGTGCTCTAATACTCTTTTCTTCGCCATGAGAGTGGTGCTGCCAATGTACCAGAGCTTACAAGGGCATTCAATGACGTATATGACAAACATAGAGCTACAAGTGAGAAACTGAGTTATGGATTTGCTTATATTGTTGTACACGGCCTTGTTCCGAAAACTACTGATTTTGCAGGCTTTGCAATGGCCGCAGGGAAAGAAACCACTGAGACCATGTTCATATCTTTTGGGATAAATGGTGATATCACTATTCACTAACATATCCCTTACGTTCTTGCCTCATCTGTATGTTATGTTGGGTCTGTCAGGGATGGTGTCCCCAATGGTGTTGTCACATTTCAGAATATCCCAGTTTTTGGATAGAATGCGTTTTATGCTTTTGGAATCTGAATTAAACATCATAATGATTCTCGTGCTGTCCTCGCCTGTGTCTATTGACGATGTTGTGGTGTCAGAGATAGTCTGAGGTCTATTCACCCCATCTGCCCTATCTTTGGCTTTTTTGAGCACCCAATTGGGATATCCCCTTATTTTAAAGCGCTCAATCATGGCTTTGCTTTCCTGTTGGTATTCCTCTTCGGTGTTGCAGTTCCTTTTCGCCCTCAGCAGCTCTCCATAGGGGATGCTCAACTTGATAGCCTCCGGATGGCTGCTGAGGGCATGAAGTATGCTGACGCCCGCGGTGGACTTCCTAAATAAAGCAGAGTGTACTTGCTTTTGTTTTATTTCAAGGCTAACATCAAGATATTCTGCATTGGTTTTGCTAATGCTGCCTGTGAGTAAGATATTGCGATCATTGTCATTGAGTTTTTTTATAAACTCACTAGCATCATGTTCAGAACTCCTCCAGATGATGAACAAGTCATCGATGTACCTGAGCCACATCGACACATGTTCAAAATCCAAGGTATAATCAGGATTGGCAAATATGTCCTCCTCCCAGCATCCCATGAACAGATTGGCAAAGCTGGGAGAAAAGCATGATCCCATCGCTGTCCCCGTGGTCTGCCTATATAGGGCACCATCGAACATAAAGATGTTGTTAGTCAGGCAATATTCTGTCATGTCAAGTATCATTTGACTGTGGTCACGGAATCTAACTGGTCTGGTATTAAGAAAATGCGAACATGCATCCAAACCTTGTTGGTGATCGATGATAGTGTATAAGGAATGTACATCGAGAGTGATGAACAGAGAATCATCATCCCACTGGATATCCTGTATCTTATTCAGGAAATCCTTGGTATCCCTGATGTAACTGGACAGTTTCATAACAAAGTCCCTAAGAAAATGGTCAACATATTTAGATACATGTTCTGCTACACTCCCTCTGGATGATACAATAGGGCGTCCAGGAGGTCTTATGGGATCTTTATGTATCTTCGGCAGTAAGTAAAATACTGGAAGTTTAGGGTGATCTTTTTTGAGGTAGCAGAACTCTTCCCATTCCAAGATCCCTTTATCTTTCCACATGGTGAGTTTGTCCCAAATGGTAAGGATACTGTTGTTGTATATATCAATGGAAATGGGCATGTAAAATCTAGTGTCATCTAGCTGGCGTAATGCTTCAGTGATGTATTGTTCTCTGTCTAAGATGACGACATTGCCACCTTTGTCCGCAGGATGGATGACAATGTCCTCATCTTCAGTGAGAGATTTGAGTGCCTGTCTTTGATCAAATGTGAGATTTCTGTCTCCTCTGTTGATCCTATTAGACTTTTGTCGATAATTACTGAATGCCCTGCTGACACTGTCGTGAAACGTGTCGATGTTGTGATAATGCTGATCCTTATCTTATCCTTCCTAAGGATCACCAGGTCGCCAGGATCTTTTTACCTGCTGAATAGCGTGAAGGGAAGAAAATCTTTTTCAGTTATACAATTATCTTAGAATCCAGTTTACCTTAAAAGACCACTGACTCCAAATTCAATTTTGTGGGTTTATTACTGCCAAAAATAACTGCACGTGCAAACACCTCAACACGAGGTTAAAGAAATAGATGGGCACTAATACAAATAGCATCCTATGCAGGAGTCTCATCCGACTCAGGACAAGAAGAATCGTTAGCTCCAGAAGTATTAGACAAGCGATAACTGCTCCAATCTCTATATTATTCTTCATTTACCTAGATAAGCATAAACCCCATCAGCTGTCCCTACTCTATCACTCAGGTGACATACCTACTTAACGAGCTACCCAGGCAAGAGTAAAGAAAAGGTGTCAGCTGTGAAGACTTCCTAAGAAGTACACTCACATAGCATTTCGAGCTCGTCTAAGATGCCCCTTCACAGAATCCCTCTCTGTCTTTCTCTCTGGTCTCCTCTACCTCTTCTCTACTCTCCACCCTCGGGGCACTATCCCTAATACAAAAACCCAAATACAATTTGTTAGATTTGGGGGTCTCTAGTTGGCAGAGGGATGTACCCTTGTCCAAATAGGGACCCTTGCGTCTAGTCAGGGAGAGTAGGTACACTCTCGAAATAACCCCTGCTCACCCTCTTGGTAGCTTGGCACGAGCAGACAGGCTTAGTTCAGAGGCGGTGTGTAAAGCATTTGTGAACACATACAGTAATCAAGTGACAACACTACAAATGGACACCACACAGGTTATATATTTATAAAAATAGGTATACTTTATATAGATTTATCACAAGACCATAAACGACAAAAATAATCCACAATACTGTTAAGAATACTTAGTTCTGATCAAAAGGCTTAATTCAAGGTTCTGTGCGAGTCGGTAGCCTCCTCCGGCTACGGCGATGTCGAGAACAAACAGAGTCTAACAAATCCAGCTGACCGCGTCGAGACGGGCCAACACAGCGTAGACAGACTCGGTCACAGTACCTTTACTTGAAGCGGCAGGCACGGGCGTGCGAGCCGGATGGCTGTTCGTCGCGGTCGCGATGCAAAAATGGAAGCGTTGCAGGACGCGTTGTCCCTCGATGCGGTGCAGGCAGCGGCTCGTTGACGTCGTCGAGACGGAGTCGGTGAGACCAGGGCCGTGCGTTGCAGGGCGAGACGGTGCTTCGATGCGGTGCTGGCAGGTTGCGGTGCGGCGACGGAGCCGGATTCAGGAGCTGGCGTCGATCAGTCCGGACAGCGGTGCGAGTCGGGCGGTGCGTCGCAAAGCGTGCGAGCGGTGCCCAACTCCGGTGCGGTCACAGGACTCGAACTCAGCAGCAGTGACCGTGTCGGTCGGACCAGTTCGATTCGGCGTGGCGAAGCGTTGCAGGACGCGTTGTCCCTCGATGCGGTGCAGGCAGCGGCTCGTTGACGGAGTCGGTGAGACCAGGGCCGTGCGTTGCAGGGCGAGACGGTGCTTCGATGCGGTGCTTGCAGGACACCGAGTCGGTCGTGAGAGTCGGTCACAGCTCCCTACCTCTGTAGCCACTGAAACAGGTTTCCAGCAGCAATTCACAAAGGGGGTGAAGTCCAATGGTCCTGGGACTTCGGTCAGGGGGCAAGCTCTCTTCCAAGCCCTTGGAGATCCTTCACAAGTTGATGAAAGTCACAGCAAAGCAAAAGTTCCTTTCTCCTCTCTTTGGCAGTCAGGCAAACCACTGCAGGCCAATCCCCCAAGCAGCACTTCAGGCTTAGGGATAGTTTCTCCTCAGTTTCTTCTTGGTTCCGCTCCTCAGTAAAGGTTTCTTCTTGTTCCCAAAAGTGATCTAATCTTCCTGGGGTCTGGGTGCCCCTCTTATACCCTGATTCTCTTTGTTCTCTGGAGGCAGAGAGGCCTCTGCCTAGTCCAAAACCAGTTCTGGTCAGTCCTGGAGCACTTTGTTTTTCTGACTCCTTCTTTCCTTTCAGAATGTGGGGCAGAGTGCTCAGCCGCCCGGCAGGAGGTGGAGCCAGCATTGTGGAAGGCAGGCACAGCCCTATTCAGACCTGCGCTGACTCACCCTGTCTCCTGTAGCCACCCCCAGCCCCTGTCACTCAATCTCCAGACAAGGAATACACAACCTAGCAGAGGCAGGCTTGGATAGTTAGGCAAGAAAATACCCACTTTCTAAAAGTGGTATTTTCGAACACAGAATGTTAAAACCAACTTCACTAAAAGATGTATTTTATCATCCTGAGTTCAGGCATACTAAATTCGTTTTTCTACCAGGTTCCCTGGGTCAGTTCTGACTATAAGGTGTAATAGTCAGTCTGCCCATTCTGGCCTATGGGGAGCAGGTAGCCTTGCAATAGTGAAAAACGAAAATGGCTGTAATTCACTATTAGGACATGCCACACACACCAGGGCATGTCCTACCTTATACTTACAATGCACCCTGCCCTAGGGCCTACTTTAGGGGTGACCAACATGCAGTAAAGGGAAGGTTTAGGGACTGGTAAGTGGGTGTACTCACCAAGTCGACATGGCAGCCCGAGGCTGCACACAGGCTCTGCGATGGCAGGCCCGAGACATATTTTACAGGCCGCTTCTGTGGGTGGCACAACCAGTGCTGCGAGCCCACCAGCGGCATTGGATTTACAAGCCCTGGGCACACTGAGTGCACTGTACTAGGGACTGACAAGTAAACCAATCATCCAATCATGGAGTCACTAATACATGTATCAATTAACGATAGGGAGCACTTGCACTTTGGCACTGATTAGCAGCGGCAAAGTGCCCATGAGCATCTAGTCCAGCAAAAACATATCGGCAACCGTGGAGGCATTATGAAAAATGGAAGGGAGACCCACGCCAAGGATGCCAGGTCTAACACGTGTCCCCTCCAGCTGAAATGTGGGGAGAACTATCCTACCCCTAGGGAGTTCTCATCGCTAAGGCGGAAAAATCTGGACAGTCCATCAGCATTGGCGTGTTCTGTACCAGGGCGGTGTTCCACCGTAAAGTCCATCCCCTGTAGGGAAATGGACCACCTCAACAGCTTTGGATTCTCACCCCTCATCTGCATCAACCATCTGAGGGGCCTGTGGTCTGTCTGAACCCGGAAGTGAGTCCCAAACAGGTATGGTCTCAGCTTCTTCAGTGCCCAGACCACAGCAAATGCCTCACGCTCAATAGCACTCCATCTCTGTTCCCGGGAAGTAACCTCCTACTGATGAAGGCTACAGGTTGGTCTAGGCCCTCCTCATTGATCTGTGATAGAACAGCCCCTACACCATGCTCTGAAGCGTCGGTCTGAACAATGAACTCATTGGAGAAGTTGGGTGCCTGGAGCACAGGCGCCGTGCACATGGCAGTCTTCAAGGTGTCAAAAGCTTTTTGACAGGCGTCAGTCCAAATCACTTTCCTGGGCTGCTTCTTGGAAGTCAGCTCGGTCAAGGGGGCAACAATGCTGCCATACCCCTTGACGAATCTCCGGTAATACCCGGTGAGTCCTAGGAAGGCTCTCACCTCTGTCTGGGTCTTGGGGGCTCCCAAGCCAGAATGGTATCAATTTTCGGTTGGAGGGGCGCCACCTGGCCGCTCCCAACCTGGTGTCCCAAGTACACCACAGAACCCTGCCCAATCTGGCACTTACTCGCCTTGATTGTGAGGCCTGCCCTCCGCAGCGCCATCAACACTTCCCAGAGGTGGCGCAGATGCTCTTCCCAACGGGCACTGAACACTGCGATGTCATCCAGGTAGGCGGCACTGAAATCCTCCAGTCCAACCAACACCTGGTTGACCAACCTCTGAAAGGTGGCAGGGGCATTCTTCATCCCAAAGGGCATCACCCGGAACTGGTAGTGCCCATCTGGTGTGGAGAATGCTGACCTCTCTTTGCCCCATCAGTCAAGGCGATCTGCCAGTATCCAGACGTTAAGTCAAACGTGCTGAGGTACCGCGCAGCCCCTAACCGATCTATGAGCTCATCAGCTCTGGGGATGGGGTGGGCGTCAGTCCTGGTGACGGAATTGAGTCCCCTGTAGTCCACACAGAACCGGAGTTCTGGTGTGGCACCAGGCGCGGCAGCTTTTGGAACCAAGACCACGGGGCTGGCCCAAGGGCTGTTAGAGGACTCAATCACCCCTAGCGCAAACATCTTGGAGACCTCCTCCTTGATGCAGGCTCTGACCCTGTCAGTCACCCTGTAAGCCTTGTGCTTCACAGGAAGACTGTCCCCAGTGTCCACATCATGGA